>CM060950.1:183266440-183918940 GCA_030765055.1 Mantis religiosa
AATCTTATGTATAGATTATTTATTCTTTGTTCTAAAGTTATATAATGGACACCCTGAAGCTTTTTCCTTCAACAAACTTTTTTCTTCTAACAATAATTTACTCCTAATCAACTTTTTTTTTCTTATTTAACTAACATTTTAGTTACCCTGGATATGTGATCCTCGCATTGTTCTCAACAGTACTTAAAACAATAAGTACTGAATTAAGTACTGAATACAATAAGAATTCAAATTTAAGTACAAACATTATAAGCATAAAAAATTACATACAAAACTAAACTATAATTTAAAGCAAAACAGACCTCCAACCTTAAATAACCATTTCAACTTGACACACCCACACCCACCACCACACCACATGCAAGCACGCACACTCACTCAGTTAAATACTGTAAAATTGCTTCATAGATACACATGAACTTTGTGGCCAAGCACACGCCTCATGAGAGTATCCCTGCATGCACATCCTATATCCGTTCTAGTATTTAACATGCATCAGTCTTATTTCTATTCTGGTCCAGTTCACAAGTAAGTAATATTAGGAGCATTTAGAAGAGTTTAGTTTTTGACCTGTTTTAAAAATGCCTTGATCCCAGTATAAAGCACAACAACAACAACAACTGTTTATGTGCAATAATATGTATGTGCTTATATCATCTTATAGGGAAGTTGTAAGACAATTTGAAATTAAATTTTCTGGTATGTGTGTTTCAAGTAGAGAGGCTGTTCGTTTGGTTTTAAATAAATTCAATAAAAAAAGGTGAAAAGGCATGTGCTTACAGAACAGAAGTTAAACAAAATCAGAGAAAACTTGGAATAGTCACCTCAAAAATTTCTTAGATGCCTTGCAAAGAAACTGACATTTCAAATGCTTCAGGATGGAAAGCAATAAACCTTTTAAAACTCAAACCATACAAGGTTACTGTTTTTTAGATATTGCTACCACACGATGAGAGTCAAGAAAAATTGCCTGGATTTTGAGGAATGTTAACCTTTCACTAATATGAACATAATGTGATGTCCAAGTTAAAATGCAGGAAAACCGACTGAACATGTATAGACGTTGAAGCAGTTATTTTAGATATTTTATGTTGTTTGAGAGGAATAGTTGGAGGAATTGTAATGTTTAATGAAATGGATAAAATGCAAGGTAGGTTATGCTTAACCATGACAACCTGATATGAAATGGCGCTGCAACGTCCGAATAGGATAAAGAAGAGTGGAGATTAAAATCTCGTACAGCTACGTGAGAATATAAAAGGAAAGGAGAAAGAAGAGAGAAGAAAGAATAAAAAGAAAACTGGTTCAAAGTGAGTGAAATTACAACACACACACAAAAAAAAAAAAGTTAGTAGTAGTAAATTTATGTTGCTAAGAAATCAGAAAATAGTTAAAAAGATGGCGAGTAGAAAAGAAATAATAGTGGAAGGAGAAGCCAGTGATGGTGTAGGAATGAGTAGGGAAGATGTAGGATTAAGTAAAGAGTTAATATTAGAAAGGATAACGAAAATGTTGAGTAATTTAGATGCTAAAATAGGAGATGTAAAATCAGAGTTGAGTGATGTAAAATCAGAATTAAAACAAGATCTTGAACAAAATATAAATGAATTGAGAGAAGAATTAGGAGACAAATTAACACAAAGTGTGAGCAATTTAGAGGTTAGTTTGTCAAAAAAGTTAAAACAGGAATTGAAAGGTGAGATAGCACAAGAAATTAGAGAGGGAAGAAAAGAATGTATAGAGAATATGGAAAGGTTATTGCAAACAATAGAACAGAATAAGAATGAAAATAGACAGGAAATTATGGAATTAGGAGAAATAATTCAAGAAATTAGGTTAGGTCAGGACATTGTGAAACAAGAAATAAGAATGGAATTAAACAAAGAGATAGAAACATTTAGGATACAACAGGCAGAAATAACACAAAAACAAAGAGAAGAATTAGGAGATAAAGTAGAACAAAGAATCAATGTAATTTGTTCTGAAATGCAATTACAACATGATGAAAGTAAGGCACACCAAGAGGAAATAAAGTTACAACTTGATGAGATAAGTAAAGCGAAAGAAGAAGTAGTTTAGCAAATTAAAGAGGTGAAAGAAAATTTTGAAAAAGAGATGGATAACTTAGGAAAATTGACACAAGTTGTGATTGCATTACAGGCTAGTAAAGTAAATAATGTGAAAGAAATGTCAAGAATTAGAAATATAAATGACTGTGACTTACCAGGTGAATTAAGCAATCATCAGAAGTCTGGTGATGTAGTAAGTGAATGTAGTGAGTTTGTGTGTCCAGATAATGATATTAATTATCACAGATACACACAAACCATGCCCTCACACACATAGTTTCACAGTCTAGGTCAAAATGAATGTTATAATACAGATGGTTATCAGAAGATGTATGTTGTAAATTCATACAATAAGTATTTTGATGTGAACTGTAATGTATATGTACACGAAATGTTCCCACAAACACAAATACACAATGAAGGTCATAGTGGTCACATGTATGATACACCACACGAAATAATGTTGCTTAAGTTTTGTAAAAGATTTGAACACACAACTAACCTAACCTTCAAACAACGTTATAACATACATAAAAACAAAAGATGGATTTACCAAGTTCTGGATGCTTGCAAAGATCAGGTTAGCCAATGAGAAAAATGTATCACACTAACTGTTCAAAAGTTACGAGTACTGATACAGGACAGCTAGAAAAATTAATTATGTGGGCAAATCACCCAACATGAATAACTAAAGAGAGAATTCTTTTGTATATAAATTGTATATAAATTGGTTAAAATTCGGTTATTTCTAAAATTCAGTTATTTCATTTTAATTAATTAATTAATTATATATATATATTCGTTTACAAATAGTTGCTAAAAATATTTTAATGCAAATTTGGGGCGGAGCACACCCCCACATGAAAACAAAGATATATATTTTTAAAAAAATGTGTTATAGTAATGCTAAGTTGTTGTTAAATGTTCACTTATTATTATATTTCATTCAATGTATGTTTATTGTTATATTTTATATATGTTATATTTATGTTATAGTTCACTGTTGTATACAAAATTGTTAATTGGGGCCATTCTTCGTAATATATGGAAATATATAGTTAATTCCTTTATTTGGTTATTTTCCATATATTTCGAAGAGGGGCATTTGTAACAGTAGTTTCGAGTTATATTTAGAAAAGTTATGAAAAGTTTATAAATTTGTAAAAAAAAGTGATTGTGTATTTAGTAATTTAAATAAGTAAAAATATATGTAATTTTGTGATTGGCCGTAGTAATAATTGTATGACTTAATGTTGTGACGTGGATTTAAATCGGCCAATCACAAAATTAAGATAGGAGTAACGATAGTTATGAAAAATCAATAATCTTGGGAGAGATGTTTTGTAATCGTGAGTGTGATGAATAGTGGTGCAGGATCAAGAACTTTTATGTAATAGTTGGAACTGTTTAAATATAACAAAGTAAGAATTTATCGATATGTTGGAAGTAACCTGCAAGTGACTGGGCAAGGAAGTTCAAGTAAAGTGTAATCCAAATAATACAATTAAATAGTTACAAAATTTGACTTCTCCGTAACTTTATTCTGAACCACGCCTGAAAAACAGATGTCTCATGACTCTTATTTAATCAAACACAATCATCAAGAAACAACTCAAAATACAACAAATTAACCCTGTTATATCTGGCTTCTCGACTTGGGTCTTTGAAATAGTCAACGTGCATCCAGTCTCCAACATAGAAATCCCGCACCAAATTGCGCCCGAACGTGTGGCTGATTAAGATGGAGAGAAATTAACTACGAATAGAATTCCTGTCCCACCATGACAACCTGATATGAGAGGAAGTCGTTAAAAGTTTTAAAGATTTTGTTCTTTTGCTTAAGAACGTCGTAGGAGAAAGACGTACATCTGTGTCTCTCCGAGGTTGTGCAGAATTATTTTGAGTGTGCATTTATGATGCACAAATAGCGCGTATGTAAGAAAGAAATAGTTTTGGCTTCACTTTTCATCAGATCATTGAAGTGTAAAGATGTGTTATCTGTAGTACCGATCTGCAAGTTTGCAGAATCTTAATCTGCAAGGATTCAGTATTGATATTTTATAAAAGGATATAATTTACAGATGTTAACATTGTGATAGGATGTAATAATGGTTTTAGTAGAATAAATTCCAATATTTTGAAGGAGTGAAAATTGTTATTGTATTCTACAAATTATTCTTGCTCTGATACAAGGCCAGAGTGAGAGAAGACTCATTGCTCCAGAGCGCCGAAGCATACTTCTTCAAGATCAACAAGCATTTAATATGATCATGCACACATATAATACTGATTTAACACCCACTATTTTAATCTTTCTCTTTTAAAGTAAATTTAAATAAATCCTATATGGGATTAAGGCTTTCTTTAAAGGTTTCTTTTTGAATGGCACAACTCAAAACATGGATAAACACATAAGGGCACATCTTCACATTCATGGCAAATCATGTTGTTTTCCTTGCAAACTAATTTTTTCCTTTTTTTTGTGGCACACAAGACATTTTCAAAATGGATATTATGTTTTTTGTTGTGGGTGGTATTCTTTTAGGCAACTGTTTTCCTTCAAGTATGAGGGTTGCTGGGGTGATGGACTTCTTACTTCCATTGAAGAAGTCTCTGAATGTTATAGTGCTCAATTAGGTTGCAAACTATTGATACACATAAGTTCAGGTAGGTCATTGTATTGCGTGAGTTCAGGACTCTCTAAATTACTGATCAACTGCATATAGTCATATCCAGCTGGTGCAAAAGTACTTTTTATATCATTTAACTGCTTTCTGTAAAGAGGGATATTTTGTAGTACCTGACCTAGTAGATCCACACCACACATATTTGACTTGTTATTTCCCAAATAATGGAGTGGCTAGCATGTCATCTGTATACCAGTACGTATCTAATGTAGGTTTACGAATAACATACACACTGTCCACTTCTGAATTCTCCTCTTAGGTTCTAAATTGCCTTTAGAGGTCAGGGCTTCCTTCCCCTACTCACATATTGATTTCCGTAAAGATGAGATACACTAAGTCAGCAGTTAAAAAAAACTGTGAAAATGTCAGTTGGTGGGTGTCAGAAGTTGGCTGCCAGAAAATATGTCTATATATCTATTTGTGTTTGAGTTATTTTGACCACTCCACAATGTTCATTTGCTGAGAACACCTGAAGGAAGCAGGTCATTTTTTTTCTCACTGCTACCTATATCCTCAACATCTCCCTCAAAGTCTGAAAACTTGCACTTAATATCCAAATCACTGTTAAACACTAAAAGGTCCTCCACATTTTCTGAAGTGATATCAGAAGCTTGTACACATCTTACACAAGCTGACTTATCTGCTACATTAGTAGAATAAGGCATAATTAGCACTGAAATTTAACAATTTCAAATTTACTATTCAATTAAATCTCGATAGCTAAAAGAAATAACTCTGAAACCTGAGAGAGTATAAATAACTAAATTACTGAGTGAAAACTACAGCTGCATAAGACTACCATAAACTTCGGTTGAGAAATTCTCTTGGAGGTACATACAGATGTTGACTGTTAAGTTTCTTTCTTTACAGTGTGTGAGTGACACAATATGTTATACAATGATTATTATTGTGTAGTAGCATAAACAGAATCATAAAACCTTGAATCATAGAAAACTTCGCTTATACAGCTAATATATATAGAAGTTTGTATGCACACAACACAAAATGACTCACAAATTAGATGCATTTGGCCGAAAAAATGGCTTTTGCTACACTGAAACAAAATAGTGACATTTCAATGATTTGTGAATCTACTTTAATCATACCATAGTATGACACTGCCTTTAATGGGCTTTAAACTTGTTTTTGTTTCGTTAGAATAACTTAATAAATAGGGATGATACAAATGTGTATTCATGAAGCATTTTTACAGCATTTAACAATTTAAATGTCTTGTGCTGTTTATCGGGTATCTGTTCCTGGCCCATACAGGGTTTAAATGGCTATCGCTGAAGTGGTTAATGTTGGAATAATTGATCCACGATTAATACTGTTCAGTGATGAAGCATGGGTCCATTTGCATAGTCAGTGTCATCACAACACAACCAATATTATGCTACAGACAACCCCAATTTCATTCATGAAGCTTCCCTGCATTGTCAAAAATCAGGATATGGTGTGCAATAAATGGATATGAATAATAGAGTCTATTTTTTATGAGTGCACAAAGATAGAAAAATAATAACTGGCACCATGTTTCATACAGCTGATGGATACTCAATGTCAGTCTGAATATCTCCAACAGGACTTCAGTACCATGCATACAGCTGATGAGTCATTAGTTTACTGTGGAAGTTTCGAGGACAGAATCATTAGTAAGGGTTTATGGCCTGCTCAGTCCCCCTGATGATAATGTGATTTTTATTGATGGGGTAACTTGAAAAATAAAATATACAAAACAATTAACTTTAAAGAGAGTCGATTAAAGACACTAGACAACACTTACTTTTACATTTTTCCGGAACATGTTTCAGAGGCTTTGCCTCTATCATCGGCCGGCTCTCGAGGCAAAGCCTCTGAAACATGTTCCGGAAAAATTTAAAAGTAATCGACTCTCTTTAAAGTTAATTTATCATAACAACACTGTTTTCAACACTTCCAAGAAAGGAAATACAAAACAATTCCCCACACAGAAGAAAACAAAATATCAGAACAGAAAGCAATGCTATTTTGAAAGCTGAACTAATGCAGGTGAATAGAAATTTCTCAAGAAGCTGTAGAAATACTGATGTAGATGGGCGGCATTTCAAATTTCTCCTGCATTAAGGTATGTTTTGTATTTATTCCGATGATTGTTAATATGATTTGAGATTTGATTTGACATCTACACATGTTGACCAGGAGACTGCCAGCCAAGTCGTGCAGTACTTGAGCAGGAGATGGGCTGTGTGCCTACCGGCCAAGTTAAAACTATATAACTGTGGCACTTGCTCTTCAACAAGGTGATCCCGTAATTAAGAGTACATTTTGGGAGTGGACTCTCAACAGAGTATACAATAATGAAATACACCCACATTTAATACAGGGATTATCAAAATACCCGTAACACCTTCAATATTTTATTATACAAAAAGTAGAAATGATGGCACTTTCAAATACACATCAGTTTAAAGTCAAACTCTCCAAGTTTCAAATAC
The DNA here is from genome assembly GCA_030765055.1 of Mantis religiosa. Taxonomy (NCBI): domain Eukaryota; kingdom Metazoa; phylum Arthropoda; class Insecta; order Mantodea; family Mantidae; genus Mantis; species Mantis religiosa. The sequence goes on from CM060950.1 coordinate 183,273,674, forward strand.
TACAGCACAGTTGCATAATTTACAGACAGTTGGCATTATTTAACACAGTGGCAATTACTCCCATTGAGCAAGCTTTCATGTTACAATTTCATACAAACAAGAGTGCAACTTATCGAGATTTAACTCATACGACTCATCTATAATTTAATAAGAGTGCAACTGATATGCAACGAAAATTGAGACCAAGTAGGAAGGTATTTTACCACTGGTATTGTAAATTTGAAACCACGGGTTGCTTGTGGCTGTTCCAGGGGGAGTGAAGTTAATGTTGAGGGAGTCAAAGAAGCATTCTTATGGAGCCCGAGGAAATCAGTAAATAGGGCATCCTGTGAGCTTCAACTTCCTTCAATGACTGTGTAGAGGATTTTGCATAAGAGGCTGGCTATGAAAACATACACAATGCAGCTTCTACATAAGCTAACTGAGGATAAAAAATACAAGTACTACATTTTAGTTAATTGATGGAAATGAATCATTTCTTCACACTAGTCATATATAGGCTAAGGTTCTTTTTTTGATAGATAGTCAATATCAAAAATTCAATGCCACGGCCGGGATTTGAACCACGGATCCCTGGGTTTCCGTCCAGTTGCTCTAACCCATTGAGCTACCATGGCCAACGTGCTGACTTGACATCAAATTCTCCATTTGACTCGTATATTTCCCGGTAAACCACTAGGGGCTCTCGCATTCGAGATACACCGTTTGTGGCAACTTACTATCAGAGTACTTAAATTTTTCATGTTGACTCTATCTATCAAAAGTGCTACAGTTTGCTTGCCAGCTACAACAAATGACAGAATACAACAATGACCAGAAGCGGTTAATCATAAGGGCACGAATGCACGCACCCTCCTAAAATTTTATGGAATTAAATGAACCAAGGCCTTGTGACTATTAAGGACACTTTATTTTCTTTATATGATGGTAAAAGGATGTCACCATACCTACAGCATATGGCACAGCGCGGTAAGTATAACACCGGCCTGCTGCATTTCCACTTAATGGACGGCATGCAGCTTTGGAGATGGTGAGGGAGGGGGCAAGGACCCACATATGTGCTTATCTGGCGCGATTCTCTTTGCGCCTAGTGCGCAGTCCGCAGAGCAGTTTTGTAGTGTTAAAATGTACAGATTTCTTATTTTAGTGTTCTTTATAGAGTCAGGAACATAAACAGAGTATTACAGGTGGCTTTATAAAACCCAGGAACTAAAGAATGATGGATAACTCTGTAAAATCTCTAATGGAAGCCCAATTTTCAAGGTTTACTCTTTATGAAAAAGTACAATTGAAATCTTCGGGTAGACCAACGCCCGAATTCTTGATAGAAAAAGTAGAAAACTGGCACCTTAATTCTAAGGTCATGTATGAGAAATGTGATTGAATCTGTGACTGCAAATTTATATAGTCCTTTTTCTGCTACCTGTGTGTTTTGTTTGCTACTAAATGTACCAATTGTTTGTGGACAGTTAAGGGACAGAGTGATCTAAAACCTTTATCAGAAAAAAAGAAAAAAAAAGCCAATGAAGATTCAGTGCACCATATAAATAGTGTGGTAAATCTGTCACTCTAGAAAAACAAAACATTGCATAATGTCTTGATTCCACGTTTAAAGAAAATGTTAAGAAATATAACATTCAAGTGAGTAAAAATACACATATTATCGCAAAGTTGTTATCTACGATAGCGCAGCTTGTGTACACAAAGAGCCGGCAAATAAAGATAGCTGAGATAAAGAGCTTGCTGGCATAGATTAAGTTATGCTTCTGGAAGGTGATAGAATATTCAGTTTCTTTATTGTTCTGGAACAGTCTCAAATTTATCAATGAGGTATTTAAGAAGGTGACAACTCGCCAAGAGTGAGTCGTAAGCAGTAAACAGCTGTAGAGTGTTGTTGTAAACAGGTGTAATCAGAACGCTGTTTGTTATTGTCATCAACCTTGGAAGATTGTGTTGTATATGTGATGTAATGTTGTTACGTGAGAATTGAACAGTGTATTTCTACGGAAATAAAGAACATTTAGAATTTCGGCAAATTGGACTTTTAATTCTATGAACCCACGAAGTCACAATATTTTAAAAAGGCTTATTTCATGTGTCAAGTTTTACCCTGTGTTTGAATTGGCTTTACGAGGACATGACAAGTCTGTTACTTCTTCCAATCCAAGGGTGTACAGGGGTCTCATTGATTATACTGCTGAACTGGATACAGTGATGAAGGAACATTTAGAAACAGCCTCAGTATTTAGAGGAACTTCGAAAACAGTGCATAATGAACTATTAGACTGCATGTTGAAAGTCTGTAGGGGGAAAATAGAGCAACAGATAAGGCTTCTGAGTTTGTTCCCATTCAATGTGATGAGACAACTGACACTTCAAATAACTGTCAGATGGTTTTGGTATTCCATTATGAATATGAGGAATCCATATATGAGAGATTTTGGGCTTTTGTGAATCCTGAAGGAAGAGATGCGGAAGTGCATAAGGAATGAAATCAACACTCTTCTTGGAAATACCAAAGAAAAGCTCATTGCTCAAAACTTTGACGGGGCCAGTGTTATGAGTGGAAGGACTGATGGAGTACAGGCGAAACATATCCATATGCACATTCGCCCAATGCTAATCACACCAGTAGAATTTATCACATAGAAGGCAACAAATGCCAATTCCTAGGTACGCATGTTTTTTTCAAATCTGGCGGGGATTCCAACATTCTTTTCCAATTCCTCTTTGCGATCTGATATTTTAGAGAAAGTATGCAGGCAAGAGTTGCATTAACAAGACAGAATTACAATATATGTACTGTCAATGTTGTGTACGGAAACATTAAAAACCTGAAAGATTGCTTTGAAATTACTGAAGAGAGCTGCACTAATACAATCACAATAAATGTAGGCAGTAGCTATAGAAGAGCTCTTGAAGATCCAAATTTTATTTTTTGGTTAATAGTATTTCACAAGATCCTACCTCATGTAGACATTTTGTAACAGCAACTTCAAAAGAAGAGCAAAGATAGTGTTACGTTACAAAGTGACATCCTTATATTTAAACAACAAATGGAAAAGGAAATACAAAATATTGATGAAATACACAAAAACTTAAGTGAAGAACCTCCGCAGCCACCAAAAAAAGGAAAAAGTATGGAATGTGCAAGAGTTGGAGATGCCAAGAAGGTGTGTGACATCATCACAACTACTGCTACAGATAGCTTTGCTTATAATGGACATCTAGAAACATCTTTGCTATGTAATGACTTATTTAAGGATTTCTGTTTACGCTTCCCGGAAGAAATTTTCACACGAGAGGTGCAATCCTAACCTTTCCTATGCACAGATTGGGAGCTAATTAACAGACGAAATGGCTTTAATATTCAAGGAGCATTGAAAATGGTTCAGTTTATATACGAAAATAACCTTTCATCAGTGTTCAGTGAAGTCATAAAACTTTTGAAAATTGTCATAACGCCATTGACGACTGCGGAACCTGAACATTGCTTTTTCACTCTGAGAAGCATAAAAACACCTTTAAGAAATTCAATGACAAACGACAGACTCAGTGCTATAGCAATGCTGTCAATAAATAAGGATCTTATCAGTAACATGCAGGATTTTGATGAAAGAGTGATGGAAAAATTCACTAAATTAATATATTTGTATATAATATATACAATAATTTTGTATATAATTAGGCCAAAAGTGTAGTTCATGATAAACTGAACAAATGCAAAATATGAGTATTAATGTGTATACATACAGTGATGTGGGCATGAATCTCTGAGAAAAATTACACTGCTGAGGAGGCAGCTTATGTGGGAACATTACTTCAATGAGTTGAAATAATGTTCTAATACCACCTGTTTATAAGTATGTTGCTTGCATATTAATAAAGCAGCTTTGGTCAAAGATTGTGTCAGGCTTCTTATACTTATTTTTGATGTGTATATTACAACTTGAAAACCACTATTTCCATGGGTTATAGTGGGAGAATTTGGGAAAACAAAAAGCAATGGCTCTTAAGATTTACAGGTATAATAATTTATTATTATTTGGGGGTGGATTTTGCCCTATTTGCCTATTTTATTCCTTTGTTCAGAAACGTAGGCTTTTAAGTTATAAGCACATTTCCTACAATTATTAGCCTAATTTCTAAGTTTTATAGTGGCTATAAATGCCTATTTCATATTTTTGTGCCTATTCTGCTTATTAGTGCCTAAAACTGCCTTTTTAACCAGTTTCTTCTGCTTGTAATTTGTGACAACAACTTTGCATTTGTTGTTTCAACATGAAATTTTCGGGGAACAGAAATTTCTTACTGCTGCACATTGGATATACAAAAAGGGGTTTAGCCAGGTAGGTATCTGCCTTATAGATGTGTCACAATGCCCTAATGATGTCATGGAAAAATCTTAGAATTTACTCAAGGACGAGTAGCAAAGACCCGCTAAATGATATTTCAATGAATTGACAAATGTCCACTCTTTATGTGGGGAATGGAAAGCTCATTCTGTAAGCAGTGTTTCAAGTGCACACATAGATCAGTTTCCTACGCAAATGTCAAAAGTGAGAAGCAACATAAGTGTACTTCTTAAACAGTGAATAAATGGTGATCCATCATTTAGCACAGATGGGAAAGCAATTTTCTGTCAGCCTTCGTGTGAAACAGGTGAGTTTAATCATTCATGTTTGTATTAAAGCTATATTATCAGTTTCAAAAACCTTGTAAATATCAGCCCCTGTGGCAACATTATGCCGAACACAAATTATTATGTTGTTTTCAAATTCTAGGCTTTGGCAATGAAGCCATTAGCTATCTTGCTCTCCAATACTTCTGTGTAGTGGGTCCGGCAGGTATGGCTTCACAGGTTAAAAGATGTTCTTCAGTCATTTCTTCTTCTTTGTACAAACACATAATCTACAAATACATACACAAAGTAGTATGTTGAGGAGAGCCAAAAGAAGAGAAACTGAATATTTTCAGTTTTCCAAAGTAAAGCAGAAATTTGCCTAATGTGAAAACTTTCTTCATCACATGATACGACTTTACATTGAGATTTAGCTGAAAATATGTCTGAATCGTTAAACAAGACCATCTAATGCATTTCATCATGATTAGAATATTATTTATTTGAAACTTATAGGCATAGCTTTGCAAACTCAGTTTACTGGATAAAATTTTAAATAGAAGTATTTATAAACAGTGTACTGAATTTCACAATTTTGTTAGTTATGAGTATTATCTTTTGGCAATTTCAATGCAGTAGCATGATATTTTTGTGCTGGTGTAAAGGCTTATTTCTTCAGCTAATAGTAATACTTGGGGGAGTGATTATTAATTAAATTATTGATGGTGTCAATTGTTAACAATCATATCAGATCACAATCAGTACTGCTAGTAAGCAGGAATTTACTCCTGTAAGATTTCTTTTACATGTATGTAAATCTACAGACACAAAGCTGTTGCAATTCCTTTCTTAGAAGAATTGAAAACAGTGTTGTTATGATAAATTAAATTTAAAGGGAGTCGATTAATGACACTAAACAACACTTACTTTTAAATTTTTCCGGAACATGTTTCAGAGACTTTGCCTCTATTCTCAGCCGGCCATTAATGACACTAAACAGCACTTACTTTTAAATTTTTCTGGAACATGTTTCAGAGACTTTGCCTCTATCCTCAGCCGGCCATTGGCTGAGGATAGAGGCCAAGTATATATAAAGCTCTTTCTATCAGAAACTACTGGAGATAAAAACATGAAACTTTCACAGATTGTCAGTAAAGTTGTGTATCTACGAAAACTAGTGCTTTTCTTTATGAGAAGAACACTAAGGCTAATTTTCTGTTAAAAATCAAGGGAAAAATAATGAATAAGATGAAAATTATAAATTATTTTGAACTGTAAATAACAGCATAATAATTTGTACTATTAGCTATAGTGCATTTTAAGAGCCATTTTACTAAAATTGTGTATTTCTAATTGATTACTTTGCAAATTTTTAGTGCCTATTTAAGTGCCTATATTGCCCATTTTTAGTGTTTTTTGTTTGTTTGTTTGTTTGTAATTTACGTTCTCCAATGTTAAGTCATATCGGACGATGAATGGAATGAATGAAATGATGCTCATATGAGCCCGGGGTCCATGGTGTTTAGAGTTACCCGACATTCATCTTCCAGGATAAGGCAAAACCCCAGAAAAAACCTTATCCAGGTAACTCACCCTAGCCAAGATTCGAACTCGGGACCTCTTGAACATGAGGCAGACATGCTACCATCTACACTACCGAAGCCGGCTTTAGTGCCTTTTTGCCTGCCTATTTCACACATTTTTAGTGCCTATAAATCCGCTCCCTAATTATTATCAATACTTAGAAAGCAAAACTGAATCTGCGCCCCCTAAACATTTCGGCCACGAGCCGCCACTGACAATTTTTGTGTATTTATTGTCAATAGACAGCAAAGCAGTTTCTGACATTGTCAATTACAATTTAAATATTTACACACACACAAACACACACATATATATATAATTTATGATACAAATGCCAATAGAATTACAATTCATCAATAGTGTACAATGCCTTATTTATTAGGTAAATCTTAAGCTCCTTTTTAAAAGTATTTTCTGACAAAGCTTGCTTTACAGAATTCGGCAGTTTATTGTATAAAATCAGTGCCATTACATTTGGATCTTTAATACTACTATTTATTCGAAAACCCTGTCTAAAAAAGTCATTGTTGTGTCGTGTGTTATAATTATGCATATCCCTATTTATCAAATTATCCTTTCCCAATCCATATATTATTACCCTATATACATATAATGAAAATACTGTAAAAATTTGTTTTTCCCTGAAATATTGCCTGCAAGAATCCCTATAATTTAGATGATACATTATTCTAAATGCTTTCTTTTGTAATTTTAGTACTCTTTCCCTATTTGATTTTGCACTACACCCCCAAATTTCAATTCCATACACTAGATGAGGAAATATGACACAATAGCAGATAATTTTTAATTCTCTTTCTTCTAGTAGATTAGAAAAGTGCCTAAGCAGGTACAATGACTTACTCATTTTCCCACAGATGTACTGAATATGTTCCAACCATGTTAGTTTTTGATCCATTATAATACCTAGAAATTTATGTTTATTTGTAACATGTATATTGTAATCTGATAATATTATAGTCATGTTCATTATTTAAATTCCTTAAATTAAACTGTATTAACTTTGTTTTAGACATGTTACATTTCAAATTGTTCTCCCAAAAATAATTAAAGAGTGATTCAATAGTTTGTGTCATTGTATTATGTAATTCTAGAATCGAGGTGCCCCAGCATACAGTTGTCGTGTCATCTGCATATGATATTGCTTTACTCTGTCCATTGTTAGGTATGTCATTCACATACAGTATAAATAAGAGAGGAACCATCACAGAACCCTGCGGAACACCGTAATTAAGTTTCAAAACTGGATGTATTTTTATTGTTAACTTTATTGTATATTTGTGTTGCTTGTTTTCTGCCAATAAGGTACGAACTAATTAGATCTTTAGCTAAACACCTAATTCCATATGCTTCTAGTTTATTTAGAAGTATACTGTGATCTACACAGTCGAATGCTTTTGTAAGGTCAAAGAATAATGTTGTTTTCTAAGTGCTTTGTTATATTATTTGTACATTCAATTATGGCCGAAATTGTTGAATGATGTTTCCTAAATTCATGTTGTGAGTTTGAAATTATTTTATTATTTTCTAAGAAGTACAATAATCTCTGTAGTATAACCCTTTCAAAGATTTTGGCTAACTCTGAAGTTAGTGTAATTGGCCTGTAATTATTTATGTCCATAGTGTCACCATGCTTATGAACAGGTCTAACTATAGATAATTTTAGGCAATCTGGGAACTGACCTTTTGCTATTGAATAGTTGATAAGATGCTCAAGAGGACCTGCAAGAACATATTTACATTGCTTCAGAATTACTGTATTTATTTCATCCCATCCACTAGTAATTTTGTTTGGTAATTTAGTTATTATATTTATTAATTCGGTTGTTGTCACTGGATTAATAAAGCAAGAGGGATAGATTTTTGTTGCACAAAATCTGGATAAGATTCTTTGACTATCTGAATGAGTTGCAACTTCTAGAAAGAATTTGTTTATATAGTCGCAGAGTTTAATAGGATCATTTTGTACTGAGCCATTTAGATTCAATGACTTATTCAGCTGCTTAATTTTCAGCGAGGAAGCGATGCTCCATATGACTGGGAAAATTAAATGTCATGTTTGGGGTACATAGAAATTCACAGCATCATTGAACATGAGCATGATTTGCCAAAGGTGAATGTTTTCTGCGTGTTGTCACAGTGAAAATTGTACAGACCTTTCTTGTTCACTAAGGCTACTGTGACTGGACATTTGTATCTGGATATGTTGGAGCAGTGGGTTGGTGCCTCAACTTAAGACAAGATCTCAATGACACTTTCACCTTTCATCAAGATGGGGCCCCATTACATTTCTACAATACAGTTCATGCTTACCTGAATATGGAGATGTCTGATCGTTGGGTAGGATGTGCTGGAGTAAAGGACAAATGTTTCATGACCTGGCCATCAAGGTCGCCTGATATGACTGCATATGACATTTTTCTATGGGTAACTAAAGGATTGTGTGTTTATACCACCTTTGCCACGTGATTGAGAGGAACTAAAAAACCAGAATTCAAGAAGCTGCCCCACAGTCACAGAGCATATGTTGAAAAGAGTATGGGAAGAGTATGATTATCATTTGGACATTGCTGAGTCACTTGTGATTCACATATTCAATCTCTGTAAGATGTAAAAAGAACTTTGATTCAAATTAAAAACTACTGATTACACAGAAAAATTGAAGCTAGTTACAGTGGAGTAATAAACATTACACAAATAACTGTAACTAGCTTCAATTTTTCTGTGTAATCAGAACTTTGAGAGATTGAATTTAAACTGATGGGTGTTTGAAAGTGCTATCATTTGTAGTTTTTGTACTATAAAACATTGAGAGAATTACCAGACTTTTGATAAATCCTATATTTTTCATGGACAAGACTTGGTTCCACCTTCAAGGACATATGTACAGAAATAATCATTACTGGAGGTCTGAGAAACTTAATATTGTTCATAAAGTACCCCTTCATGACAAAATAATTGACGTATGGTGAACTATTCGTGGAGAAAGAGTTATAGGGCCAGTATTTTTAGAGTCAAAGTTTGACATCGTACATACAGTGCCCACTTTTTTAGAGAATTAACTAAGGGGGTGTGATTTTGCCTTTTCTCATTGAGACTGCAACAGCTCACATACCAATATTTCAATGAGAACAATTAAAAGCGTGTTTCAGGACAGAATTATTAGTAGAGATTCATGGCTCCCTCAGTCCTCTGACCTAACACCTTGTGATTTCTATTTCTGGATTAACTAACAAAGTGTACAGAAAAACCGACCCACCCTGGAAGAATTAAAACAAAATATTTGATTGGAAATTGCGTTCCATTTGCGCCTTTCTATGAATAGTGGCAGTTGACGAAGAACGGCAGTCATTTCTTGATTCTCCACTATACATCACCTAAATCACCTAATCACCTAAAACTTGCACTGCCGATATTTCTGAAATGGAAATGCTATTGATGTGTGCTTTTCACACCATTGTTTGGTAGTTAGGGGCTCGTAGTTTTAGCCTACAAATTAATTTTAATAACACTTAGAAGGTGTATTTTTGGAGCAAACAAACTTTTCTAAATTGAACAATGCCTAATTACATAAAAAGTGAAAAGTATGGTAAATTAGAATGTTAATGTTTTCTGCAGGATTCTAGTGACAATTAGTTCAGGAGATATCTTATTTTGAAAATTTTACACACCGACACTTGTACTACCTTGGTAGCGCAGACTAAAGGAAAATGAAAGGAGTGTACTGACTGTGTAGATCCTGACAAGTAATGAGAAATTTGACCTTCGAAGCTTGTGTTCAAAATGACCACCTGCAGCTTCAATACAAGGTGCACATGTTCTAGCATTTCAGCGGAAATTTCAAGCAGGCAGCAGTAATACATTGTTTCATATCACCTGGTGTGGTCGGTATGTCCTTGTAGACAGACAGTGCCTTTCAGTTTTCCCGATAAAAAAAAAGTCTAACGGAGTCAAATCTGGTGAATGGGCCGGCCAAGCTACAGGTCCCCTTCGTACAATCCATCGATTTGGAAACTATCTGTGAAGACCAGCTGTAAAAATTCGTGCACTATAAGCTGGACAGCCATCATGCTGAAACCACAGGTTCCTCTGAGTTTGCAGAGGAATGTCTTCTGGCATCTGTGGAAGATGGTTTGTCAGGAGGCTGAGATACTTGTACAAGTTTAGTGTTCCTTCTATGAAAAAGGGCCTATGAGCTGATTTTTTTTTTTTTTACATCCTCCAATGCTAAGTCATTTCGGATAGTGAATGAATTGGGTGAAATGATGCTCAAATGAGCCCAGGGTCCATGGAGCTTAGAGTTACCCGACATTCGTCTTGAAGGATAAGGGAAAATCCCGGAAAAGCCTTAACCAGGTAACTCACCCTGACCGAGATTCGAACTCAGGACCTCTTGAACGTGAGGCAGATATGCTACCATCTACGCTACCCAGGCAGGCCCTATGAGTTGATGGTTCACTGTCCCATACCACACATTTAAACTTCATGGATGCTGACATTCCACCTGATGAAGCAGACCAAGGATTGTAAACAGACCAATAGTGCATCTTTCTGCAGTTTATCTGTCCATGATAAGTAAATGTTACTCCATCACTAAACAAAATACATGATGAATCTGGGGTATCACTTCTTAATGTCCATGTACAAAAGTTAACAAGATTCTCAAAATTGTTTCCATGCAGCTCTTGATGAAGGGAGATGTGATAATGGTGGAACCTGTGTGGACGGAGAATGCGAAGTACACTTGCCTGACTCATTCCACCTCCACATGCAATTGTGTGGGAACTAATTTGCAGATCTACTGCAACTGCAGCCAAAACATTAATTTCTCCTACATCTCCAGTCACCTGTTTATTTCCGTTACGTTTTCTTGGTGTTACTTTACCACTTTCACGTTAGCTGGTTGAAGAGGTTGATGAATAATTGCAGAGATGGTTGATGTCTATTGGGATATATTTGCGTATACACCATACAAGAAAGAACTGCATTCCTCCTACTTTCTCTGTGCACCATGAGCATGTCAACCTTTTCTGCATTGGTAAATCCCATTTTCATTCACAACCTACTGCTTCAACTATTACTAACTGACTAGAACATCACAATGCACAAATAAACTGCAAACACGTGTAAACAAACCATAACAACATGGCTAAGCCGGTTGAATGGAACACATAATTGTTGGTGTGTAAAAGTTTCAAATAAGATATCTCGTGAACTACTGGCACTAGAATCCTGCAGAAAACACCATTAACATCCTAATTTACCGTACTTTTGATTTTTTGATGTAATTAGGCATTGTTCCATTTAAAAAAGTGTATGCTTGCTCCAAGAATACACCTTCTAAGTGTTATTAAAATCTATAGGCTAAAACTATGAGCCCCTAACAACCAAACAATGATGTGAAAACCACACATCAATAGCAGTTTCCTTTTGGAAATATTGGTGGTGCAAGTTTTAGAAGATTCACCCTATATATATATATATAAACCAGAATTAAAATATGTTAACATATTTTTGCTTAAATCCATACGTTGCATAGTCAGGAACAGGTTTCATTCATTTTATGGATAACGCTATACAATTTGTTTTATGTGTAAATGAACTCAACTAGGGCATGCACAGAATTGTCACACTGACAACAAAGCTAAGAGCACCAGTGAGGAGAAAGAAAGCAGCACACATGGCCTTGATGCTCACATCACAAAGCTGGGCTGCTGCCTCGCATAATGAGCTGGGAAATATGTGATGTTGTTCTAACATACTGAAGTTTCAAGACCTTTAAATTTCTGCAAATCTAGAAGAATCAACTTTAAGAATATTCCATTTAGGTAATTACTGAGATTTTGGTTTCAAGAATATTTCTGCTGTATTTAGTGTCAGAGTATTAGAGTCAGTGGGTGAGTATGAGAGTCAGTGGAGTAAATGGTTCTATGAACATTGAGAAGCTATAAATAGTGTGAGTTGCTGTAACAGAGGAATAAGCAGCATTAGCACTACAAAATAGTCATGTCTGCTCTGTGCATTTGTAAAAGTAAGTGTAAGTTAGTGCTGTGCTACAGATTTGGTAGCAAAAAAGCTGCGCTTAGCATAAGGTGATGTAATTTTGTTACAGTATTCTTATTTAACAATTTCCTTTATTTCTAGCTCTATGTACTTATGTTCAATGATGATACATTTTGAAAATCAACAATCACCTAAGAGATGCAATTTCAGTATTCTATCAAAAATTTGACAAAAGCACATAAAGTGTGATATATTCTAGGCATTCGCTCTGGTGAGGTTTTGAGAATAATAAGTTATGTATTACCATATTTTTTATGCATTTTTATATCAGGTTTTGATAACTGTTCTTTCACATTATTGAATGTATTCACTAATTTAGAAAGCTGAATCAGACTTTAGAAGTTCAATAATATGACCAGGGCTAAGCCACAAATATCTGGATCCCCAGGCTATACAAGCAACCATTCCACAACCATATATTCTTTAAATCTTCTCTTTAAGCTACTGTATTGTACTTTATTTAGGAAATTTGATTAATAATAGGAACTTTAAAGGATTTGCAACACTAAGTCAAATTTAAGGTATATCTCTAATATTTAGGGTTGCCTTGAAGAATAGCTGGGTTATTTGAATTGAATGAGAAGATTTAACACATATCAATATTTCCACTACAGGTCTTATCATTTGGTATAAAACCAAAGAAATGTGACAACTGACAAAAGGTTTTGCAGTTTTTAAGTTCAAGTAAACTCCAAATATTGTCGATGTTGGAAATCTTTGGAGTTCCAAAGTTTCAAAGAAAGATATTTCTTTGCACTCTGCAGAATTACATGACTGCTACTATAGAGAGAATGACTAAACAGAATGGATTTATAGGACTGGAAATACATATAGTAACAATGGGCAAAGAGGTGGGCTTCACTGGACCTGCCCCAGAAATTTAACTACGGTATTAAGATACTTCCTTTCATTGAAGTCTTGAAAACAGTGTTGCTGTAATAAATGAAATAAATTTAAAGGGAGTCGATTAATGACACTAAACAACACTTACTTTTAAATTTCCCGGAACATGTTTCGGAGGCTACTTTCCTCCATCCTCCAGTCAATGTCTGTTTGACAATGGAGGAAAATAGCCTCCAAAACATGTTCCGGGAAATTTAAAAGTAAGTGTTATTTAGTGTCATTAATCAACTCCCTTTAAATTTAAATTAAGTTACTTATTACAAAGAGGTGCAAAAAGCAATGAATCACTGTTTAAGTTATACAAAGACTCTTAGGATCCATAAACATGCGATTAACAATTGCACCACACATTTTGCATATTCTTTGACTGCAGCAAGCAATATAACATCAATTGTATATTAATTCTTAGAATGTAAATTGTTTTATTACCATGTATAGGAGGAAAACATGTTGCCCGACAAGATGTCCTACACCACGGTTTGAAATCATACATTTCATAACTTTTATGTTCAGTTTTAGAATTTTTCATCTGGTCATTCTGCATTAAGCATCCTGAGTGCTTTCAAAACACAAGATGTAAGCTACAACTTTTAGGAAAAGCTTGACATGCATACATTTAAGTACTTACAATCATCCCATACTTGGTGTTTGTCAGTTCCCATCTCATGCCAGCTAGTTCTGCAGCATATGCATACTCATTTAAAGCATCCTTAAATAACTGGACAAACATGTAGGTCATGTTGCAGCTCATTGGATCCAAGTATGCCAGAGGACTGGAAAGCATAAGAGTTTTATCAAATTTATCCTGGAATCAAAGTCAATTTTATACTGAGAATCAAAGAGTTGGTTATGGTTGTGGTCATGGGGTCATGGTAGTGGTCAGAGTCAGGGTTGTGACAATATAATAATAATAATAATAATAATAATAATAATAATAATAATAATAATAATAATAATAATAATAATAATAATAATAATAATGATGATAATAATGATGATAATAATGATGATAATAATGATGATAATGATGATAATAATGATGATAATAATGATGATGATAATAATGATGATGATGATGATGATGATGATAATAATAATAATAATAATAATAATAATAATAATAATAATAATAATAATAATAATAATAATAATAATAATAATAATAATAATAATAATAATAATAATAATAATAATAATAATAATAATAATAATAATAATAATAATAATAAAAGTATATTCCGGGCTTGTAGGCCGTGATCTACTGTGCTCCTCTTCTTCCATCATAGCGTACAGGGACTTAGGTTTACGGTCGGCCTTTCCCTCTTAGTTGTTAAGGCGCTCGTCCACTTGACCCATCCGCTTGCCCAACTCTGCGACGTCATCCCTCTTGCCGGACAACTGCTCTTCAAATTTTGCGGCGAGGGCCTCGTTCGCCGCCTTCATTTCGGTTGCCAGGCTATCGTTCGCTGCTCTCATTTCCATGGTTAACGTCGCAGCGAGGGTGTCATTTGCTGTCTTTATTTCTTTCATCTTGGTGGTGAGGTTTCGTTAGCCATCTTCATTTCTTTCATCTCGGCGGTGAGGTTGCCGTTAGCATGCTTCATTTCTTTCAGATCCGTGGCCAGGTTGCTATTTGCCGCCTCTGTCTTCGCAGCGAGGGTGTCATTTGCTGTCTTCATTTCTTTCAACTCCGCGGCCAGGTTGCTATTTGCCGTTTCCGACTTCGTGGCCAGGCTGTCGTTCGCCGCTTTCATTTCCGTTGTTAATTCAGCCTTCATTTCTTCCATCTTCTCTAAAATCTTTGCCAATGCAGCTTCCATTCATATACACGCAAAACAAAATGATTCAAATATTAGGTGCATTCGAGGCAAAGAATAGCATTTGCTACAGTGAAACGAATTAGTGAAATTTCAATGGTTTATTAATATTTTCTCTACTCTGATACTGTAGATGTATACTGCCTTTAATGGGCTTTAAACCAATTTTCGTTTCTTATTAATTTCAATACTATGAATGGGTAGGTCACTTGCATTTCTAGGATTTTCTTGCTAAAATGAACTAACATTCAAATGAAACCTCAAAATTTGATGACTTTTTGCATCGTTTTTACCTGGTGATAAGATTTAGAACTAATTATTTCTGGCGTAATTCACAGACATATTGCTTCATCTGTGAAATTTTAGACTATGAACCTTGTAGTCCATGCTATGCCATGCTAAACACTCAAGCATGAAACAGCTGAATGTTTATCAGGGCTCTTTTTTTAATATATCATAAATCTATGAAATAGAACCAATGACATAATATTCTTACAAATAGAACCAATGGCATAATATTCTTACAAAGAAATTCATGCTGATAATATTTACAACTTCAATCAAAATTGTATGGTACTTCATAAATGCAAAAAACAAAAAGACTCTACACAATTTTACAGAACATACCTCACAAATTCAAAACTAAGGTTGGCCTTTGGTAGTAGAAATTCATCATCTTGCTTATACCACACCCTACATACTGCTGTGTCCTGAATCACTACAGGAAATGGGGATGCCTAGAAAAATGAAAACAATAATCTTTAATCTTTGGTGCTAAAAGCATTAGTAAATTACTACAACACTCACTTAATACAGAATGCAATTACAATGTTTTAACAGTACAGAGTTATTATGTCACTAGCACATACAAGGATATGATTTAATCATGCTTTATTTAAGTCACTACACTAAACTGAACTCTGTGGCACAACAACCCAATGCCAGTGGCCAAACTTCATCACCCACCTCTGCCCAAATGGGCATCAAGAGTGAGGTGTAGTACTGGAGCATGTGACATGGGTAACACCCTGAGTCCCTGGCAGCCTGAATGTGATCTTTGCAATCTGCATCCACTACTTTTCCCTCAGGTAGCTCCTCAATTTGCATCCAGGGACCTCAAGAGGCTGAGTGCCCCAAATTAGGTCTTCCAGTGGCAGGAAGTTCCCATACCAGTACCAGTATTCAAACCCAGGCCTCTTACTTAGTAAGTAGCTGTACTAACACTGTACTAAGGAGATGATGCTTAAGTTACCAATGTGATTAAATCGTATGTAAAACAAATACAACAGCAAAGGATGTAATTTTACAAATATAAATTAATTAGGCATGCAGCTCCTCTGTACTCACATATTTTTGTACATGATACTTCAGTCATCTTATTTTGTATTTTTCTTGACTTTGCTCAAGTATACAATGAGTTCTGATATTGTATTTGATTTTTTTTTTAAATATACGTCCTCCAATGGTAAGTCATATCGGACGATGGATGAAATTGGTGAAATGATGCTCAAATGAGTCCGGGGTCCATGGAGCTTAGAGTTACACAACATTCATCTATCAGGATAAGGGAAAACCCCGGAAAAACCCTTATCCAGGTAACTTACCCTGACCGAGATTCGAACTCGGGACCTCTTGAACGTGAGGCAGACATGCTACCACCACGCTACAAAGGCGGGCTTGTATTTGATACATTCTATGCTTCATGTTTTGTGCTTTTTTTTCTGTATACAAATGTAATAGGCTTTTAAATAGCAGTATTGTGCTACAAACACTGGATTGAGACAAGACTGATCTAATCGAGTGGTTGTGAGTGTGCTCTCATGCATAGGAAAGTGCATATAATTTATAGCAGTAGCAATGACTGTGCCAGAAAATTAAAAGGAAAGGACAGATGTTGTTGTTTTCAAATGCTAGGCTTTGGCAATGAAGCCATTAGCTCTGTTGCTCTCCAATATTTCTGTGTAGTGGATCCAGCAGGTAGGGCTTCACAGGTTAAAAGATGTTCTTCAGTCATTTCCTCTTCTTTGTTGCACAGAGGACAATTTGGACTTGAATAAATTCCTATTCTGTGTGTTTGGCCAAATAATCATGTTCTGTAAGTAATCTAAAATTTGCTACTGCAGCTTTATGTGGGATTTCTGGAATAATTTCTGGATTTTTAATTAAAATGTTCCATTTTTTTATCTTTGGCTTAGGAAAGGACAGATGTATACTCACAAATGTAAATTAAGCTCTCAAAATGGAAGTAGAGCTATGGTAAACTGTATAGGGGAGAAATCAAACAATTTCTCATTTCTCAAAAAATGCTACATTTAAATGGCAAAGAACAGTAATGACATCAAAGTGATTTATCCAGTTGCTTCAACTGGTTACTGAAATACTTAGCAAGGAACTTTAAGTGGCTCAAAGTGAAGAAAAAAATTATCAAACTCAAAATGAGAATCTAATCCATGGATCTTTGTTGTATTTTGAGTTATGCATTAATACTAGAATCACATAGGTGATAGTGTACTGAAAGTAAAAAATCCATTTAAAGGGTAGCATGAGAGATGAAGAAAAGTTTTAGACCTGAGTTAGAGAAAATAAAATTTTTAACTCAAATTTGTATATTATTTTTCAACAGTCCCTTTCAACTCTTCAACCAATGACATTCTAACTTCTTCATAACTTTACAAAATTAAACGAATTGTCAAACTATCCAAAATATCATTTTGTGACTTATGGTCTCAACATCTGAGGTTAATTATTAAATTTTAGATAAGTCGTATTTCTTACACATCTGCTTCACTTTCGTACCTATTTTGAGGACATGTTTCGCAAATCTTCGTTTGCATCTACGGCTCTTGTGCGACTGACGCTAGATCCAGCAGTGTGGGTATCTAGCGTCAGTCGCACAAGAGCCGTAGATGCAAACGAAGATTTGCGAAACATGTCCTCAAAATAGGTACGAAAGTGAAGCAGATGTGTAAGAAATATGACTCATCTAAAATTTAATAATTTTTCACTTCACTGTGGTGTTCCAATACAGTTAAATCTCGATATATCTGAGGTTAATTCTCTGTCCAGTGAGCCATTTCTTTGATTGGGGGGGGGGGAGGGGGGGGGATTCACTAGGAGCCAAATCTGAAGAATATGGCAGCAGTTCAAAATGCAAGTCATGTAACTTTGCAAATACAATTGAAATGAATGATTTTTTTTTCCCTTCATATAGGATGACAGAAAAAGTCTTATCCTATAACTCACCCTGATTGAGATTCAAATTCGGGACCTCTTGAACATTAGGCGGACACCTTACCACCACGAACAGGAGGCAGGCTTGAAATGAGTATATCAGTGTACTGTCTTGCTGAAAAGCAACTTTCTTTTTTAAAATATGTGGACACTGTTTCAGCACAGCTGCAAAAAACTCTTCATTGATGGTTTTGCACCTTTCCACATAGTTTACCGAGAGATAGCCTGGGCATCCCAGAAAACAATGGCATCTCATTTCCTGCTTAAAGGAGCACACTTGGTTTGGTTGGAGCACTTTCATACCCTGTAACCATTGGTTTGGCTGTTGCTTCATTTATGGGGTGTGCTGATAAATCCATATTTGATGAATAGTGATGCAACATCACAAAGAGTGTCCACCTCAGTAGCGTAGATGGTATCGTGTCTGCTTCACGTTCAAGAGGTCCCGAGTTCGAATCCCGGTTAGGGTGTTACCTGGATAAGGTATTTCTGGGGTTTTCCCTTATCCTGAAGGACGAATGTCGGGTAACTCTAAGTTCTATAGATCTCGACACATTTGAGCATCATTTCATTCATTGTCCAATATGACTTAACGTTGGAGGATGTAAATTTAAAAAAAAAAAAAAAAAAAAATCACAGTGAGTCCGTTGAGTTGCAGCTGAACTCGTTCAATACTTCTTAGAGATGTGAATTTGGATGTTTCTGAACAGGGAGTCAATAAATGCAGATCCACTGCAGTACACTCATTCTCATGTGAAAATACTTGTGCAAAGATCTAATAAGATCTGGCAAATTCAGCAAGGAAACATACTTCAATTTATCGAAATTTAACTGTATTGGAACATCACAGTAAAGCGAAACAATTATTAAATTATAGATGAGTCGTATTTATTACACATCAGCTTCACTTACATACCTATACTGAGGACATGTTTTGCGAACCATCGTTCGCATCATCAGCTCTAATGCGACTAAAGCTTGATCCAGTGGTGTGGGTAGTTCTGGAGTTGCTGCTGCCATCTGTTGATTTTGTGATGAATTTAAATGTGACAATTCCACATTTAAATTAAACACAAAATCAACAGATGGCAGCTGCAACTTCAGAAATACCAAACCACTGGATCAAGCTTTAGTCGCATTAGAGCTAATGATGCAAACGATGGTTCGCGAAACATGTCCTCAATATAGGTATGTATGTGAAGCTGATGTGTAATAAATATGACTCATCTGTAATTTAATAATGCTTTAATTTGTCTGTCATTTAACATGGCATTGTGGAGTTTTGTAATGCTTTCTTCAGCTGCTGGAAGCTCTTTATAAAAGATGGGAGTTTGTGTTTGAACTCTGGAGCCCATTTCTTCAAAACAAAAAGATGACAGTAAAGAATCAAGATGGAATCCAATTCCCTTTCTATTTTAGTTGGCAATTAAGTACCATGATAAAAATGACGATATGAAGCTGCACCAAACTCTATTTATCACTAGAATCGTTAGCCCAATGCCTTAGTCACTTTCTCATTTTACAATTTACAGAATAAACACACCTCTTTAGGTAGCACTAGCCTTTTTATGTGCCTGTTGCACGCACCAACTTGTGATGCTCAAAAGTCTGATATACACAGAAACAGAACATTTTCATTTTACACTGCTCTGCTAGCTGACTCGGACAGCATAACTCCAAACTCACTGTTAAACTCACAACTAATAACTGAACCTCTGCACTGCACACAAATTACTTGAGATGGACCATATTGGACTCCTTGCACACCAACTCAACTCTGGACAGTACTGTACTCCTTGCATCTCTATAGAGAAGGGGTTCTGACCCCTTCAGCTGTCATGGTGTGGGCACTGCAGGCCCCAGACTTCTTACGTTACAAGAAGTATACCCTGTGTGGCAGCCTATTTCATGGGGGGGGGGAAGGGATCAGTCCCCCCTAAGCACTCATGGTACCTCTGACATTACCAGAGGAACCTCCGGCCCAAAATTTGAGCCCCTCCCTGATTGGGAGTTGTTCAGATTGGATTGGACTCCAGGGAGCAGTGTGTTCCCGATACCCATGGGAGATTGGGGACATTTGGAAGGCTCAGACCATCCAGACGGAGCAGAGGGTTGCCTAAAAAGTCCCAGCTACTAGCCTGCCAAGCTAGTAGCTAGGTATGATAGATCACCAAGCAGCCCCACTGAGGTTGTTCGGTAAATGGGGGGGGGGGGGGGGAGGCGTTAAAGTTATAAGATATTGCCCTAATGGAAACACCCACGAGTGACATATTGCTCCCGGTATTAAACGGGGAGTTACAGCTCCTGTAGACACTTGTGATAAAACTCTACTTCTTGAAGACCAAATTATGACTACTTTGCTCTCATGACTCACTTTGAACTGCCGAAGGATGGGTTTTGCAGCTTCTTTTATACCCTGCAAGTCACAGCGAGAAGGCTCTAAAAGTCAAATGCTCTAGAGTTTTGAAAATCAAACAATCTGGAAAATTTCTGCATGCATAACAAAGGCACTTACTCCCAGTAGCTGTCTTTGAATGCTTCTCTTGTTGCCTAAATACAAAGGTGGTAGAATGGATTAACTCATACTTAATCCTTCCGTAGTAGGCATTTGCTGTCACCGTGACAATACAAAGTATTCAACCACTGCACTTGATTTTATTATTCTTGCAAGAAACCTCAACTTCCTTATTTTGCAGCACTATAGCCAATGAAACAAAATTCTACATATGAAATTATACATTGCATCCTCTAAGAATTGAACTTTAGAACAGTCCTTGCTATTTCATACTGCCAGTAGCATTTCTGTGTCAGACAAAGAACTTCTTGAACTTGTATATTCAAAATACAAACAACATTGTGAACATTTTTAAACAGTTCCTTGCTGTACTGAAATGTGATATAAATCATTTAAAGCAGGTTCTAACACTTTGTAACTCATCAAGCTGACATGTTTAATACAGTATCCTAATATCTTCTTTGAACAATTACATTTTTAAAGCTACACGCATGCATGCAGAATTCTACATCACAAAAAAGTTTAAACCTCAATAAACATTACGCTAAAAATAACGGAAATGGAACAACTGATAAGACTGCAAATAATATGGTATTATGACAAGGATGTAAACTTAGTCCCATACTGTTTCATTTCTTTATAGGTGATATATTACATGAATTAAGTAAATTAACTTATATTTGTCTACAGAAATATCAGGATTACTTATTGCAGATGATTCAGTGAAAGATGCTATTAAAATTGGAGGCTTACTGTAAGTTCTGCAATTTTACATGCATTTTGCACAAAGTAGGTTTCAAAATTATTTCAAGAAATCAAAGATAATGGTATTATGAGGTAGACACAAACTGAAGGAGAAAAAGTGGTATATGGAAGGGGAAAAATTATGAATAGTAAGGAAATTTGATTATTTCGATGTGAGACTAAGCAGCATTGGGGGAGGCAATCTCCACAAGATAAATATTGTCGCAGATCGCATTGTTGCGACAGGCGCGGCCGGCATGCACAAAGAGACAGACAGTGCAACGCGGATATAAAAGCTTGCCGAAACAGATAAAGAAACAGACAGATAGCTGACTGGAAATGTGTGTAGTGTTTAACGCCCGCTTTTACTAGATACGGCACCGCAGGTGGTGACACTGATGATACATGAGATGAAGATGGAGCACCGGTGGAATGAGATGGTGGGGGAAACCGGAGGTCCCGGAGAAAACCCACCCCAGCGCCGTGTTGTCCACCAAATCTCACTTTGCAGCCACCTGGGATCGAACCCGGGCCGCCTTGGTGAGAGCCAAACGGTCTAATCACTGAACCACGGCGCGGCCTTAGCTGACTGGAAGGTTCGCTTTCTTGTTTGTTACAGAACATTCTATTAATTTCTAGAAAAATGAGTAAGGGTTGACCAAAGTGTGTTTCTATGGAAATAAAGAGCATTTTGGAATTTCTTCAAACTGGACTTTTAATTCTATGAGCCCACAAAGTCCCAATATTTTAACTGATGGAAAATTAGCAATGAATGCCATAGGAGCATGGCTATGGAAATCCCTGAAATGAAAATTACTTGGTTAGAAAGGGTATATAAAAATGTAGTAGAAGAAAAAGTGGTCTATGGATCAGAGATTTGGGAGGTGATGACGGAATGGTAGATAAAATACATAGATCATTAAAATTGTTATGATTAAAAATGTTGTTAAAAGTGAAGTTAATTTCTTAATAAAAGACTTACTCAGTCACATATTAAAACCTAAAACTTAATGCACATCAACTATCAAAAACAAGAATGTTTTTGGGACCAACCGAACCCCATCATCAGCTGAGTGGTGATGGATCGATAGCTTAACAACAGACTGTTGTGTGGACCTTTCGTATTTAGCTCCCTCTCTCAGAATATCTCCTAAATAACTGCCTTAAACCATTCACCAATGGCATATCAAGATTTAGAATATGTGAAATTTTCTTTGTAATAAAAATCCTCATCCATTTGAAAGTTCAAGTTTTCATTTTTAATGGTTTTGTAACTTGATCTCCATCTCTGATGTGATCCTGGTTCAAGAAATGAAAAGCAACTGTCTATTTTCTATTTTATGTTTCTTATGCTTTCTATTAATCTAGTGTTTAAATTCATTTCTTGTCATTTTAATACAGAATTTGTCACAATATTCGCAATCTATCCTGTATATACCTGATTTTTGTTCTGGGAGTATTGTGTTTTTTAAAGGATTATTTAACAGTGAAAATCGTTTTGTTGTTAACGTGCTGTTGGCAAGCTGAGATCCTCTTCTTCATGGGTTGCGTGAAGTGAGGGACAGCCCGTAGGTGTGATATTCGTGTACCTATTCTAGAAAGGACTTAACCACGTAATGACAGAAATAAGGGTTTCATAGGGTGACGGGTGAAAGTTAGGTGGGGGAAAGAAAGGAGGTAGCATTACCTCCTCAATGGTTGAGAACCCAGGTGCACCGACCCATTGTGCACCACTGGTGGCTATTAAAATTTAGAAAAAGGAAAACATAATTTTTGATTTCCAGACTAGTTCTTGGATGTTTTAATTTTAAGGTTGGTAGAAGTACCTTAGGGTTACTGGTAGTGCCCGCAAGCCATGAGGGGGAGCCGGTATTGCCTCTTACGGTGATCACTGGGACGATAATCCCCAAGAGAACAAAACTAAGGCACTCTGATGGAATGGTAGTCGATTGTAAAATTTAGTGACCTGGCACCTAATTTCATTCTCCACATAACAGAGGGATGAGACTTCGTGAAGGTATCTCACAGGAAAACTACAAATGACAGAACAGATAGCCCGAAGGCATCAATTCTGCACTCGTTAAAGTAACAGCAGATTGGAGCCTGCAGCCATGCCCCAGACTTCACATGGATAGAGTATTAGAGGAATCACTAAAGCCTGAAAAAGGTGCAACTTTAGGGGAATCGATCGGCATACCGGTCACAATTGCACGGTTTGATCCAAAATTTATTAAAAAAATGATAAACAAACATAAAAGATTGAAAACCATCAAGGACATTAGTACTTTAAAAGCTGATGACCCAAAGAAAGTATATCTCAAATTACATATCATCCTAAGGCTTTTATTAAATTTAAAAACATTTTCCATCAATTTCATATACAACTAGTACCACATAACAAATACAACATGAGAAACATACTAAATCACCCGCTCAAAAACACAAGTCCAACCAACAAACTATCCGGAATTTATAGTGTAAAATGTGAGGATTCCATGAAATATATATTGGAAAAACAAAAAGAAACCTAGAAACAAGGATGAGATGCATGAGATGCATAAAATACAAACAAACAGATAAATCAGCCATAGCCTATCATTTCTGGTCAAAAAATCATAATATTTCCAAAGACATAAAACTTTTGGTACCGGCAAAAAAGTATTGGGAATTAATAGTTTGGGAAAATATACACATTTTGAAGAATAAAAAGAGAGCCATGAACTTTGCAATACCAATAATAGATGACATCATTCAACTCATTGGACAGTGCCGGGAGGGGGAGGCGGTTACCTGTAGAACTAGTCGAACATCAGCTGACGATGAGGATGTGGGGTCCTTGAAACATGTCCTAATTTTAAATGTAAGTGGAGCTTAAGTGTTTTTACAGTTTGAGAAGTGGTTTAAAAAGGTTTTATTATTTTGTCTATGTTGCAATTGATCATTTTTCTGAAAGAATTTGGATAAAAACATTTTTTTGCTGTATTTAATATATATTTAAATTCATCTATATACTGCTTTGGATCTTGGGGTATGTTGTTAAATCTATGAATCATGCTTTTAAAAACAGCTAATTTATGTGAAAGAGAATTGAAACTATTGCATTTTATGTAATTATCTATGTGAATAGGTTTTTTGTAGGTTCCAAATTTTATATTGTCACTTTGTTGAATAATCATTAAATCTAAAAAAGATAATTGATTGTCTTCCTTAATTTCACTGTGCACTTTATGTATCTTGTATATTCAGGAGTTTTAAAGAATTAATTAAAAACTTTTGGATGGACTAGCGCAAATAACATCAATGTATCTGGCCTGGCCCAGAATTTAAACATACATGAAAAGGCTTTTGCAATTGTGTCTCTAAATTGCTCATATACATAGCTAGGTGATAATGGATTACCCTTAACTAGGCCTTCTGTTTATTTATAATATTTGTTACTGGATGTGAAATGATTTTGCTCTATACATAACATCATTAATATCATGGTTTCATCTATTCCATATTGCTGATCTTGATTGACTGTATCCACTTTTTCAATAAGCTTGGAATTTTATCTGTCGAAATACTCGTAAATAATGACTGAACAGCAAATTACACTACAATATCATTTTTATTGTAAGGTATAATTTGATCTACTAAATTTTGAGAGTTAGATATGCTTTAAGTGTCAAATTATATGAAGGAGTTAAATTGCTTTTACAATCCATTCACTAGATTTTTAAATACCTTCAAATACTACTATGATACAGGTTTCCCATTGGTTTAAGTCAAGGAAAAGTACTCTACATGGGTGACCAAGTGCATTAGAACTTCTAGCGAGAAGCTAAAATTCTTCAGTAATATAATTACAAATGGTAAGGCTTCCAATAAATTTGTAAACTACTACATGAAATATAAATCAATATATAAAAATGTTAATCAGACAGCAAAAATATTAGAGAATACTAGAAAGCTAAACTCATTTGAAAATAAACAGATAACTAAGTGGATATTAAATGGAAGACTAACTTTAAGAAGCTGCCGCAAGGAAATATTGTATTGAAACACACAGATAAACACAGATAAAACTGTAACAAATACCAGAGAAATAGCTAACGTATTTAACAAGTTCTTTGTAGATATCACAAAACAATTTGCAATTAAAGAGAAACACACTGCCAGTTTAGAAAATGAAGCTTACATTTACAGTAAAGATAACCATTATTCATAACACCAGTCAGAGATAACTAAGAACCAAAACAAGAATACCCCCCTCCCCAAGCATGCATGTACGCATGCACAGACAAGAAATCTGAAGCACTTGATGGAAGTACAGACTATTTAAATAAACAATATAGTATGAATATTTTAAAACCACTGAGTCAGATCCAAAATAAATTTCTTCAATATAGTACATTCTCACATTCAAAAAAAGGAGATGAAAAAGATCCTAACAACAGAATCCAATAGCTTTTCTCTAAACTATTAAAAGAAACAAGAGGTTTATTGCATTCCTCAACAAATTTAATATAATTAGTAATAGTCAGTATAAGTTCCAAAATGAAAAATCTACTAGTTTGGCAGCAATAAACTTTGGTTGAAATTATCTATAACATGCTGGACAGAAATGAAGTTTGGATGGGACTATTCTTGGATCTATTGAAAGCTTTCAATAAGGAGGATCATAATATTCTGCTAAATAGCTGCATAAATACTGTGTAAGAGGGCTGGCCTTCAATTCGTTTAAGTCACACCTTGAAATGAGAATGCAGTTGAGAAGAACTTTATAGAAAAAGGCATTAAAAAAACAAATAGGAGCTATTTATTTATTTTCAGTTCAGTATAGTGTTAAATACACAAAAGAACCATGTCATATGAATCTATACAGTTTAAGAACACAGCTATACAGGTTGTGTGATATAAATAGAATACTAACTTGCTTTAACAAATCCATACACACTAATAATAATAATAATAATAATAATAATAATAATAATAATAATAATGATAATGATAATGATAATGATGATAATGATAATGATAATGATAATGATAATGATAATGATAATGATAATGATAATGATAATAATAATAATAATAATAATAATAATAATAATAATAATAATAATAATAATAATAATAATAATAATAATAATAATAATAATCTTTATAAAAATAAAGTTCTAACTAGTATTAATAAACTCATCCACACTATAATAGGCTTTGTCAATTAGGAAACATTTCAGCATTAATTTAAAATTATTATCTTTACAATTCTTGATAGTGACTGGTAGTATGTTATAAAATTTTATGCCCATAAAACTAGGTGTCTTCTCATTCTCATAAAAGGGCAGTCTATGGGTAGGAATCGCTAAGTCGTCTTTATGTCTAGTGTTGTGATTGTGTCTATCAGAGTTGGTTTCAAGGTGTAGGTTAAATTTCCAAAGGTGCATTATTGTGTGGTATATGTATCAGCTAGGAAGGGTTAGAAGATTCAATTTTATAAATACTGGACGACAAGATTCGTTATTAATTTTTAGATGAGTCGTATTTATTACACATCTGCTTCACTTTCGTACCTATTTTGAGGACATGTTTCGCAAATCATCGTTTGCATCTACGGCTCTTATGCGACTCTAAGATTCGTTATGTTTTAGATTCCCAAGGTGTCTGATGGCTTTTTTCTGCAATACAAAGATTTTGTTAAAATTTACCTTAGTTGTGTTACCCCATTCTTCGATCCCATATGAGAAGAAAGACCTGTATTATGAAGAGTTCCACATCTGTTATTCTAGGCCCCTTGCTGTTCTTACCGTATATAAATGATCTGCCAAGGTTCCTTGAGGACAATTCAGATGTTAAAATCACACTTTTTTGCAGATGATACAAGCATTTTCATTGGAGGAAGCAATAATGACAGCCTCAAAGAAAACATAACATCAGATGTAGTAAAAGTATTAGACTGATTTAAAGTGAACAGATGGAGTTAGACTAAACAATTCAATACAACAGCTGGAACCTGAACACGGATCTCCCAATCTCAGACCGGTTACACTAAAATTGAGCTACCATGGCCAATGTGCCAGTATCACATTAATTTTCCAACTGACTTGCATTTGTCCCGGTAAACCACTAGTAATTCTCATATATGCATGAGACAATTCCTTAATGGCAACTTACAACACCTACGTACCTTGAATACCGGCCTCTGTAGTCCAACCATTATCAGCTCTAATAATAGAAATTAATTTGGTCTTTCACACCAGCCATGTGTAGGCCAAATTTTGGGCAGGTCGAGTCAGACAAGCTACCATCTATGCTACCGAGGCGGGTCCTCAGGTATTCTTCTACGATCTTGATGTATGTCTCGACCATGCTGTCCGACTGTGGATACACAGGTGTTGTGTGGGTCTTGTTCCCCCAAGTCTTTCCACTGCCTCCTTCATCAGGTGAGACCCAAAATTGGTGCCCTGGTCACACTGCAACTCTAATGGCACACCAAAATGGCACAACAGTTGCTTCACGATGGAGCCAGTAATCGTGTTCGTCTCTCCTGGTTCGGGATGGCATACAGCTCTGGTCACTTGGTGAAGTACTCCACGGCCACCATCAGGTACTTGTTGCCTCAGTCGTTGTTACCTGGGAATGGTCCAGCTATGTCAACAGCGATGCATTCGAAAGGTGCTCGACGTTGTACTGCTGCATGCAACCCTGGCTCCTAGTCTGGGGGGCGCGAATTGCCGCTCACACGTGACATTGACGGCACCATCTCTCAACGTCTGCTTGGAGACTCAGCCAGTAGTAGCGCTGTCAGAGTTTGTCGATCATTCGGTTTGCCCCCAGGTGTCCTCCTGAAGTACCTGCTTGCACTTCCTCCAAGACTTCCGGGATCTTACACCGGGGAAGTACCAACTGTTCTCTCTGCATCTTCCCATCGGGTGATACCCATACATGGAACATCATGCCCTCTTTGGCCTTCAGTAAGTCCCATTGGGCCCAGTACGACTTGTATGCAGTGCTTCTGGATGCGATGTCCTCCCAGGTTGGTGTTGTCCCTGCCTCCACTTCTCTCAAGAGTGGCCTGAAGTCGGCGTCCACCAGCTGAGGAAGGCCTGCATTATACCATCCGTCCGCAGGCACTGCCCTGACCAATCTGACAGCTGTGGCACGCTCCTTCTCTTCCACTCTAGTGCACTGGCCACACTCATCTTGGCAGGGTCTTCGGGACATGGCATCTGCGTTGACGTGCCTCTTCCTCTACGATGTTCGGAGGTGAGGTCGTACTCTTGTAGTCTCTGGATCCAACAGGCTGTCTGACCCTTCAGGTGTCTAAAGCTAAGTAGCCAAGTTAGGGCGGAGTGCTCAGTCTTCAGGTGGAATGGGTGACCATACACGTACTTGTGGAAATGCTCCAAGGTCTTCACTACCGCCAGCAGCTCTCTCCAGGTGACGCATTAGTTCTCTGCCTTGGACAACATCTTGCTGTAGTAGGCCATCACATGCTCGTGGCCATCCTGGACTTGGGATAAGATGCCTCCAATGCAATGGTCGCAGGCGCTGGTGTCCACAATGAAGGCACTGCCTGGTTGTGGGAATCCCAATACAGGAGCACTGCAAAATGTCTCCTTCAGCTGCTGGAAAGCGCCTTCAGCGTCCTCCGTCCACATGTAAGGCCGGCGTTTTTCTGTCAGGCAGGTGAGGGGCTTGGCAATGCTGGAAAAGCCTTTATGAAGCGGTGGTAATAACTGCACAGCCCCAGGAAACTGCGCCATTCCCGCTTATCCTTCAGGCGAGGCCAATCTCTCACAGCCTGTGTCTTCTCCGGCTCTGTGGCCACTCCAGTTGGTGAGACTATGCGGTCCAAGTAGTTGACTTCCTTGCGGAAAAGTTGGCACCTCGCGTTCAGCTTCAGGTTGGTCGCCAGCAGTCTCTATAGCACCTTGCTCAGGTTGTCGAGATGGTCTTCGAACGTCTTGCCAACAACGATGTCCAGGTATAGCACGCAGAAGTTATAAGTCAATCTTCTCATTACAGACTCCATGAGGCATTTGAAGGTAGCTGGTGTGTTGCAAAGACCAAAGGGCATAACTGTGAAGTACCAAAGTCCTTGGTCGATCGAGAATGTGGTCTTCTTGTCTCTTGGGTCTAGATCAACCTGCCAGTAACCCGACTTCAGGTCCAGGGTCGAGAACCACTGCGCACCAGCAAACGTGTCCAGGGTGTCGTCAATCTGGGGTAAGGGGAAGCAGTCCTTCCTGGTGACAAGCGTTCAGCTTCCTGTAATCCACACAGAAGCGTAGAGCGCCGTCCTTCTTCTTAACCAGGACTACAGGGGAACAAGGACTGTCAGACTCTTCGATCATTCCCCTTGATGTCATGTCCTTAAGAATGCCCCGTACCGCCGCTTGTTTTGGCAGTGGAACGTGTCTGGGTGGTTGCCGAATATACCAGGCGTCTCCGGTGTCGTTGTGGTGGAGCACTCGGTCCGTGCGGTCGTAATCGCTTTTGCCTTGGCTGAAGACGGTCTGGTATCGTCTCAGCAGTTGTCGAACCTTCTATAGCTGTTCTGCGGTCAGGTGGTCGGCCGCCCTCTCCAGTAAATCTTCCAGCCGGGCCCCCAGGTGTTGCGTCGGCACCGGCTCCTGGGTGTTGTCGATTGGCGATACGCTGACCATACGCGATACGCATACCACTCCGTCCCGTCCTGTAAGTCGTAATCGGAGTCTGATGGGTTGAGTAGCCTCACCGGCAATTTCTCTCGGCACGGTAATAATGTCCTGGCCACACAATAGTCCGTGCACAGGCGTCTTCCGGTGCAGCATTAGGTCCTTCGTCCGCTGGCCTTCCAATCGCACCGTCACCACCACCTCTTGGTGGGACAACCACTCTTCTCTCAGGATGACAGTGTGCAGGATGTGCAGATTCCAAGGCGTTCTTCGGGGTGCCGGAGCATCACCTTTTCTCCATTGAGCCGCAGAACCTTCCTGCCGACGTCAACCGTCGTCTCGTGGCGCCTGAGGGCATCTAGTTCCAGTATCACCTCCTCAGCCACCTTCGCGACGAACATCCACAGACGCAAGGCACTCTGCCCCAAGGTCGCCTCCCTCTACACAGGCAAGTTGTCGCCCGATGCCGTCACTAGCTGGTATGGTAGGCTCGGTTTTCTCGACGGCAACCCCCGGCTAGGTCAGGACTGATGACGGTCACGACTGCCCCGGTGTCCACAAGCACGCGGCATGGCCTCCCTTTCGCCCAACCGTCGCGATGAGACTGTCATCCGTACGTCGGCTGGGTATGGTGGCAACGGCGCCGATGTGCCCCTTGGCACGTGCCGGCCCTTACTCGTTTTCCGGTGGCTCTTCTTGGTGTTGGCAGTCTCTCTCCAGGTGTCCCGGCTGGCCATATCCCCAACAAAGAACACTTGGTCTTCGTCGGCATCCCTGGACTGGTCTTCGGCCTCCATCGTAGCGGAATCCTTGTCTTCGAGGTCGGGGTAGTCGTCGCTTTGGCCGCTTCCATCCTCAATGTGGCTGTTAGCGCCTCATGGATGGTCTTGTAGTCGCCAAGCGTTAGGAGCTCGGCGTCTCGTAACCCGTCGACGAAGGAGTAGGCGGCTTCTCGGGATACGAATCCGGGTGGGAGTGGCCAGCTGTTCGACTGCCAGAGCGAACTCCTGCAGCGACTCCCCTGGTTGCTGCGTCCTAGATTTCAGTTGGCTGCAGTAGGCAGCGGTTAAGCGGTGGTTTCCGAATCGGTTCTCCAGGGCCTCCCAGATGTGCTTGTGCGCCGCCGCTGTCTTAATCGCGTTCAGCACCTCTGCGGTCCGTCTCTGAAGGCTGGTTACTAGCTGTGCGGCTTCTTCCTCTGGCGACCACATGTTGTGCTTGGCCACTGTGTCGAATTGGTGGCGGAAGACTTCAAAAGTGACATGCCGTCGTACTTCGATGGTTTGACGCGCGCAAATGTGTCGCGTCCCGGTACTTCGGCCTTCAGATCTTAGTCTTCTGCCGACGATGTCCAACACCATGGCGTTCAGGGACTTTGTGTTGCTGTCGGGCTTTCCGTCTAAATCGTTAACGCGGTTCGCCAGTTCTTTTACGCGCTCGTCCACCTGATCCATCCGCTTGCTCACCTTCGTGACGTCATCCCTCACGCCGAACAACTGCTCTTCAAATTTGGCGGCGAGGGTCTCGTTCGCAGCCTTTATTTCGGTTAATTCGGTCTTCATTTCTGTCATCTTCGCGGCCAGGTTGTTATTTACCGTTTCCGTCTTCGCAGCGAGGGTGTCATTCGCCGTCTCCATTTCTTCAATCTTGGCGGTGAGGTTGTTATTTGCCGATTTTATTTCTGCCAGCTCTTCTAAGATCTTCGCCAATGCATCTTCCATCGTCGTGTTACACTCCTGACACCAAATGTGACTGCTAGGGTTACGTAGAATCAAAAGTCTGGTTTGCAGAAATTTAGAACACTCTTTATTGCAGTAAAAAGACGTGAAATTGACAATCAGCTGTCTTCAAAGTCGACTCGGTGCTCCTCCGCAAATGAAAGAAATCACTGCGGTACACGTCAAACGTCCACTGTTGCAATAACCATCACACAACTGGCGCTTCTAACACTTTGCCGGTATTTGTACCTCCAGACGGAAAATTACGGAGCCTCTATCTGTCTCTTTTTTTTTCTCTTTGCAAGCACCGCTTGTTCTCCTACCGCTTGTCGCAGCTGCACAATTCCATCGGTGACAATATGTATGCCAAATTTAAAACCATCTTGGTTCTTATTCTGAAAAATACTCCAACGAATGAAGAACTGTTAATAGTGCTTCTGATTTTAATATTTAAAAAAATCACTGTTACATAGTTTTTCTGTGCTTTCAATGATCATTAGTTCAACTGCTGAAGGATTCTCTCTTTCTCTCTCTATTTGTTTAGTAAACTGCAAGAAAAAGCTAATTGGCTCGCTTACAGAAATTTGGCCCAGGCCACTCAATCGGTACACATCTACTTAAATCCACACAAATTTAAAAACTAAATTTGATTGCCCACATTTAAATTGTTTTCTCTCACTTCACAACCCATTTCCACTTGCCTTTTACATTGTATAAATATTAATCCTAAATTAATTTTAGTATTTATACTAAATATTATTTGTATAATATTAATCCCAAATCTTGATTTCTTACATAAACCAATGTTTTGCCCTTTTCAAACTGATTAAATTTCATCCATCCAGTTTTCAGTCCTTTTACAATAAAATATTATGTATTCTAGGTCTTCTTCCCATCCACACAATGGACTTATGTAGGCTTTCTTGAAAATATTGCTTTACCATTCCATTCATTCGGAAAACTGCTCCCCCATATTATATTTAATACATACTAACTAGTAATTAAATGAAGTATTAAATGAAGTATTAAAACTTAGTGCCCCTAACACCAGATGGCAGAGTGATTGGAGCTCTGTAGTAGTGGAAGAAGAGGAAGGTTCATTTAGTCACCAAACAGCTGAGGATGAGATTGAATGATCTTGAAAACGTTTCAATTATACAACAACAAGTAAGTGAAGTTTGAGTGTAAACATAGTGGCTCATAAATCAAACTTAAATACAGTAATTTTGTGTTTTAATTTAGTGTTATTCTCCATGCCTTCAAAGAACTATCGGTTGAGTCTGATCTTTTTAGTTAAAATGCTATAATTTTCCTTAATCAATCATACAAAGGCTAAGAAATATAGCAACAATGGAACTTGTAAGCTTGAAAGATTTTTGTTAATACTTACATTTTCTTCTAGTGGCATTAGATCAAAGTCAGTAGGCATAAATTCATTCTTCGGCGGCAACTTCAGATCATCACACAGGTCAATCTTCTGCCATTCCTATTATAAAATTAAGTATATTATAAAATTAAATTACATGTAGATCCTAATAACAAAAACTCAAATTTTCACAACTCTAAGGGTTTCAGCATTATGTATGAATTTTTAATGTATATGTGTATGAACTGGCCAAAATTTGGAAAGCAGAGTCATGCTTGAAGGTTTAGGGTACTGGTTGGATTCAAACTCCAAATCCTTGGCTTTTCAAGGCAACAATTTCGCCCAACTACAGTTAGTAATTAAACACATATTTAATTAGAAAATATGATTTGTAATAATATTAATCTATAAAAGAATACTCAAAAGAATGATGTATATTGGTTGCTTAAGGAAGTAAATCTAGTATTTGAGACATCAACACATCTACAATATTTAAATTCTCCACAAAATACCTTATGGAAATTTATCCCTAGCCTCAAGAAGCTGTCAGTTAAATAAATATAAACCACAATTGACAGCTCAAACCAGTTGGGAAATTTCTAATGATGGATGCAAGTCATCTACAGAACATATTCCAGGAAAATAAATAATCCTGTTGATATTTCAGAAGTTGGTTCTACATCCTTTAAGAATATTAGCGACTGAAAAAGTACAATAAAAATGTAACTGTGATAAATTACAAATACCTGAGAAGTAATATATTCAATTATGATTACAAATGATGATTTAATGTAAGACTTAAAGCTTTCAGGGGCAATAAAATATACTTGCAATAAAAACCCCAACCAGATGAAGGACCACACAGAAAACCGAAGATGGGAGAACCCCAATCAAGATGATGGACTGTGTAGAAAACTATTAAACCTGAGCTCGTCCTTTCTGTGTACCAGCCGGACCACTATGAACTTCTCTATTATTTTGATAAAGAAGGTCCACCAGAAAGAAGATCAGCAGACAACAAGAACGGACAATAGTCGGACCTTCGAGGTTGAAAATGTAAGCAACAGTTTCTGGAACTAGTCCCTCAAAAAATAAAAACATAATTGACAGAGTTAAAAACAGAATACAAATAGTTTTTTTTTAAAAAAGTTCCTATATCTGAAACCACTCTTATACAGGAAAGCTTTTATTCACTTTTCATAAAAAAAGGTTTGAATGATTTGGATGAGAATAGCATATATTTGAGATACTGAAATGAATTAAATGTACGAGTATATTCATTAGAACATTGAGTATAATATTCTATAACCAGCCATTTTCCTTCTTGAGACCAAATTTCATGTGATTTGTAAAAATACAAAATCATAGAAGGCCATAGAGCAAGCATGGCCAAAAGCTCAAGCAACTTCATAAACAATGCATTGGCTGGTAATCCGAGAAGCTCTAATTAATAATCATCACCGTGAAAGCTTCAAATCTTACAAATCATTGGGGATTAGGTAAAAACTTGAACACAAATAAGTACTAATCTTACTGCATTGTTACTTTTTTTTTTTAAATACGTAATTCTGAATTCCATTATACGGTAAATGATAACTGATTATTCTTACATGCACAAACCATGTGCAGACAAAGTACGAAAGGTAGAAGCAGAACAGAAAAATTCAATGCCATAGCCACGGATCTTCTGTGGAAATTTTAGTCAGATGGGGAATGCAATACTGTACTGGCATGTTACCATGGTAGCTGAAAGGTAGAGCAGAGCAGAAGATCTGTGGCTCAAATCCCAACTATGGCATTAAATAGTGGAATCAAACTGAAAAACTGTGTGATTATTTGTGGGATTATTTATATTTATTTATATTTTTTCAGTATGTCATCTGCAGGACTTCGGAAATTTGACAATTCTTTTATTTTTCTTTCCAAGAGCTTTTTATTAATAGTACTTAATGGCCGTTCTTAATATCTATGGCACCAAAGAACAGAATAATTAGGAAAAGAAATTTAGGATGTTAAGAGCCTAAGTTTATTGTACCTCCCTGGCAGTGACAAAAACTTGATAAAAACCTCAGTCAGGAAGGAAAGTCCTGGGAGGATTT
This sequence comes from Mantis religiosa, assembly GCA_030765055.1. Taxonomy (NCBI): domain Eukaryota; kingdom Metazoa; phylum Arthropoda; class Insecta; order Mantodea; family Mantidae; genus Mantis; species Mantis religiosa. The sequence continues at coordinate 183,308,998 of CM060950.1, forward strand.
AAACAACAGACCTTCTTACTAAAATTAGGCAAGTGAGTCAACCTTGTATATACTTTTCTCCACTTACAAGTTTTTTATGAAGACTAGTTTCTGGGGACTTCTTCCCTATCGTCAGTTCTGTGGTTGACTGATGATGCATCCGGTGTCTGCATCTGGCTTGGTGTTGTGCTGCCATCTAACGTCCTGGTAAGTTTGATGACGTCATCTACCGCGGGAATTTCAAAATTCATCAAGAGGTCCTGTTTTTTCGTAATAAGTATGTTTTCCCAAATCTGTAGTTCCAGAGGTTTCTTTGCCTGTTTGATCAGTTCTATTTCTTGTTTTATGTTGTGATTCTCAGACCAAAAGTGATGTGCTACGGCCGACTTGTCCATTTGTTGGAATTTAATATTTCTGAAGTGTTCTTTCATTCTTGTTCCTAGATTCCTTTTGGTCTTACCAATGTATATCTTGTCACAATCCTGGCAACTCATTTGGTAAATGCCTGATAATTGAGTTTTCGGTGTGCTATTTTTTAGAGGGTGGTTTAGTAAGTTGCGGATATTGTGTTTGTTTTGAGGGGCTAATTTTATGTTGAAGCTCTTAAATATCTTTTCAAATTTTTTGAAGTATTTTGGATGAAATGTAAATTTTCCATATCTGGTGTTTTCTAGTTTTCTAGTTTTTTTAACGTAGTAATGTCCCTTAAGTTTTTGTTTCTTTTGTGTCTGTAGATCAGTTTTTTGATGAAATTTGTGTTATAGTTGTTCAGTTCGGCAACCTGGTGTATGTGAGCGTACACATTGGTAAGACCAAAAGGAATCTAGGAACAAGAATGAAAGAACACTTCAGAAATATTAAATTCAAACAAATGGACAAGTCGGCCGTAGCACATCACTTTTGGTCTAAGAATTACAACATAAAACAAGAAATAGAACTGATCAAACAGGAGAAGAAACCTCTGGAACTACAGATTTGGGAAAACATATTTATTACGAAAAAACAGGACATCTTGATGAATTTTGAAATTCCCGCGGTAGATGACGTCATCAAACTTACCAGGACGTTAGATGGCAGCACAACACCAAGCCAGATGCAGACACCGGATGCATCATCAGTCAACCACAGAACTGACGATAGGGGAGAAGTCCCCAGAAACTAGTCTTCATAAAAAACTTGTAAGTGGAGAAAAGTATATACAAGGTTGACTCACTTGCCTAATTTTAGTAACAATGGCACTCCACTTTCTGAAATACTTCTTTTTATTCTATAACAGACCTTCTGTTCGCAAGTTTATGCTTTAACGATCTGGCTACCCAAGTAGTGGGTTGTTTCTAACAACCTGTTAGTCCCTACTGCTGTTGGTACAACATATGCTGACTGGCTTGAGAAATTCCTGTGTAACCAAAAAGAACCTGGTAAATTCAGAGTTTGGTGTGTAATATTAGCTGTTAAATAATCATTTTTCCCAAATCTAAACCAATTTGTTTGTAATTACTGTCAAAAACATACCTAAACTTGCGTTCTACAAAGTTAATAGAGAGAGAGAGAGAGAGAGAGAGAGGGGGGGAGGGAGGGTGGAAGAGCAGGGAGAGGGATCAAGGGGGAAAGAGAAGTCCTAGTTATTAAATACTGAATTTATTTTTCCCTCACATCTGACACATTTTAATCTGTTTTTACAGGTGGTAATTAACTAACCACTTATAATACAAATAAAATATTTAGTGATTATTTTCCACTTATTTTAATCACTAAATATTTTATTTGTATTATATTTATTATTCCACTGTAACTAGCTTCATTTTCTGTGTAACTAACCACTTACTTAACCTTGAAATATCTGTGAAGCCATTGAAGAATATGGCCATACTGTCATGGCTGGAATAAGTTGTTAATGCATGGACTTAAGAAAGGAAGGTCCAATTGTCCAAATACCTCCAGGAATGTCCTTCCTGACTGAGGGTTCTTCAGTCCTCGTAATTGTTAAATGCCCTGAAGGTGTATTAAACTTAGGCCTAGCAGGTCCTTATCTGAATTTTCCTTCCCAATTATCATTTCATTTATGTGGAACCTATGCTTCTGTACGTATTAAGCAGGGGTATTAAATACTAAGAAAATATGGTGATAGGATTTTAAAATAACAACTTGGAACATTTATGTATCTGTCTCAACAAAATGGAGAAAGGAGCAGAGAAATAAGAAGACATTAATATCATATATAATTTTGGAATGTAAACATTTACCAAGAGATTAAACTTCATCTTATTCATGGGGTTCTGAAAGGGACTGAAATTGTAACATTTTTGTTTTTTTTAAATTTCTGCATAATAAAAATTTATATAATCTCTTTTTTAACAAGATTTATAGTTTATACATTTGATATACCCTAACTATTTTAAATACTTGGTTAAATTATCCTGCAAAGGCACTAGTGGGTTCTGAGCTGCTACAGTGATGTAAAACTGTTCATAAACTTTCTGCTTTTCAATCTTGTTCATGAAGGAAATTTAGAGAAATTAAATGTAGTGGCAAACTCTGTACAGCATAAATTGTATAACTGATCCGCTCATTCAAGCTGACTTTTTCTTTTAGTATAAACATTTAAAATCATTTAATTTAAAAAATAAATTAAATTTGAATGTACCTATAGTTATTTTCAATCTTTGTAATGAATGAAAGTAATAATAGGAATCCTTTTAATTTACAGAACAGAAGAAAAGCAATGTTGGGAAAAAAAAGTGTCAGTACAAGTAGTGCAGAAACTATACTAGTAACAACAGTATGCACTTCTATCCTAGGAACTACTCCCAGTCAAGAACCTAAACAAACTAGCATTCCAAAAACCTAATGGAAATAATGATGAATGCTTTTTGAATTAATCAGAAATGAATGTACTATTTGAAATAACAGTAAACAAATAACATGTGCCATATAAACGGGAATAAGAGCAATGAAAATGTGTTGATAATCCATTCTATGGAGTTAATGTACTAAAACTTTTTTCACTGAATTCACAAACATGCTATATTTTTATGTAAAACGCAAGTTTTGCTAGAGTCTTCTGAAACATTTTCAGGATATGTTAAACAGATACCTGAACTTAAACATAAGAAGTTTCTCTCATAAAATTTCTATTACTGAATTCGGTTTTAAAAATTGAATTAAAAAGGTAGGTCATTAAAAAAAACTCTGATCTGTTGCATTTACATGATTATCAATTCTTCAATTAAAGTATTTTTACAAAACCTTATTCTTTTATCTTATTCATGGTAATCGAGACAAATTTTCATGGTAATGAATTTACTACATATATCCTCATGTGTGCAAGGGGTAATAATGGAATACAATAGGTAAGTGATAGTGAAATCTTTAAGGTTGACAAGCCATATGTAATTAATCGCAAATAGAAATAAGCATAGGTAAGTAACTAGGTTTATGTACAAATATTCCTGCACCAACAATATATAAAAAGAAGTGTAACTTAATTAGATGATGTTCATATTTGTAGTTTTAAAATTACAGACATGTACTATTAACTCCATAAATTGTAACTCGGGTGTTAAATAATCTCCTAAGCCAAAAGATTCAATGCTAGTAAATGCATTTTGCAAATCAGAAGAGAGAATTTGACTTTGGTCCTATTACCGAGTCTTTCTGTAGATAGCAAGTGTGTACAACAATTGCTCATTTGTGCGACACTTCATCATGACCAGGAAAGTGAGACGAGAAGCTTAAAACTATACATTCAGTGAAGTGCCAGTGACATTTAACATAAAGATGGGATAAAGTCTGAGCAAAGAAGCTCAGGAATCTACATATAAAACAGCTAACAGCACTGTTAGGCATGAAAAAATGCACAAATGGAACAGTTAACCAGTGAAGATAAATGCAGAAGCTGGAACAAAAAATGGGGAGCCGCTATAAAACTTCAGGTAGAGAATGATATTATGGTAGAGTTGCTATAGCTGCACTGCAAAAGTTATAAAGAGATTGAACTTAATAAACTATATGAGAAGAGAAAGTTCAGCTATTGGTATACTGGTGACACTGGTGACACTGCACATAACATAGAAAAGGATGGCACCATCTTAAATTATTTTTACTATTAAAAATCAGTGAGACATTTCAAAAGTTTTAATTTTGGAGCAAACATGCATCTTACATTTATCAGGGGTGACAGTCAAGCTACTGTTGGCAAGAAAACAGAGGGAGGCAGGTTCTGTCAGATGTATTGCTGCTAGGGGAATGTGGGTGATAGGGTGCCTTCTAGTGCCCCTAGTGTCTGCCGGTCCGGCAGAGCCATTACTTCATCCAGTCACGGCGCAGGTGGTGCGCCGACATGTACAGAATACATCAGATTCCTCATCACCTGGGAAAGATGAAAACCTTTTGCCAACTCAAATCATTGCTGGAATTTTGGTATCACTTTCTGGCCTGGGCATAGGCGCATATTACCTATGTGCAGGCCACCAGGGTCATGTAAAGATATGTTGTTGCTGTTGTTGTTGTTGTTTTCAAATGCTAGGCTTTGGCAATGAAGCCATTAGCTCTCTTGCTCTCCAATATTTCTGTGTAGTGGGTCCGGCAGGTAGGGCTTCACAGGTTAAAGAATGTTCTTCAGTCATTTCCTCTTCTTTGTTGCACAGAGGACAATTTGGACTTGTATAAATTCCTATTCTGTGTAAGTGTTTGGCCAAATAATCATGTTCCGTAAGTAATCTAAAATTTGCTAGTGCAGCTTTACGTGGGATTTCTGGAATAAATTCTGGCTTTTTAATTAAAGTGTTCCATTTTTTATCTTTGGCTTTGTTAGATATTGATTGGTTTATTTGCTTTTAATTAATCTTTTTATGGATGTAAAGGATAAGTTTTTACTTTTGTTCTGAATTAAATTTGCACCTTTTTTCGCAAGAAAATCAGCTGATTCATTTCCGGCAATTCCACAATGTGCAGGTATCCATTGTAATATAATTCTTTTCTGTAGTTTTTGAAGTTGTTGGATCATTTTGTGACATTCTTTAATTTGGATTGACCTCATTTTATATCAACTTATTGCACATAATGCTGCTTTAGAATCAGAAAGTATGACAGCATTTTTGAATTTATCTATAAGGTGTTGGACTGAAATATGAATTGCCCTTACCTCTGCATCAAAATTTGTTGTGTGGTATCCTGCTGGTTGATAGAATGAGAACTGTGCACACTTAATTCCTGCTCCTGAGTTGTTGTCCAAGTTAGATCCATCTGTGTAGATATGTAATCATTCTTCAGGTGGGTATGTATTGTTCACAGTTTCTAATGCTAATGCTTTTAGTACAGGTTTGGAAGTTTCAGATTTTGTAACTATTTGTTCTAAATCTAATTGAATATTAATTGGTTCAAAAGTCAGTGGGTTTTCTTTGATTAAAATGGTTTCTTTACAATTAGGAAGATTCAGATCTGTTTTTAATTCCATAACTTTGTGTAGGAAACTTGTTTGTGTTTTCATCTTGATTGGTTGTAGTAATCTTTTCTCCCATTTTGTTGTTTTTAACCGCAACATTTTTTCATGTTGTATTAGTGCCTGCTCCTCTTAAGTTAGATGTATTGAATAGTTCCGAGTTAAGGCTTGCATTGCCGTGATTGGAGTTGATTTTGCTGCAGCGGTTATTAGTCGCAGGGCCTGATTTTGGCATACTTCTAGGTGATTTATGTTAGAACTGTTTGCTGTAATTATTACCTCTGCATTATAAAGAAGCATTGGCTTGAAATATATTATTTTCTCTAATCTTGTGCGAGACGGAAAACCTTAGACTATCATCCCTAAGTTTTTAGCACTACGAAAATTCTTTGAATAGATACTTCAGGACCATTTGAGCTTTTATCAGGAACGTTGTCATATTTGCCCCAAGATGAAATGAGGTTTCCGTTGGGGCCAAGATACTTATTTTCCCCTGTACGTCTTAAAGACTGTTGTTCACAACACAGTCCGACCGCCATGTTTTTGACCCTTTTTTAAAAATATATTTCATTGGCATAAAATTATGTCTGGCTCAAAGAGCACTTAAATCTAAGCTCTGCAGAAAGGAATTGGCAGGAAGGGAGCATGCAGCGAAGCAGTACACAAGTGGATATCGGAACTATGTTCAAAACTGGTGTGCAGCTCCGTGTATAAGTTGAACCTCAGAGAGATTGCTAGCAGCACAAGTTGGTGTGTGCTAAAGAAACATTAAAGACATGTCAAAGTTGCGTGTTTCTGTAAAGGAGAAGGTGATTGTAAGTTAGCATTGTGCTAACAATTTTGGTGACAAAATAAAGCAGTTTCAAGTGAAGTTCGTCGCTTTGTTGCCTTTGTCACATTGGTGTCACAAGCTACCATGGAACCAATGTTTCAAAATCTTTTGGAACAAATAAAGAATGAACTTAAGAGTGAAATTAAGAGAGTGAATTCCTCGATGAACAAAATGGAATAAAAAATGGAGAGCATGAAGAAACAAATAATTACACAGAACTTCGTGATGGAAGAGATGAAACTGAAACTTTGGACTAAAATCACTCTTTGGACTAAGCAACAGACTGCGAACTCACCAGTAAAATGGCAGAACTTGACCAATGCATTAATGCCCTCAGAGAATGCGTTAGCTCTCTGAAAGGAGTAATGGATGGCAATGCCAAGGAACTGAACCCATGATACAAGAACTTATTACAAAAAGAATTCAAAACTTGGTCAAGATGCCGGGATGCAAAATAACAGCCACGCAATTATGACGGGTCATCAACATTTGAGGTCTTCCACTGAAAGTTTGCCTCCGTTGCCATCCAAAACCGATGGAGGACTGATGAGGAAGCCACACAATTCATAGCTAGCCTTCAGGAACAAGCGGAGGAAGTTCTAAACGCTGTTACAATTGACGGAGTCTGGAGATATGTAGGAGAACATCGAAAATCAGTTCAGAAACCACTCTGACTGCAGCTTATTATAACCAGTTCAAATCAAGATTGCAACATTCAGGGGAGACACTGCAGGAGTTTGCCTTGGCAACTGAACAACTGGTGAGTAAAGTTTTATTGGGACACCCAACCAGTCATGTGCCCAGGAAGCTGCCTATTCCTTAATGGACAGGATTCACAATGCTGAAGTAAGACAGCGCGTGATGTGTGGCAAATATAAAACCATCCACCGGGCGCTGACGGCCGTGCTCAGGATGGAGACGACAAAGAAAACAGCTCTCCCAACTTTGAAGACCAGGACTATTACAATGGGGACGTTAGCGACCCCCGGAGCTTGTACTAGGGAAGCGGTCACCTAGAACACAAGGAAGAGGAGGAGAGGGACTGTTGCCCGCCAAGTGGACAAACCGAGAGGAACCGAGTAAGAGTCGGCGTGGTGTAGGGCACATGGGAACCGTATCCTCAAGACACTTTATGCCCTGAACTGGAGATTGGAGAACATCATCATCGTGGGCGGTAAAATACAAGAAGGATGGTACCGCATAATGGTGGACACTGGTGCAATCGTGATGGAGATCGGACATAATGTGGCGAAGGGGTTGCCATCAAGGAAACCATCTGCCTTACCAAGCAGTGACGTCTTCAGGCGACACAATGCCTGTGGAGATGGAAGCCCGGCTGGAGATGACCATTTTTGGGCAGAGAATTGTAAACTTGCAGGGGCTTGTAGCAAAGGTGACTGAGGATGTCATACTGGGTCTGAATGCCTTCGGGAGCCACGAGGTGATGGTCAATGTCGGTAGGAGAATGGACCGACGAACAGAAGGTCGGCAGGCAGATAAACAGACAGACAGATACATAGATGGATACATAGATAGGTAGGATAGGATAAATGTGACTTTACGGTTTTTTAAGGTTGAAAACACTGTTCCCTATACTAACAAAAGCCGTCCCATACCCAATGCTATTAAACCACAAGCAAATGTAAACTATTATTTCCAAAATTTCAAATTCTCTTTATATTCACCATGCTGGGTACACAAACCTGATGTTTCTCTACGTATGACAATAGATGCCCGAAAAATAAATTCATTGATACAACCGGATCATTTTCGACCTTTGGGTGTAAGTGAGGTACTGGTCAAATTAGGACGAGGAACATAATTTTCTAAGCTGTATTTAGTATCATCTTATTGGCAAATCCCTTTAGATGAATCTGTTAGAAAATACCCTGGATTCAATTTCGGTGGAAAAACATACCATTTCAAGACCTGTGGATTTGGACTTTCAACCAATGGAAGTGCATTGCTTTGTGCCCTACATCATATTTTTGGAGACACAAGAGAAAATTTTGCATTACAATACATCGACGACTTTTTAATGTTTGATAATGATTTTGATGAACATATTTGTCATTTAAATTACATATTAACTAAATTCACTGAAAGTGGTATGACTATCACCTTGGCTAAGTCTCAATTAGAGGAAATTGAATTTCTAGGATATAACATCAGAAGAAGGAATTACTCCAAATAGAGAATGAATTAAGGCAATTGAAACAATCCCACCACCGAAAACTGTAGAACTAAAAAGATTCACAGGGATATTATAATAAGAAAGTACATTCGTGATGAATCATACTAGAGAATTACACCCTTTAGAAATTTATTAAAGAAAGACGTAACATGAAATGGACTGAAAGGCGCCAAGAGGCCTTCTCAAAAGTAAAAGAATTATTTAAAAACTTGATCCTTTTGGAAAGAACCCTGCCAGACTTCCCATATAATATTTATACAGATGCAAGTATCTATGCTTATGTAGCAGTGTTAACCTGAAAAGAGTTACCTGATACCTGAGTTATTTGTAGTGATAGCTACAGCATCTAGGGCTCTGAGCAAGGTCGAAGCAAATACTTGCATTACAGAACTAGAAATTGGTGCAATATATTTTGCTTTACAAAAATTTAAACAACTTGTATATAATTAAAAAATTGTTGTATATAGTGACCATATTAGTCTTTCTTTTATAAAGAAATGTAAGTTGACTAATTCCAAAATATCAAGATACATACATAAAATAATATTGTATGATATTGAAATAAAACACATACCTGAGAAGGAAAACAAATTTAGTGATACATTATTCAGGCAAATGAACAACAATGAAATACCAGAAACATTATTACATCCTCAACATGAAATAAAAGTTCTGGAATCAAATTTTAATTTGGATCAAACTCTTAGTAAAAAATTTAAGAATATTCCAAGAATCCAACGTTGTGATCCTAATTTAAATCAATTAATTTTAACTGTTCCTGAGGTAGAGGCAGCCACAAACCACATAATAGCTAAAAGGGACAACTTATTGTATAAACTACACGGTGATGTGTAATAAAGAAATGGAAGATAATAGTACCCCAGACCTCGAAAAAGAAGTTATCCTAACTTTCCATCAAAGTCTAGCTCATCCAGGATGTGAGAAAACTGCAGTTTCAATTGAGGAGTGTTTTTTCAAAACTCGACAGATGCACAAAATGTGTTTCTGAGAAAAACGGTTTTTACTATTTATTGGCAATACTAATTGGTTAGCACAGCAACTACAATCATCATTCAATTCTCCTTGCTGAAACTGTCTCATTGAATGGGAAAAGAAAGAAATACCGTAATTTAACTAGCGCAAATTTGAGGTTTGAAAATGCAGATTTTTTTTTCAAAAACCGATAGACGCTGATTAAACTTTTCAGCGTGAGCGAGAAATTAACTCTTGAAGATTAGTTATTTTTGTCATTTATTATTATTATTTTTTTTTTTTTACATTTTATTTGTGTATTTACTATTTTTGATTTATTTTCACTTTTTCATAATATATAATGTATTATACAACCAACGTGTTAATGTTTATAAGAATATTTGATTAGGTATAAACTTAGAAACTAAGTACTGCTACATTCACAATAACAATATAATATTTAGCTTTATTTATATAACACATATCGAACACAAAGACATTTCAAACAATATGAATAAGTTAGCTTTAACCTTTAGTGGTATCTTCTAGTAAATCTTCATAAAATTCTTTTGCAGTTTCTGGAATTTCAGAAGATTTAGCTAGATTTTGAACATCCTTTTTCTTTTCTTTGCTCACTCTATCTGTGTCCACATATTGGGTAGATATGTGAAATGCGGGAAGATTTTTTACTCTTCTTCAGGAAAGCAATAAGCATAACATCATCACACTATTCTTGTTCTACTAGAGCAAGAGTCTGAAAATAAACGAATGGTGGAAGGAGTGTTGCTGGACATCCTTTCTTCCAGTTCCAACAATAAGTCGTGCAAAGCTGTGGCAACCTGGTTGCAGCCTTTAGCAGATTCAGTTTCCAACAATGTATACAAGGAAATGTCTTTGTTCTGCATTTTAGATGGAATCATTATACATAGATTATACAGCCATACCTGCCTTGCACAGAATCGCTAACAGAAAGTTTAGGAAGTGGTTGTTTCTGCTGCATATCAAAGCAAATAGTGATTGTCTCAGCGTTTTCTTCTTTCAATATCAAATAAAACCTTTTTGAACCCAACTTGTACAGCCTGTACATGGTTCTTAGTTCATTTTTCTTTTCTACGTCTGCCTCTGTCTGAATCTTCATCGGTTCCTTTTTGCATTTGGAGCATGTGTCAGTGAGTGATGTACGGAATGAAAAATTGAAGAAGTTGTAAAATATGTATTTATATTTTCACAATAAGCAGACTGGTAGATTTCTTAATCTTCTTTCTTTGCAAAAGTTGTTCTACATTTTTCAGATATTAAGTTGAGGTAAATAACCTCTCCTTGATTTTGCTCTTCCATAATGGCTTTCTCTGCATCTGGACTTCTTAATGTCTTGCTTTATAGAAGCAAAAATGTCCTTCTGTAATTTTCCTGTTCTGTCACTTCCTCTGGTTTCCTTTGGTGCATTCCCAGATAAGTAAAACTTTCAGGAGCGATAATCTATCTTTTGACACCTTTTTGTTTCAACTAAGAATAAAAATGCCATTTAAGTATAACAAAGATTCAGAAATGAATGTGAAATACAAGTGCACAACCTGAGTTCGCAGTTATTGCCAATGCTGCAGCAGTGTACAAAGCTTGCAGAAATGACTGAGAATTCCAAGAATCGCAATAGTGAGATGGCAGTCAATGCCAACATGCGTTTCCTAGAACCGAGGTTGCTACACGCTGGATCATTAAATCATAAAATTGCTTCTATTGACTTTTGCTTTAACTGAGCCAAGTGCATCTATCGAGTTTTGAAAAAAACTGCTGATATTTCCTATCTTCTACACAGGACATGAATCGAATTTTGCAAAATCTGATTTCACAGAATGATGCAGAAGGTGAAAATTATGCCAATACTATATATAACTTAATTTCGTAAAATTTTGCATCTATCGAGTTTTGAAAACATGCTCCTCAATTAAGGAGCAACTATACATAAAACACCTTAATAAGAATGTGAGAAAATTGATTTCGACTTAAGCTCTTTGTCAAAAAGCAAAAATGATAAATGTCAAATATGATTTCGAGCCACAAACTATCATTAGGCAAATTAAAAATGACTTGGTCGCTATAGACGTTCAAGGGGAAATGCTTGCACATCAATACAACTGCAGATACATTTTTGTAATGTTCAACATTTGTTTGAAATTTGTTAAAATTTATCCTGTTAAAAATATAAATAGCAGAACATGCATCAACAAAATCACAAATAATTGGATTCCGAAATATGGACCAATAAAATCAATTATATCAGATAATACAATATTCATTAATACCATAAAAGAAAACAACATAAAAAATTTAGAATTCTTTGGCATATTATCACCAGGGAAATCTTTGTGAAAGAGAAATGCGAGACCTCAGCATACATTTAAGAGACCTGTGTCACACCAATCATAACGGATGGTACAAGTATTGTCAAGTAATAGAATGAACAATAGAGTAAACTCCAAACACCACAAATGGGTTTACCCCTTATGAATTAATGACTGGGCAAGCTCCAAAACCTTAAGTAATAAATGTTCCAAAAATACCAGATCATAATTCAATTTCTCTAGACAAGGATCAGAAATGTGAAGAGGCCTTCACATAAATTATGCAAAAAGCAAAGAAGTGAATAGAAAAAAGAGAAAGAAGCAAGTAAAAATAGGATGCAGTATTAATAAAGAGTTTCAACTTGTCAGATGCCAGAATGAACCTGCTTTATAAAGGACTGTATAAAATTTTGAACAAATTTGGAGATTATACATTTGAAATAGTCCTGTGTCATGGCGTAGTGGGCTAAAGTGTCCTGCTTTGATTCTCTTGATTCTCTGCCACGGATTTTGCCCAGGTTCAATCCCACCCATGCAGGGTGCAGATTTTAAGTCCAGGGTATAGGACCGGTGCCCACTCAGCATTGTGAGGAAACTCAGGAGCTACGATAGGTAGCGAACCCTGGTCTAGAAAGTCAACTTCAGGCTGGGGGTGCCGAAATGCTGACCACATCTCCTCCCTGTATCGGGTGGGTGTTCGGCCACCGCTACCGTGCATATGAGGGCGTGAGGCCGGGAGTTGAGTTGGCAGGCCTTGGCACAGTAGTTGCATCATGGGTTAACATTGAAATACAAAATGAGGGAAATAAAATTTTGGGAAGATATAAATCTTTACTAGAGCCCTTCAAAACACCTAACATACACAAAATAATACTGTGCATAGCTGAAATGAAAACAAAGCAGACAATGAATAAAAAAAAATATAACAAATATGTTCAATGATTAACTTAGATGTAAATCAAATAACAGAAAACTTCTTTTGTAAATAATTTTGTATATTAGTTAAGATTGTGGAAAAATAATCAGTTATTTGGTTTTCTTGTTCATTATTGTCATATTTTTCATTGTTAATTTCATTGTTAATTATTATTAGTCATTATAGTTAAACGTTATCACAGGGGTAATCTTTAAAATATATGGAAAGGAATCTGTTGATTTCACATTTTAATTATAATCTTCCATATATTTTAAAGAGAGGCATTCGTAACAGTTCTTTTAAGCTCAAACCCCTGACAACTTTGTTAATATTTTTATATTTGTTATTTTAAAGTTATATTGAAAGTTTTCTATAAAATTAGTTAAAAGTTATTGTAAAAATGTTAATGAGATTTAAGAATAAATGAAAAGAAAAAGTAGACTAATAAGAAAAAATGTAAAATCACTGTAACAATGGAAAAATAATTAACGAACTGGTGAGGAGCAAGAAGATAAGGTATTTTTAGTACTGAATGAGTGAATAAGTTGTTACTTGTGTAAACTCTGTATGAAATCAACGGTATTTGGTCTGATATTTCAATTGTACAGTTAGAAATAATTTTATAGCTAGTTTGCAAAATACCCTGTAATTTAAAGATAAAAGGGTATAAAAGAAAATCAATTTTGTTCCAACATTGAAAAGACTTCAATATATTACATATGTGAGTATTGAATCAATTTTGCCAGAATTCTATCCGAGACTAAAAACACAAGATAAGAGATTCCCAGGCACTAACTGGAACTTCAAGATAATCCATGAGGATCAAGAATTTCCTACGAAATCTCACAAGCCACAGATTCAACTTCAAAGGAATGGCATTTAAAAGTGAACCAACATAAGAGCCAGGTTCTATATTTCAAGAAAGAGGTAAACTAAATAAATAAAAAAATAAAGAATGAAAATGGTAATGAGGTAATGTTGGAGTTAAAAATAGATGGAGGTGGTAAATGGGAATGACACCAGAAATCTGCACTGACAAAAGAAAAAGGAACTTTAACAGCTATCAGAAAGCACAAAATAAAGTACCCAATATAAATATCAAATAGCTAGAAAAAGTATACATTATGGTGGCCGAGACAAAAAAGTATGGGAAGTTATTGGTGAGGTGCATAAGATGTTTTGTAAAGAAATGCTTGGACTATCAAATGCAATGTTTAGGCAGGTAGCACAAATAGAACTGGGCAAAGTGGCAAGTACAGGAAAGACTACGGAAGGAGCATTGAAATTTCGGTATAAAATTCTAACCTTTAGAGAAAGAAACTTCTTAAAATTACAGATGGGTCCTTGATACCATCAATACCTCAGTATTGATAGTGTTAACAAAATATGCCAAATACTTCAATACTTTTGAATCGTTAAATTCTGCATCATTGATAGTTGGTGCATTTAATTTTATGCCAAAAGGAAAGGAATTTGGATTTCACCTTATTACCTCACATGTGCCCTCAAAGCGTTGCTGACTACCTATAGTTTTTGATAGACCTTGATTGCATTTTTTGCGAGTGAATGACTGCAACATTCCAGACTGTGTTTAAATGAAAATATCCAAAACAATGGAGGAAGGGGTAGAGATACTCATGTAATATATAACTGATTGTGATGAAGCAGATTTAATTATAGAGAAATGTACGCTCAAGTTTGCATTAGGTTAATTTCACATTTTAGTCTTTGCTATAGTCTGTAATTGTCCTGGTTATTTTCATGCATGTTACAATGTGATATCTGCTATACTTCTGCCTGCACAATATACACTTGCAGTCTTTGTCTGGCTTGTGGAACTTCTTGTTTACACATATCTTCTGGTGAAATTCGTGTATGGACAGTCATGTTGTAACGTGGCACTGCGTGTTGCACTCTCTAGTCCATCTGTCATCCATCATCGCTGGTGAGCTATAGAAGTCGAGGTCTATTTCACTTTTCTTCCTTTCCTTGATGTTTACTAGGGCCCTACTTGCTTCTGTTGATTGTAGGTAGAATTGTGATTCTATGTCTTCTATGAAGTACATCTCCCTCATCATTTCGTATAGCATCTGGGATGGTGCTGTTTTTCCACTTGGGTAATCCTGTTCATGGACACTGCTTTTATTTTTTTTTATTCTCATCAGGTCTCCTATCTTCAGCTTTTCCCACACAATCTCAATTCTGTATGCTATCACTGGTGCTACTGTCATCTTGAAAAGTCTCATCTCCATGCACGTTTATAACTTTGCTATGTTTGGAATGCTGTACGAGGCCCTGATTGCTACTGTTGCTGCTCTTTCTTGAATATGTATACCAAAGGATGCCGCTGTTGTCTGTAGCATTATTCCCAGATATTTATAATTTCCTACTTTTTGCAGTGGCTTCTTGTGTAATGTTATATT
The DNA here is from genome assembly GCA_030765055.1 of Mantis religiosa. Taxonomy (NCBI): domain Eukaryota; kingdom Metazoa; phylum Arthropoda; class Insecta; order Mantodea; family Mantidae; genus Mantis; species Mantis religiosa. Next base: position 183,324,096 of record CM060950.1, read on the forward strand.
GTCTTCAGGCGTCAACTTCCCTCCCTTTTCTGAAGGTCATTTGTACTGTCTTTTCTTTGTTAATCTGTAGGCTGTTTTCCTCCGCCTAAGTTTCCAGTCTGTGAACTGTCCTTTGCACATCCTCCTCCTCTGCTGCTCCAATCACCATGTCGTACACATATAGGATCAGCTCTGTTTTCGATCCTTCTACTATGCTGTTCACATCTGCTGTGTAAATGTTGAAAAGTGTGGAACTCTTGGGATCCCCTTGCATGACTGTGTTTATCTGCACTATGTCTTTAGAGATTTCTAGGTTGTTTATGCAGATTAGTTTCCTCTTTAGACAGGCTTCAATTATTCTCACTAGTGGGTCTCTCTAGTCGATTGCCCATTTCATTTTCTCGATCAGCTTTTACCCGTTGATTGAGTCTAATGCCTTCTTGAAGTCAACAAAGACTACATGGTATTTCCCTTCTTTGTGTCTCAGGACATCTTCCACCTGATCTATTAGATCTTTCACTGCCTGGACTGTACTCCTACCTTTCATAAAACCGAATTGGTTTTCTAGGATGTGTCCAATGAAGTCTTCTAGTAATCTTTCATTTAATATCTTCATGAAAACTTTAAAGGATGTGTTTTCTGCCTCACGTTCAAGAGGTCCCGAGTTCGAATCTCAGACAGGGTGAGTTACCTGGATAAGGTTTTTCTGGGGTTTTCCCTCATCCTTAAAGACGAATGCCAGGTAGCTCTAAGCTCCTTGGACCGCGGGCTCATTTGAGAGCATCATTTCACCCATTTCATTCACACACACACACACACACACACACACACACAAAAAAAAGAAGCCTTTTCTAGTGCTACTCCTCTAAATGAGTCTAGTGATGTTCTGCTCCCTTTTCCTTTGTACAGTATGTTTAGGGTCACTATGTTCCATCCCTCTGGTATTTTCCCAGTCTGCATACATTTGCTCATCAGGTCTTTCCACAATTCTTCCATCTTGCAGAGTGAGTTTTTAAGGGTTTCCATATATATTTTGTCTGGTCCTGCAGATTTCTTGTTTCTCCTTTCTAATTTTGCTTTTCTAAGTTCATTTGTTGCTATTGGTTCCACAACCTGTATAGGTTCTGCTGTTTCTATGTTATATGCTTGCTCCAGCCCTTCCTTATTCAGTATGTTCAAGAAATGGTGTTCCCAGTTCTGTATGTGAATTTCTCCTGTCGTGATTCAGTGCTATGAATGGGTCTGATTTCGCTTGCTCGGCTTGCTTCCCTTCTTGTTTCTCTGTATACTCTTCTGTTTTCTTTTTAATTACTGCTTTGTATTTTTTTCTTTTTCTGTATAAGTTATTAGATCTTCTGGACGTATGTATAGTTTTGCTGCATGCAGGGCCTGCAGAACTGCTTTCCTTTCCTTGTAAGTCTCTTGGTCAAACCAAGCTTGTGTGTGTCTTCTCTCCTTTATTATGGCTTTCGTTATTACTTTGGTGGCTGTTTCTAGGTTTCTTCTAGTCTTTCTTCTTCTCTTAGGTTTCTGGCTTTCCCGATGTTTTCCACATTTCCTTCTATTTTTTCCCACTGTATTTTCCTGGTATATATACTTGGTTCATCTGCTTCCTCCCTCTTTTTGGGATTTCCATACATAAGTGTGTTATTATAAGTATGTGTTTGCTTATGGAAGCTGCTGGAGAGTTCCATAGGCCTTCTTGTTTACATAGTTGTATCTTGTCTCCTCTAAAGAATAGTAAGTCAATGATGCTATGACAGTTGCGCGCGAAGTAGGTTGGGGTCTCTTTCTTGGTAGTTGTTCTGAAGCCTTCTCCTTCTTCTAGTGCCTCTAGAAGGATGCATATTTTGGCATTTTCTTTGTCTATCCTGCAGTTAAAGTCTCTGGTGAGTATTACATTCCTTTTTGTTTTTGTTTGTTCTATGGCTGTAGATATTTTATCCATTATGTTTTTTATGAGTGTATTTGGCTGGATAAACATTCCTATTATCGTGATTTCTGATGTGTTTACTGTGATCATGTTTTTCTCCTTGATGATTCACTTAATATCTCCGTTTCCCTTTTGTGAATATTGTGACTCCACCTGCTGGTCTTCCATCGGGATTGTTAGCATATGTGTGCCATAATAACCAGCAGATTTAGCTGACACATTAAATCACATATCTGCAAATAGCCTAGCTTGTGACTCACTTTCAGCTATTACATTTACCTATTCCAGTGACCAAAATTTGTTTATCAAGCATAATAAATCAGAACTTAAGATGTGAGTTAATACCAACAGTACATCGAAATACTTGTTCTTCCCTTCCATCTCTTAGTGTTTCGCAATTCAAATTTGAATTATCAGTGTACCATACCATATCTACCCGATGGGAAGATGCAGAGATAACAGTTGGTACTTCCCCGGAGTAAGGTCCCGGAAGTCTTGGAGGAAGTGCACGCCGGTACTTGAGGAGGACACCTGGGAGCGAACCGAACGATTGACAAGCTACGGCAGCGCTACTGCTGGCTGAGGCTCCGAGCAGACGCTGAGAGATGGTGCCGTCAGTGTCACGTGTGCGCGGCGAGTCGTGGCCCCCAGACTAGGAGCCGGGGTTGCATGCAGCAGTACAACGTCAGAGCGCCATTCGAACGGATCGCTGTTGACATTGCTGGATCGTTCCCAATATCTGACCAAGGCAACAAGTACCTGATGGTTGTCATGGACTACTTCACTAAGTGGCCGGAGGTGTATGCCATCCCGAACCAAGAGACAAAGACAATAACAGACTGCCTTGTGGAGCAAGTGTTCTGCCGATTTGGGGTGCCGTTGGAGCTCCACAGCGACCAGGGTACCAATTTTGAGTACAATCTGATGAAGGAGGCACTAGAAAGACTTGGGGTTAACAAGACCCACACAACACCTCTATATCCCCAGTCGGATGGCATGGTCGGAAGGTACATCAAGACCTTAGAGGAACATCTGAGGAAGGTCGTGGCCAGCCATCAGCGAGACTGGGACGTCAAGGTGCCACTGTTCTTACTGGCCTACCGCTCGTCAACACACGACACCACGGGGATGAAGCCAGCTAGCTTAATGTTCGGCCGAGAGTTACGCCTCCCTTGTGACCAGGCTTTTGGAAGCCCTCCGGGGGCGAAATAGCCAGCGACTGAGTATGTGGAGAACCTGGTGGACCACCTCCATGACATGCACGAGATGGCTCGCCAGAACATCCAGAAGGCGAGCGACCGCATGAAAACCCGATACGACAGGCAAGCCATCAGCCAAGGGTTCCAGCAAGGTGACCTGGACTGGTTGTACCGCCCTACCCGGACCAAGGGATGCTGCCCGAAGCTTCAGCAGCCATGGCAAGGACTGTACCGTGTGGTGAAGAGGATTAACGACGTGGTCTACCGCATCCAGAAGGTGCCCCGAGGAAAGATGTTGGTGGTACACCTGGATCCCCTGGCCCGCTACGATGGTGCTGTTCGGGACGACCAGCCTTGAGGAGGGAGCAGTGTTACCCAATCGGCAAATTTGTGCTCGGCTACGTGAGGGGAATGCTGGTGGAGGGGGGCATGTGGCATCGGTACCGCACCCTCGCCGGTCAGCTGCTGCCTGCGGAGGCGTGACAGAGTGGAGGGAGGGGAAACCACGGGGTTGGCTAAATCTTCGTTTCCCCCTCCTCCTGCCGCCTGAAAGAATGCGAAATCTCCGGAATATTTTTCCCCTCCATGGTAAAGAATTCTCTAGAAACATTTAGCCACCTATAAATAGAGGGACGATGTGACCAAGAGTTCAGTTCAGTTCTTGGCGAGCAGCCGTGAGGAGCACCCAGTGAGGGACTGGAAGACTGTACGTGCATCGGAGGAATGTACGTAACTGTGAGCATGCAGTGGAACTGTAACGAACGAACTGGCGCATTGTAATTGTGTGCATTACGTAATTCTGTGTAATCGGCAAGTGTTCCAACTGTAATTCGGTGAAAATAAAGAACATTTTGAGTTTGTGCAATTGGACTTTTAATTTCACGAACCCACAAAGTCACAATATGAACTAATTTCCATAAATATTTAGTTTTACCAATGTTCAACAGTGATACTGAATGAAACATCAGTGAAGTGTAGAAATATTTTGAAGTAGATACGGAAGTCCAAAACAGTGCAGTCCGAAATATCACGGATTCAGATTTAACATGGGTATAAACATGTCTCCACTAAAAAAATATTGTACTTAATTATTTTACTTGTTTTTGTATTTGGAACATTGCAATAAAAATATTCTGCAAACATAGGTTCTGTAGTCTAATTTTCACACCAACGGTGTTCATTGATACTGACTGCTGCATTCTAGGAAAGTAATAAGACCATCATTCTTGGTCCCTGCACTTGACTGTAAATCCTACAGGCAAACGCATATTCATTGTCTCTTTCACCAACTCATATGTATAATACTGCTGAATGAAATCAAGCCCCACAGGTGGGAAGGGAATGGAGAAGGCATTGTCTGCATCTGAGACAGATTCCTTGCAAATTCCTTTTTTTTTTTTTTTTTTTTTTTTTTTTTTTAAATGTATGAAGAAACAACTGTACATGAAGAAACAAGCTAAAAGCAAATGACTGGTTAAATCAGAAGATTTTTTTGAAAAAGATTTGAAAAGCTAAAGAGCATATCAGATGACATGGGAGTATAAAAAAGAACAGTGAAAAGAATTGGTAAAGAATGCAATCAAAACGTAAATCAGAGCAAATCTTTGGAACTCCAGGTAAACAGCACAGCATTCCGAAACGAGTAATAGCTCTAGATGACCTCGACAAATGTATTCTTAGAACAATTAAAAATGTTTATGTCCAGGAAAAAGGTGCTCCTACAATAGCTAAATAACTTATTAATATAAGAAAAAGCAATAACATTAAGGACAGTAAGTCATCCTTAGCCCCTCAAAGTCCAACCTCTGCGGTCCACGTCCCAAGGGGTGGGCAACAGTGAGTAAGGGTGTGCCTGGTAGGGTGATATATGGCAGGGATATGGTGTGCCCTACGACCGTTACGGCTGCCAAGAAGGCCTATCAGGAACTCCGAAAACCAGCAGAAGAGGATCTGGCAAACCCAAGCCAAGGTGGAACAGCATATGCTGATGGCTGCATGGCCAAGGGGGAGCTTGGTCGTTAATATGCAAACTCCGCATACCAGGCACCCACCGGTTTTAAGTAAGTCTTCCTGCAGCTTGGGAAACTGCAAGTGACCATTTGTATCCCAATTTTTATAGCTCAAGATAAAAGTAAAAAATTAATGAAAAAGGAGATGTGCCCTCATTTACATCAAACCAAGAGGCATCTGTGCCTCAATCTCTTGCTGGACAGGAAAGGTTTATGGAGGAATAGCTACTCAAAATCCCACTCAAAGACCTAACTGACAGACAGAAGGAAGGAACACAGGAGGCTGAAGTGCCTCCGGACCTTGAGGAGTCTCTCAAAAAGCTCCAACTTAAAACTAAATTTGTAAAACTGGGAGGAGCGGCTAGGCTAATTAAACATGGCTAATTAAACATGGCCACAAGCCAGAGGAAGCTCATACCATGGCCTTGGAGCCAATTAAAGGAAAGATGAGCAGTACCAAGAGGGCTAGGTCTGAGGAGACCACTCCGGAGCTTGAGCCCAAGAAAGCAAAGAAAAGGGAACAGAAGCCTAGTGGGCAAAAGGAGCTGCCTTTGAGCATTGGGGTTCCACCTGCATGGACATATAGGCAGACTGCCAGCTGTGTTGGTGTAGGGATATTGTCAGCTGACTTTCCCCAAACCCTATTAAATCAAGAACAGCTAGAGGCTATCAAGGATTCTATTTTGGATAAAATATTGGAACAAAAGGAGGAGGGTTTGAAACCCAAGTTTATTAATTCCAGTTACAAACCTGGCTGGCTTGTGCTTGCCTGTGATGGGGAAGCCACGGCTAGATGGCTTCAAAGCATTGCAGGAGAGCTCAGGCCATGGGAGGGGGCTAACTTGAAGGCCGTGGAGGAAAGTCAGATTCCTTGTACTATGGTCTTGGTTGGCTACTTTCGCAACAGCCTTAAGGACACAACAGAAAAAATTCTAAGCTTCATTAAAGCACAAAATGAAGACCTAAAGGTGAATGAGCGGAGGGTGATTAGAAGGGCTACCGAAGGAGAAGCAATTCAACTTACTCTCTCTGCAGATTACATATCTGCAGAAAAGCTTAAGAAGAGAGCTTTCAGAATAAGCTACAAATTTGGCCAAGTACAACTTCGGCCAAAAGGGCAGCTTTTAAAAGAATCCGAGGAGATCCTTAAAAAAGGGGCTCCTGGACAAAGACAGCAAAAGCCTTCAGAAGGGCCCTCTGGGACCTCTACAGGAAAGGCTGTCTCTGATTGAGAATAAGCCCAAGATCACTGGCTTGAAGGAAGGGGACAAGGCCACTTTTGAGGCCAATGTTGAACCCACAACAAGCAAAGCTGGCTCCACTTCTACTCATAAGACCTTATGGCCTACGGAACAGAAGAAGAGGAGTAAAAGAAGCAAAAAGAAGGCTAAGGACAGTAGTCTGCCTAAGTAAGCCATTATGCCAGCACCTACAGGCAGAGATTTCAGGTGCATCCAGGCAAATCTCCAGCACTCTAAAGCAGCCTTGCAGGTGCTCAGCTGGGGTTTTGTCTGGATGCGCCTTGACAGAACATTTATACAGCAGCCATGGGATCTTTAGGACCCAAGTCAGAGGGCTCCCAACAAACACGTGTAAGTTACTGTATAGTACTGAACATGAAATTCCAAGGGCTGCAATTGCATTTAGTAAGAATGTAAAATTCTTCCCTATTCCAGAGTATGTCTCCAGAGATATAGCCACAGCAGTAATAGAGGTACCGTCACAGAAGGGAAGGCAAGAGGTTGTAATTGCCTCAGCCTATTTCCCTGGTGATGTGGATGATATACCTCTTCCTTTGGTTAAGGAGCTGATATCCTACTGCAAGAAAAGAAAGAAGCAACTTATTATCTGCTGCGATGGAAATGCCCACCACACTGTATGGGGCAGCAGGAATACTAACATAAGAGGTGAGCCCCTCTTGGAATATTTGTTAAACAACAATATTGACATTATCAATAGGGGGAATGAACCTACCTTTGTAAATACTAGGTGGCAAGAGGTTTTAGATTTAACCTTGGCTAGCAACCTCATAAGTAAAGCTATTAAAATTTGGCATGCCTCAAATGAAGTCTCGGCTTCAGATTTGAAATAGAGGCGAGACATGTGGAAAGAAAGGAAGTGAGAATCCCACAATTATCCGACTAGGAAGTTTATCAGGAACTTCTTAGGTCAGAAGTGGAGAATTTTGACACATCTATTGAGTCGATCTGTGAATTGGAGTATGTGGCAACCCAACTCAGTAGCCTCATTATTTCATCTTAGGAACAGTGTTGTCCTTGTACCATCAAAAAGGGAAATCGCGATGTCCCATGGTGGAACAAGCAACTTGCCAAGCAAAGAGTCAAGGTCAGAAGACTCTTCAATAAGGCAAAAGTTACACGTAATTGGTGTGAGTATAAGGAAGCGCTAACCAATTACAATAAAGAATTAAGAAAATCCAAGAGGAAAACATGGAAGAGCTTCTGTGAGGGTATTAATGAAATACCCACCACAGCTCGCATGCATAAAATCCTGTCAAAGAACCATGCCAATAGTATTGGATATTTAAGAAGAGCGGATGGGGAATACACTAAGAGTCAAAAGAAAACTCTAGATTTGCTTATGAAGACTCATTTCCCTGACTCTGATATAGTTGAAGAGGAAGAAAAGGCCCACTAATTAAGACCTTCTCAAGGATACAGAAGTAGGACCAAGAGCCTAGCTGGCCGTATCTTCAACTCTAGTCATATTAAATGGGTGTTAAACTCATTTAAGTTGTACAAAGCAACAGAAGGAGATAGAATCTTGCCAGCTTTGCTACAGAGAGGTCAAGAAGTTCCTGTCCCAATTTTGGGAAGACTTTTTCACGCAAGCCTCAGACTCAAATATGGAGGACGGTTAGGGTGGCATTCATACCAAAGGCAGGGAGGAGTGATCTCTCAAAGCCTAATGCATACCGTCCTATTAGTCTAAGTTCCTCTATACCATATGAATCCATTAAAAAGGCTGCAGAAGCAAAGGGAATTGACCCCGCCATAATCAAATGGATATTAACCATACTACAATGCCACAATATTACAGCCAACCTTGGAAATGAAGAAATCAACATAAGGTCCAACAAGGGGTGCCCCAAGGAGGGGTGCTCTCACCCCTATTATGGACCTTGGTGATGGACACACTTCTCGAGAAAAAAATGGCTCTTGCTGCTGTTGAAGTTCAAGGTTATGCAGATGACTTGGTCATTATGATTAGAGGGAGGGATGAGACCATTTTGATGGAGCTCCTCCAAAATGCCCTCAATCTTGTAAATGAGTGGTGTAAAGGAGAAGGGATGTCCGTGAACCCCCAAAAAAGTCATTATACCATTCACGAGGAAAAAAAGGCTATTCTTCACAGCCCCAAATCTCGATGGTGTAACCTTGAACTGCAGGAACAAGCCAAATATCTGGTTCTAATTCTGGACAGCAGTTTGACTTGGAATTCCCAGTTAGAAAGAGTCTGTGGGAGGGCTCTGGCGGCAATCAGAACTTGCTGCAACGTTTTTGGCAAAACATGGGGTCTTAAGCCTCATATGATCCTTTGGGCGTATATGGCTACAATAAGACCTATGGTCACATATGCCTCTTTGGTATGGTGGCCAAAAGTAAAGCAGAAAACAGCAATAGCCCGTTTGCAGAAAGTGCAAGGCTGGTCTGTTTATGCATAACTGGTGCTATTAGCACATGTCCTACTGCCACCATGGAGGCACTTATAGGCCTAACGCCTCTGCATATTGAGGTTGAAAGGATGGCCTTAAGCAGTGCCTTTCAGCTGCAAAGAATGGTATTTAAAGACGGTGACCTATTAGGTCACATGGAAATTCTCCGGGAAATCAAGGAGGAAAATGTCATAACGTTAGGGGACTGGATGTTACCCCAACCTAATTTGGATCTCTCCTTCACTGTCAGGATTCTGGAACGGTTGAACTGGAGACAGCCCATATATGAGAATAAGTCATCTGTATGGTATGCGGATGTCTCAAAAATGGACGGGAAAACTGGAATTGGGGATCATGGGCCATATTTTAGCCTTTCTAAAGCCCTAGGTACCAGCCCCTCCATCTTCCAAGCGGAAGTTCATGCCATAGAAATCAGTGCCCATGAGAATGTCAGAAGAGGCATTCGTGGTGCTAATGTCTATATTTTATCAGACAGTCAAGCTGCGTTAAAGGCCCTTGGTGCTTGCACCATTGAGTCAGAGCTTGTAAATGACTGTGCGAGGATTTTTAATCAGCTGGCAAAACACAATAAGTTTACCCTTGTGTGGGTGCCAGGACATGAAGGAATCGAAGGCACTGAAATTGCTGATCGCCTTGCCAAAGAAGGTGCTAATACCCCTTTTATTGGCTTTCAACCTTTCTGTGGTGTACCAAGTGGCTATATCAAAGATAAGATAAAGACTGGGAAATCAAGAAAGTCAATTGCTATTGGGAAAATGTTCCAAAGCAGGATCATGCAAAGGAGTACATTGAATGCTCTGCAAAGAGATCCAAGAGGATCCTCGCTCTCAACAAACAGGAGTTAAGGCTAATAATTGGCCTTCTAACTGGACACTGCCCTCTAAGGGATCATCTCTATAAGATGGGTAAGATTGGGACGAATATTTGTAGATTCTGTAAAGAGGAAAAAGAAACGGCAAGACACATTCTTTGTTAGTGTGAAGCCATTTTCTGGAAAAGATTAAGGCATCTGGAGTCGGGTTTTCCAACTCCAGGACAGACTCCCTTATTAGCACCCCAAAAACTTATAGGCTTTTTTAATAGCCTCAATATAAGCTGGGACTTGTAGAGTAGGGTAATGCACAATAGATCTATTAGGTCACAGTGCTGAGAAGTTGCAAGGGCTTTCACTACCCCATTTCAATCATCATCAAGTCATCCTTAAATAGAATAGTGAGACAACTGAGTTTTAAATGGAAAAACACTATAAAAAATAAAAAGGGACAAATAAATAAAAACAGAAAATGCTTAAAGAAAAGCTTGACATTCGTTTCATATGCCCACAGTGAAGATAGCCTATCTGGTATTGAAAAACTTGAATAAATTTATTGAGACTATCTACAATTATGTTTGCATTACATTATCTAGTAGCATATGAAGCTGAGCACCAATTCGCTTAATGCTGTCCAAAACAAGAATGACAATGAAGAACAAGATGATGATGAAAATGAAAAACTATTTTTGGTGTAAAATATGTACAGTAGAATATAAGCCCGCCTCGGTAGCGTAGATGGTAGCATGTCTGCCTCACGTTCAAGAGGTCCCGAGTTCGAATCTCGGTCTGGGTGGGTTACCTGGATAAGGTTTTTTCCGGGGTTTTCCCTTATCCTGCAAGGCGAATACCAGGTAACTCTAAGCTCCATGGACCCCGGACTCATTTGAGCATCATTTCACCAATTTCATTCACCGTCCGATATGACTTAACGTTGGAGGACGTAAATTGCAACAACAAAAAAATGTGGAATATAAATCAAGATCAGTTACGGGATGGAATATCTATCAGCATAACCGGTGATTCATTTTAAAAGAACTCTAATATATTTACCTCATACAGGAGAGTTTAATAATGTACTGTAATTCATTATTACATGCATATTTCCTCTTCCAACTGTGTGGGATTGACTTTATGTCCCTTATCCCTATATACTGCAGAATTTTATAGTGTGGGGGATAAAGAATGTTCCCCAACAACCACATTATTTTGGGCTTCCACTGTAGTACTTATATAAAAGAGCAGTGTGTTAAGTATGCAGAAAAATGTTTTTGCATGGTGGTAAGTCACACAATACAACAAGTTTAAAGAAGCATGTTACACTTCTACACTGAAGTATACAGAACCTCTGCTGAAAAAGCAATGTACCTTCCCATCGTGGTTACAACATGATATCGGGACGTCTGAAAACAATGAGCAAATACAAACTCCATTACATGCATTTATACACAGAAAACTATTAACAAGAACTTCTTCAGTGAAATTTATGAAAATTTATGAATTTATGAGAATAAAAAAAATAGATAAGATTGTTTTAGAAGAAATTAGGTCATAATTTCTTGATGGAGACATCTGAAGCTGATATTGCATACATGGACATATTAGGTAAACATGGCCATCTGTAATTCAACTTAAGTTAATAACCAAGCAGGCCATATAGATGATGCAACAAATGCTTAGGTTTATTGAAATCCCAAATTGTGATGTAGGACCAATCAGAATTAAGTATTACGGTAACTTAGCAACCAAAACAGAAAAAAAAAAAAAAAAATGATTTTATTCTTAAATTTTTTTCTTCTGGTTTGAACTCTCGAAGCGGGTAGACGTGTTTTCGGTAAAAGACTTCTTGAAACTATTAGAAGTTATTGGAGTTCGTCATTTATGAACGTTTAGTAAATGTTTAAAATATACATCAAAGACACGACGCTACGATAAATAATTTAAGTAAAAAACCGTTGCATCTTCTCTAAATAAAAGGAGAAAATTAATATATAGTAAAGGGCTATATACATCAGTGGAAAAAGTCGCATGTAAAGAAGAAAATGATGTCAAGAAATATAATTCCAAGTAAAGTAAAACGGTATTAATTATTTTATTCCATATTTGCCCAAAAGTGAAATCCCTTTTGTATCGATACCATGCCTGAGGAATTTCACATCTCATCGCTCGCTGCAGCTGCCGGAGAGAGGATTTATAGAAATCTTCGAGAACTTCATCTTCACGGCTTTTAGACGAAAGGTTCAACGCTTCTACATCAAGGTAAGGTTTGGCTTCTACATGCGTCGCCACACCGAGGGAGCGTGAAACTTTTGCGCGTGTGGGGCGTAGACCTCACAAAGGGGCGAATCCAACTTCAGATATGTCACCGTAACGTGTGATATAAATCCAACGCACAAGGAGGGGAACCACTTCACTGTTATCGCGATAGCGCGGCTTGTGCACACAAAGGAACTTATGAAGATAGCACGAAGATAAAGGTCTGCCGAAACAAATAAAAAGAAAATTCTAGTGACATCTTGATTGATAGAGAACATTCAGTTTCTTGTTTGTTTTAGAACAGTCTAGAATGATTAATGCAGGTATATATAAGAGATCGCGACACACCAGTAGTAGTCGTAAACAGAGTTGTAAACAGAGTCAAATGAGATAGTGGTAATTGAAACTGGTGTGTTGTGGTCAACGACTTTGGAAGACTGTATTTGTGTGTTACGTAATTCTGCTGGTGTACAAAGTGTATTTCTAAACAAATAAAGAATGTTTTGAATTTCTGCAACCTGGACTTTTAATTCTATGAACCCACAGTCACAATTGGTATCAGGAGTGAGACATACCACTATGGAGGCTGCATTGGAAAAGATTTTAGAGGAACTGAAAGAAATGAAGACAGCCAATGACAACCTCACTGAGAAAATGGAAGAAATGAAGGCCGAATTAACAACAAAGACGGAGGCGGCAAATAGCAACCTGGCTGCAAAGTTGGAGACGACAAATCACAATTTGACCGTGAAGATGGCTGAACTGACGACGGAACTGTGAGCAGTGAATAACAACCTGGCCAAGGAAACAAAGGCTGAACTATCTGAAATGAAGGCTGCGAACGAGGCTCTCGTCGAAAAATTTGAAGACCAGTTGACCGGCTTGACGGATGACGTCACGGAGCTGGGAAAGCAGATGGATCAAGTGGACGAGCGCATTAACGACCTAAAGGAAAAGGCCGACAATAACACCAAATCCCTGGAACAACTGGCGAGCCACGTTAACAACCTAGAGGGAAAGGCCGATACCAACACTAAGCCCCTGAACGCCACGGTGGACATCGTCGGCAGAAGGATAAAGGATTTTAAGGTGGACGCGCCAGGACGCGACACATCTGTGCGCGTCAAACCGCCGAAGTACGACGGCACGTCCACGTTCGAAGTCTTCCGTCGCAAATTCGACACGGTGACCAAGCACAATAAGTGGTCACCAGAGGAAGAGGTCGCACAGCTAATAGCTAACCTCCAGGGATGGGCCACAGAGGTCCTGAATGCGGTCCAGACTGCGGCGGCCCCCAAGGGCATCCGGGAGGCCCTGGAGAACCACTTCGGAAACCACCGCCTAGTCGCAGCCTACCACAGCAAATTAAAATAAAGGTCGCAGCAGCCAGGGGAGACGCTGCAGGAGTTCGCCCTGGCCATTGAACAGCTGGCCAGCAAAGCCTTGGTCGACCTCCAACCTGAATTCATATCCCGGGAAGCACCTACACCTTTGTCGACGGGGTACGACACGTCGAGATATATCAGCACCTAAAGCTCGGCGACTACAAGACCATGCACGAGGCATTAGAATGGAGGCGACCAAGGTGACAGCTACCCCGACGTCGAGAACAAGGAGTATCCGTTACACTGGAGACCGAAGGCCAGACGAGGGACGCCGGCGAAGACTTAGTGGCGTGTATTGGGGATGTGGACAGCAGGTACACCTGAAGAGAGAATGCCGACACCACGAAGAGCAGCCGCAAAAACGAGTGAAGCCCGGCGTGGCGAGGAGCATGTTGGCGCCGTCCACACCATCTCCTCGAGTGACACTGCGGGCCGTCAGCCGACAGATGGATGAGAGGCAAGCCATGCCACGTGCTCGTAGACACCGGGGCAGCCGTGAACGTCAGCAGACCTCACATAGCCAAGGATTTGCCAACAAGGAAGCCGAGCCGACCATACCAGCTTATGACGACATCGGGCAACACCATGCCTGTGGAGAAGGAGGCCCTGTTAAAGCTGACCTTGGGAAGGAGTGCCGTACGTCAGTGGTTGTTGGTCACGAAGGTGGCTGAGGAGGTGAAACCTGGGACTGGATGCCCTCAGGAGCCACGAGGCGACGGTCGAAGTCGGCAGGAAGGTCCCGGGGCTCATTGGAGAACAAGTGATACTTCGGCAACCTGAAGAGCTGGGAATTTGCAGGGTCGTCATTAGGGAAGATTTGGTTGTCCCTACAAGAAGCGAGGTGGTGGTGATGGCGCGACTGGAAGGCCAGCGGACAGTTAATTTTTAATATAAAATTGTAATAATAAATTTTATTTTACTGTATGTATTTTTAAAATGTACTAGTATGACTTTATATTAATTTGTAACATTTTCAATCATATTTGTAATTCATTTTTATATCTTTGAAACTGTATTTTTGAGGATACCACGAGTCTGGCTGACTCCTACGGCAGATAAATAAATAAATAAATAAATAAATAAATAAATAAATAAATAAATAAATAAATAAATAAATAAATAAATAAATAAATAAATAAATGTTGGAAGAGAATTGTCAAATTTATATTTTCGTAACTGTTTGAATTAGATTCCCGTAGGAGAGGGGATCCGTCCCCTTCAGCTGCCAAAGTGCGGGCACTGCGAACCCTTAGCACTCGTGGTACCTCTGATGTTACTAGAGGAACCTCGAGCCGAACATGCCGGGCCCCTCCCATAGGGGAGTTGTTCGGATTGGGTAGGACTCGAGGGGGCAGTGTGTTCCCGACACCCACGGGTAAATGGGTACTTCCGGCCAGGCTACGGCTGCCCGGAGGGGGTAGAGGGTTGCCTGAATAGTCCCGGGTACTAGCCTGCAGAGCTAGTAGAAGGTGTGCTAGATCACCATTCGGCCCCACCGAGGTTATCGGTAGTCTTCCCTGCGGGGTTAACGCGCGTAAGTGGCGTATCCACTTCCATCCCATCTTGACGTTGTGCTCAGCGGGGGGGGGCTTTTTAGACTCAAGGTATTGTCCTATGGAAAAAGCCCTGGAGTTCTCCATCGCTCCCGGGTGGAAGGAGTCCCGGGTCCTTGGTCCTACGGGTCCAGGACTAATGGGAGTAGAGACTCTGTATTTAAATATAGAATAAAAAGAAGTATTTCAGAAAGTGGAGTGCCATTGTTACTAAAATTAGGCAAGTGAGTCAACCTTGTATATACTTTTCTCCACTTACAAGTTTTTTATGAAGACTAGTTTCTGGGGACTTCTCCCCTATCGTCAGCTCTGTGGTAGACTGATGATGCATCCGGTGTCTGCATCTGGCTTGGTGTTGTGCTGCCATCTAACGTCCTGGTAAGTTTGATGACGTCATCTACGGCGGGAATTTCAAAATTCATCAAGAGGTCCTGTTTTTTCGTAATAAATATGTTTTCCCAAATCTGTAGTTCCAGAGGTTTCTTTGCCTGTTTGATCAGTTCTATTTCTTGTTTTATGTTGTGATTCTCAGACCAAAAGTGATGTGATACGGCCGACTTGTCCATTTGTTTGAATTTAATATTTCTGAAGTGTTCTTTCATTCTTGTTCCTAGATTCCTTTTGGTCTTACCAATGTATATCTTGTCACAATCCTGGCAACTCATTTGGTAAATGCCTGATAATTGAGTTTTCGGTGTGCTATTTTTTAGAGGGTGGTTTAGTAAGTTGCGGATGTTGTGTTTGTTTTGAGGGGCTAATTTTATGTTGAAGCTCTTAAATATCTTTTCAAATTTTTTGAAGTATTTTGGATGAAATGTAAATTTTCCATATCTGGTGTTTGGGTTTTCTAGTTTTTTTAACGTAGTAATGTCCTTTAAGTATTTGTTTCTTTTGTGTCTATAGATCAGTTTTTTGATGAAATTTGTGTTATAGTTGTTCAGTTCGGCAACCTGGTGTATGTGAGCGTACTCCTGTTCATATTCTGTTTTTGTTAGTGGAATGTTGATTAATCTGTGAACTAAACTATGGAATACTGCATATTGATGTTGAACTGGGTTGAATGGGTTGCATTTAATGTAATTGTCAACATGTGTTGCTTTTCGGTATATTCCAAATTGTAATCCTGTGGGTGTTCTAATGATTTTCAAATCTAGAAAAGGTAGCCATTCATCCTGCTCTACTTCAATGGTGAAAACTATGGATTTTTCTTGTAGGTTTAGCAGCTTTATAGCATCCTCGGTTAGTCTTCTAGGGACTATCGCAAACACATCCTCGACATATCTATGCCAACATTTGAAAATATGTGGAAAGGCTTTAGTAATGTGTGTTTCCAAATTACTCATGAACAGATTAGCTAGTAATGGTGAAAGAGGGTTACCCATGGCCAAGCCTGCTGTTTGTTGGAAGATCTTGCTGGAGAACGTGAAGCTGTTTTGTTCAATACATAGGGTGGTTAATTTGATGTATTCCTCTATTTTATCATCTGCAACGTTGCTTTTGGATAACCAGCCTTTCATCAATTTTGGAATTTTTTCTACTGGTATGCTCGTGAATAGAGATCTGATATCAAAGGACACCATCACCTCTTCAGTTTTTATAATTGTGTTTTCAATTTTCTTTACTAAATCAAATGAATTGTTTATGCTTAGAGATTCAAACTTTTCAAACTTGTCAAATTCTTCCAACAACCATTTTGCCAGTTTGTAAGTCGGGGCATCTATATTGTTAATAATGGGTCGCATGCTGTTGTCTGTCTTGTGAATCTTAGGTAGGCAGTATAATTTTGGCAAATTAGGGTCGTTTACAAATATGCTATTTGTAGTAGATGTACTACAAAATCCAGAATATACAACCCTAACCAAAAACCCTTTAAGGAAATACATAGAAACCACCAAAAAAGCAATTAAAGAAAATACCATAGTGCCACATAAGATGAAAAATAGCATAATTGTAAACAACCCTAATTTGCCAAAATTATACTGCCTACCTAAGATTCACAAGACAGACAACAGCATGCGACCCATTATTAACAATATAGATGCCCCGACTTACAAACTGGCAAAATGGTTGGAAGAATTTGACAAGTTTGAAAAGTTTGAATCTCTAAGCATAAACAATTCATTTGATTTAGTAAAGAAAATTGAAAACACAATTATAAAAACTGAAGAGGTGATGGTGTCCTTTGATATCAGATCTCTATTCACGAGCATACCAGTAGAAAAAATTCCAAAATTGATGAAAGGCTGGTTATCCAAAAGCAACGTTGCAGATGATAAAATAGAGGAATACATCAAATTAACCACCCTATGTATTGAACAAAACAGCTTCACGTTCTCCAGCAAGATCTTCCAACAAAATGCAGGCTTGGCCATGGGTAACCCTCTTTCACCATTACTAGCTAATCTGTTCATGAGTAATTTGGAAACACACATTACTAAAGCCTTTCCACATATTTTCAAATGTTGGCATAGATATGTCGACGATGTGTTTGTGATAGTCCCTAGAAGACTAACCGAGGATGCTATAAAGCTGCTAAACCTACAAGAAAAATCCATAGTTTTCACCATTGAAGTAGAGCAGGATGAATGGCTACCTTTTCTAGATTTGAAAATCATTAGAACACCCACAGGATTACAATTTGGAATATACCGAAAAGCAACACATGTTGACAATTACATTAAATGCAACCCATTCAACCCAGTACAACATCAATATGCAGTATTCCATAGTTTAGTTCACAGATTAATCAACATTCCACTAACAAAAACAGAATATGAACAGGAGTACGCTCACATACACCAGGTTGCCGAACTGAACAACTATAACACAAATTTCATCAAAAAACTGATCTATAGACACAAAAGAAACAAATACTTAAAGGACATTACTACGTTAAAAAAACTAGAAAACCCAAACAACAGATATGGAAAATTTACATTTCATCCAAAATACTTCAAAAAATTTGAAAAGATATTTAAGAGCTTCAACATAAAATTAGCCCCTCAAAACAAACACAACATCCGCAACTTACTAAACCACCCTCTAAAAAATAGCACACCGAAAACTCAATTATCAGGCATTTACCAAATGAGTTGCCAGGATTGTGACAAGATATACATTGGTAAGACCAAAAGGAATCTAGGAACAAGAATGAAAGAACACTTCAGAAATATTAAATTCAAACAAATGGACAAGTCGGCCGTATCACATCACTTTTGGTCTGAGAATCACAACATAAAACAAGAAATAGAACTGATCAAACAGGCAAAGAAACCTCTGGAACTACAGATTTGGGAAAACATATTTATTACGAAAAAACAGGACCTCTTGATGAATTTTGAAATTCCCGCCGTAGATGATGTCATCAAACTTACCAGGACGTTAGATGGCAGCACAACACCAAGCCAGATGCAGACACCGGATGCATCATCAGTCTACCACAGAGCTGACGATAGGGGAGAAGTCCCCAGAAACTAGTCTTCATAAAAAACTTGTAAGTGGAGAAAAGTATATACAAGGTTGACTCACTTGCCTAATTTTAGTAACTCTGTATTTAAGTTTGAATTTATGAGTCACTATGTTTACACTCAGTCTTCACTTACTTGTTGTTGTATAATTGAAACGTTTTCAAGATCATTCGATCTCATCATCAGCTGTTTGGTGACTAAATGAACCTCCCTCTTCTTCCACTACTACGGAGCTCCGATCACTCTGCCATCTGGTGTTAGGGGCACTAAGTTTTAATACTTCATTTAATGCCGGGATTTCAAAATTTATAACTTTATCACGGTTTTTGTTTAAGAAAATTTTTTCCCAAATATCCAATTCTATGGGTGTACTTAAAGATTTTAACAGTTTAATGTTGTGGCCAATGTTGTGGTTTTCTGTCCAAAAATGGTGTGAAACTGCAGATTTTTCTGTTTGTTTCAACTTAATGTTCCTCTGGTGTTCTTTTTGCCTGGTTAACATGTTTCTCTTAGTTTTTCCTATGTAGCTTTTTTCACAGGTTTCACAATTAATCTGATAAATTCCTGATTTCAAATTGTTGGGGATTGTATTTTTCAGTGGTTTATTTAGCAGGTTCCTCAGACTGAATTTGTTTTGGGGTGCTAGTTTTAAGTTTAGTCTTTTGAAGATTCGTTCAAATTTTCTAAAAGCCCATGGATGGTAGGTGAATTTTCTATATTGCCAATTTGTGTTATTAAGTGGTGTGAGAGTGGTATTTTTTGATCTTATCTTCAGTTTATCTTTCCTCTTCATCATATTCCTTATGATGGCTGGGTTGAATCCATTTAATACCGCTATGTCTTTTATGTGTTGTTGTTCTTTCAAAAATTCATCCTTACTCAGTGGGACGTTGTATAGCCGGTGAATTAGACTTCTAAAGGCAGCTAGTTGATGTGAAACTACTTGTTTCTTTTGACGTTAAGGCACTTTTTACAAGCATTCCAGTAGAAAAAATACCTACATTCCTCAAAAAATGGCTAACCCAGACTACAACGGACCCCAGAGAAATAGATGATATTATCAATCTTACAGATTTATGCATAAGGAATAATTACCTCATGTTTAACGAAAAATTCTACAGATAATCAAAAGGTTTAGCAATGGGGAGCCCACTTTCGCCTAGTTTAGCAGACCTATACATGAACTATTTTGAAACACACATAGTAAAGGCCTTCCCACAGATTTATAAATTTTGGCAGAGATATGTTAATGATGTTTTAGCTATCATTCCGGAAAAACTTAGAGAAGATTCTCTAAAATTACTAAACCTGCAAGATAATCACATCCAATTTACTATGGAAGTAGAGACAACACCCTACCCTTTTTGGACCTCAAGATAACTAGAAATCGTCATGGTGTAGATTTTGTAATATACAGGAAGCCCACACACATAGATAATTACATAAAGAAAAATGAATACAACCCAGTTTCACATCAACTAGCTGCCTTTAGAAGTCTAATTCACCGGCTATACAACGTCCCACTGAGTAAGGATGAATTTTTTAAAGAACAACAACACATAAAAGACATAGCGGTATTAAATGGATTCAACCCAGCCATCATAAGGAATATGATGAAGAGGAAAGAAAAACTGAAGATAAGATCAAAAAATACCACTCTCACACCACTTAATAACACAAATTGGCAATATAGAAAATTCACCTACCATCCATGGGCTTTTAGAAAATTTGAACGAATCTTCAAAAGACTAAACTTAAAACTAGCACCCCAAAACAAATTCAGTCTGAGGAACCTGCTAAATAAACCACTGAAAAATACAATCCCCAACAATTTGAAATCAGGAATTTATCAGATTAATTGTGAAACCTGTGAAAAAAGCTACATAGGAAAAACTAAGAGAAACATGTTAACCAGGCAAAAAGAACACCAGAGGAACATTAAGTTGAAACAAACAGAAAAATCTGCAGTTTCACACCATTTTTGGACAGAAAACCACAACATTGGCCACAACATTAAACTGTTAAAATCTCTAAGTACACCCATAGAATTGGATATTTGGGAAAAAAATTTCTTAAACAAAAACCGTGATAAAGTTATAAATTTTGAAATCCCGGCATTAAATGAAGTATTAAAACTTAGTGCCCCTAACACCAGATGGCAGAGTGATCGGAGCTCCGTAGTAGTGGAAGAAGAGGGAGGTTCATTTAGTCACCAAACAGCTGATGATGAGATCGAATGATCTTGAAAACGTTTCAATTATACAACAACAAGTAAGTGAAGACTGAGTGTAAACATAGTGACTCATAAATTCAAACTTAAATATGAAGAATACTTCACTGTTAATAATGCTTCTGCTTTTAATATTTAGAGACTCTGTAGTTACATGTTTGAATTAGATATATTACGCAACAGAGTTGATTTATCTGAAGCGCATGTTAATTTTAAACGAAGTAAAGAGGAGGTTCCTTTGCTCAGAAGCACGTTCTTCACATGGCAAGATTTAGCGGTAGTGATGACATATTTGTTTATATGACTTTATCACTGACCTTGTTTTGAACTGGATTAGTCATATATCGCCATTCGAAGGTGTGTTGTGCCGAGTACGAGAGCTAAATTATTTTATTGGTCGTTTATTGCGTGTGTACTTATATGTATAATGGCAGAGTCTACAGCCAGTTTTTTGCTGAAGCATCGCAAGGGTAAAACCTTTACAAAGCGGCGAAAAAAGAATTGTGGTGCATGTGTTTAATGCACTCACAGAGAAGAATCCGTCTTTGTCAGTGAGAGAAGTCGAACAGCTGTGCTCTGAACTTACAGGTGTGTTAGATGCGTAGGAATATCGCGACATGAAATTGAGACAACAGGAAAACTTACCACTCCAGAGGCGATATTGCTGTGTGCCGAAGACGTTATTTAAGGACAATCAGACTGTACCGAGATACAAGTTGCAAAATATACTACCCTGACGAGACTTGGGTGAATGAAGAACACACGACAAGTATTGCGTGACATGACTTTTAAGACTGAAAGACAAGCATCTTTGCAAGTTATGTGTGCTGGTTTTAAAAAAATCCCAGTGGAAAAGTCCTAACACCTTTCATTATAAACTTGTTTCAGTTTCATTGCTCATTCATTCAGTTTCAACTTGCTCAGTTTCATTAAAACTTGTATTTTTGCATGCCTTCATATCCTTATTTGTATGATTTTATCTATCTTCCTGGCAATTATTATGGCGTTTACTGCAGGTTTAAATGTCAAGGGAAGGCACCGCCTATGGCCTATGGCGCGAAAGCATTAGCCAATTAGGGTGAGGGGGAAGGTAGTTGCACGCGGAGTGATACATGTCAGTGGGGCAAGGTTATATGAAACAGAGATTAAGTGTGTGTGTGTGTGTGTGTGTGTGTGTGTGTGTGTGTGTGTGTGTGTGTGTGTGTGTGTGTGTGTGTGTGTGTGTGTGTGTGTGTGTTATGTGTGTGTGTGTTTATGTGTGTGTGTGTTTATGTGTGTGTTTATGTGTGTGTGTGTGTGTGTGTGTGTGTGTGTGTGTGTGTGTGTGTGTGTGTGTGTGTGTGTGTGTGTGTGTGTGTGTGTGTGTGTGTGTGTGTGTGTGTGTGTGTGTGTGCGTGCGTGCGTGCGCGAGTGCGTGTGCCTTCAGTACCTTCCAAAGATGTGATAAAATGGATTTATTTTAAGTATTTTTTTATTATTCTGAAAAATATCTAATAATTTTGATTAAAACACCATATATTAAAATATTTATATGACAGATACTTAATTTTGAATTTACTGGGAATAGCCTATGAAATCCTGTTTGGCCGGAGCAAACCTTACAAAGCTTTGTGATTTTTTATAGTGATCATCATCATTCACATGTCTCTAGCGATGTAATGGAAAAAGTGGCCAGCACATAAAACATAAATGCAGAGAGAACCATTATTCTTAGAGATGGCTGCTTTCTAGTATAACATTAAAATATCAGACATAAAAAATATTTTTAACCTTGTTAAATCAAAATATACAACAGCTGCTCAGAACTCTTATGAAACAATATATGCTATTCATGACAGTGTAAGTCTTACATTTAAAGTTGACTCAGGTATCTTCTCTAACTTGTACTTTGTCCCGTACCATTTCTCAACTTGATCTGCAATAGCTTCGAATTTCTGGCCAACCACTGCAACCCTGTAAATAGATATAGTTGATAATTCCTTTCATATAGGTGGGCTCATACAATATTTTCACTAAGCCAATCACTTATTTGTTCCACCCAGAACTAAATTCAGACCATCCTTCAGGGTTACCTCCTGTGATTAGGGTATCTATATGCTGACATTTCCCAGTGCAGCCCTGACTCATGAACACATACAGAGAGAATGCAGCAATTGAAGCTGTTACGTGACAGCCATTTCTTTCATTGCTGTATACATCCCACAGCAGTTTCTTTAATTTAAAATTGTGTATATTTTTAAAATGTAAAATTCTGAAATGAAAGTATGCAAGGATGAGTAATAGTGCCATTCAAAATACATACTGGTTCATTTCCAATTAAAAATTTAAGTTTGTATAGGTTAGATGAATGATATAGCTTTACAAAATCAATGTAAATAATGATAGTAGATGATTATGAATGCCAAAAAAGCTTAATATGATGCAAGATAAAAAATTGGTAGAAAATTTGTCTTTGAAATAAAATAACAACCACATACAAACACTCAGAAAAGGAACTACAAAAGCAAAAATGTAAGATAGCAACCTGGACATTATATCTGCTCCAGTCTGATAATACAATGAATATTTTCAGGTCACAGTCCAAACTGTGTGTCCTGTGGCATGGTGTAGTGGGCTAGAGCGTGTGCTTTAGTTACCTGCATCTGTAATCGATCCCATCCCTGATGGGTATGGATTTTAAGTCCCTGTTATAGGGCCAGTACCCACTATGCATTGTGACGAAATTGAGGAGCTATGCTAGGCAGCAAACCCTGGTCCAGAAAGCCAACTTTCCAGATATGGCTGCCGAGATGCCGACCACATCTGCTCCCCGTATCAGTGGATGATCGTCCACCTCTGCCTTGCATATGTGGGCATGAGGCCAGCAGTTGGATTGGCAGGTTCAGGCCTGATTTGGGCTATTACACCATGAGTTACAATTTTTTACATCAAAATCGACTTGATTTATTCACAATTTAGAGCATAGTTCCATACAAACATGAATGAAACATCTGTTAAATATATGCATTTACTGTTTTTATATTACATCTATACACGTTGAGATTAAAATCTGAAGCTAGATTCAAACATGGAAATTAATTGTTCTTTCACACTGGCCGTCTGTAGGCTAAATTGTGGAAACATAGAGTCAGACTGAAAAATTCAATGCCATAGCCGGGATTTGAACCACGGATTTTCTGGTTTCCATCCAGCCGCACTACCATTGTGCTACTATGGCCAACGTGCCGATATGACATTAAATTCTCCAACTGACTTGTATTTTTCCCGGTAAACCACTTAGGAGTTCTCATAAACACATGAGACAACTGACTCTACGTTTCCACAATTTAGCCTAGACATGCCCAGTGTGAAAGCAAATTAATTTCCATTAATTGACCTAATAGTGGTTAACTATAAAGCCTGTGCCTTACGTTGGCCATAGTAGCACAATGGTAGTGCGGCTGGACGGAAACCAGAAGATCCGTGGTTCAAATCCCGGCTATGGCATTGAATTTTTCAGTCTGACTCTAGGTTTCCACAATTTAGCCTACACACGGCCAGTGTGAAAGAACAACTAATTTCCATTAATTGACCTAATAGTGGTTAACTATAAAGCCCGGGCCTTAAAGTACTTACAATATAGTAAGTCGTCATTAAGGTAGTTGTCTCATGTGTTTATGAGAACTCCTAAGTGGTTTACCGGGAAAAATATGAGTCAGTTGGAGAATTTAATGTCATATCGGCACGATGGCCATAGTAGCACAATGGTAGTGCGGCTGGACAGAAACCAGAAGATCCGTGGTTCAAATCCCAGCTATGGCATTGAATTTTTCAGTCTGACTCTACGTTTCCACAATTTAGCCTACACACGGCCAGTGTGAAAGAACAATTAATTTCCATTAATTGACCTAATAGTGGTTAACTATAAAGCCCGGGCCTTACAGTACTTACAATATAGTAAGTCCATGGTCGAACTACGGAAACGGAGCATACGTCACCTACGAGGAAGCCAGAGTCAGCAGTGCTGACGAGGGAAAGAGAAGATACGTCACCTGTGACGTCACACATACGGACCGAACACAGGACCGAGCGAGTCGAATCACAACAGCTAAATGACATGCAAGGAGATCAGCTGATGGGGGAAGCTCATACCGCGTCAAGTAGTTTGAGAACGGCTGAGATTGAGCAGAATTTAGACGACTCACAAGTGGTGTCAACGCCATCAGGAAGTATCCTGGAAGTGAAAGACCGTGTGCGCACCAGGAGCCAGATGAACTTAGAAAGGTGGAGGTTCAAAAGGAAAGATGAAGCATAGGGATTCGCATTATCCATTGGGGGTTGGAATGTAGACGGACTTTGGGAGAAAGTGAGCAGTGGGGAAATCTATAATGTGCTAAAAACTTGTGATATATTAATGGTTGTGGAAACCTGGATAGAGAAAAAAACTAGTGTAATAATTCCAGAATTTGACTTTTATAGCATAAGTGGGATGAAGAACCAAAGGAAAGGCAGAGCTTCAGGGGGTTTAGGCTGTTTTATAAAGAAAGATAAATGTCTTAAGGTGAAAGAAGAAAAAGAACTGTCAAGCAGATCATTGTTATGGATCTCCATAGGGGACATGTATCAAAATGGGGGAACTGTCTGTATTGCTACAGTGTATAACCCACCTACTGTATCAGAGTTCTATGATCCATATGTGTTTAGTAAACTAGGTTGGGGTATAGAAGTGTTGGAAAATAAGTATGGGAAAGTTGAAATAATAATTGTAGGTGATTTAAATGCAAGAATAAGGGAACACCAGGTTAAGTGGATTAATACAAGTGATGAAGCTAAGAAGGAACTTGAAATAGAGATTAGGCATAGTAAAGACAAATTTACCAATAATGAAGGGAGGAAACTTTTAGATTTCTGTGAGGAGAATAATCTTATGATCTGTAATGGCCTGAAAGCGGGAGACAAAGAAGGGGAATTCACATTTGCTAATAAAAATGGCCAAAGTGTGGTAGATATTTTAATGTATTCTGTAGGAATTGATGAATGGATCCTAGATTTTGAAGTTATGAATGTTTTAACATCAAGCTGTCACTTTCCATTAAGATTAGAATTAGGGGAAGGCAATAAGCATACGAAGAAGCTTGATGAAGAATGTCTCAGTGTGATGAAAGTGTATAAGTGGAAAGAAGAGTTGCATAAAACATTTGTTAATGAATTGAATTCAGTGAGTAGTAAAATCTTACAAGTGAGGGTACAAAGCTTAAATGATAATGAAATAGAGCAAGCCTTAGAGGCACTGGAATATATTGTTAAAAGGGCAGTGGCCGGTATGAAAATGGGGGTTTCTAAAGGCATCAGTAGGCAGTGGTTTGACAAGGATTGCCAGGTGGCAAAGGCAAGAGTAGCACAGGAATTAAAGAACTGGCGGCAATCAGGGGAAAAAGAGGAAAGGGAAAATTTCCTGATCTTGAGATAGGCATACAGGTGTCTAATGGAACAAAAAAAGAGGGAATGGGGTGAGAAAATAGGCAGAATGCTACATGAAGCAGCAAGAATACATGACACTAAGAAAATTTGGTCAATAATAAGAGGGATATATAAAGATGTGGGGAGAGATAAGTATATAGGCGCAGATCAATGGTGTGCATACTTTGAATCACTGTTAGGACAAGATAATTATATCAGAGTGGAAAGAAGTTTGTTAGGGAGTCCGCAAATAATTAATGAATTAGATACATATATCTCGGATGCTGAATTTTGTGAACAAATAAGGAGGTTAAAAGCTAACAAAGCTAGTGGTATTGATGGTATACCAGGAGAATTTTGGAAGGCTTGGGCACTTGATGAAACTAGGAGGAAAATAGTGATAAAGTTATTCAATAAAATAATGGAAGAAAAGAAAATTCCTAGGAAATGGAGGACAAGCATGGTATTGCCAATTTACAAGGGAAAGGGAGATAAAATTAACCCAGCTAACTACAGAGGGATTAGTTTATTGTCTATTCTAGGGAAGATTTTCACGGGAATTCTAGCAAATAGGTTGCAAAATTGGGTTGAGAAGGAGAATAAACTATCGGAGTTCCAAGCAGGTTTTAGACCAGGCAGGAGAACATCGGACAACATCTTTATTATTAAAACAATTGTACACAAATATCTGAGCAATAAAAGGGGAAGGGTATATATGATATTTATTGATCTAGAAAAGGCATTTGATTCTATTAATAGAGATGCATTGTGGATAAAATTAAGCAGTAAGGGGATAAGTCAGGCATTTATAGAAGTAATTAAAATGATATACCAAGAGAATGAGTTGTGTATAAAACTACCAGACAACAAATTAACTAAATCTATATCGAGTAAGGCAGGAGTACGGCAGGGATGTAAACTTAGTCCAGTATTATTTAATCTTTATATCGATGGAATTTTAGAGGAGATATCAAGTTGTAGGGTACATTCACCAGTTATTAATAATAAAGAAATACCGGGGCTACTGTTTGCAGATGACCTAGTAGTTGGGTCCATATCAAGTGGAGGGCTGAGAAGAGCAATCGAGGCAGCCAATTCTTATTGCAATAAATGGGGTTTGAAAGTGAATGAAAACAAAACAAAGATTATGGTCTTCAAAAAAGGATACAGGTTGCGTAAGGATGAGAAATGGGAGGTTAATAGAAGAGAAATAGAGGTAGTAAGGAGATTTGATAATTTGGGTACAAGGTTGAGTTCAGATGGCAGCTGGAAAGAACAAAAAAAGATGTCTGTGGCAAAAGGTAAAATGGCCATGAGAGTGATAAGATCATGCTACAGTAAACTGCCAGATATAAATGTCAAATGGTTGGAGAGGATTTATACGGCAGTAGTAGAAAATAGAATGTTACATGGATCAGAGGTTTGGGGAATAGATGAGGCTTGGAGAGAGACTGATAGAGTGCATAGATCCTTTTGTAAATACATATTGGGATTACCAATAGCATCACCTAATGGGGCAGCACAATTAGAACTAGGCAGGCATTCTACTAAAATTAAAATCTTGTCAAGGGCAATGAAATATTTATACAGAATCACTAACTTGGAAGATGGCAATATAATTAAAGAATGTTTTCATATTCAAAAGAGAAGTAACTGGGGTGGGTCTTGGGCACATAAAATGTATGACTTGTTGAAGCAGATAGGTATGGGTCATTCTTGGATAAATGCAGAGTATGGGTATAGAGGCTTCTGGAAAGAAGTTAAGCTAAGATTAGAAGATATTGACAGACAAGAAATTTTTGCCAATACAAGTGACAAAAGCTCACTGAGATTATATAGAGAAATAAAAACAACATGGGAGAGGGAAGACTATATAGATATATGTAGTAAGTTAGGGTGAGAAGGTTTTGCTTGGGCGAGAACAGGAGTGAGAAACTTGAAAGGTATAGGTCAAGAGAGGGAGCTAGATAAATGTCCATTGTGTGGAGAAGAGAATGCAGATTTCCATTGTATATTAAATTGTAGTCACACAAAGATATGGAGAGAGCAGGCTTGGCTACGTAAATGGGACAGTTTGGGGGGTGAAGTAGTAATTAGAAAAATGTTGTCAGTAAAAGGAGAAAAGAACAGGAGAAATATAGGGAATTATTTAGGGAAAGTTAAAGAGAGATGGCTAAGAACAATTAAGAGAAAAATGTAGAGTGGGATGGGTGAAATGGCAGAAAGTGTAAAAAGGAGAAGAGGGCCTCCAATACACAAAAACCTAGGGTTAGGTGTATGGGGACTGAATTACTATTCAATGGTGGGCAACATGATAACATGATAGGATTTTCAGGATTTAGGAATATATGGCATATTTCAGTATGGATTTTATAATTGTAATCTTGATTTTGTATTTCCATTTGTTGATGTAAAAGGAAATAAATTACTACTACTACTACTACTAGTAAATCACCATTAAGGTAGTTGTCTCATGTGTTTATGAGAACTCCTAAGTGGTTTACCGGGAAAAATACGAGTCAGTTGGAGAATTTAATGTCATATCGGCACGTTGGCCATGGTTGGCCATGGTAGCACAATGGTAGTGCGGCTGGATGGAAACCAGAGGATCCGTGGTTCAAATCCCGGTCTGACTCATAGATTCAAACATGATTTAGCTGAACATCAACTAACTAAATGTCATATCCTTTCTTCCAGAATTGCAATATGTATAAACTAAAACAACTGAATAATAATTACAGTCCAGATTTATATGCACGCACGCACGCACGCACGCACGCACACACCTGAAAGCAGTTATAGCATTTTTGTAGGATACATACATTATCCCAAAAAGGCTGACTGGAATTCCAACTAAATACAAAATGTTCTCAGCAGAAGCTGAAAGAAGAAGGGGAGCAATAGTTGTTCTAAGCAATGCAACTGATGTAATCTTGCTCAACCAACTCTCTGAATCAAGCGAGATAATGAAATAGACTTTATCAAGATAAGCAATATCATGGCTTACGGAAGAGTAAGGGGTACTTCTAGCAATGGACAGTAATTCAAGATCAAAGCTCTGGCAAGGCAATGTAACCGACTCCAGATGGGAAAGCCTGGAAGGATTTATATTGCTAAACCAGCTATATATAATAAATGAAGAGTGGTATTCCCATGCCCCAAACAAGCAGAGGAGCCAGCAAATGAACCTAACAGTTTTCTGCAAATTCCTCGTAAAAGAAATAACAGAATGGGAAGTTAGCAATGAAGAAAGCTGCTCAGACCATAGAATATCATTCAATATTGGTGCCAGGACAGGTTTTTTTTTTTTTTTTTTGTAGTTTTACATCCTCCATATCAGATGAATGTAATAGGTCCAGAGCTTAGAGTTACCCGACATTCGTCTTTCAGGATAAGCAAAAACCCTGGAAAAAACCTTATCCAAGTAACTCACCCTGACCAAGATTCAAACTCAGGACCTCTTGAACATGAGGCAGACATGCTACCATCTATGCTACTGAGGTGGGCAGAGAGGTAATGAAGATTATCAAGGGCCCAAATATATTGTTAGAGAAGGCGATTTTACGAAATTTGATACTCCTATTATAGAGGCAATAAATTATCATTACAGGATTGAGAAAGAAAATATAAAAAAGCTAGATCGGGAATTAGAGAATGTCATCTCAGAAGCAACAGAATCAAAGATGCAGTCAATATATTCCAAGACATGCTTACCTCAGCCTGCAGGAAGAGCTTCAAAACTCTTGCATTCCACTCCAAAATCAACAAATCTGTTGCCAAAAAATCAGTTTCTTGGTAGACCATGAAACTAACAGTTATGAGAAAGACAGTGAATGCCCAACGAAGACGCTATCAGTGGACAGTGGGAAATGATGGACTGTGCTGCCAGAGAAAACTTCAATACGAAACATGTAAAAGAAAATATCAACTGGCTATTAGACAAGAAAAATTTAAATCTTTGAAGGAATATTGCGATATCAGCACAACAAGCAACCCATGGAACACAGTATATAAGCTTGCCTCTGGGAAGATAAGGGAACCTGTTGCACTATCGTTGCTTAGAAAATTTAATGGTACATACACAATAGGCTTGGCTGATGCACTACACCATCTAATAGATTCATGCCTAGAGATTGTGAATATAATGATAGCAAATTACATCAAGCAATCCGAAATCAAATAGCTCATCATGATGGGGATGTGGTGTCCTTGAAACATGTCCTAATTTCAAAAGTAAGTGGAGCTTAAGTGTTTTTACAGTTCGAGAATTGGTTTAAAAAGTGTTTTGGATGTTTCAGGGAATTTAAAAATAAGTGTTTAGTGTCATCGACTCACCCCTAAATTTAACAATCTTTGCTATTTAATTGCACAAACACAAGTGACATTATGTCATCAATTTCCTTGGAAACTGCACTTATCCAAGCACAAAAATTTTCTAGCTTCTATTTTGAAAACTGCACTGTGTAGAGAAATTTATATTTTGAATAACGCTGAAAATTAAAAACATGAAAACATTTATCGAAATGTAACTGTGTTGGAACGTCACAGTGAAGCAAAATAATTATTAAATTATAGATGAGTCGTATTTATTACACATCAGCTTCACTTATGCACCTAATATGAGGACATGTTTCGCAAACCATCGTTCGCATCGTTGGCTCTTAATAATGAAAAAATTTATTTTTAAGTTTAGCATATTATGTAACACTGTTTCTGATCTGTATAATCTTAGAAAGCACCTGCTATATATGTTGGTCCTTCTTTCTTCTTCTCCGCCTCATAAGTTAATTTGGTTAAGGTAAGTTTCCTCAGACTTCTTTTGAATGCTGATTTGCATATCTGCTCATTTTGGTACATGCGGTGTTTATCTTTTTCCACACTAATTTTGTATGCAGCTGGGCTAATTTATTCATCTAGTAAGTGTTTTTTTAATTCCCGACTAGCTCTGCAACCCATGTTAAATTGTGATACAGCTGATGTTACACAAATTTCTAATTTCTTTTTTGAAATGAAAATTTCTTTGGGGCATTTGGACCATATTACATGATGAAGCAATTCATTTCACTTTAGAAGTTCATCATTAGCCAGTCTTTGGTAAACTGGTAAGATTTTGCTAATGACTAGTGGTGAGAGTGTAGTTTTCATTGTAGTGTCATTATGATTAGGTGTTGGGTCCCCTTTAGCACTTGCTCTATTAAAAACACCAAGATGTTGCACCCTTTGGACATTTATTATGTTGGGGTTTCTCATCAGTTGATGAACACTGGTATAACGTGGCAAATATTGCAGATTTCACTAGCTGTATATCTGCACTATTGTCTTTAATGGTTTTTCTGCAGTAATTTGTTAATTTGACTAATGTTTGGTCTTTTAAGCTTCCTGCTTTTTTACCCCCTAATGTAATGCCCTTAGAACTGAATTCCTTAATCAAATTTCCGAGCCCTGTTCCCAGTCTCTTAGCCACATGACTAATGCACTTGTCTTAAATGTTTATGAGTTTTCGCATCACATCAAACACTATGGTAGTATACCTCATGTTGCACATTCTGATGGATCTCTGATATAAATGCTGTAGCTGTTGTCTCCATAACTAAAGAAGACCCACTGAAATTAATTTCAGATTCATCTGCTGCTTTATATGTGATGTACCAGGATTTGTATTCATTGCTCTTGGTATCTAAAGTTTTAAGTTTTTGTTCACAAAACCCATACTATTTAGATAAAATTTCATTCTATAACAAGTCCTGTTAAAATATCTATCAGCCTGCCTTGGTAGCACAGATGGTAGCATGTCTGCCTCACGTTCAAGAGGTCCTGAGTTCGAATCTCGGTCAGGGTGAGTTACCTGGATAAGGTTTTATCCGGAGTTTTCCATTATCCTTACAGACGAATGTCAGGTAGCTCTAAGCTCCATGGACCCTGGACACATTTGAGCATCATTTCACCCCCATTTCATTCAACGTCCGATATGACTTAACGAAGGACGTAAAAAAAATTATATATATATGATATATATATATCATAACACCTATGCCATGTACTGAAGAGAAACCATGCTTTAGCCATGTGCCATTGTAACTTACTGTTATATATATAGTGGAGTGTGCATTGAGACTGGCGTGCAATTCAAGGTATGCATCGCATACAGCTAAACGTGCTTCACTTAGTATGCCCTGTTGCAATGTCACACTTTGTTGCACCAAAACTTTTATGTGTGTGTTATATGTGGAAGTGCTCATCACTGACATTCCCATACCCAAGCAAAACTGTCCCAGTCCAGCATGCCGTTTGCCTAACTCAATAAAAGTGCTTACCATTCTTCAGTTTACTTCTAATGGAGGCCTTTTAGATTCAGCTGTATTTATTCTGGGACTTGTATATGTTTCACTACATATTGCATTTAACAATTGATTTAGATGCAAATCCAAAAGTATTGGTAAGACTGGCACCCAAGCTATTTTCACCGCATATGCCACATTTAGTACCATGGAAAATATTTTTCCAGAAGTTTGAATGCACCAATGGGAAGTCAACAGCAAGGTTTGCTTCATTGGTGCTGAGCATTGGAAGTTTATTTTGGCTTACAGCTAGGGTGCACTTTTTATTTTGTATCTCTGGAGTGCGAAGCTGTTCTTGAACTTAAGCTGTAGGCTGTGTTTCTGGTAAAAATGTTTCTTCATTTAATAAATTTTTGGGACTATGTTTGCACCTTCATGTACCTATTATATTACAAGTTCTTTTGCTGATTCTAGATGTTTTTCTACTCCCCTTATTATGTGTATCTTTTAGTCTATTGTCGCGGCAACAGGCATAAAAGATCTGGCGCAAATAGGTAACAGACAGATAGTGTTTCACGGAGATAAAGAGCATGCATAAGCAGATAAACATAGCATTGGAGATAAAAGACTTACCGACACAGATAAGTCAGGTAAATGGAAATTTCTAGTGACTTCTTGATTGACAGAGATTATTCGGTTTCTGGTTTGTTTTCGAACAGACTAGAAATTATCAATGGAGGTATACATAAGAGATTGTGACACGCCAGAGTGAGTCGGAAACAGAGAGGAGTAAACAGCAGTAGAGTGTTGTTGTAACGATAGCTGATGTTGTAAAGTGAAGTAATTAGAACGCTGTTTGGTCATCAACATTGGTAGACTGTCCATATGTGTCGTAATGCTGTTACGTGAGAATTGATCAGTGTGTATTTCTACGGAAATAAAGAACATTTGGAATATCTGCAATCTGGACTTTTAATTCTACGAACCCACAAAGTCACAATTGGTGTCAGGAAGTGTGACATCGACAATGGACGCGGCAGTGGAAAAGATTTTACAGAAAATGGAAAAAATGAAGACGGATAACAACAACATCACCGAAAAGATGGAAGAAATGAAGACCGAATTGAAACGAAGAGAAAGCTGCAAACAACAACTTGGCCGCGACGTAGACCGCGAAGATGACCGACCTGACAACGAAGACGGAGGCGGCAAATAGCATTCTGATCGCGAAGATGGCCGAACTGACCACGGAAATGAAAGCGGCGAACGATAGCCTGGCAACCGAAATGAAGGCTGCGAATGAAGCCCTTGCCGCCAAATTTGAGGAGCAGTTGGCTGGCGTAAAGGAGGACGTTACAGAGCTGGGCGAGCGCGTCGAAGACCTGGCAAGCCGCGTTAACGAGCTGGAGGGAAAGGCCGACAGCAACACAAAGTCCCTGAACGCCTTGGTGGAGGACGTCGTCGGCAGGAGGTTGAAGGATTTAAAGGTCAATGCGCCGGGACGTGACACAATCTCTGCGTGCGTCAAATCTCCTAAATACGATGGCGCGACAACTTTAGAAGTCTTCCGCCACCAGTTCGACACAGTGGCCAAGCGCAACAAGTGGTCACCATAGGAAGACGCCACACAGCTAATAGCCAGCATCCAAGGACGGGCCGCGGAGGTCCTGAACGCGGTCCAGACAGCGGCGGTGCCCAAGGACATGTGGGAGGCCCTGGAGAACCGCTTTGGAAACCACCGCTTAGCCGCAGCGTACCGCAGCCAGCTGAAGTCAAGGTCACAGGAGCCAGGAGAGACACTGCAGGAGTTCGCCCTGGCAATTGAGCAACTGGCTAGCAAAGGTTTAGTAGACCTTCCACTAGAGTTCGAATCCCGGGAAGCCGCCTACACCTTTGTCGACGGGGTACAAGACACGGAGATTCGACAGCGCCTAATGCTCGGCGACTACAAGACCATCCACAAGGTGCTAACGGCAGCACTGAGAATGGAGGCGGCCAAGGTGACAGCTACCCCGACTTCCAGAACAAGGAGTATCCGCTATAATGGAGACCGACCAGTCGAGGGACGCCGGCGAAGAACTAGTGGCCGGTATTGGGGGTGTGGACAGCCGGGACACCTGGAGAGAGACTGCCCACACCAGGAAGAGCAGCCGGAAAACGAGTAAGGGCCGTCGTGGCGAGGGGCACGTCGGCGCCATCCCCTCGAGTGACACTGCATGCCGTCAGCCGACGGATGAATGACAGCCTCATCGCGGACGGTTGGGTGAGAGGCAAGCCGTGCCGTGTGCTCATAGACACCGGGGCAGCCGTGACCATCATCAGATCTGACGTGGCCAAGGGTTTGCCATCGAGAAAACCGAGCCGATCATACCAGCTAGTGACGGCATCGGGTGACACCTTGCCTGTGGAGAAGGCGGCCCTACTCAAGTTCACCTTGGGACGGAGTGCCGTGCGTCTGTGGGTGTTCGTCGCGAAGGTGGCTGAGGAGGTGACACTGGGACTGGATGCCCTCAGGAGCCACGAGGTGACGGACGTCGGCAAGGTCCTGCGGCTCAATGGAGAACAGGTCATGCTCCGGCAACCCGAAGAACGCCTTGGAATCTGCAGGGTCATCTTGAAGGAAGACGTGGTTGTCCCCGCGAAAAGTGAGGTGGTGGTGACGCGTGACTGCAAGGACAGCGAACGAAGAACATGATGCTGGACCAGAAAACGCTTGTACACGGACTATGTTAAGCCAGAACATTGTTGCCGTGCGGAGAGGAGGTTCCAGTGAGGCTGCTTAACCTAGCGGACAGCGATCACGACGTCCAGGCAGGAACGGAGCTGGGGACGGTTGACACCGTGGTCAGTGTAACCACAATCGACAAGACACAGGAGCCGGCGCCGACACAACACCTGGGGCCCCGGCTGGAAGGCTTATTGGAGAGGGCGGCTGACCACCTGACCACAGCACAGCTCGAGAAGATTCGACAACTGCTGAGACGATACCAGTGCGTCTTCATCCAAGGCAGAGAAGAACTACTGTGGAACCCAATGAGTTATTGTCGGTAGTAAAGACCTTGGAGCACTTCCACAAATACCTGTATGGCCAGCCCTTCCACCTGAGGACCGATCACTCCGCCCTCACCTGGCTATTGAGCTTTAAGAACCTGGAAGACCAGACAGCCCGCTGGGTCCAGAGGCTGCAGGAGTACGACTTCACCTCTGAACATCGTAGAGGGAAGAGCCAAGGCAACGCAGATGCCATATCCCGGAGACCCTACCCAGAGGACTACGGCCAATGCACAAGAGTCGAAGAAGGAGCGTGCCACAGCTGTCAGAGTGGTCACGGCAGTGCCTGCAGATGGCTGGGATAGCTCAGGCCTGAGGAGGGAGCAGCTGGCGGACGCCGACTTGGGGCCACTCATGAGGGAAGTGGAGGCAGGGACAAGAAAAACCTGGGAGGACATCGCACCAAGGATCACCACCTACAAACCGTACTGGGCCCAAGGGAAGGAATTAGTACAAAATTGCTGCATTGCATATTAGAAAGAAGAGCCGACTTTCCTGAATAAAGTTTGATGCTTGATAAAACTGATCCGATATATAGTTACAAATCACACAGATGTTTACTAATATTCTTGATTAAGTAATGCACAAAATTTATACTGATAAAATACATATATGTAGGAATATTGTTATTCGCTCTCCATAATATAAATACACTTAATTATAGAATGAAAATATATGCTATATTACTCGAGGCATAAAAGAAAGCAAAGAAAGATTAAAAAAGCAAAGCAATATGAGCAATTATAATAATATTACCTTATATTATCTGGAGTAAGAAACTCCAGGACCATTTCTATTAAATCAGGACGCCAATCACTAATTAAATAGCAGCCTGATAACACTTCTTCCATAGGATAATCCTAAAAACAAAAACAAAAATATGCTTTAAAATATTGGTGCAGCAGTGTCATCGAGTATTAAAAATACTTCTAGAAACTAAAAAATTGTATACAACATAATACTTTTCAGTTATTGGTCTATGATTGAATAAGTTTTGAATCTGCAAACATTTGATGTGACTATGTGCAATCAAAAAGGCAAACTTTAATGTCTGTATAAATATGAGAATATTGACAATCATGCATTATAACACTGAAGATGAAAGAGAATTCTCTGAAAATTAGCTCATTATAAAACTTAGTAAATAAATAAAAAGTTAAAAAACAACAGTGAAGTTATGTAAATAAGGCAATTCATCTTAAATAATTTAATGAAATGCACATAATCAAGTAATATAAGGGGAAGTAAGACAATATTAAGACCTATTGAGCCATACTTTTTAAAACTTCACTCAGTAGCTTTCAAAAACAGGAAAGCCCACATAACTGATACTGTTGCCAGGTTTGAGCAACATGAAATTAACTTGAAGTGGACATCGAAAGACCAGACATTTACAATATGACAACTTCAACTCACTTGTTCCAGGTTTGTTGTAAACCCAGCTTTAAGAATATCACATTTTTGTGCAGTTGTTATAAACACTGTATTTATGCATCTACTGTTCTTTGTACAAAGAGGTAGCAGAGATCCAGAGACCATCCATATCTGTGCAATATTTTTACCATTAAGGGCATTTTCTTTATGAAGAGGAACTGCCTTTACTTTGGAGCATTGCTTAAACAGCCACATCTAATTGAATTGAGTAACTTATATCTTGCATAAGCTTGCATCAGTACTATATAGAACACTTGAAAGTGCTAACTGCCTGGAGAACTTCCTATATTTATGCATATATGTCTCACTGTTCTGAATCACTGTTCTAATATGGTGTGCCACATTAAAAATTGTGTTTCATATGTGCCTCAATTTATTTTTCTACTTCCTTTTATTTTCTTAAACTACATTTAAGTTTGCATAATCGAGCATTACCACAAAAATGCCATATTAAAATGTAAAATTTTAAATCAATATTTCAATATTTTAAGTTAATGTATATCATTTTTAAACTCTGAGGTCATTATTCCATAATAAATGATCACAAATTGCAAAGAAGATAATTAAGTGCTAAAGTTCTTGATGAATATAAAACACAATGATAAATCATTAAGGATTCCATTCTCTACACAAAAATTATACCAGATAAAAATTGGAATTTACCTCACATTTTGTTTTATATCAGACACAGTAATAACCACTTTCAAATAAACATCAGTGTAAAAGACAGACAATGAACACAATAAAGTATCACAGACACTCAAAAAAATTAAGGATTAAAATTTCTTTACAGATACTGCATTAGCAGTATATTACCAACATATCCCCAATAAAAAAGGTATCTAAGCAATTTTTTTCCTGAAGTAAATGGATTTCTGGTACTAGTGACAAAATATACTGACATTTCACATTCCTGATACTTTGTATTATTGCTTAAAGAAAAAGGTTGCTATGGAGAACATAAAAATAAAGAAAATTCCGCTAAGACAGAAAAAAACTCAACAATGCTAATGAAAAAGGAAATTATTAAGGCAAAGAACATAATATACAAATATATGCAGTATATCAGGAATAACCTGCATGGAAAACAAGAAGACATCTTGCTAATATTATGACACCTACAAAAGCATTTATGTATAGGCAGCTTTTAGAAAGCACAGAAAATGTGATGCAGAAACAATTTCCAAGTCTCCACAGAAAACGTTACAACCAATTGTCGAAACATTAACTTTTAGAAGATGCATAAGTTACAATTCTGAATTTTTCCAAGTATGATCCAACATCATATAGGCCCCAGGGAGAGACGCATTCAAAGGAATCCTCATTACTGGAGAAGTTAAACAGCTCCAATTCAGATACTTGATGATTACCCTAAAAGAACCATATACATTATTTAAAACAGAATAATTAAGAAATATGTGTTAGTTTTTTTTTATGTTTACAGAATTAAGTCCTGTTAACGTGTATCTTTAACGTGAGATTTCAAACAATATATGCATATGCATTGTACATGAAAAAAGTTAAATTGTTATGGCTGCACCGCATATTAAACCCGTTAAAATTAATTTTGAGTTTTTATATCTTAAGTGGTTGGTGACCAACAAGTTCATAGTTCCACCATCAGAGAGAAGAGAGCAGACAGCATATAACAACAGCAACAGCAGCAGCACATAACACTTGGTCCTTCAAGGTTGAAAATGGGAGCAACAGCTCCTGAAACTAGTCCCTCAAAAAATACAAAATATAAATTATGGATGTGAAAAACAGATTACAAATAGTTTTTTAATTAATTTGCATGTCACTGTTACTAAATTCCTCCAACATGCATAATTGCTCTATTGTTCCCACTTGGTTTATTCAGAGAGATGTCTAAAGTTTTAGCATCAAAGTCAAACCACCTGTATAACAGTAATCTAAGTGATTTTTGGTACTGTCAGCTATGTGACTGAGAAACATATCTCAAACCAACTTAGTGGTTCAATTGAATTTGACCTAATTTTACTGCCTTTTTTGGCTAGAAAGTCAGCTGCACTGGTATACCAGCAATGTGCTGATATACACTGAAGTATAAATATTTTATTTAAATTAACTGTTTTATGATTTTACAGCATTCTGCAATATCTAGATTTTTAGGTGTTATATCAGATGTTGTGAATATTATAGCTGCTTTAGAGTCAGATAATAACACAACTTATATGAGATAGAAGATTTTATAAGCTCTGAAGGGTTTCTGAGATTTCTCAATCAAAATTTGTAGCATTTAAGCTTAATCTTTAGTAGAAAGAGAAAAGCAGACATATTGCACCAGCTCCAGTACTGCCATTATTTGGTAAGCTGGAACTGTCAGTATAAATATGTAACCATTCATTGGTAGGCTATCTTAAATTTATTAGTTCTAGTGTCATTTGTTTCAGGGCACATGAAGAGGTTTCAGATTTTGTAGCTTCTACAGCTAGCTGTAGATAGTGTTCAGTATCAAACATTTCTGAAGGGTTGATACTTGGTTGATCCACATGGATCAGTTTCAGCAAAATCTGAATTTTTGTCTTAGTGCGAATAGTATTTCATACAGATAGATTAGGTTGGCGTTCCTCTCACACCACTTAGTGGGAATGCAATATGACAACACCGCAGGATTCCGATTGGTTGCTCACCTAGTAGCTCTCAAGGACAAACACTTTCCCATTTGAAACACATAACAAGTTCATCACTTTTTCAAACCCAAACTTTACTTTAAGTGTCAATAGCAGTAATCCAGGTTTCATCCATTTAATAAATGACTTCAGTCATTCTTTCACTGCAATTACAAATTGACATTGTTTCCAAAAAACATCGGGTGTTTCTATTAATCATTTTCTTTTATTTACATTTTTTTTTAAAACTTGAGATGTACTCTCAAAAATTCTTCTTACTATACTTATGCTTCCATCAAATTGATTTTTCTTTCTGAAGTATCATTAACGTCTTCAAAATTAGGTGGACAATTTGTCCTGTACAACGAAAAGATTGTTCTCTTCATCACTGTAGCACTAAATGCGTAAATCACAATTATTTTTGATACTCTATTGAGCCATTTTTCACGGTTCTCTAGAATGCTATCTCTTCATAGTTTAATTGAAAGCTTTTAACTGTGCGAGAACATGAGGCGGTTCTTTCCTTTATACTCATCAATGATATTTATTGTTGGTTTTCTGTTTTTCAGGGCCTCACATTCATTGCTAATTTAAGTTCAACCACTGGCGCGACAGCCCTAAGAGGGCCAAGGCCTACCAACCCGACTGCCGGTCTCATGCCCACTTACGCATGGCAGATGTGGGCGATCATCCAACCGATACAGGGAGATGTGGTCAGCATCTCAGCATCCCCCAACCGGAACGTTGGTTTTCGTGACCAGGGCCGCTTACCTAGCGTAAGCTCCTCACTTTCCTCACGATGCTGAGTGGGCACTGGTCCTATACCCGGGACCTAAAATCCGCACTGCATGGGTGGAATCGAACCCGGGCCGCTTTCCATGACCAGGGACCAAGGCATGCTGCCTTGGCCCGCTACGCCACGGCGCAGGACTCATTGCTAATTTATGGATATTAATATCACTACCTGATTTAATAGGTTTTCCTTTATTAATTTTTAGATGAGTCGTATTTATTACACATCTGCTTCATTTTCGTACCTATTTTGAGGACATGTTTCGCAAATCATCGTTTGCATCTTCGGCTCTTATGCGACTAAAGCTTGATCCAGTGGTGTGGGTAATTCTGGGGTTGCTGCTGCCATCTGTTGATTTAGTGATGAACTTAAATGTGGGATTCTCTTCTGACGGGATTTCAAAGTTCATTAGTTGGTTTTTATGTTTTTCTATGTATATCCTCTCCCATATGACGAGTTCACTATGTTTTTGTACGTATTTTAGTAATTCTGTCCTATCTTCAATTTCATGATTTTGAAGACCAGAAATGAGCTGCTATTGCGGACTTATCAATATTTTTGTATCTTAAGTGCCTGAAGTGTTCTTTCTTTCTAGTGCCTATGTTTCTTTTTGTCCTCCCTATGTAAATTTTTTTTTCACAGTCTTTACACTTAATCTTGTAAATGCCTGACTTTTCCTCTGGTTTTATCTTATGAGTATTATTACTGTGAAGTAGGTTTTTAATGTTGTAATTGTTTTTTGGTGCCAATTGTATTGTATTTCTTGAATATTTTTTGGAACTGTTTTGTGGCCCAGGGGTGGTAAGTAAATTTAGCAAATCTAATTTCTTGTTTTATTGGTGTGAGAGCTGTGATCTGTTTTAATCTCTTTTGAAGTTTGAATGATTTTAGTTTTTTATCTACAAGGTTTTTTCCATATCCATTTTTAATTGCAGTTTTTAAGATTTGATGGTATTCGTTTTGATATTCTTGCTGGCTGAGAGGTAGATTTACTAATCTGTGCGTGAGACTGTTGATGGTTGCATGTTTGTGTGGAATTGGGTTGAAACTATTTGCTTTGATGTAATTATCTGTGTGTGTTGCTTTTCTATGGATACCAAATTCTAGTTTTTCATTGCTTTTTTTGATTTTAAGGTCTAAAAAAGGTAGAGTACAGTCCTCTTCAGTTTCCACTGTGAATTGTATGCTGGGTTCTTGCAGGTTGAGTAGTTTCAAAGCATCATCTATTTAAAGTATAAACATGGAAGAAGCGTAGGGACAGTGAAGCACAAATTAATACAAAAGTGAATCGAGAAGATATTGACACATTGCTTCACTCACACTGTTTATTCACAGGACAGTGAATAAACAGTGTGAGTGAAGCAATGTGTCAATATCTTCTCGATTCACTTTTGC
This sequence comes from Mantis religiosa, assembly GCA_030765055.1. Taxonomy (NCBI): domain Eukaryota; kingdom Metazoa; phylum Arthropoda; class Insecta; order Mantodea; family Mantidae; genus Mantis; species Mantis religiosa. Next base: position 183,365,638 of record CM060950.1, read on the forward strand.
ATCATCTATTTGTTTGTAGGGCACTATTGCAAAGATGTCGTCTACGAAGTTTCAACCCAATTCCACACAAACATGCAACCATCAACAGTCTGACACACAGATTAGTAAATCTACCTCTCAGCCAGCAAGAATATCAAAACGAATACCATCAAATCTTAAAAACTGCAATTAAAAATGGATATGGAAAAAACCTTGTAGATAAAAAAACTAAAATCATTCAAACTTCAAAAGAGATTAAAACAGATCACAGCTCTCACACCAATAAAACAAGAAATTAGATTTGCTAAATTTACTTACCACCCCTGGGCCACAAAAAAGTTCCAAAAAATATTCAAGAAATACAATATAACATTGGCACCAAAAAACAATTACAACATTAAAAACCTACTTCACAGTAATAATACTCATAAGATAAAACCAGAGGAAAAGTCAGGCATTTACAAGATTAAGTGTAAAGACTGTGAAAAAATTTACATAGGGAGGACAAAAAGAAACATAGGCACTAGAAAGAAAGAACACTTCAGGCACTTAAGATACAAAAATATTGATAAGTCCGCAATAGCAGCTCATTTCTGGTCTGAAAATCATGAAATTGAAGATAGCACAGAATTACTAAAATATGTACAAAAACATAGTGAACTCGTCATATGGGAGAGGATATACATAGAAAAACATAAAAACCAACTAATGAACTTTGAAATCCCGCTAGAAGAGAATCCCACATTTAAGTTCATTACTAAATCAACAGATGGCAGCAGCAACCCCAGAATTACCCACACCACTGGATCAAGCTTTAGTCGCATAAGAGCCGAAGATGCAAACGATGATTTGCGAAACATGTCCTCAAAATAGTTACGAAAATGATCAGATGTGTAATAAATACGACTCATCTAAAGATTAATAATGTTTCGCTTCACTGTGGTGTTCCAATATAGTTAAATCTCGATATAGGTTTTCCTTTGCTTTCAACATTACAAATACAAACAAAAGTCATAAGCCAAACATGGGAAGACATTTCTTAAATTTGTTTTTACAACAAGAGCTATTTATCACGTACTAGGAAAGTATTTAGACTCGAATGCACACACGCATGCACACACACAAATTGTGTGAGAGATCATTTAAAGGTCCCTTATTGCACTAGTGACACTCACTCATCTGCAAAACTCTGCAGTCATCTGTTATAGGCAAGTCATCAGTCATCTGTTAGTGAAAATTCAGATGGGTCGGCAAGTAGTAATCAATCCTGCTAATGTAGTGCGATTGGTTGAGATGAAGTTACGAAGAACTCTTCTTGGTACTGGTGTAGAAAATGGATCATTCGCATGTTTTCTGATATCTATTATAGTGCAGAAATATGAGCATAAGTAGAAACATATATTGTTGTAATACTAACACATAATTATCATGCTAGTGATGATAATGATGAACTCATTGCAAGGGGTAGTGATACAGTAACTGTGGGAAGAGAAGATGGAAGCAGTGACAGTGAATTCCAACCCTCTCGTGATAAGGTTTAAATTGCATGTGTCATCACAGCATTTGAGAACACACTAGAGAACATATACAATGATTATTACATAAGAGGTTTTAACACATATGACAAGCTTCTGAAAAGATACCCTAAACTGAAGTCTAAAATAAATATTAAAACCATATTGGACAATGTGGCAAAGAAATGAGAAGGAAATACAGTTTTCACAGGAAATCGAATAATGCAGATAAAGATTCAATTCAATTCAATTCAATTTTATTCATCCTTTAGAATCAAATCTGTACATAGTACCTTGATATAGGATACGTCAGTAATTTACACTTAATATTACAAAGTTAAACATCAAATATACCTAACCTACATTTAATTATATTGTGACACAAATTGGATATAATTATGAGTGAGAGAAATGAACAAGCTAAGTAAATTCATATTTTATGTTTATCTGGATTTGTTAAATTGCAGGTATTCCTTTACTGTGTAAAAGCAGTGCTCCTGTAAGAAAGCCCTTGTTCTAGTTTTAAACATGTTGTAGTTATCTATGCTTTTGATGTGATTAGGAAGGGAATTATAAACTATTGTACAGGAATGCAGTACTCCATTCTTAAACATTGTAGTTCTGATTGAGGTTACGTGTATATCCTTAATATGCCTCGTGTAATGCATATGAACACTTCCGTTGTTTTGAAAGTTAAATCTATTTCTTTTTACAAATAAAGCTGTCTCCAAAATATAAACACATGCCAAAGGAAGTATGCAAAGCTTTCTGAACAGTGGCTTACATGAACATAGCATTCTTTCATTGCCTATAATTCGAATGGCTTGTTTTTGTTTAATAAATATATCTTTGGCTTCTGGTGAATTTCCCCAAAATATTATTCCATATTTAATTATAGAATGTACATGTGCATAATAGGACATTAAAAGTACACGAAGGCTGACATTCTGACTTAATATTCTTAGGGCATATATATTCCTGCTTAATTTGGTTAGTAGATGATTTGTATGAGTTTTCCATTTTAAGTTATTTTGTATCCACAAGCCTAAAAAGTTTGTTTCACTTTTGTATGAAATTAATTTATTATTTAATTTTACTTCAGGAATACTTTCATTGTTTTCTCTGTCAGTAATACTAAATTTAAGACAAACTGTCTTATCTGTGTTTAAAACCAGGTTGTTGTTAGCTATCCATGATACCAAGTCTTTACTAGTGTGACTTAATGTATTATTTAATGTTTCGTTATTGTTTCCTGTTATTAGTAAGTTAGTGTCATCTGCAAACAGTACAGTGTTATGAGCCTTGATGCTATTTACAAAGTCATTTATATACAAGATGAATAGAAATGGGCCCAGAATTGAGCCTTGCGGCACTCCATATGTGATGTCAAGTAAGTCTGATCTAACTGCCAAATGAGTATTGGTATTAGGGTTTGTGTCGAAAATCTCTGTTAATTGCTTTCGATTTGTAAGGTAAGTTTCAAACCAGCTGTACGCTGGTCCTCGTATGCCAAAGTCAAATAATTTTGCTAACAGAATTTTGTGATCAACAGTATCAAAAGCTTTACTTAGATCTAAAAATATACCAATTGCTTTATCTTTGTTATCCAAAGCGGTTATAACGCTATTTAAGAAAGAGTATATTGCAGTCTCTGTTGATTTTTTGTGTCGAAAACCATGTTGTGAGTTGGTAATTAAATCATGTTTTTCCATAAATGAGAGAAGCCTCCTATACATTATTTTTTCTAATATCTTTGAAAATACGGAGGGTATGGAAATTGGACGGAAATTTGATACTTCATTTCTTTTCCCTTTTTTATGTAGGGGTATAACCTTAGATAGTTTCAGTACGTCTGGAAAGATCCCGCTAGTTATGGATGCATTACAGAGATGAACAAGTGGTCTGATTATGTGCTTACTGCATCTTTTTACAATTATGTCTGGTATATCATCAGCACCTGCAGAATATGTATTATTCAATCCATTTATTATTTTAGTTATTTCCTCAGGTGTAACTTCATGGAGGTATATAGAATTTAGATTATTAATAGTATTAGTCTTTGGCGGATTGTGAGGATGTCCATTGTTATTATGAACCAGATCATTAATTATTCCTGTGAAGTAAGTGTTAAAATATGTAGCAATTTCAGTTGCATCTGTTATCCTTCTATCATTATGTTCTAGTTCTATTTTACCTTGTGTGTGTTGCATTTTATTAGTTATTTGGTTTACTATTTGCCACATAGCTTTAATCTTATTTTTTGAGTTGTTAATATGATCATCAAGGAGTGTGTAATGTCGAAATTCGATGAAACGCGAGAATGTGGTTCCACCGTTCTTTATTGGCATTTACAACATTGGGCATTGGACGGAGACAGAAATCTGGGATGTACAAACTTTACAACTTCACTAGGATTTATTACTAATTTGAAAAATCACTTTAGGATAACATCATGCCATATCATTATGCTCCAAGCACGAAAAGATAAGAATGATGATGATTCAAAGAGGTCAAACATTTGTTGATGATGTCATAGGCATATCATGACAGAAAAAATCAAAATTAGTTCTATATAGACCTGTAATCAGAGTCAGTTCAACTGTGAGCTTTATTCTGACAGAATGCTATCCATGAAAGGGGATCCTGCAATGCAACACATAGTTCTGCAATGCAACACTGCAACAAATGATCGATGTTATATCAATGGAAGGATGACTGGCAGACAAACTCTATATTTGCTTCCAAGAACCTAGTAGAAGTTTGGATCCCGTGTGCCAAGGGAAATAGAAACTTGATGCCCTCCAAATGTCTTCATCAATGCAAGTGTGAGTGGAAAGATGACAAAACAACATCTGAAGACGTTTTTTTCTGTCAGTTTTGAATCCAAATTTGTCGAGAAAGTCATTAGTATTTTGTGACACCCGGTCTGGACATAAGGATGAACAAATAATAGTGGAAGCATTTGGCGGAAAAGGTGTAGATTTAAAAATCATTCTGCCCAAAACATCAAGATATGCACAACCAATATGTGTATTTCTTCAGGCAATATAAAATATATGCCAAGAGAATAACAGACTTTATAAAACTATGTTCCTGTAATATGCAGGCAAAATTGCACAACAGATTCTTTATCATGAATTTGCATTCTGTCATTTACAATTAGTTATCTGCGAGAGCATATAGAACAATGCTTCATTAAGCATGGCAGAATGCTGGCTACGATATTGGTGAACCAGTGTTACACTTTAAGTGTGTAGCGTTATTCCTCCACTCGCTGCAGATAAGATTCACGTTGGTTCTCCAACTGAATCAGCCTCACGTTCGGGTGACATATTTGTGGCTTTATTCCTCCACTCGCTGCAGATAGGAAGCACGCCGACTGTTTGGAAGATCCAGGTTGAGATTTGATTAAATAAGAGTCATGATATCTTTTCTCAGGTGTGGATTTTTGGTAACAGAAATAAAATGTATGTGACTCCGACTTCGTAATATATTATTTAATTGTATAATCTGTATTACAATTCACTCGTTTCTATTACGAATACTGAATAACTCTTTTTGAAGGTTATTAACTTTCCTTTACAATTATATTCACCGCAACATTTTTCATCGTCATGTAACAAGACCGAAGAACATATATCTATCTCAAGATTATTCATTTTCAGTAACTATCGTTACTCCTCTATTAATTTTGTGATTGGCCGATGTACTGCTACATCACCGCATTACGTAATACAATTATTACTACAGCCAATCACAAACTTACACATATATTTGTTTTTAATATTGTCATTACATGGCCTACTAAGTCATATCAGAAAACAATATTCATATAAAAAGTTCTAACTAAAACATATCGTTACAAATACCCTCTTCAAAATATATGGAAAATAATTTTAACTTATTTAACTTAAATACTTCAACAATGTGTTTCCATATATTTTGAAGAATGCCCCAAATTTTAACAATTTTGTTTACAACAATGAACTATAACATAAATATTACATAACATATAACAATAAACATACATTAAATGAAATATAATAATAAATGAACATTTAACAACTTAGCATTACTATAACACTTTTTTTTTTAAATATATATCTTTGTCTTTATGAGTGCAGTGCCCCGCCCCAAATTTGCATTAAGTATTTTTATAATTAACATTTTTAAATTATTTACAACGAACAAAACATAATACAACAATATAAAGAATATTTTAACCTAACAATTTGTAAACGAATATATAATTAAAATGAAATAACTGAAATTTTAACAAAATTATATATATACAATTTATATACAAAAGAATCCTCTGTTTTGCTGTTCCTGTTGGGTGATTTGCCCACATAATTAATTTTTTTAGCTGTCCTGTATCTATGACAAAGTTCATAGTCATAACTTTTGAACAGTTAGTGTGATACATTTTCCTCAGTTGGCTAACCTGATCTTTGCAAGCATCCAGAACTTGGTAAATACATCTTTTGTTTTTATGTATATTATAACTCTGTTTGAAGGTTAGGTTAGTTGTGTGTTCAAATCTTTTAGAAACCTTTAACAACATTATTTCATGAGGTGTATCATACATGTGATCACTATGACCTTCATTGTGTATTTGTGTGTGTGGGAAAATTTCGTGTACATATACATTACAGTTCACATCAAAATACTTATTGTTTGAATTTACAACATACATCTTCTGATAACCATCTGTATTATAACATTCACTGTTTGGTAAGTCAACATTTGTCCGAAAATTTCTTATTTCTTGGCTAACTAGTTCCCTTAGTTCATTAGATTGGCTATTCTGTACAAATTCTAACCTCTCTTGTTGTTCACTTAGGTTAGTTATAGCTTTCTCTTGTGATCCTAATTGACTGTGCACGGCTTCGATGGATTGAGAGTATTCAGTTCCCAATGCCTCGAGTTTGCTTGCATTATCGTTAGAAAACCTAATTTGTTCCTCTGTTAAATCCTGTATGTTTCTACAAATAGAATTTGTTTACATAGAAAAGTGTTCCTGCATAGTTTTTATTCTATTACCTAGCTGTTCTTCTGTGCTAGTAATCTGATTTCTAATTATGCTTAGCTCCAGATCAAGTTTGTTACTAAGCATTGCATTCATATTATCTATCTTAGCATCTAATTTGCTACTGAGTTCTGCATTCTGATTTTCTGTCTTCCTATTAAGATCTGCATTCTGATTTTCTATCTTCCTATTAAGATCTGCATTCTGACTTTCTATTTTCCTATTCAAATCTGCATTTTGACTTTCTATCTTAATATTTACGTCTTCTATCTTATTATTTACATCTGCTATCTTATTGTTTACATCTCCTAACTTGCTACTGAGTTCTGCTATCATCTTCACTATCTGGTCTAAGGTACTTACATACTTCACTAACATTTCTCTCACCCTGTGCAAGCAGGTTTGCTTCATGCAACTGTACACTAAACTGATGGCGATGATCAATCCTTTCTGGCAATTTACTTCCGCTTCGGAGTCTCATATATTGAAGTATTTTAACTTGCAGTTGGTCGTCTTGATTCTCTAACAATGTGTAGATAATAGTTGGAAGTTTCCTTTGACTGTTGTGTAAATAATCTTGCCACCAATTTGAAGCCCAACGACCCCATATTTGTGGCGTTATTATTTGGTTGTCTTGTTTCTCCAACTTAATCGAGCCACACGTTCGGAAGCCAAATTTGTGGCATTATAACAGGTCGTCTCGTTTCTCGATGATTAATCAGCCCCACATTGGGCGCCAAATTTGTGGCTTTATTCCTCCACTCGCTGCAGATAGGAGGCACGCCGACTGTTTGGAAGATCCAGGTCGAGATTTGATTAATTAAGAGTCATGATATCTTTTCTCAGGTGTGGATTTTTGGTAACAGAAATAAAATTTATATGACTCCGACTTTGTAATATATTATTTAATTGTATAATCTGTATTACAATTCACTTGTTTCTATTACGAATACTGAATAACTCTTTTTGAAGGTTATTAACTTTCCTTTACAATTATATTCACCGCAACATTTTTCATTGTCATGTAACAAGACCGAAGAACATATATCTCAAGATTATTCATTTTCAGTAACTATCGTTACTCCTCTATTAATTTTGTGATTGGCCGATGTACTGCTACGTCACCGCATTACGTAATACAATTATTACTACGGCCAATCACAAAATTACACATATATTTGTTTTTAATATTGTCATTACATGGCCTACTAAGTCATATCAGAAAACAATATTCATATAAAAAGTTCTAACTAAAACATATCGTTACAAGTGTAATTGACGTGGCGTTCAACACTGATATAGAATGTGCAAATATGACATGCAATCAACTTCCTTTTCTTCACTGTGCATTTTGCAGTCATTCATACTGCTCTGAACATTTTATTGATATTCCCCATTTACATTTATAGTTAAGATATCTGCATTGCGTATGGGTCCACAATGACATCTACAATGATATCTAGAGCATGATTGCAGAGTTTTGCAGAAAAACGATACCCTCCAGCACATTGAATGGTACATAATGGTCCCATAACCAAACATTCATACAGATATATTTGTTCGAGCCCAAGTACTTTCCTGCTTAGATTCTACAAAAACAAGTTAGTTCTTTAACAGTGACAAACCACCACTACTTTCATTGTCAACTGGGAAACTGATTTTGGCATGAGAAAGGTCTGAGCAGTATCCTTCACAGCTGTATAGTATAATGGGTTTTCCTCACACCGTCTTGTAGTTATGGACAGAAAATGTGACAAGTTAAAAATTGTAACTACAGAAATGACAAAAGGGGATGCACAATGGAATGCATTGACTCTGGCCTTAAGTGTTTCCATTCCTTTTCTATTCACAACTGTTTTGGCTCATTTATGAATGGTATGCTGAACCTTCCTTTTGTTAGTTATTAATCATTTATGATCAATCATAGGAGTCGTATTTATTACACATCTGCTTCACTTTCGTACCTATTTTGAGGACATGTTTCGCAAATCATCGTTTGCATCTTCTGCTCTTATGCGACTAAAGCTTGATCCAGTGGTGTGGGTAATTCTGGAGTTGCTGCTGCCATCTGTTGATTTAGTGATGAACTTAAATGTGGGATTCTCTTCTAGCGGGTTTTCAAAGTTCATTAGTTGGTTTTTATGTTTTTCTATGTATATTCTCTCCCATATGAAGCAGCATATGGGAGAGAAAAAACTTGAAAACGTTTCAATTATACAACAGCAAGTGAGTGAAGTTCGAGTGTAAACATAGTGACTCATAAATCAAACTCAAATAAGTATTCTTGTTTGGGAACATACTGTTGTGGACAGTAAGATACAGGTCATTCTGCTGATTCATGGAAGCCATTTTCCAGTTCCCGCCAAGTACAAAATTAGTACTGTATAGTTAAAAATATCCTCTCTTTTTTATTTTTTTATTTAATTTTTTTATTATCAATACAGGGGCTTGCAATTATTAAATGTCCTGTTAACTTTATATATGAGCTATATAGTGTTCTCCTTACTTTCACCTAAAGCTTAAAAAAAATATTTATTAACCCCTAAAAATTACATTTCTACTTTATCCAAAATTGTGGTTATATGAAACCACTTCCCCCCTTTGTTCCAGTTAACAGAGGTTCCAACATCTTTCCAAACACTCTTAAGTAATATATTGGAAGTGCAATATTTCTGTGTTCATGCATAAAATCTATGGACAAATATTTACTTTTTATTTGATTTTGGTTTACTTACTACCATTATGATAACTTACATGAAGATTGTGCACAATGTTGGATACATAACTTCTGGGAGATTCTTTGTCTTTAAAGCGAAAATGCATAGCTAGAATATCCTTGTATTCTTCAAATATCCACTCCTTAGGACCTTCTTTTTTCAACATATTCACATACTACAAAAAAAAAAATAAAGGTACATGTTATTTAAATACTACAGAATTGTTGATAACAGTATATGATCTTTCTACATGCTTCCTGAACTTGCATAACAAGGAAAAAAAACTGTCATCACAAATCTGAAGAGTGATAACAAGAAAAACCCCAGTCATCAGAAAGAGTGAGCTGACTATTATACTCCTTGGAAGCAAAGAATATGGAGAAAGATTCATAAATGTATCTTGCATGTAAAATTTAATATGGCAAAAGCTAGTTGACTCACTCTTTCTAGAATGTTCTCTTTATTTAGAAATTTGAGTAATTAATTTTCTCATGACTACACTTTGCATATAAAGTTACATACCCATTTAGTTCCATAAACACAAGATTGGATCACTGCTTTTTATAATGCTGCGTGAGGCGGCACTTGCCCGTTAAGTACCTCGTTGAGCCCTCCCAGTGCTTAACACCTCATATGATAGGATATGTGACGGGTGAGGTCTACGGATGGGAGGTTTACAACAGGTTGGGTTTTTTTTTTCAGGGTAGGTCTGCATGGATTCTCTCTGTTGGGTTTCAGGGAGTGGGTGCGTCCTGACAGTGTATGGGTATTATCGCATAGAAGACACCACGACCGTTGAATGGCAAGTTTATTTATACAAATCGCCCTCTCCACTCGTCACTGTAGTGTAGGTGTAACTCGCACATTAGGCGCCAGATTTAGGATTTGCCCGTTGCTGTGCGCGTGACATGACGGCTAGTTTGAATCACAGTCACGAGTGAACTCGTAAATTCCTACGACGCGCCAAGTGATGTATTAAGCTGTGTATGCATTGTCGTTTCTGCGCGTTGCGAGAGCATTACTTCACGCACTAGAGTATTTCCGGAGGATTATACAACAGAGGTTGGTAAAATCTTGATGTTGTAATGTGTGCAGTTTCTCTCACTCGCTAACAGAGTGTTCGATAACCAACTAATGTGTGTTGCTCCGTCCATTCGCGAACAAAGACTTTGATGAACTTTCAGTACTTGTTGCCCCCTTCACTCGCCAATACAGAGTGTATTTGATAGCCAACTAATGTGTGTTGTTCCGTCCATTCGCGAACACAAACTTTGATGAACTTTTAGTATGTGTAGCTCCTTTCACTCGCCAAGACAGTGTGTTTGATAACCAACTAATATGTGTTGTTCCGTCCATTCACGAACACAGACTTTGATGAACTTTCAGACTTGCCAATGCAGAGTGTTTTTCAATGCCATGGCCAGGATTTGAACCACGGATCTCCTGGTTTCCATCCAGTCGCTTTAACCCATTGAGCTACCATGGCCAACGTGCCGTCCTGACATTACATTCTCCATTTGACTCATATATTTCCCCGGTAAACCACGTGGGGCTCTCGCATTCAAGATACACCGTTTTACTTACGATAGTAAGTGCCACAAACGCTGTATCTCGAATGCGAGAGCCCCACGTGGTTTACCGGGGAAATATATGAGTCAAATGGAGAATGTAATGTTAGGACGGCACGTTGGACATGGTAGCTCAATGGGTTAGAGCGACTGGATGGAAACCAGGAGATCCGTGGTTCAAATCCCGGCCATGGCATTGAATTTTTCATGTTGACTCTATCAAAACCCTTAGCCTATATATGGCTAGTGTGAAGAAATGATTAATTTCCATCAATTAACTATAAGACAGTAATATAATGAAAAACGGATCATGGTATAAATCCAACAGTTTGTTAATAAACACAGATAAAACAGTTATGAGGTTTCATAGTAGCCAAAATAGGAATTATACAACAAATCCACAAATAGAATTACATGGGGAAAGTATAAAGTATCAAGGGGAAACACAATTTCTGGGAGTACAGATAAGTGATGATTTAAAATCGGGATCACACATAAATATGTTAACCAAAAAACTTAGTACAGGATGCTATATGTTAAATACATTTAAAATGGTCACCAGCACACAGGTTCTCAGAAATGCATATTTTGCTCAAGGCCACAGTCATATTTAATATGGAATAATATTTTGGGGTGTAGCAACTGGCTGGGAAGAGGTATTCAAAATGCAGAAGCGAGCAATAAGAATAATGGTGGGTAAGACCAATAGAACGTAATGTAGGGAGTTGTTTAAAATCTTATGAGATTATGCCTGTGGCCTGGATTTACATATTCAACACTGCAGGACTACCTAGCCAAAAAAGAGTGCACACCAGATCGGAATAATTCTGTATAACAAACTGCCTACCATGTTTAAAAACATAAAAGATCTAAACGTATTCTAAAAATCCCTCAAGTCATTCCTCTTAGTTCATTTTATACAGTTGCAGAGTTCCTGAAAATGTGATTACAAAATCTGAAAGCCAGTCACAAAATACACTTAAGTATACTAAATACAAACAATACCTGGTTACAGATCCTGGCATTAATATATTCCTGGAAGTGCATGATTCTATTGTTACTACATAAACATATCAGTAGAACAACTCAAACACATTATGTACACCATGCTTGATTCCTCAATATCTCTATTTAAACAAATAATTCTATGCCTCATTCCTGTGTTCATATAATTTTTAGAACATATTAACATTATGTCACTATTTTATTATGATCTCTGTTGGTTACATAGTAAAGGTAATTGTCATTTCAATTATTTCAATCTATGATTTATTAATAATTCAGGATTTTCATTTTTTTCATTCTTAAAAGCAAGAGTAGTTTTCAAAATTCAAATCAATCAATGTAATGATTATGTATGTTCATTAACTTCCCTAGAGCTTTAAAATGCTGCTAATAGTGGCATTATAACCAATCACTATATTCAATGACAAAAGTCTTTCACTTTATAACACCTTCAGATTCTCAATATTGTGACACAAATAACAAGATGAGGTTCACCTTAACTCATTTACATGTCCCTTTATTTGTCCCCAATGCTAAGAACCTACAATCTTCATTTCCTTTTACAAAATATATAGTGTAAACACGTCTCTTTAATGCTCTCTTTTATATCTTTTTTGCATGCATCAACTTGTACATCCTGTAATTTCTTAAGACATAAACACTATGTTTCTTTTTTACATTGCCTGCTCGCTGACTCTGATACAATCCTGACATTTGCTCGTGAACTGCCCCACTTCAATGTTCTCACTGCCTGTTGACTCGTTACTATGGAACTGGAACATACTGCACTTCTCCACACTGTCTCACAACTCTTGACTTTATGACTTCTCTGCTTTGCACTGAACTACCAACTTAACTAACTCTATGTTAGGTTTGCTTTCTTTTACACCCTACTGGGTGCAGGAAAAGGTTTAGTTGCACTATGTTTTTGAGTTCCATTATTCCAATGCTCTAGAAGGTTTTCTGCAAGGTAACAATACATTCCAGTTTCATAACATCAACTAATGGCTGTCGTTGAATGTTATGCATTTTTGTTTCTTATGCCAGCAAACAACAAGAACGATATAGTACAAAATTGAATCGAGAATATATTGACACATTGCTTCACTCACACTGTTTATTCACAGGACATGTTTCAAGAGCTCTTGCTCTTATCCTCAGCTGATACTCGACTAGTGCAAGTTGTAGTGGTTTCTTCCTTCTCCGTATTGTCAATAGATGGCGTGATGTACTTGTCAAAGATGTCCGGTGGTGGAGTTTCAAAATTCATGACTCTATGACGATTTTTGTTAATGAAGATTTTTTCCCATACAGAAAGGTCTATGGGGTGATTAACGTATTTTATTAGAGATGTTTCCAAATTGATGTCATGTCTAGTATTCAAAAAATGAAAAGCCACTGCTGATTTTTCTGTTTCACCATTTTTAATGTTTCTCATATGTTCTTTAGTTCTGATGTTAATATTTCTTTTTGTTTTTCCTATATAAATTTTAGGGCAAGTTTCACATTTGATCTCATAGATTCCTGGTTTTTCTTTGGTAGTGATTGAATTTTTGGGAGGGCCTTATAACAAATTTCTGATATTAAACCTATTTTGAGGTGCAAGAGTTATGTTGTGTTTTGAGAAGATTTTTTGGAATTTGTTATAGGCTGATGGGTGGAAGGTGAATTTTTTAAAAAGTTTTTTCTCTTTTTCTCCTGTAGGTTCTAGGGTGGTGGTTTCTTTTATTTTCTTAGCTTTGTTGAGTCTGTTAACAGTTTTGTCTACTAAATTTGGGTTGAAACCGTTGGATATAGCTACTTTTTTTATGTGTAGGTATTCTTCTTGATAATCTTCTCTGTTTAGTGGAAAGTTGATCATTCGAAAGATTAAACTGTTGAAAATGGCATGTTGGTGTTGTTTTGGGTTGAAACTGTTGTTCTTAATGTAATTATCTGTGTGTGTCGGTTTCCTGTAGATACCAAAAGTGAGTTTGTTGTTCATTTTTTTGATCTTGATGTCCAAAAAGGGGAGTACACCATCCTCTTCTGTTTCCAATGTAAATTTTATAGCTGGATTTTGTATATTCAAAAGTTTAAGACCATCTTGTATGAGTTTTTTAGGTACTATTGCAAAAATGTCGTCAACATAGCAATACCACACTTTGAAATAATTTGGAAAAGCTTTTGTGATATGTGTTTCAAAAGCACTCATGAATAAATCTGCCAAGAAGGGAGACAATGGGTTGCCCATAGCTAGGCCCGTTTTTTGTTTATAGATCTGTCCATTAAAGCTGAAAAAATTTTGATTGATACAAATTTCTGTAAGTTGTGAAAGTTCTTCTATTTCTTCAGGTGTTATTTGTACTGATTCCAGCCATTTTTTGAGAAGTGGAATAAGCTCATTGGTCGGTATACTTGGACATAAAGAAATGACGTCAAAGGAAACTAAAGCATCTGTAGAGTTGATCTTTGTGTCCTTCAGGAGATTTAACAATTCAAACGAGTTTTTTATACTTAAATTTTCAAATTTTGTGAAGGATCTGAAGATTTGAACCAGCCATTTTGATAGTTGGTAAGTGGGCGCATCAATGTTATTAATTATTGGTCTGAGGGTAATTTCAGGTTTATGTATTGTGGGTAAACCATATATGTATGGTGTTTTTGGACTGTCTATTTTATTGTTCAATTTATCTCTTTTAGTCATGATTTTACTGTTTTTAATTGCTAATTCCACAGATTTGCATGCTTTCTTTAATGGATTGTTTTCTAGTTTAACAAATTCTTTTCCGTTTAAAAGGTTGTCCATTTTTTTTTTTTTGCGATAGTCTTCTTCGTCCAATATTACTATTTTGTTACCCTTGTCTGCTTTTGTGTAGACTACCGGTTTTTCATTTAAATTTTTTATTAATTTTTTATATGAATATCTTTTTGAATTTGCATTTTGAATATGATCTAGAGTTTCTAAGCACTGTGTTCTGATCGTAGATTTTTTGTTATCGGGCAAATTATATATCGCTATTTCAATGTCCGCGATATAGTTTTCAATGTTTTTTGTGTAATCTACACATGTTTTTAGGCCTTTGTTTAGAAAATCTATTTCTTTTTCCGTGAAGTTGCATGTGGATAGATTCGTTACATTGTTAGGTTTTTGACATGAGATTAATAAATGTAACGAATCTATCCACATGCAACTTCACGGAAAAAGAAATAGATTTTCTAAACAAAGGCCTAAAAACATGTGTAGATTACACAAAAAACATTGAAAACTATATCGTGGACATTGAAATAGCGATATATAATTTGCCCGATAACAAAAAATCTACGATCAGAACACAGTGCTTAGAAACTCTAGATCATATTCAAAATGCAAATTCAAAAAGATATTCATATAAAAAATTAATAACAAACTTAAATGAAAAACCGGTAGTCTACACAAAAGCAGACAAGGGTAACAAAATAGTAATATTGGACGAAGAAGACTATCGCAAAAAAAAATGGACAACCTTTTAAACGGAAAAGAACTTGTTAAACTAGAAAACAATCCATTAAAGAAAGCATACAAATCTGTGGAATTAGCAATTAAAAACAGTAAAATCATGACTAAAAGAGATAAATTGAACAATAAAATAGACAGTCCAAAAACACCATACATATATGGTTTACCCAAAATACATAAACCTGAAATTACCCTCAGACCAATAATTAATAACATTGATGCGCCCACTTACCAACTATCAAAATGGCTGGTTCAAATCTTCAGATCCTTCACAAAATTTGAAAATTTAAGTATCAAAAACTCGTTTGAATTGTTAAATCTCCTGAAGGACACAAAGATCAACTCTACAGATGCTTTAGTTTCCTTTGACGTCATTTCTTTATATCCAAGTATACCGACCAATGAGCTTATTCCACTTCTCAAAAAATGGCTGGAATCAATACAAATAACACCTGAAGAAATAGAAGAACTTTCACAACTTACAGAAATTTGTATCAATCAAAATTTTTTCAGCTTTAATGGACAGATCTATAAACAAAAAACTGGCCTAGCTATGGGCAACCCATTGTCTCCCTTCTTGGCAGATTTATTCATGAGTGCTTTTGAAACACATATCACAAAAGCTTTTCCAAATTATTTCAAAGTGTGGTATTGCTATGTTGACGACATTTTTGCAATAGTACCTAAAAAACTCATACAAGATGGTCTTAAACTTTTGAATATACAAAATCCAGCTATAAAATTTACATTGGAAACAGAAGAGGATGGTGTGCTCCCCTTTTTGGACATCAAGATAAAAAAAATGAACAACAAACTCACTTTTGGTACCTACAGGAAACCGACACACACAGATAATTACATTAAGAACAACAGTTTCAACCCAAAACAACACCAACATGCCATTTTCAACAGTTTAATCTTTCGAATGATCAACTTTCCACTAAACAGAGAAGATTATCAAGAAGAATACCTACACATAAAAAAAGTAGCTATATCCAACGGTTTCAACCCAAATTTAGTAGACAAAACTGTTAACAGACTCAACAAAGCTAAGAAAATAAAAGAAACCACCACCCTAGAACCTACAGGAGAAAAAGAGAAACAACTTTTTAAAAAATTCACCTTCCACCCATCAGCCTATAACAAATTCCAAAAAATCTTCTCAAAACACAACATAACTCTTGCACCTCAAAATAGGTTTAATATCAGAAATTTGTTAAAAGGCCCTCCCAAAAATTCAATCACTACCAAAGAAAAACCAGGAATCTATGAGATCAAATGTGAAACTTGCCCTAAAATTTATATAGGAAAAACAAAAAGAAATATTAACATCAGAACTAAAGAACATATGAGAAACATTAAAAATGGTGAAACAGAAAAATCAGCAGTGGCTTTTCATTTTTTGAATACTAGACATGACATCAATTTGGAAACATCTCTAATAAAATACGTTAATCACCCCATAGACCTTTCCGTATGGGAAAAAATCTTCATTAACAAAAATCGTCATAGAGTCATGAATTTTGAAACTCCACCACCGGACATCTTTGACAAGTACATCACGCCATCTATTGACAATACGGAGAAGGAAGAAACCACTACAACTTGCACTAGTCGAGTATCAGCTGAGGATAAGAGCAAGAGCTCTTGAAACATGTCCTGTGAATAAACAGTGTGAGTGAAGCAATGTGTCAATATATTCTCGATTCAATTTTGTACTAATTTGTGCTTCACTGTCCCTACGCTTCTTTCAAGTTTATACTTTGAAGAACGATATAATTGTTTGACTCCCATTTAATTTCCCCACAGCAGGCAGCTGCTGTTGCTATGAGAATATAATTATTAATGTTGCTGGTGATAAATTAACATTGCCTAAAACAGTGATTCTCAAACTGCAGAGAGGGATTCGATATACTGATATGGTAGGAAGAGACTTGGCAGTGATTGCCAGGAATTTAGGTTATTTTGATGTTTTTTACTATCACTACACAAGGAGGGGTTGCAAAATACAAAAGATTGACAACTACTGGCATAAAACACTGACCTGGAACACTAGCTTCACAATGTCGTCAACATGATTGATTCCTTCTTCAGTAAGGTCAACATTTATGCCAAAAAAGCCAAAGCCTCTGGAACCAGTGCGGGCACCACCAACTAGACTGTTGCACCAAGACTTTGTTCTCAGCACAGAAAGCAAACTTCCTGGCCCTTCATGACCAAACAAATGACTCAGATAATGACCTGGCTGTAGAAAAAAAATTTAGATTTAGTGTGTGACTTAATTCTAAAATTTTTTTACTTCCTATACCATCTACCTATAGTAAGTAGGGGAAGTATTCCATTCCCATTAAAAACATGATATCCAAGTTTTACGAGAATACATAGAGGTTCCTGGAATTAAAAATAAATGTATTTTTAGTTTCTCCAGTATCAACTTATACTAGGTACAGGCAGAATTGCATTCCATCAAAAATTTGTTGAAATTTCAATGTAAATCCATGTTTTGGGCTAATAGAAACCAAAATATTAGTTCAGTTCTTCAGCACTTCCAAGGATGCAACACAAAGATTTTTAAGAAAATTCCTTGCACCAGAACTACTCTTTAAATTAAATGGAAAGCAATTTTAATTTTCTGAAAAAAAAAAAAAAAAAATAAATAAATAAATAACTAAAAATGAAGATCTTAAGGCTCATAATGACTGATTAAAATGCCACTTGTTTAAAATACTGTCACTGTATGGCATTGTTGTGCTGCTGTGACAGGCCAGAGCTGCGTGCTTGCCAGGAGAGCTGGATACTTGCCAAGAGAGAGAAAGAGACAGAGAGACTCTGGAGCATTCTGCCCATTGTTGCAGCCACGAAAGTTCTCACAAGATCTGTAGCTTTCTAGAAACAATGGCTGGGGAGGCATAAATACTGGCACGGTGTTAGAAGCGGAAGTTGTTTGTTGGTTATTGCGACAGTCAACGATTGAAAGTACAGTCACCACAATGGAAATCTTTACATTTTAAATGCAAGGAAAATCTTAACACACACAATGCGCTCAGTTTGTTCTTCTCCCACCACTACAAAAAAAGGTGGGCGGAGCTGCAAATCACGTGATTCTCGAGTGCACAGCAACAACTTCCTTTCATTAGCAGCCCAGGTCTCAGTCTGCCTCTGGTATTTGCATACAGCAAGTTGTTTATTGTGCGTTGTTGTCGTCCGATTTTTGATCTCAGTGCTGTTTTTGAAGGTGTGTAATTTCTGCATCCAGTACACAAAATGGGACACAAGAAACTCACTTGTGAGGAGAAGACTCGTGCTTTAACTCTGTTACAGGAAGGTACCTCTGTAATTCGTATAGCTGCTGATCTAAAGGTTTCAAGACAAGCCATTTACGACCTAAAAAATGCAGCAGCACCTCTGCCATGTGGCACCACACAAACTCGAAAAACAGGCTCAGGTGGTAAAAGAAAGACTTCTCCAAGGACTGATGTCCTTTTAAAACGTGAAGTGATAGCTAATCCATGGATTTCAGCAGCAGCTTTAAAAAAGAATCATCCAGAACTGCTCAAAAGTGTTGCAATCTGGACTATTCAGCATCGGCTTCAAAAAGACTTAGGTTTACCAATTCGGTGTGCTGCCAAGAAGCCTCTTCTAACTGAAGCTATGATGAAGAAAAGGGTAGATTTCTGCAAAACATATCAGCACTGGACATCAGAGGACTGGCGCAAAGTAACGTTTTCTGATGAAAGCACTTTCAAATTGGTCAGAGGAAAGTCCAAAGAGGTGAGAAGGCCAAAAAATGTGTCACGGTATGATCCAAAGTTTACGGTCAAAACTGAAACATCCAGAAAGTGTGATGGTAATTGTGGTAGAGGTGGCTTGAACTTTCTCTCTAAAAATGCAACAATGAAGGGAAGTAACTATTTGGAAGTGTTGCAACAGAATTTGGTCACATTTTGGCCACTTCATCATTGTCAGTTCTTTATGCATGATGGTGCCCCTACTCACAGAACAAAGATGGTTCAGAAGTTCCTAAAAGACAATATACCTGTACTTGACTGGCCTGGTAATTCTCCTGACCTAAATCCAATAGAAAACACTTGGGATCAACAGAAAAATAAAATTGAAGAGTTGCAACCATCAACTATTAAGGAGCTGCAGGAGGCATTGAAGTTATGGGTGGAAATGGACACAAAATATTTTGAAAATCTAGCAGATTTGATGCCCAGGAGACTCATGAAGGTGATACAAGTTAAGGGAACTATGACCAAGTACTAATTGTACAGAGAAGTTCAAAATAAAACCATATAAAGCCAGTGTTTGTTGTTTTTATTACCATGTAAAGATTTCCATTGCAGCTACTGTACTGCAGTTATTTCTTTCATTTCTTTTCGTGCACCAAAACACTGATTTAGCCCTGAAGACAGCTGATTGTCACATTCACGTCTTTTTACTGCAGCAAAAGTTGTTCTAAATTCCATTATCCTGTAAGACAAATGTTGGGTAACTCTAAGCTCCATGGACCCCAGACTCATTGGAGCATCATTTCATCCATTCCATTCATCGTCCAATATGACTTAACATTGGAGGATATAATTTACACCAAAAAAAAAAATAACTATGCCCAAGATGTTAAACAAAGCCATGTGCTACAGTACTACATTATTAATGCCAAGAATCAATCACAAATTTCAGGTTTTTCTCTGTACATTCTTTTATAAAGTTGTGCTGAAATTAATGTATGTACTATAGAACTTTTTGAATTCTTATTAAATATAAGAATTAGCAGAGCTTCTTTGTTCTCTTTTTGAAGAGATTGTGATTTTTTTTGTACATAGTTGTTGGTATATTCATTTACAATTTATATATACACTTCTCTGGTGATGTATTTTGTTCTTTTTTTTTAACACTTTTCTTCCAAGGAATATTTCAACATTATTCTGTGCACAAAGAAATTGCATTACATCTAACCTTGTGATATCCTTTCCTGTTTTCCTCTACCTATGTACAGAATGCATTAATTTAGTGTCAGGTTACCTTTCTTGTAATTATTACAGTAAGAAGATTCAGAATTCAAACTTGAGGGTAAGAGAATACACATGTGTTGTATAACCTCAACAGCATTTTGAGTGATCTCACTCTGTCACTGTTGAAGTTGCAATTGTTGTTTAAAGACATACTTATTCATTTATAACTGGAATATTAAAGCTATAATGCTGGCTTCATGAGACCTTTTTTCTGAAATTAATTGGTCAACTTCTTTTGAAGTCACTGAACACTGATGAATACACTCTGTCACTGTTGAAGTTGCAATTGTTGATTAAAGACATACTTATTCATTTATAACTGGAATATTAAAGCTATAATGCTGGCTTCATGAGACCATTTTTCTGAAATTAATTGGTCAACTTCTTTTGAAGTCACTGAACACTGATAAATAGTTAAATGCACATTTACACAGTGTATTTAATGCATATTATGCTAATATGCAATAAATGAACTGTGCCATAAACTATTCATGAGTATGTGAGATTAGGCTTGGAGTCGTGGAACATGGTCAAGGAGGTGTACCATAGCTCGGTCAAAATAGCTCACTGCATTACTGACGAAATCGTTAGTTCCAATAGGTCGCACCCAAAAGGTCAGGAAGAGTGCCCTATGTAGCTTCAATCTCCACCTGAGTTGAAAATCTGGTATTATTCTGCGGTATGAACTAGGTGAATAGTAAAGAGGCAGGAGTGCTAAACTCCATGAGCTGACCCCAACAATTTCTAGATCTATCACTAACTGAACTTATTTGGGGAAGAGTTCGACAGGAAGGTCCCTAAAACGTGGATGAGCTGTGACAGTCTCTTTTACAAGCTTGGGGTAATATAACTCCAAAAGTGAAAGGATGCTTTCAAGTTGTAAAGCAGTCCTCAATGCAAATGGTGGTCATTTTGATGAAAAAATATTTGGAACAATTTCCTACAGCAAACAAAAATACTACTAAGAATATAAAAACATCCTTTACGTGAAGAATTTGTGTACTTCATAGCACATGTACTGAAATTTGTTGCAGAATGAAATAAGTGTTTGGTCTACATTACACAAATAGCACCAAGAAAAGGAGTAACTTTTTTTGTATAGTGAGTTTAAACTGTCACTGGTGTAGATTACTAGGTAAATATATAAGAAACCTAGGATCTGCATATAAGATGATTGGTACTGATTATGTAAACTTTATGCTATACCTACCAAATATACATTTTGCCATTGTGAAACTGAGAATAAACTTCATCCAAAACTTACCCCAGCTTTATAATACTCATGAAGGTCTGGTATAGGGAATGTGATGTTCAGATTTCTCAAGTCTTTCACAGGAACAATATAGCCTTTCATCTGGAGCTGTTCTGGACCAAATGGATGTTCTGTCCATACAGGTGCCAATACATTCTTATTTTTTACTCCAGAAAATAGTTCTTCTGTCATACTCTGAAGTTCATCCAGACTTTCTAGAGTAAACATATAACAAAAATGAAAATTTTTTCACGCATTTACTTGAATAAAAAGTTCAAAATGAGGCTATAAAATATTAGTTCACAAGAGAAAGACTCTCTTTCTCTTAGCATGCACAGAAGTTTCTTTCTAACTAAGCTTACAAGCTCCACATTTTACAATGGAAGCCCAATATTTTATGCCATGAATTTGGAACCAATGAGAAAAATATATATGAATAATGTGACTAATGATGAAAATATAAAAATGTATGCTGCATCAGATGAATGGTCATTCTAATATTTTTAAAGGTGGCATTTGAAGAAACGCTAATAATTATAATAATGTTAATAATATATAAATGCTTATCCTGAAATGCTGCTTTGTTTCAGCTCTTCATTTTTACATGGGGTAAAAATGTCCATCTTTAAACCACAAATAAAACTCCCCAATAAGAACAAAAAAGATCCAAAATAACCTTGGATGCATCGCCTGTAATCCTTGGGTGAACGGTACCTGGATGCTGCTGCTGATGATGATGATGATGATTGTGTTTTAGGGCGCTCAACATCTGGGTCATCAGCGCCCTTAAAAACAAGTGGGCTAAAAGCTAAATCAAAGTCTAAAACACTAGAAATCTACACAATCAAATAAAACCAATGTAAAAACACCGCCATAACGAAGAGGCCTTGTTTAAAATAGAAGTCAAAATCGTAAAATCAGGATAGGGATAAAATGGCCAAAAAAACCAAGATACTTGAGGTTAAATTTTAAAATCCACAGCTGAAACAAACGCTAAAACGTCGCCCACCGCCGTTTCATCATCCGCGAGGATCTCCGCCAAGCTGGCCGGCAGCTGGAGAGACCTGCGGAGACGTGCCAAGCTAAAACAATCTAAAAGCAAGTGACGGACAGTCAGGTCAGCACTGCACAGTGGGCAAACGGGAACCGGGGTCCTATTCAATAAAAAGCTGTGGCTAAAATAACAATGCCCAATGCGCAACCGAGCCAAAATCACCTCCTCACGACGAGATGACCGACAGGAGGTAACCCAGGGAATCGGAAGTTCCTTGACTGATCTAAGTTTATTATTGCGGAGAGCGGACCACTCTTCCTGCAAGCAGGTTTGCACAGCTCTCCGCAATACGGCCCTAAAATCTTCCGATGTCACACATGGTACTCAAACCCTGGGCTTCATGGTAGCCGTCTTGGCTGCCGAATCCGCAATTTCATTCCCCCGCAAGCCTACGTGACCAGGGATCCATGCACACACCACGCTAACGCCAGAAGCGTGTAAAACGTGGAGGGCATCCTGTATCCGCTGCACAATAGGGTGGTAGTTGTATAGCTGCCGTAGGCTTTGAAGTGCACTGAGGGAATCACTCAGGATTAAGCAGTCATCCAACTTTCGTCGACGTATGTGTAAAATGGCCCGGTATATTGCATAGAGCTCTGCGGCAAAAATGGAAGTGCTAGTGTGGAATCCGAATGTATAGGGTTCGGTTCCACACACGTAAGCACAACCAACACCATCTGAATTCTTGAACCCATCGGTGTAAATTTTAACATGGTCCTGATATCGCGATAAAAATTCTAAAAAGCATGTGCGGATACTAGACATAGACATGGTAGATTTATCATGTGTGGTCATGCCCAGATCAACGTGGGACGCTCTGCACAACCAAGGAGGGTATGTCCTCTCCCCCCTAGGATACATCTTGGGCATTTCGGTATTAAGATGTCTAAGGAGCTCCCGAAAACGAAAACCAGGTGGCTTTGGTTTAATAGAAGTGTTCCTATAATGCACGTCCATGAAGGTGTTAAAGAACGGCGTAAACGTTGGATGTGTGGGCATGCAATTAAGTCCACAGCCATAATTTGCTAATAGCATGTTGCGCCTGTACTACAGAGGAGGTTCTGCAGACTCAGCATACAGGCTTATACCTCGGCTCGTTGGAAATGCCCCAACTGCTATATGTATGCCACAATTATGGACTGCGTCTAATCTCTTCAGCACAGATGGTCGTGCTGAGCCATAAACGATACTACCATAATCTAATTTGGAACGGATGAGTGTGCGACACAGTCGCAATAACACTGTACGATCCGCTCCCCACGATTTTCCACTTAGAACCCGCAAGATATTTAAAGATCGGTCACATCGTGCTTTCAGTTGTGCTATATGCGACGACCAACTAAGTTTTCTATCAAATATCAATCCAAGGAACCTCGTCTCATCTGCAAAAGGTAGTAGATCAGTGCCTAGCCGGAGCCTTGGAGGTAGTCGACTCTGCTGACGCCAGAAGTTAACACAGATGGTTTTCTCAG
Source organism: Mantis religiosa (assembly GCA_030765055.1). Lineage (NCBI taxonomy): Eukaryota > Metazoa > Arthropoda > Insecta > Mantodea > Mantidae > Mantis > Mantis religiosa. The sequence goes on from CM060950.1 coordinate 183,389,721, forward strand.
CAGAGAATCGGAAGCCGTTCTTTAAACTCCAAACCTTAAGGTTGTCCAAGGTGGTCTGAAGATGGCGCTCTATAAACAAAGTGCATTGAGATGTACAGTAGACGGCAAAGTCGTCTACAAATAGGCATGACGAGACCCCCGGAGGTACACATTTTGAGAAAGAATTAATCGCAATAGCAAACAATGTAACACTTAGTACCGATCCTTGTGGTACACCGTTCTCTTGAACAAAAAGGTTTGAAAAAACCGAGCCAAACCTTACTCGGAATACGCAGTCTTTCAAGAATTCCTGAAGGAAGAGTGGTAGGTGTCCACGTATATTCCAGGTGTGCAGAGTACGTAGCAACCCTGCCCGCCAACACGTATCATAAGCCTTTTCGAGGTCAAAAAAATATTCCGACTGTTTGACAGTTTTTAAGAAAGCCGTTCATAATCTGTGTCGACATGGACACAAGATGATCCACTGTTGAACGGCGTCGTCGAAAACCGCACTGGATGTTATTCAGTAGGTTGTGCATTTCCAGCCACCATACCAACCACCCATTTATCATGCGTTCCATCACCTTGCAGACGCAACTGGTGAGGGAAATAGGACGGTAGCTAGAAGGGAGGTGACGGTCCTTGCCAGCTTTCAAGATAGGTATAATGATGGCTTCTCGCCACTTGTCCGGAAACGTGGCATAAACCCAAACATGGTTATAGACCTCGAGCAGGAATGCCTTACCTTCAGGTGAGAGATGTTGTAACATTTGAACGTGGATTCCGCCCGGTCCTGGTGCTGTCAGTCGCGATAATGAAAGAGCGTGTTCTAACTCCGCCAAGGTGAAGAGGCGGTTATAATCTTCAAGGTTTCTGGAACTAAACACGAAACCATGAGATTCTACCTGAGTCTTAATTGAGATAAACTCAGGAGCATAATTACTTGAGATAGACACCTGAGCGAAAGCATAGCCGAAGGTGTTAGCCACGACGTTATTCAGTAGGTTGTGCATTTCCAGCCACCATACCAACCGCCCATTTATCATGCGTTCCATCACCTTGCAGACGCAACTGGTGAGGGAAATAGGACGGTAGCTAGAAGGGAGGTGACGGTCCTTGCCAGCTTTCAAGATAGGTATAATGATGGCTTCTCGCCACTTGTCCGGAAACGTGGCATAAACCCAAACATGGTTATAGACCTCGAGCAGGAATGCCTTACCTTCAGGTGAGAGATGTTGTAACATTTGAACGTGGATTCCGCCCGGTCCTGGTGCTGTCAGTCGCGATAATGAAAGAGCGTGTTCTAACTCCGCCAAGGTGAAGAGGCGGTTATAATCTTCAAGGTTTCTGGAACTAAACACGAAACCATGAGATTCTACCTGAGTCTTAATTGAGATAAACTCAGGAGCATAATTACTTGAGATAGACACCTGAGCAAAAGCATAGCCGAAGGTGTTAGCCACGACAAACGGATCAACAACAACTCCTGCAGGTGTTTTCAGACCAGCGATTGGCAAGTGGGTTGATTTTCTGGCCACGCGCCTCAACCTATCCCATACAACAGATGAAGGTGTCCATCTGTTAAAAGATGAGACAAAGTTGTTCCATGAGATCTTTTTGCTATCCTTAATTATTTGCCTAGACTGTGCATACGCTTTCTTGTACTCAATTAGATTACTTAGGGTAGGGTGTCGTTGAAATACCCGTAGAGCACGTCTACGAGCACGAATAGCATTCCGGCAGTCGTTTTTCCACCATGGGACAGGAAATCGACCGGGTTGGGTAGCCGAACGTGGAATAGACAGTTCTGCAGCGGAAAGAATTTTCTCTGTCAGATGATCGACTAGATCATTCATAGAATCGTGCTCGTTGTAATCAAAGACAGCCAACTCGGTGTAAAGGTTCCAGTTGGCACGATCAAAGCGCCATCTAGGGATACGTGAGGGAGACACATCGTGTGCTAAGAGACTAAGAAGACATGGGAAGTGGTCGCTGGAGTGTAAATCAGAGATGACATTCCACTGTAATGAAACTGCTAACTGGGATGAACATACTGCCAAATTGATGTGCGAATAGGTGTTATAGGCATCTGAAAGGAACGTTGGCTCTCCGGAATTCAGGAGAACCAAGTTATTGCTCTCCAAGAATTTTGCAATGAGGTGGCCTCTCGAACATGCCCGAGTTGAGCCCCATAGTGGGTGATGGGCATTAAAGTCTCCAACTATTAGAAATGGTGTTGAAAGTTGGGTAACCAGATCTTCAAGGGCAATTAACGAGAGGTCATCTGATGGCGGGAGATATACACTGCAATTACAAAATTCGATTGATGGCAGCTTAATTCTTACAGCTACAGATTGTATATCAGATTGCAGCTGTACCGGGTCTACAAATATGTCATCCCTAAGGAGCATCATAGTGCCCCCGTGAGCAGGAATGCCCTTTTCTGTGTCAATATCACACCGCAGTGGTGTGTAGCGTCGGATTTTTAACTTGTCTTGCGGTCGTAGCTTAGTCTCTTGTAAGCATACCACCAAGGGGTTATGCTTACTGAGCAAAAGTTCCAGTTCTGGTCAATGTGTTCTTAAACCCCGCATGTTCCATTGGAGGATAGCCATTGGAACTATGGAGATAGGTTGTAAAAATTGGTCTACATTAAGACGACTTAAACGGTGGCCGAATCAGCTTACCCTTTTTCTTCGGTGTAGGGCTAACACCTTTTTCTGCCGGTTTATCCTGGCGCTTTTTTGTTGCCGTTCTGTGGTCGGTATCCTCTAGGTCCATCTCTTTGGCGGAGGAAGCCCCTTTCCCTAAAGAGAACTTAGGTTCGAGGGCTTCAAACTTATTGGACACAGAGATCGACGAAGATGACAGTCGTCGATCCGATTCATCACCAGAAAGATAATTGTGGGTAATGATTTATTATATGAATGGCAAAGTGTATTGAATTTCAAAAGGCATGAAATGAAGGTTAAGACAGAAAATGATTTAATAGTAATAAAATTATTGGAAGCGGGGTACGGGTCGAATCTTTAAGGAAATCTGTCCTCTGGTAACTGGTCTTAAATACTTTAGGCGGTGGATCGTATATTACAGGCTTGTCATATTTAGATGTAGAAGTCGACGGTTTGGCTTGGGACGGGGCTGAGGTTTTAGTTTCCTTCGTCCGTTTAGGCGATGTATTTGCTGACGCTGGTGATGGATTTGTGGACTTCCGTACCTGTGTCGGGACAAGAACTCTGTCTGAGATGGTAGGCTCCCCTGCACCGCAGGTTTGCGTTGGTATTTCTTTTCTAGGAACGGGTTTAGCCAAGACAGCTATAAGTACCGGACCTAGGGACGGAGGGCAGGCGAGTACGCAAGAGCTTCCGGGCATCCGAGAAGGAAACCTCCTTAACCCGGATCTCCTGTATTGCCTTTTCTTCCACAAAACGTGGGCAGTCTTTGGAGCTAGATGGATGATCCCCGGCACAGTTTATATATTTAATGGGTGAGGAGCACTCACCCTCGTGTAAAGCCAAACCACAGTTGACACATGCTGGAGATCTGTTACACAGTTGACTAGTGTGACCATAACGCTGACACTTGTAGCACCGCAGGGGTTTTGGTATATAGGGCCTAACCTCAATACTCTCGTATCCTACCTTAATCGTTTGAGGAAGATCTACCCTATCAAAGGTAAGGAACAGGGTACGAGTAGGCAACAATTCCCCACGTTCTCTGCGCTGCACTCGGTACACACATATAACTCCCTGGTCTTTCAGGTTCTCCTGAATCTCCTCGTTGGACATACCATCCAACGCACGGGTGGTTACCAACCCGCGCGAGGAGTTCAGGGTCTTATGTACCGTAATGGATATAGGGTAACTCCCTAGCATGCTTGCCTTCAGTAACGATGCCGCTTGGGCGTTAGAATGCACCTCAACCAGGAGCGTGCCATTTCGCGATCATATACAAGATTTGACCGGACCAGCAATTTTTGTAATCCCCTCTGGATGGTAAAAGGGTTAACAGTCGTAAACTTTTGGCCTTCTTCAGTTCGACTGATTACCAAGTAGCGAGGACCACAATACTCGACTACTTCTTTTCCATTATTACCGCAATTTTTTGAATATGTTTTAGTTGTAGGGTTTAACATAGAGGTTGGCGTAAATTTCATCCACCAGTGCTCCCCACCCACCACGGAGCCCAACAAGGGGTCATCCCACTGGGATGACAGGGCTACACAGGGGATATAGCGAGCTCGCCGTCCCACTCACCCTGGAGTTCGGTACAATACCTAATCCTGGCCGATTGATTAGGGGTGGGTTAGTCCCTAACCTCCCGTTTAGGCGAAGCAGAAGCCAAAGTAGTGTATTAGAAATGCATACCCTCCCCGAATTCAGAAAAACACTGTTACGAGCTCAGATACGCATCCCTCAACCACCAGAACTAACCTTTCCACCGACACGGGTCTCCACGCATGGCCTACACGTGGGTGGGCCTGTTGACCGTCTCCCTCAACCACGAAGAGGAGCCCACACGAGGGAGACTGTTGGCTCGGGACCCCGGGTGCGCCAAACCCGTACCTACCGAAGTAGGCCCCTGGGGGGGGGGGGGGGTACCTGGATGCGACCATTAGCAAGAACAAGCTGCAATGGTGGATTTTCATTGCACAATAACCAAGAAAATTATCATGGGCCTTGATCCCCTTCAGAGGCATAGTGAACGTCAAGTGATTCATTTTGCACCTGGGCTACAATGAGATCTTGCTGATCCAATTGAAAGAGAACTTAAGAGTCTGTAAGGTTCTTACTTGCAGAATGAGAGGTGGAATCAGAATGGTAACAGTGTGTGCAGACAAACCCCTAAACAGGAATATGATTATCATGAAGTAAGACACCACTGATATGAGCTTTCATTGTAAGAGCACTGTTTCCAGCTCAGATCTATCCTAGTGAAGGTCCTTAATGCCAAGCTAAGCATGAATATCTTGAGGAATTGTGAGCTGCCACCTATATAATGTAGACAAAGAGAACCAACTGAACACCATAAAACTGGATGGTCATGTCAATAACCTTGTCCAGCAAGCAGCTGAAAACCGCTCACAAGGTGAAAAGCAGTTCCTTAATCTGCTAGTTGAACTCTGGAACATCTTCAACCCATCAGAAGATGATACTGGCCACACTGACACCATGATCTACCAATGATCAACTGATTAGACAGCTGCCTTACTGTATCTCGCTATCATAGCAAAGAGAAACAGACAACCAGCTAGCGGGCATGAAGACCAAAAAATAATGGAGGAATTCATTAGCACATACTAATTAGTAGGTAGTACCAATGAAAAAGGGATGGAGATCTGCACCTCTGCACTGAGTAACGGGAGCTGAAAACATCACTAAGAGACTACAATATACTGCCATGACTGACAACAACCTGGACACCTTAACCGGTGCACAGCGATTTTCCACTCTGGAACTGATAACAGAATAAAGCAAGTAGGGCTTCATATTGATCTCAGGAAGAACACTGTTTTCTACTGCATATGGACAGTGGTCGTTTATGGTAATTCCTTTTAGACTCTACAGTGCACCTGCAACATTGCAGAGATTCAGGGAGTCTTAGATGAGTAGGCAACGAATTTTCAAGTAATTAAATTTTTTTCTGCTTACAGTTACAAGCATGAAACTAAGTATAAATATTGAAATTTGATGCCACAATCACAAATACAAAATTTTATGTAAATAAAAATAGTGATGCCATTTAAGAGGAAATAATGAAGATAGAAAGCAGAAAGCAAAGATGAAAAAATGGATGTAACAAGTAACTTGCAGGAAAAAAGGAACTCCAAAGCTTTGGAAGAACATAGAGAAGATAATAAAATGGAAGAGGATTTGATGCAATTTGATAACCTACTTCAAGAACCAACAATAATCTTGAATAATAACGAATGAAAAATAAAGTGAAGGGAAATGTGAAACATATACTTCAAGAAATGAGAAGGATGTTTTTTTAATCAAATACAGAAAAAGAGAAAGCTTTAATGGAAGCTTAAGTATGGAAAGAAGCCAAAAGCATGAAGCAAGTAGTAGTACAAAGTTTTGCTCAGGACACAACACAACCAGTAACCATAGGTAAATCTTTACAAGTTAAAAAGGCCGTGCAAAATAAAAAACACGCCATTTTTTATTTCGTTCACAACAAATATGGACATAAAAGAGTTACAGGCAACTGACAAAAATCTGAACCCATCCAAAAATAAAATAAAAATCTGCAACTATAAACCAGCTGGGAGAAATATTAATCAAAACTGAATCAATGGAGGAAACTGAAAGAGTAATAAACTCTAAAGGATTACACTGGGCAACAAAAAAATAATTTTTTAATGTTTCAAGCACTTCATGAGGCAATTCCTACTAATTTTGGGTTGAGAAAAACAAATATGACAATGAAAAATTTTTATAAGCTCTAGTTTCCATGATATACACAAGGTGGAAGTATTACCTATTGATGGATTGAGCAAAAAGGATAAATTTTAATTACATACATGCTAACAGCAATGAAAGTGCATCTGATTTTTTTAAACTGGTAATTACATGCTAAGAGTTCTAAATTGCTGGAAAAATACTTCGCAGATAGTCATGTCTGAAGAGAATCATGTGGTGGCAATGACTTTGTCGTCTTTCAGCTTGCCTCTTGTGATGGAGCTTCACAGAATCCCTATACAAAGACCAACAGTAATCCGCAAGCATTACTTCATTCCAACGGCCCTGATATCTTTGTTCCATAACAGAAATGTCCTGATGGAATCTCTCCCCATGTTCATCACTAACAGCTCCACAAGTAGGAGGGAAAAAGTCTACGTGGGAGAAAATGGACCTTAAGGGACATATTGCATCCAAGGTTACAGTATTTTTGCAAGAGCACTGTCACTAAATGCTTGTAGTTGTCATCTCTTTTATTGCCTAAAAATCCGTGAAAAACACCCTTGAAGGCTTCCCAAGCTTCCTTTTCTTTCCCCTCCAAAATTTGGTCAAATACAGGATCCTCCAGGTTCTCTTATTTGTGGTCTGACAAAAATGCCTTCCTTAACTTTTGCATCACTTAATTTCCAAAATTTCTCTCTGATTGTGTTTTGTTATTTGACAGGTGTGCTGACTCCCAAACCGCCCCCCGCCCAATTTAAAATCTTCACTCTAAAAAATGAAATGTCACTATCTTCAAAACAAGAGCTAATCTATCATTTTTATGGTGATTTTTTAATTAAGCAGATGGAAATACATGAAAATTCACTATTTTTAAGCCTGAAACATTTTCATTGTTGCCCAGTGTTATTGGATAAGAATTTGAGGGTTGAAAAACCAAAGAAAAGAAATCCCCAAGTTATTTTGTATAATGTCTTAACAGGAAATTCTTACAAGGAACTTTTGGAAAGTATATCTGAGCAAAATTTTGAAGAATACATGAAGGAAGATTTTCAGTACAATAGACAAAATGGAGCTTCAAACAAAAAATTTACCTACAGGCACAGTAGAGTTATTACATCTCTTACACAAAGCTTTTGAACAAAGGGAAGTTTTGGACTTAGAAGAAATATATAACAATCTTATTTTGTGCTATGATCGAGTGGTATTCGATTCTACAGCAAACTGGCCTCATCGTTATGTACAAACAAGACAGTCAGGGATAATGAAACCCGTGAAGCAAGTAGCAGAAAACAAGAAGACAACTATAAATAGTAAGTGCAGCACCACTGTATTTAAACCAAAATCAACGTATGTGAAACAAACACCTTTAAAATTCCGAGAAAGAGAACCAGAAAACGTTTTGGGTAATTTTATTTCTGCAATACAGTCTACAAACAAGATATGAAATTTAGTTCAAAATAGGAGTAACAATGATAATGATAACAATGATAGCAATAACAATAATATTAATGACAATAATAATAATAATAATAATAATAATAATAATAATAATAATAATAATAATAATAATAATAATAATAATAATAATAATAATAATAATAATAATAATAATAATAATAATAATAATAATAATAATAATAATAATAATAATAATAATAATAATAATAATAATAAACAATTGATGATAAAGCATATTCTGTGAAAAAATGTACTGAAAAGTTAAGAGCATTTAATAAAAACATGACAACAGAAGTTAGTGCTAATAACCTATATTTTATGAAACTATGAAGAAATGCATTTGGTGGAACATATTTAGGAAATTCAAAATGGCCAAATATATATAAGGATAGCACAAATAAATGGGCAATGAAGCAAACTGATTATGGGGGAACTTTAAAAAATTATAGCAGATATGGATCTATAAGGCACACAGTATTAGAAGACATAAGGGTGAGCTAAAGAGATTTCTCTTTCTCATGTGCCTAAAATAACTATCAGAAATTCGACATTGTAATATGCCTTAGTATATACGGCAAGAATTTTTGAGGTAGCCTGTACAACAGTCATTTTTGTATGACGTATGTTTCTTGAAATATCAGGCCCAAATGACCTTGTTGTCGACGGGCCCTAAAACACCACACACTCACTCATGAAATATCGCTCTGAAAATAAAACAACTGACTCTTGTGTATCGAAATTTAACTGTATTGGAACACCACAGTGAAGTGAAACAATTATTAAATTATAGATGAGTCTTATTTATTACACATCAGCTGCACTTACGTACCTATATTGAGGACATGTTTTGTGACCTATAGTTCACATCATCGGCTCTAATGTGACTAAAGCTTGATTCAGTGGTGTGGGTAGTTCTGAAGTTGTTACCATCTGTTGATTTTGTGATGAATTTACATGTGGGGTTGCCTTCTGGTGGGATTTCGAAGTTCATTAGTTGGTTTTTGTTTTTCTATGTATATTCTCTACCATGTGACGAGTTCACTATGTTTTTGTACGTATTTTAGTAATTTGGTTCTATCTTCAATTTCATGATTTTCAATAGCAGCTGCAATAGCAGCTCATTTCTGGTCTGAAAAACATGAAATTGAAGCTAGCACCAAATTACTAAAATACGTACAAAAACAAAGTGACTCGTCATATGGGAGAGAAAATACATAGAAAAACATACAAACCAACTAATGAACTTCGAAATACTGCCAGAAGACAACCCCACATTTAAATGCATCACAAAATCAACAGATGGCAGCAGCAACTCCAGAACTACCCACACCACTGGATCAAGCTTTAGTCGCATGAGCCGATGATGCGAACGATAGTTCACGAAACATGTCCTTAATATATGTATATAAGTGAAGCTGATGTGTAATAAATGACACATCTATAATTTAATACCTGACTCTTGTGTTTATACTTATGATCTGCTTCAACTTCCAATCTTGCCCATGTTTATTCCTTTTCATTATGCAGTATTGAGTAAGACATTACGAAGTGTTGTTAGGAACTGCATTTATTTAGTTCATAAATTAACTGACCACGGATCTCTGCAGTCCAGAAGCGCACGTGTATTCTCTAAAGTTTGGTTCTAGACTTGTGTGTAATGCAAATTAAGTGTAAGATGCTTTATGTAACTGTGACAATAAGCAGAAAATTCACATGTTTACATTGGTTTTGTGAACCATTAACAATGTCACTTTCAAGGCCTAGTACCAGTGGCGCAGGTACTAACGGTAAAGTACTCCGCTCCCAGGCCAGAAATATTATTTTTAAAGTGTACAGTCTCTTCAATTTTTCACAAAGCCAGGGACTCAAGACTAGAGCATGCAATGTGAGTGTGCATACTGAGATGCGTATTGTGAAACAGCAAAAGCTTCTAGCACAGAAATTGGTGAACCTTTATTAAGGCAACAACTGCTCTACAATAAGTCGCTTTCAGAAATCCAGGTGCGTTATTTTCAATAAATAAGAATATTAATATTGAACGTTACACTTTATAATGTTATAATTATTCTTGCTGCTGTTCTCACAATTTGTAAGACGACAAATGTTACTTTCCTCATTCCCTCTCCCTATCTTCTGCTCTCTGGCACATCAGTTGGCAAGAGGGCAGCCACCGTGTGCATGCATAGGTTCAGCTCATATGCCTTCTAAAACCACTCGCCATATAGATATTACATGCATTCAAGAACCAAACGTGGTAAAATCTTTTGTTCTATATATGTCCATTACATCTAGACAAATTGTTTTTAATCAGAACTCAATGTCAGCCATTATAATAATTAATTCACAATTGCAAGTGGTAAATATAGCTCAGTATTTAGTTACACATACAAACTGTGTAGAAATTACGGATAAGAATGGTAAATTTATTTTAGTTAATTATTTCCAATAAAATTTGCAAATAGAACCATTTTTGATAAAATTGAAAGATATACACAGAAAATGTGAAAATAAGGAAATTATACATGTAAGTGATTGCAATGCAAAATCTAAGTGGTGGTGGAGTAAATTAACGGATGAAAAAAGATAAAAAACTTGGTTATAGCAGAGCTAAAATTGTATGTGTTGAACAGAAATACTACTCCACGTACTTTTTAAACTCGTGCAGGGGCTACTGAGAACATAAGACATTACTCTGACCTCAATAAAAGCGGAAGGGTGGATTAAAAATTGGAAAGTTACACAGGATATGACAAGTGATCATTACTTAATTTGTTTTGAGTATGTAACAAAGGATAAAAATGCAGATTATTAAGATAGAGAGGAATTATTTTATAATTTTAAACAAGCTAACTGGAGATTCATTAAGGAGAAATTTAAAAAACAAAACGTCTTATATAAAGGCACTTCAGTTGATCTAGATGCTGAAAATGTAACAAAAAGCTATAACATGGGCAATATATAAATCAGTACCTAGGATGAAATCAAACCGTTATTTAGAGAAAATTTGAAGGGATAAATTACCAAAAGTGAGTTCTCAAATGAGAAAATTAAGGAGAATCTATCAAAAATTTATAGTTTTTGCTGAAAGAGAAATTAATTTACAACAGTATAGGGATGCAAAAGCAAAATATAAAGAATTATTATAAGAAACAAGAAATAATCACTGGAAAAACTTTGTGGGAGAAATTATTAAAACAAGATATATGGTACGACAGTGAAGCAGATGTGTAATAAATACGACTCATCTAAAAATTAATAATTTTTCGCTTCACTGTGGTGTTCCAATACAGTTAAATCAAGATATATGGGGTTTACCATACTTATTATGGATAAAATTAAGAAACCAGAGGTAATTACAACCTTAAATAAAGGAAATTGAGAGATGACCAGCAGTTGGCAAGAATTCATACATTAGTAAATACTCTGCTATCAGATGATGAGGAGGACCATGAAGATGATATACAAAGAGGGAAAAGAATCTCCAATTGATATATAAGAAATAAAAATAATTGTTAATAAGTTAAATAAAAAAAAAGCTGCAGGACCCGATGACATTATAAACGAAGTGCTAAACTAAAGAAAATCATTAAGGAAGCAACCACATTTACAAAAGAAAAAGAAAGCAATGGCATATTCAGTGCATTCACATATCACCCAAAAACATTTACTAAATTCAAAAAGATCTTTAAGGAACAAAATATTATCGTGGAACTTACTTATAGACACTCAGTTTTAAAATTGCTACATTCAAAAACAAAAGATGAAATGCCATCAATTAACAGATCCGGAATATACCAAATAAGTTGTATGAATTGTGGAAAATGCTACTTAGGTCAAACTAAAAGAAATCTAAAAACCAGAGTCAAAGAGAACTTTAGAAACATCAAAATGAAACAAGAAGATAAGTCAGCAGTAACATTTTATTTATGGAACCAAAATCATGACATTGATCCAAATCCAAAATTACTAAAAGGAGTGATAAACCAGAATAAACTGACAGCATGGGAGCACATATTGTCACCCGAACATCGGAATTCCCGATAGAACTAGCTGGCAGGTAGGGCCAGACGGGAAGCATTCAGGCCACGCCACCCATTTATCTCGTGCCACTAACTGAGGGGATGATAAGAAGAGTGGCACGAGTCCTGTACCGTCTCTTTCCCCTCCCCTGACGTCTGGAACCTTCCGGATGATTCACTGAACCGCGAGACTTCCAGAAACAGCGATCTTCCTATAAAAAGGGGCTGCAGTTGGTGAGTCAGGTCACTTCTTAAAGAGCAGCTGTGAGGAGCGCCGTGCTAGTGAACGGACTGGAAGACTGTGTAAGTGTATCAGAGGAGTTGTACGTAATTGTGAGTGTAGAATGGACCTGTGGCAGACGAACTGGCTAATTCTAATTGTTTGCACTACATAATTCTGTGTAATCGGCAAGTGTTCCAACTGTAATTCGGTGGAAATAAAGAGTTTTGAGTTTGTGCAATTGGACTTTTAATTTCACGAACCCACAAAGTCACAACTGGTATCAGTAAGTGGGATATTACAGCAATGGAGGCTGCATTGGCACAGATTTTAGTAAAGTTGGAGACGGCAAATAACAACTTGGCCGCGAAGATGAACAAGTTAACAACGAAGACGGAAACGGCAAATAACAAACTGGAGATGGAAGAAATGAAGGTTGCGAACGAGGCCCTCGCCGCCAGATTTAAGGAACAGTTGGCCGGCGTGAAGGAGGACGTCACGGGACTCGGAAGGCGGATCGGCCAAGTGGACGAGCGCGTCGAAAACCTGGCAAACCGCGTTAATGAGCTGGAAGGAAAGGCCGACAGCAGCGTCCAGTCCCTGAACGCCATGGTGGAAGACGTCGTAGGCAGGAGGTTGAAGGATTTGAAGGCCGACGCGCCGGGATGCGACACAACATCGGCGCGCGTCAAACCTCCGAAATATGACGGCGCGTCAATGTTCGAGGTCTTCCGCCGCCAGTTCGACACGGTGGCCAGGCATAACAAGTGGTCACCGGAGGAACAGGCCGCACAGCTAATAGCCAGCCTCCAGGGACGGGCCGCAGAAGTCCTAAACGCGTTCCAGACAGCGACGGCTCCCAAGGATATCTGGGAAGCCCTGGAGAACCGTTTCGGGAACCACCGCCTAGCTGCAGCCTACCGCAGTCAGCTGAGGACAAGGTCGCAACAGCCAGGGGAGACGCTGCAGGAGTTCGCCCTGGGTATTGAGCAGCTGGCTAGCAAGGCCTTGGTTGACCTTCCGCCGGAATTCGTATCCCGGGAAGCCGCTTAAGACTTTGTCGACGGGGTACGAGACACCGAGACACGTCAGCGCCTAATGCTCGGCGACTACACAACCATCCACCAGGCGCTGACGGCAGCATTGAGGATGGAGGCGGCCAAGATGACGGCTACCCCTACGTCGAGAACGAGGAGTGTCCGCTACAACGGAGACAGAAGACCTGCCGAGGGACGCCGGCGAAGACCTAGTGGCCTGTGTTGGGGATGTGGACAGCCGGGACATCTGGAGAGAGACTGCCCACACCAGGGAGAGCAGCCGGGAAACGAGTAAGGGCCACCGTGGTGAGGGGCACGTCAGCGCCATCACCACCATCCCCTCGAGTGACACTGCGCGCCGTCAGCCGGCGGATGGATGACAGCCTCATCGCGGATGGTTGGGTGAGAGGGAAACCGTGCCGCGTGCTGGTGGACACCGGGACAGCCGTGACCATCATCAGACCCGACATAGACAAGGGTTTGCCATCCAGGAAGCCGAGCCGACCATACCAGCTGATGACGGCATCGGGCGACACCTTACCTGTGGAGGAGGCTCTAGCTGACCTTGGGACGGAGTGCCGTGCGTCTGTGGGTGTTCGTCGCGAAGGTGGCTGAGGAGGTGATTCTGGGACTGGATGCCCTCAGGAGCCACGAGGCGACGGTCGATGTCGGCAGGAAGGTCCTGCGACTCAACGGAGAAGAGGTTATACTCCGTCAACCCGAAGAGTGCCTTGGAATCTGCAGGGTCGTCTTGAACGAAGACGTAGTTGTCCCCGCGAGGAGCGAGGTGGTGGTGACGGCGCGACTGGAAGGCCAGTGAACCAGGAACATGATGCTGGACCAGAAGACGCCTGTACACGGACTATGTGTAGCCAGGACATTGTTGCCGTGCTGAGAGGAGGTGCCAGTGAGACTGCTAAATCCAAAGGACACCGATCACGACGTCCAGGCCGGGACGGAGTTGGGAACGTGCGAGCCCGTGGTAAGCGTAACAGCAATCGACAAAACACAGGAGCCGGTGCCAACGCAACACCTGGGGCCACGGCTATAACGCCTACTGGAGAGGGCGGCCGACCACCTGACCGCAGAGCAGCTGGAGAAAGTTCGACAGTTGTTGAGACAATACCAGCGCGTCTTCAGCCAAGGTAACAGTGACTACGGCCGCACGGACAAAGTGCTTCACCGCATCGACACCGGGGACGCCCGGCCTATTCGGCAACCACCTAGACGCGTTCCGCTGGCGAAGCAAGGGGCGGTACGAGACATGTTGGAGGACATGAGATCCAGGGGAGTGATTGAAGAGTCAGACAGCCCTTGATGTTCCCCTGTAGTCTTGGTGACGAAGAACGGCGAGCTACGCTTCTGCGTGGACTACAGGAAGCTGAACACTGTCACCCGGAAGGACTGTTTCCCCTTACCCCGGATTGACGACACCCTGGACACGCTAGCTGGTGCACAGTGGTTCTCGACCCTGGACCTGAAGTCAGGCTACTGGCAGGTAGCTCTAGACCCGAGAGACAAGGAGATGCCCTTTGGCCTCTGCAACGCACCAGCTACCTTCCAACACCTCATGGGGTCAGAGATGAGAGGACTGACTTACGACGCCTGCCTGCTATACCTGGACATCATCATCTTCGGTAAGACTTTATAAGACCATCTCGAGAATCTGAATAAGGTGCTACAGAGACTGCAGGTGACCAACTTGAAGCTGAATGCGAAGAAGTTCCAGCTCTTCCGCAAGGAAGTGAACTACTTGGTACACATAGTCTCACCAACCGGAGTGGCCACAGACCCGGAGAAGACACAGGCTGTGAGAGATTGGCCTCGACCAAAGGATAAGAAAGAGTTGCGCAGTTTCCTGGGGCTGTGCAGTTATTACCGACGCTTCATAAAGGGGTTCTCCAACATCGCCAAACCCCTCACCCGCCTGACAGAAGAACACCGACCTTATGTGTGGACGGACGCCGAAGACGCTTTCCAGCACCTGAAGAAGGCCCTGTGCAGTGCTCCAATTTTGGGATTTCCACAACCAGGTGGCGCCTTCATTGTAGACACCGATGTCAGTGACCACTGTATTGGAGGCGTCCTATCTCAAGTCCAGGACGGCCACGAGCGGGTGATAAGCCTACTACAGCAAGACGCTATCCAAGGCAGAGAAGAACTACTGCGTCACCCGGCGAGAATTATTGGCGGTAGTAAAGACCTTGGAGCACTTCCACAAGTACCTGTACGGTCAGCCATTCCACCTGAGGACTGATAATTCCGCCCTAACCTGGCTATTGAGCTTTAAGAACCTGGAAGGCCAGACAGCATGTTGGGTCCAGAGGCTGTAGGAGTACGACTTCACCTCAGAACATCGCAGAGGGAAGAGCCACGGTAATGCAGACGCTATGTCCCGAAGACCCTGTCCAGAAGAGTGTGGCCAGTGCACAAGAGTGGAAGAGAAGGAGCGTGCCGCAGCAGTCCGAATAGTCACGGCAGTGCCTGCGGATGGCTGTGATAGCGCAGGCCTGAGGAGGGAGCAGCTGGCGGACGCAGACTTGGGACTCTTGAGGGAAGTGGAGGCAGGGACGAGACCAACCTGGGAGGACATCGCACCGAGGAGCGCCACCTACAAGTCGTACTGGGCCCAATGGGACTCGTTGAAGACCAGAGAGGGCGTGCTGTTCTGGATATGGGAATCACCCAATGGGAAGACGCAGAGAGAACAGTTGGTCGGAGTAAGGTCCCGGAAGTCTTGGAGGAAGTGCACGCCGGTACTTCAGGAGGATAACTGGGAGCGAACCGAATGATAGACAAACTACGGCAGTGCTACTACTGGCTGAGATTCCGAGCAGACGCTGAGAGATGGTGCCGTCAGTGTCACGTGTGCGCAGCGAGTCGCGGCCCCCAGACTAGGAGCCGGGGTCGCATGCAGCAGTACAACGTCGGATCGCCATTCGAACGGATCGCTGTCGACATAGCTGGACCATTCCCAATGTCCGACCGAGGCAACAAGTACCTAATGGTGGTCGTTGACTACTTCACCAAGTGGCCGGAGGTGTATGCCATCCCGAACCAAGAGGCAAAGACAATCACAGACTGCCTCGTGGAGCAAGTGTTCTGCCGATTTGGGGTGCCGTTAGAGCTGCACAGTGGCCAGGGCACAAGGAGGCACTAGAAAGACTTGGGGTGTACAAGACCCGCACTACGCCTCTACATCCACAGTCGGATGGCATGGTCGAAAGATACATCAAGACCTTAGAGGAACACCCGAGGAAGGTCGTGGCCAGCCATCAGCGAGACTGGGACGTCAAGGTGCCACTGTTCTTGCTGGCCTACCGCTCGTCTACACACGACACAACTGGGATGACGCCAGCAAGCTTGATGTTCAGCCGACAGTCACACCTCCCTTGTGACCTGGCTTTTGGTAGCCCTCCGGAAGCAAAACAGCCAGCGACCAAGTATGTAGAGAACCTAGCGGACAATCTCCACGACATGCACGAGATGGCTCGCTGGGACCACCAGCTTTGAAGAGGGAGCAGTGTCACCTAAACATCGGAATTCCCAATAGAACCAGCTGGCAGGTAGGGCCAGACGGGAAAAATTCAGGCCATTAACATGTCACTAACTGAGGGGATGATTAGAAGAGCGGCATGAGCCCTGTACCGTCTCTTTCCCCTCCCCTGACGTCTGGAACCTTCCGGATGATTCACTGAACCGCGAGACTTCCAGAAACAGCGATCTTCCTATAAAAAGGGGCTGCAGTTGGCGAGTCAGGTTAGTTCTTGGCGAGCAGCTGTGAGGAGCGCCGTGCTAGTGAACGGACTGGAAGACTGTGTACGTGTATCAGAGGAGTTGTACATAATTGTCAGTGTAGAGTGGACCTGTAACAGACCAACTGGCTAATTCTAATTGTGTGCGCTACGTAATTATGTGTAATCGGCAAGTGTTCCAACTGTAATTCGGTGGAAATAAAGAACATTTTGAGTTTGTGCAATTGGACTTTTAATTTCACGAACCCACAAAGTCACAATATGCATATGAAAAAATAAGGACCAACTAATGAACTTTGAAATCCCACCAGTAGATAATTTGACAAAGAAGTTGATAAGTTCCACCGCCAGAGGGAAGACAGCTGACAATAACAGATGCTAGTTGGAAAGAGGTTGAAAATGGAAGCAATGACTTCCGAAACTAGTCCCTTGATGATATAAAAATGTAAGTGATAAAGTGTCACACAGACTACAAATAGCTTTTTCCAATTAATTTACATATTTTCAATTAGAGGGCATATAACTTTAGGATTTTCATTTTCCCCTAATAATATTTAAGTCTTTTACTTATGATCTAAATTGAATTTCTATTAACATAAAACAGAATTTACCTCATTCAAACCAGCCTACAATTAAAGGACTAATGATTATGCTAACTATGCACAGTCAAAATACTGTGGCCCTTCAAAACATTTTCAGTGGGCAGGTCCGATCTCCTAAATATAAACAGGAAATATTTTTAATAAATAGGAGAGTAAAATATTTGCTGCATTCTTCATATTAACTTTACAATTTTATGTACCAAATAAATTAAAATTTTACTAATTAAATCATACTATCCAAAGCTTTCAAGTTCAATTTAACGTTTTAATATATAAATTAAATAAAATTTTAAAATCTTTACAAAACAAGAATAATTTATATCTTTTAATTATTAACAAATTCTAAATTCAGATGATTCTCTTACCACTTTACTATTATAAATTAAAAAGTTGTTCTCTTTTAAAATTAAGTGTATAGAATATTTAAATAACACAATATTAAACAATTTATATACTTCAAATTAAATTTGTTTATTAAAAACTAGATATCCTTTAAAAGGATCAACATTTCATTACCAATTAAGCATTATTAATCTTTATTTTTAAGGATGCCCAAAAACCATCGGTCTGGATTTGCAATCAGTATGCCAGCACCTAACTCACTGAGGCACCCAAATTGGCTGTGTGTATGCATGTGTACATGCAAACGTGTGCACTTGAGGCAGAGAGAGAACAGCTGAACTCAAAAAGAAAATGTTGGTTGAATTTCAAAAAGATTCCAAGGATCAATATTGCCAACTTCCAAAGTACCCTTTACTGGGAAATATTTTAGTTATTTTCTATTTACAAGAAAATTACTCCAATGATTTTGATCAAAATAGCATATGATTAAGATATTTGCTTTAGTAATAAAATATATATCTTTAATTTGATTATGAATATGCTGTGAAGTCCTCTTCATTCTGACAACTGGTAAACTGTAAGAGATAGACAAAGTTCTGCTAAAGAAATAATTAAGATCCTATTAAAACACATTCCAGGTCCTCTGGTTTCCCCCACCATCATTCCACCAATTGCTCCATCAATCATTCACCTCAGGCGTTGGGTCAACCCCTCAACCCTGATTTCATCTCAGGTCAGATGCTTCGGCTCCCTCGCTCTGAGGGAACCCAAGCACCTCCTAACATCAGCACTGACAAAAAAGGGAGAAAAAAAATTAAAGCACATTATCTAAATAAAATGATTTTATTACACTATTTCTGCAATATTCTTTATTAATGCTTTGAATGGCTTACACCATTTTTCATGTTTTAAATCAACACTATCTTATATATATGGTTATATAAAGAAAATGTAATTTCACAACAGTTTATCTTAAGGCAATCTGCTTAGCAACTGTCAATAACTTCTAACAACCTGATTATCTGTTTAACCTTATAGCTACAATGCAATGCATAGACATACAATGAAACCTTAACTTCATTAACAACAAGTAGATAGAATACGGTTTGTCAAAATTGTTTGTAGAAGAGTAAATAAATGTGAATGAAATACATCAGATTTTTACTTGTGTTTTACAGAATTACCAATCAAAACAACTATGTGATCCTACCTTTGCCAAGCACAGCCAATGCCATTATATTTGAGGAATACCAAGTGTCATGAAATTTGAGCAATTCATTACGAATATTAATTCCATTTTCTTTAGCAATAACATCTAATGTCTGCTTGTTGCCTGAAAAAGCATAAAACATAAATAAGACAAAATACTATACTGTCACTGCAGGTTAATAAGTACTTAAAACTACACTAATATGAATGTAATTTCAGTGTTTCTACGTCTAAGTAAGGGATGAAGAAGTATTTAGAGCACATAAGAAAATATGTATAATATAATTCTGGGATGAAAGAATTGGATGATTCATTACTTTTATACGTATACACAGGCTGAGTTGCAATAACACTTAATAATTTTAAGGCATAATTTAGTACTTTCTTATATGGAACGTATGCTCGTAAGCCTCTTATCAAGCTACAAGAAATATGCTGCTTCTTTACCTGGCTCCCAGTACGGGCCGTGTCCTGTTGGCTTAAAAATCTTAAAATCTTGCCAACGTTTTCCGCAAGACTAAGCCACATCAGAAGCCAAGTAAACAAGTAATCAACAAACGTTGTGGAAATCTACGTAACCATTTACAAGAAATATGGCTTTTCAAAAGTGGCATCAGGTTAGATAAATTTGTCATATCTCTCTTACTCTGTGGTATTGAAATATTGCATACATTTCCTTTTTGGCATTGTTTATATAACCATTTACCGAAAACTCCATGTTAGTATTTAAGTGGTAAGCAATTCTGTTGCATATGATTAGCACTTTATGACTGGTTTTTGCAAATGTATGTATATAAACAATCTCAGTTATAACGACACACAACTGCTGTGTTTACTGGAAGGACTTTCAGTTTTATGTACACACTAAAGTAAAAATCTTCCACATTCAAAGTATAAACTTGAAAGAAGCGTAGGGACAGTGAAGCACAAATTAGCACAAAAGTGAATCGAGAAGATATTGACACATTGCTTCACTCACACTGTTTATTCACAGGACATGTTTCAAGAGCTTTTGCTCTTATCATCAGCTGGTATTCGATTAGTGCAAATTGTAGTGGTTTCCTCTTTCTCCGTATCGTCAATAGATGGCGTGATGTACTTGTCAAAGATGTCCGGTGGTGGAGTTTCAAAATTCATGACTCTATGACGATTTTTGTTAATGAAGATTTTTTCCCATACGGAAAGGTCTATGGGGTGATTAACGTATTTTATTAGAGATGTTTCCAAGTTGATGTCATGTCTAGTATTCAAAAAATGAAAAGCCACTGCTGATTTTTCTGTTTCACCATTTTTAATGTTTCTTATATGTTTTTTAGTTCTGATGTTAATATTTCTTTTTGTTTTTCCTATATAAATTTTAGTGCAAGTTTCACATTTGATCTCATAGATTCCTGGTTTTTCTTCGGTAGTGATTGAATTTTTGGGAGGGCCTTTTAACAAATTTCTGGTATTAAACCTATTTTGAGGTGCAAGAATTATGTTGTGTTTTGAGAAGATTTTTTGGAATTTATTATAGGCTGATGGATGGAAGGTGAATTTTTTAAAACTTTTTTTCTCTTTTTCTCCTGTAGATTCTTTTATTTCCTTAGCTTTGTTGAGTCTGTTAACTGTTTTGTCTACTAAATTTGGGTCGAAACCATTGGATATAGAGTCATGAATTTTGAAACTCCACCACCGGACATCTTTGACAAGTACATCACGCCATCTATTGACGATACGGAGAAAGAGGAAACCACTACAATTTGCACTAATCGAGTACCAGCTGATGATAATAGCAAAAGCTCTTGAAACATGTCCTGTGAATAAACAGTGTAAGTGAAGCAATGTGTCAATATCTTCTTGATTCACTTTTGTACCTTCCACATTACTTAGGCACAACTGGCACTAATGCACTATGTCTGCAGTGCTGCTGGGGAAGTTTAAAAAGGATACAAGATCATTATGATGAGTTTTAACCAAGAAGACATTTGCCTCAACACAGCACCTTAATTGCTACACATCAATGAGTCTAAAACAAACCCATTTGGAGAGTTCAAAGAAAATGTAAAAACAGTGGCTCTAGAAGAGGAGGTTCTTGACTGGTTTCATAATTCTCCATCTAAAAGCACAAGAGGAATAGTGCATGCTATGCATATAACCTTTCCATGTTAGCAGGGTGGCTCTGGGGGTAGTGCCTCCATGCCATGGCATTGCCTTAATAAAATAAAGAAATATGTATATTGTTTGTATATTCAATGGTTACAAGGAGAATGCAGTCTTGTTCTTAACCCTTTCACCGATATGGACGTCATATGACGTCCAAGTTAAAATGCCCCAAACCGATATGGACGTGTATAGACGTCCTGCGCATACATGCATTTAATGCTCATTTAACGCCAATTATTTTAATCTTGCTGTTTTACAATAAATTTAAATTAGTTCTATAAGGAATGTAAACGTATCCTTAAAGGTTTCTTTTTGAATTGTACACCTCCAAACCTGGATAAACACCCAAGGGCACATCTGCAGATTCACACCAAATAATATTGGTTTCCTTACGAACTTCTTTTTCGCAACACACTACACATTTTCGAAATGGTTACAAGTTTTTTGGGTGTGGGTGGTATACTTTTAGGAAAGTGTTTTCTCTCAAGTATGAGGGATGATGTGTGAATTTTGCTACCCCCTAGTATAAAGAGGCCTCTGAGTATTATAATACTCAATTAGGTTACGAGCTCTTTATACGCGCAAGTACAGGTAGATGAATGTCTTTTACAGCTCTGAAAATTACTGAACAACTGTGCATAGTTACATCCAGTGGTATAAAAATACTTTTTTTTTTACCATTTAACTGTTTTCCGTAAAGAGGGATAGCTGGTAATAGCTGATCCGTATCACCCATATTTGACCCGCCATTTCCCCAAACAATGGAGTAGCTAACATGCCAGCTGTAGACCAGTACACGTCACTGATACGTATGTCCTAAAGATCTCCTTCATAATCGTACAACAAATCTTCCAGATTTTCTACAGTAATATCAGAAGCCTGTACACATCATACCCAAGCTAATTTATTTGCTACATTACCGGGATAAGCCATGGTTAACATTGAAATTTAACAATTTCAAATGTGCCATACATTTAGCTCTTGATAGCTACAAGAAATCACTCTGAACACACAGAGAGTATAAATAACAAATACAGAGCGAAAACTGCTGCATAAGGCTACTAGAAACCTTGGTTGAGAAACACTGTAATAACAGATGCTGACAGAGTTTTCATTCCAGTGTGTGAGTGTGTGACGCAACATATTCTCGTCATATTATCGCTTGGCATAGCATAAATAAACTAAACTTGAACCTGAGAAGTCGCTTACGTAGCTATACATACATACTATGGCTCGTATACACACAAAACAAAATGATTCACATATTAGGCGCGTTCGGCACAAAGAATGGCTTTTGCTACAGTGAAACAAAGTAGTGAAATTTCAACAATTTATTAATGTAGTCTCTACTTTATTGTTAATGTAGATTTATACTGCCTTTAATGAGTTTTAAACCAGTTTTTGTTTCGTTTAAATAACTTAATAAATACGGAAGATAAGGAATTGTATTTATGATGCATTTTTACAGCATTTAACAATTTAAATGTCCTGTTCTGTTTATTGGGTATCCGTTTCCGGCCCCTGAAGGGTTTAAATGGCCATCGGCGAAGCGGTTAAAGGTGCAATGAAATAACTTCTCTGTGAAGTGATAATTCACAACCTATAAATAATATTGTTAAAAAAAATGAATATTTGGCCACCGTTGAGTTTCAAAGGTTTGGCGGAAACCAATACAAAGAAAGATAGGACTAACTGAAGAAAAGACAGCCGATCTGGGAGATGGATAAACCTAACTTGGGGAGAGTAAAGAAAGCTGCCAAAGGAACATTTGGCGAGGGTAAAAGGAAACTTGTAGTGAAGCAGTCGTGAGGACATCTTGTTGATGCCTACAGACTAAGATTTGCAATAAATAACTTTAATATGGTGAAGCAAAAGGTCCTGGGTTCAGTGTAGCACGAGTGTAAAAGTGCAGGAAAAACTGAATATAAAATTTATAATCTTGCAGGAAACTTAGTGCAATTAACAGTGTGACAAAGTATAAGTGCTAAACATTATTTCAGTGTACCCACGACGTTCCTTCTTGCCTCATACACTTTGAATTTTACCTCACCAACCATTTTACCTAGCAACTAACAATTTTCTGGACCGATACTGAGATTCGTGATACCAGAGCCATGTCAAATCAAGGTCAAGGTTGTCTTCAACAATGGGCCAAGCAGCGCAGACCTCCACGACCTTGATTGCAACATCACATGCAAAGAGGTAAGAAAACCACTTCATATGAAAACCATAGTAACTATAAAATCAAAGTAGCTGAAGGAACTGACTGCAAGTTACAAGTTCGCAATGTAATTATTTTACTATTCTATGGATCTGTGCCATCTGAAATTGGGCATGGATTTATAGTATTCTTTCTACACAGTAAGTCTAGACTCTAACAGAGAATGCAGGACAACAAGGTAGCCCATATCCATGCCAGCTATTTCCAGACAAGGCTAATGCTGGCAGCACATATTAATCATATGTACCAACTTAATCAAATGCCTACGACAAACTGTATTATACTGATAAGTGAAATATAGTTCACCAATCACTACTTTGCAGTATAAAAGCAGAAAATGGTTTACTCTCTCCTACTCATTATTCATTTTCTATCAATTGTCCTTATAAAGAAAGCATTGATTTTTTGTAATGATGTCTGCACTGAAAGTAATCCCCCACACTATTGAAAAAGAAATGTGACAGAAAGTAGGAACAACAAACACTGTTGTGTGAATGAGTTAAGACATGTGTGGTGTACTGTTTGCCTTGTTTGGGTAAGAAGAATGAAGTGAGTTGTTTACTAAGTAGGTCCTATTCTAATTTATCGTTAGAAGACAAACTAAAAGTAAAATGCATGGGAACACCCACTCCTAATCTGAAATTAAATATAGAACAAAACAGTGCAAAGGTTAACAGTATTAGAAAACCTAATACAGATATTTATAAAAAGTGAGATAAAAACATGCTTTATTCTGCTACCCATGCATTCTATTTGGTGGCGATTATCATTGGTCAAAGAAAGGTATAGTGGATTTAGTTCATGTGAGGGAAAACATTAAGATACACAAGAAATCCAAGCTTCACAGAAACAAAGTATTGAACTTGGCGTACTAGGTTGCACAGACAAGCAATTTAAACATGACTCCCCTTTCAGCAAGCCATCCTAAAGCATTACCAGCAAGGAGACAGAAACAGGTAAATTCTAAATTTAATAATCAATTACTAGTGTGCAATATGGAAAGTTAGAACTAGCATTATGCGGACACAATGTGTCAGAGCACTCGAATAATAAAGGTGTAATATATAATATAGTTCAGTGTTGAGCTGGATTTAAGTTATACTTGTTGTCTTCCACTGCATTTAAAGGAACATCTAAATCTAAACAGAATGACACTTTAGAATGCATGCTACAGATTTATCATGAGGTCATTCAAGAAATAAATAAAACTGATTGCATGGCCATCAAAGACGATGGAACAACAGATGTGTCATACCAATCACAGCTTGTGTATTGCGGTGGTACATTTTTGAAGGAAGATCTGTAGAAAGATTTTGAATGTAATCAAGATTTTGAACATTTATATTACCGGAAGGACCTGATGCACATATGTTTTGTCAGAGCATTTTAAGGAATTAGGAACCATAATAGGTCAAAGTACAAAGAAATTAATTGTACAAAGTTACGATGAGCAGGAGCTTCAGCAGTGTAGAGAAAACAGTTTGTGACAAATATCAAAGTTCATACATTGTTGTAATGGCCAAGGCATCCTCAATAAACAACAAAACTCACTCATTTTTTCACAATTATCTGGAATTTGTTAATTTTTACCTAAATATCCACAGAGAACACAAATACTGGATGAAATAATGCAAAACAAGTTTGCTCAGACCATTTCAAACTAAACAAAATTTACATTCTCACGGTGTACACACTTTGTATGAGAACAGAGCAGAGCTTATTGCCATTATGGACAAAGTAGCAGAAAATAAAAACTCCAGATCAGAGACCACCATCTCTCAAGCTTCTTCCTACTGTTATCTTCTGAGTGAACCAACATTTCTCTTCTGGCTAACATTCTTTCACAGAATCATGTTCCAAGTTTAATTTATTTTTGTCAAATGCAAAGTAGAAATTTTTAAATGCAGTCAAGGCTAAACATAACATCGAACATTGTGAAATAAATGCATTCAGTGTTAAGAGATACAATTGATGACATTATCAGAGAAATAGAATCAGAAGTCAAAATTAAACCACCTGCTGAAGGACAAAAGTAACCAAGTGATCTAAAGAAAGAAGCTTTAGAAGTTTACGACAATTCTCCTTTAAATCAAAACAAGATTTCAGGTCACATAATATAGATACTGTCTCATAAGTAATGTCGCTTTTTAAGAAAAACAATTAAACTGTGCTCTGACAAGCAATTAACTAATTTTCACAGTATAGACCATTAGATTGTATGGTCTTGAGCCATTGTTCAGCAAGGTTTATTAATCCCACAATGTACCAGTCTCTGGTTTTTGATGATAAGAACAGTGACACCCACTTGCACTGCTTGACTGTTGTCAAAATTTCTTCCAGGTAGAAAATGGGACATGGATAAAAAAGATGACAATCTGATGGTGCGAGGTCAGGGCTGTATGCTGAGTGTGATAGCAGCTAAATTCCTCCAAATTCCTGAATTTTTTCCATGGTTGTTCATGCAGTATTGGGTGTTGTATTGTCCTGTTGCAATATAACTCTATTTAGGTTAACTAATGCTGGGTATCTGATACAAAATTTCATGAACTCGATCCAGTTGTTGAGAATAAAGATCTGCACCAATCGCCTGCCCATTTGGAACAAAATCCCAGTGTATCACACCTTCAAAATTCCACCAGACACACATTTTTTTCATCACAAGTGACAATTATACTGACAAATCTATCATCCAACAGATATCCACTCTACGTTCAGCCTGCTGAGGTGTCAGTTCATGAGGTACAGATCTACAGCTTCTGCATGATTTTCCAAGTATCTTACTGTGGCGATGTGTGGTATCTTTTGATGCACCAAGTTCTTCTGAAAGTCTACAGGTACTAAATTGTGGATATTCTCGCAAAACTTGGCGTGTATACTCAATATTCAATACTTTAGGTCTTCCAGAACGTGATAAATCTTTAGTGTTTTCATCTCCATTTTTGAAACATTGGAACCATCATTGTGCCACACGCTCACTAACAACACCTACTCCTACTTCAAATATTCTTTGACCTGTAGAAACGGCTTTATAATCCTGTTTCCAGTTCAAACTTTTCTTATCTCCATTTTGTAATTGTTTATTAACAACTGATGACTGATACATGCTAGCACTGTACACAACACTAGTCATGGCATCCTGTAAATAGCACTGCCAAAACAAAGAAACACAAAAATTTTCCAAAACACCAAAATCAAAAAACCAACTTTAATGAGACCACCTAATAGTTCAGACTGTTTGACAAAGAGAAGTTTGATTTGTATCATATAACTTTCCCTGAAATGTGCCTCAAAGTACTACTGGATGTATATCCGTTCTTTGAAGAAAACAGATTAAAGAGTGAATTAAAACAATTTTGAATCGAACTAATACTCAATGCTCCATTTATTGCTAGTATTTACCTAGAACGTGTTTCGTTAGGATCTTCCTAACATCATCAGCTGAGTCGACAAAGGCTGATGATGTTAGGAATATCCTAACGAAACGTGTTCTAGGTAAATACTAGCAATAAATGGAGCATTGAGTATTAGTTCGTCTCAAAATTGTATTAATTTTGTGCTTCATTGTATCATAGTCCTTAAACAACGGAATAAAGTGAATTAAAAGTTTGTTTTTCAAGACCAAAATTGTGCTCTGTCACGAGCTATAGTGTTATTTTTATTTATACAGACTGAAGATTTATGCAACACTTTCCAAGAAACAGCAAATCATCTGAAGTTGTTAATCATCATGCCTATGTCATCATCGTGGCTATAAGATGCTTTTCTACCCTGAGATGTGTAAAACCATATATGAAATACAATGTATGAACAATGGTTGAATGCATTAGTTATGCTTTCTTGTGATAAATGTTTGTATGCAAGATTCCCAATTTCAACCAGAAAGTAACAGAATTGTTTTCCAAAAAGGAGAGAAAAATAGAATTCAATAATTAAACATTTAAAAATGATGGGGTTCAAGGGAACTCCAAAGCCCAGCTCAACCAACTTGGTTTAAGCAATCTATTTGTAGCATGAAATTTGATAATCTGCTTGTGATAAAAAGTGACAGTAGCAGGGTGGTGACAGTATTATATCATATAATAAATATCTCGCAGAAGTAGTTGGTAGTACCAGTGCATTCATGTTTCAGCCACCATTGCATACCAGGGTTCTATGTCAACAGCAATTACATCCTATCATCTCACTTGAATTTAAGCACTGTGGCCAGATGACATTTCACTTGAGTGAAAGTCCTCTATCCAGTAGTTTCTTCATAAATGCCTTGACTAATCAATATTTCCCAAAACTATATTGTGGACAGATGAGAATGTTTTTGCAGAAAACATGCTTAACGCACACATCAGTGATTTTTAGGCAAAGAAAAACCCTAGAGTCATTTGAGTTACAAACACTGGTTTGCAGTGAACATTTGGGCTGGCATGCTAAATGGTACACTCATCAGACCCTACTTACTGATCTCCATGTTTGACAGGGCACATTTATCTACAGCTTTAACAACATACTTACCAAATCTTTGTTTTGCCAAAGCAGTTTGTTTAGGAATACAACCAGTTGATGTACTGTGGTTTTAAGATAATGAGGAAATTAGAGCCTATGCTGATCATGTAAGGGACTTCTGAAGTGTAACTTAACCTGATCGTTGGATACTGGATATATATAGGAGCATCAAAATCTGGCCTGCGTGTTTATCAGATCTAATTCCTTTGGATCTTTTCCTTTGGGACATGTTCAGATTCTTTGATACAAGATGTTGGTTAACAGTGAAGAGGGGCTGATAATGAAGACCTGTGTGGCATTTGATGCTATGTATGATATGCCAGACATTTTTAAAGAATAGAATAGAATACTTTATTAGTCACATTACACTTACATAGTTGAGCAACACTCATAAGTTGGTAACTTGTCAAGATTTAAGTTTAAGATTAAAATTAAAAAATTATAAACTAGGACTACAATGGAAATTAATTGTTCTTTCACACTGGCCGTGTGTAGGCTAAATTGTGGAAACGTAGAGTCACACTGAAAAATTCAATGCCATAGCCGGGATTTGAACCACGGATCTTCTGGTCTCCGTCCAGCCGCTCTAACCATTGAGCTACTATGGTCAACGTGCCGGTATGACATTAAATTCTCCAACTGACTCGTATTTTTCCCCGTACACCACTTAGGAGTTCTCATAAACACATGAGACAACAACCTTAATGGCGACTTACAACATGTAAGTACTTCAAGGCCCGGGCCTTATAGTTAACCACTATTAGGTCAATTAATTGAAATTAATTGTTCTTTCACACTGGCCGTGTGTAGGCTAAATTGTGGAAACAATCCGTGGTTCAAATCCCGGCTATGGCATTGAATTTTTCAGTCTGACTCTATGTTTCCACTAGGACTACAATATTTACTAAGTACAGTAAAGCAAAGAAACATCCTGTATGTACAATACATAGATATCCTAAAATTACACACTAAGATGAACTGAGATCACAGTTCATCATCCATGTATTCCTCAATTGAATAGTATACCTTACTGACAAGTAAACTTCTAGTAGACTTTTTGAAGAGATTTTGATTTTGGATTTCCCTAAATGTTTGTGACAATTTATTATATATTTTAATTCCCATATAATGTGGACTTATTTCAAGCTAACCTATGACCTGGATATTTATGTCTGTTTTTCTTCTTATGTTGTGTTCATGTTGAAGCTGATTTTTTAGAAAACAGTTATAAGCAAGCAAGCAAGCAAGCAAGCAAGCACGCACGCACGCACGCAAGCACGCACGCACACACACACAGTGTTTCTAAACGACACCGAGGAATATACAGAAGTACCTGCTCAGCCTCTATGTGACACATATAGATAGTGCTCACTGCCAAAAGAGCCGCATAAAAAAAGTGCTCCAGAATGAGTGTGGATTAGGCAGTTACAGGAACAATGCCGTGTGCCTCACTATCAAAGTTTGCAAGTAGGTGGCACACCGTGCCGCCTACTGTAGCTGTTTGTAAACATACCGACATAATCCACAGTAGCTTGCTACTATTAAGAATTTCTTTGGCTTAGGAAAACGCAATAAAGAAGCTATTCTTTTGTTATTTGTTTATGGGTGTTTAACCTGTTCCAACATTCCGTTCTAACAGTCGATGATGGCAAATAAGCTGGTGGACATATGCAACTTAAACCTTTTAGAGGGAAGTTAATGTTAGTGAGATAGAGATTGGAATCATTAAATGATAAAAAGAACAGAGAACAATATCAAAGAATTGTAGATTAAGTTAACCAAAACTAAATGCTTTATGTAATAAGATAAGCATTTTATTTCACTGGTTTAATAATACTAAATAAAGCATTTGTAACTGAAAAGGAAGCTGTTGATTTTACAGTAACTGTTTGAAAGTACTGTACAATTAAGACCATAGCAAAATGAGCAATCTTGGAACTGTCCAAGTCACAAATAACTGCCGTTTGCCCCATTGCCTGAAAGCGAGGTTAGGGTCACTGATAAAGAGCAAGGAGCAATGCTTTTGTTTTCATGGCCGGTGCAACCCAATGAAAACTTTTGAGGTTTGCACACCAGTGGTTCCTGCACTGCCTAATCACAAAATAATGTAATATTTAATGCTGCATAAAATTACACCTAAGAGAATTTCGAAGCTGCAACACCGAAATTCGGACTAGTTAAGCTATAAACTACGAAACGGTTACATTTGTTTGGTGTTGTTTCGAAACAACCTGTGTATATATACAGGTGTCCCACCAAACTCTGTGACCTAAATATCTCCGAAATGTAACAAAATATGAAAATTCCAACTGGCCAGGAATGTACCTATGTCAGGGGCTCCCACAATGAGAAGGTATGCACAATCCATAAAGGTAAACAAATAATACTTCCAAAACCAAGTTGCATTTTTTAAATGAAACATGTATGTTTATTCTAGTAAAATGACAACTAGAGCTACAATTAGTGATAACACACTTGGTTCCGCTTTTCTAAACATATTTACTACTGGCCTGTAGCCCTCAGAAACTTCACTGCTGTGCATTACATCCGGCATGGAATATGCACCCACAAATCACCAGTAGAATCTAGTCTGATGAAACCATGCCACTTCAACAGATGTTTAAGTGTCCTCCATTTGCATCACTACATTTTTGGAATCTGGTAACAAGAGGGTGTTGCACGGATTGCAGTGTTTCTACAGATATTGCCGCACACACCGCAGTAATACGCTGTTGTATATCCTCTATTGTCTTTGGCAGTTTTTTATACACTCTATCCTTCAACATGCCCCAGAGAAAGAAGTATTATGACGTCAAGTCTGGAGACCGAGCTTGCCATCGCACAGGACCTCCCCATCCTATCCACCTATTTGAAAACTTTGCATCCAATGTGCACTAATGCGGGACATTCATTATCCCAGAACCACATTGATTGACGCTTTTTCCAATCCCACCTCCTCCATGAGAAGGGGTACAGTATGTTGCAGAAATGATGCATATTTCTGTCCGTTTAATGTTACCTGATAAAAATAAGGACCTAAAATACGGTTACCAGTGATACAGCACCAAATATTGACACTCCACTGTCGATGAGCAACATGGCAAATCCAGTGGAGATTTTGCATGGGTCAGAAGTGCATGTTATGCAGATTCACATGATCATGATTTGTAAATGAAGTTTCGTCCATAAACAACGTATTACTTAGGAATTCTGGATTACCTTGCAACTGCTTAAGTGCAAAACAGAATACAATACAAGATTCAGTCATTCCCATACAGTTTTTGGTGCGGTGAGATATGAAATGGACGAAACTGATGCCTTTGCAAAATTCTGCTCACACTGTTGCAGCTTATTCCAGAACCTCGTGCAATCTGTCGGACACTCAGCTCAGGATTGTGCACTACAGCAGCCATATCAAAAATTTCATTTCCACTGCCAGTTGCTGTCTTTGTAGATACGTTGCCACTTTGTGGGAGATCAGCTTCCTGTTTCCCTGCGTTTTGTGCAGATGTTGGCAATGGTATGAGGCGAAGGACAACATCGATCTGGGTAGCGTTCAGAGTACAATGCCACAGTTGTGGTTGCATTTCTGTGAAACTCACCATAAATTAAAATAATATTCAGCTTTTCTTCGTTACTGAAGGCTGGCACATCGACTAGATGACGACAACTGTTACATGCCACACGAAAACACGGTTTTATGTGTAAATATGGAAAGCAATATCCGAAATGTACGTGCATTACGTTACAGTTTGACAGCAGACCAGATCAGGAAACACTAGTACATTGAAGCTTAAACATGCTGAGCTGATATCGGTTTGTTTACAGCAGGCTACAGCCTTGTGCAACCCCTGCTCTGGGCACAGAAGTACATGTGCTGCACTATGTCAGAAACGATTGCCATCATCTAACAGGTGTGTGTGTCTGTGTCTGTGTGTCTGTGTCTGTGTCTGTGTCTGTGTGAGTGTGTCTGTGTCTGTGTGTATGTGTGTGTCTGTGTCTGTGTGTCTGTGTCTGTGTGTGTGTCTGTGTGTGTCTGTGTGTGTGTCTGTGTGTGTGTCTGTGTCTGTGTGTGTCTGTGTCTGTGTGTGTGTCTGTGTCTGTGTGTCTGTGTCTGTGTGTGTGTGTCTGTGTCTGTGTGTGTGTCTGTGTCTGTGTGTGTGTCTGTGTGTGTGTCTGTGTGTGTGTGTCTGTGTGTGTGTCTGTGTGTCTGTGTGTGTGTCTGTGTGTGTGTCTGTGTCTGTGTGTCTGTGTGTGTGTCTGTCTGTGTGTGTGTGTCTGTGTGTCTGTCTGTCTGTGTGTGTGTCTGTGTGTCTGTCTGTCTGTCTGTGTGTGTGTGTGTGTGTGTCTGTCTGTCTGTCTGTGTGTCTGTGTGTCTGTCTGTCTGTGTGTGTGTCTGTGTGTCTGTCTGTCTGTCTGTGTGTGTGTCTGTGTGTCTGTCTGTCTGTGTGTGTGTCTGTCTCTGTCTGTCTGTGTGTGTCTGTCTCTGTCTGTCTGTGTGTGTGTCTGTCTCTGTCTGTCTGTCTGTCTGTGTGTGTGTCTGTCTCTGTCTGTCTGTGTGTGTGTCTGTCTCTGTCTGTCTGTGTGTGTGTCTGTCTCTGTCTGCCTGTCTGTGTGTCTGTCTGTCTCTGTCTGCCTGTCTGTGTGTCTGTCTGTCTCTGTCTGCCTGTCTGTGTGTGTGTCTGTCTCTGTCTGTCTGTGTGTGTCTCTGTCTGTCTGTGTGTGTGTCTGTCTCTGTCTGTCTGTGTGTGTGTCTGTCTCTGTCTGTCTGTGTGTGTCTGTCTCTGTCTGTCTGTGTGTGTGTCTGTCTCTGTCTGTCTGTGTGTGTGTCTGTCTCTGTCTGTCTGTGTGTGTGTCTGTCTCTGTCTGTCTGTGTGTGTGTCTGTCTCTGTCTGTCTGTGTGTGTGTCTCTGTCTGTCTGTGTGTGTGTCTCTGTCTGTCTGTGTGTCTGTCTGTGTGTGTGTCTGTCTGTCTGTCTGTGTCTGTCTGTGTGTGTGTCTGTCTGTGTCTGTCTGTGTGTGTGTCTGTCTCTGTCTGTCTGTGTGTGTGTCTGTCTCTGTCTGTCTGTGTGTTGTTTTTTTTTTTAATTTATTGAACTTTAACAGCATGCCCCGTTACGGAGTAACATTACATGCATTTAATTACATAGATACATTATGAATAGTAATCACATTTTGATATTATTTTACAATAATTTTTTAAATATTAGTATTTAAATGTTCAATTCACTTATTGTTTTAAAATAAAAATTGTTTACAAGTCAATTGAATTAACATATATACAAAAAGCTTTCAAATGTTTATTTATAAGGTTTTGGTTTGACACTGGCCATTTTCCTCCATTCTTGTGTACTTCTTCAATCAACTTGTCCCTCTGATGTTTTGTGTCTCTACATTCATAAATGAGGTGGTTTGCAGTCTGCTGTGGGCTATTGCAGGTGCATTGGGGATCATCTATGATATGAAATCTATACAAGTAAGCTTTAGTTTTTCCATGTCCTGATACCATTGCAGTGAATGTCGCTGTTAATGGTAGTTTTGTCTTAAGACGATCCTTTATCAAAGGGAAGAATGATTTGGTAAGGGCTCCTTTACTTGTACTGCTCCATCTCTGTTGCCACTGTAGATGTCCTGCCCTCTCTATTTCAGTTTTCAAAGAAGATTTTGGTACCTTGTTGTAAATAGTCTTTATTTCGATGTCTTCAGCAGCTGATTTTGCTAATATGTCTGCTAGCACGTTACCAGTAACTCCTGCATGTGCTTTCACCCAACTAAAGTGTATTGTCCACTGATTTCTTTCTAAAGTTCCTAGTCTATTAAGTGTCTCCTCAGGAATGTAATTGTGTTTATTGTTGTTTTGTAAGGTGGATAGTGCCACTTGACTATCTGTAAATATGGCTACAGTCTTCTCTTTGTTCAGCGTATTTGCCATATTTTGTACCTCTTCAAGTGCTTTCAAAATAGCCAGTTGTTCGGCCTGATTGTTTGAACACCTTCCATCCAGCCTGAATTGCAGTTGTCGAATTACAGTATTGTGCTTGTACAGAACTACAGCAGCCCCGACTTTTTCATCTGATTTACTCCCATCCGTAAAAATTTGAAAGACGTATGCCCCATCATCCTCAACTGCTTTTATATGAGGTCGTTCTGCTGGATGGTTCCAGACGCTTGGTGGTAGGGGTGCATCATAGTCACGTTCACTGTGTATATCATTATACAGTTTTATTTTGCCTTGTATTGTTATACCAATTGGCTGGATGCCGGCAATAACACAAGATGCATCATAAGAAATTGTCCTATATGCCTTCGTCATTTTTATATTGAACAATCTCTGAATCCTCTGGAATTTTTTAATGTTCTTCTGCTTTTCTAGGGCAAATCCCCACACAGGAGCACCATAAGTTAAAATAGGTTCTATTGCGCCTTTATAAATAGTTTCTAGCGCCTTATTTCCCAGTCCCCAAGTGAGTTTTGCGCACTTGGAAAGATTATGCAGAAGTCGTAGCGCTTTGTCATGTACTTGATCTATGTGGTGATCAAAGCTAAACTTCCTATCAATGTAAATACCAAGATATTTCATAACATCCACTTGTTCCAGAGTTTTATTGTTCAGATATATGCTGATTGCTTCATTATGATTAGTTTTCTTCTTTGATATTACCAAAACCTTTGATTTTGAGTCGTTAAACTGGATTTTATTTTCTTTAGCCCATAACTCAATTTTCTTTATGTCCTGATTTGAAAAATTTTCAGCATCTAATATACTTTTTCCTTTTGTCATGACAAGTAAATCATCAGCAAATGCTATTACCTCTGTCCGCGTTGTAAATTCCAATTTTAGCAAAGAGTTATATAGTATATTCCAAAGTCCAGGCCCACAACAAGATCCTTGCGGACAGCCTCGCTGGACCCGTACTTCAGTCCTGAATTCATTCGTAGAGAGAGTTGCTTTCCTATTTTTAAAATAATCCTTTGTAAGTTGGTACAAATTTCTTGGGCACTGCATCTCTCTTAAGTTATTTAAAACACTAGGCCACCAACATGCATCAAAAGCTCCTTTCACGTCCAAACTCACCAAAACAACATAACCAAAACATTTTAGCTCATCTTCAATGAATACCTTCAGCGCCATTGCTGCATCTGTCGTGCTTTTCTGAGCTTTAAATCCAAATTGTCTTGTACTGTAAAGGTTTCTCGTGTTAATATGATATTCAATCCTATTTATCATTAACTTTTCTAAAACTTTACCGCATATGTTCAACAAGCTGATTGGTTGATATTTTGTTATCGTTACACTATCTTCTTTGCCTGGCTTTACTATAGGAACTATAGATGAACGCTTCCATCTTTCTGGAAAAATTCCTTCCATAAGACATTGATTATATATTGCTGTAAAGAAATATGGGAACATTTTAAAAGCATTTAACAGAATATCACTAGATATTCCATCTTCTCCCGGTGACTTTTTTGGATTGAAATTTTTTAATACAACCCAAATTTCATTAGGTGTAAATTCCTTGTCATCTGGGGTACTAATTACTTCCTCTGCAAGCCTCCTTAGGTCTTTTTGTCGTTCAGTATCATCTTGTACCCTATCCTCCGGAATGAAGTTCTCCAGCATATACTTTAATGTGCTTGGTATATCTTCAGTGTAGGTTCCATCTTCTCTTTGCAATGTAGTAAGTGAATTCTGATATCTTATTTTACTGGCTGCGATCTTATAGACTACAGTCCAAGGATTAGTCCCATCAGTTACATTACAAAATTCCCTCCAGGATTTAAACTTTTCGTCATTTATTTTCCTTTGGTATTGCCGATTACCTTGTGTGTGTGTCTGTCTCTGTCTGTCTGTGTGTGTGTCTGTCTCTGTCTGTGTGTGTGTCTGTGTCTGTCTGTCTGTGTGTGTCTGTGTCTGTCTGTGTCTGTCTGTCTGTGTGTCTGTCTGTGTCTGTCTGTCTGTGTCTGTCTGTCTGTGTCTGTCTGTCTGTGTCTGTCTGTCTGTGTGTATGTCTGTGTCTGTCTGTCTGTGTGTCTGTCTGTGTGTCTGTCTGTGTCTGTCTGTCTGTCTGTGTGTCTGTCTCTGTCTGTCTGTCTGTGTGTCTGTCTCTGTCTGTCTGTCTGCCTGTCTCTGTCTGTCTCTGTCTGTCTCTGTCTGTCTCTGTCTGTCTGTCTCTGTCTGTCTCTGTCTGTCTCTGTCTGTCTCTGTGTCTGTGTCTGTGTCTGTGTCTGTGTGTGTGTGTGTGCGTGCGTGTGTGTGTGCGCGCGCGCGTGTTGGGGGGTTCAAGGTTGTGTCAAAATTTTTAATGTTTTAAACAGTCGTCTGCAAGAACCTCTATAAACTTCAATGGGTCAATATGAATATTATTTACTTTTGAATTCACAAGATTCTATCACAACCTATTGCACTTCCCTATATGGTTATTCCATATGAAAGTACAGAATGAAAGTAACTGTAATACACGATTTTCCTTGTTTCTAAATTTGTTATTTGAGCCAGGCAGGACATGTGGAAACAGGAAATATTTAATTTCTTTTCTGTATAATTTGGATGTCTACTCCATATGAGGTGTTCATCTACAAATAGGCCTAAGAGTTTTGCTTCGTGGCTGATGTTAGAAGGTTTGTTTGCATGTTTTCTACTGCAGGTTTGAATTGCATTATTTCTGTTTTAGCTGTATTTAATTTCAATCTGTTGCATGTAAACCATGCTTCCAATTGTTCTACAGCCTGGTCAACATTTAAATTTAAAGGGAGTCGATTAATGACACTAAACAACACTTTTAAATTTTCCCGGAACATGATTCAGAGACTATTTGCCTCCGTTGTCAACTGGATATCGACTGGTTCTCAGTGGTGTAGCTGGCAATACTTTGTCATAGGTCTCCTCTGGTGGCAGTTCGAGGAACTTGCTGAACAAATCTTTCTGGGGGATGTCACAATTGAATACTTTGTTCCTATTTTTTGAAATGAAGATTTGTTCCCATGTGGACAGTTCTTGTTTTCCTGATGCATGTTTTAGAAGTTTTGGTTCTGGATTTATGTTGTGGTTTTTTTTTTTTCCCAAAATTGCATGGCAACTGCTGATTTTTCTAATTGTTTGTATTTTGTTTCTAAAGTGTTCCTTTGCTCTTGTTTCTAAATTTCTTTTGGTTTTTCCAATATAAATTTGACTACAGTCACAGCATTCAATTTGATATATACCAGATTTCTTGTGAGATGGAATGACATCTTTAATGTTTGAGCAAATTAGGTTTTTTAAGGAGTAATGGTTGACTGGTGCTGGTTGAATGTTTTGTTTTTTGAGACCTTTTTGAATTTATCAAAGGCCCATGGATGGTAAGTGAATTTTTTGAAAATCATATTAGTTTCTGTAGCTGAGAGGGTTGTGGTTTCCTTTATTAGCTTCTTTTTTGCTAAGTTCACTTTTTTATCTACTAATGATTTGGGAAAGTCATTTTTTGTGCTATTTCAATAATTTTGTTACATTCTGTTTTGTATTCTTTTGCTGTAAGAGGGATGTTGACCAGTCAGTGTGTTAAACTATTGAAGATTGCCTGTTTGTGGGATCTTGGGTTGTAGCCATTAGCTTTTATGTAGTTGTCTGTCTGTGTTGGTTTTCTGTTAATGCCAAAGTTTATTCTGTTTTTATTTCTGATTATTTTTAGAACAAAAAATGGTAAATACTCGTCTTTTTCTTTTTCTACAGTGAACTTGCTTTTTTCTTGGATATTTAAAAGTTTTAGTGCATCACTGATGCGTTCTTTTTTTTTTTTTTTTTTTTGTACTATTGTGTTTGGTACTGGTCTGGTAACGATATGTAGATGACATATAAAACACATCAGTGATGCACTAAAACTTTTAAATATCCAACAGTGGTTTACACTGTCAAACGCTTTGGATGTGTTGCAGATTACGGCAGCAGTTTGTCTTTTTTCGTCCAGAGTTTTAGCTACCTTGTTTACAAAATCCATGAGCGCTGTGGTGTTTGATAATTTTTTCCTGAACCCATGCTGGGAATTATTAAGAATATTTGTATTTTCAAAATAAGTTATTAATCGTGAGTGCACTATTTTTTAAAAAATGATAGAGAAAGTGGGAAATACCAAGATGGAGCGTTAGTTTTCTGGTTCAAATTCACCTCCCTTGTGAATAGGATGGGTTACTGCATATTTCATTCTTTCCAGAAACACTCCCATGATGAGTGACTGGCTGTATATATCAGGTGAGTCAGCTGCCCCTTATTTTCGAGTTTTATGCTATTCACGTTTTACACTCCAACCTGAAAACATTGACTCCATTACTAGATTCTACCCGCGTATTTAACAGGGATGTTAAACACTCGAAATTAACACTAATATAGATGTCATCGCAGCACCTGTAATTATATTCGTAATTAGACAGGTGAAGTTTGCACATCTGTGAATGTTCACTGGAACCAGAACGGAATGTTCTCACACGTTACTAGGTAACTCAGTTGGAATGAGTGCAAAACTGCGATGTCATCGGTCTGATGTGAAGGTGGTTCAAATCCCCTGCATATGTACACTAAATTTTTACCATGTAATACTCACAAATAACAATTATTATTCTGAAAACTGTTACTATGTTTATTTTTAATTGTTTTATATTTTATGGTATTGTTTGGTGTTTCTTTATTGGTGAACTACATGTAGGTAGTTGTTTAAACACACCTATAGATAATTGCAATTGAAATAAGGATCATTTATATACATCTGACACAGACACAAGGAAATTACAGATTCAAAGTTTAACTTGGCAGTTAAACACAATTTTTCACACACAGAATTATTGCGCTATTAACAATGTCATTTCAATTAATTGATGGAAATTAATCATTTCTTCATATAGGCCAAGGTTTTTGATAGATAGTCAACATGAAAAATTCAATGCCATGGCCGGGATTTAAACCACGGATCTCCTGGTTTCCGTCCGGTCATTCTAACCCATTGAGCTACCATGGCCAACGTGCCTTCCTGACATTAAATTCTCCATTTCACTCGTATATTTCCCTGGTAAACCACTAGGGGCTCTCGCATCCGAGATACACCCTTTGTGGCGACTTACTATTGTAAGTACTTGAGTCCCAGGCTTCATCATTTAACTCTTATTATTTTAGTTAACTGATGGAAATTAATCATTTCTTCATACTAGCCTTATATAGGCTAAGGTTTTTGATAGATAGTCAACATACGATAGTAAGTCGCCACAAAGGGTGTATCTCGCATGCGAGAGCCCCTAGTGGTTTACCAGGGAAATATAAGAGTGAAATGGAGAATTTAATGTCAGGAAGGCACGTTGGCCATGGTAGCTCAATGGGTTTGAGCGACTGGACGGAAACCAGGAGATCCATGGTTCAAATCCCGGCCATGGCATTGAATTTTTCATGTTGACTCTATCAATGTCATTTCATATTGGTATGTTCTGTTGCGCTGTAGTGACCCTTTTTCTATTCCTGGAACACAACTCTAACGAAGCAAGTGCTCGAACTGATGGCCTTCTTGGGTAATGCACGCCTGGGCACGCTGTTGAATGGAGCCTCTAACTCAGTGTAGCATAACGGGTTGAACAGATCTACAGGCCACTGTAATACACTGGCAAAGGGTTTCTGGATTGTCCAGCTCCTCTGCAAAAACGTGTTCTTTTAAATAACCCCAGAGGAAGAAGCCAAGGGATGTCAGATCGGGTGATCTGACAGACCAGAAGACGTCTTCCTATCCAATGATCAGGAGGTGCAGCATTCAAATGATTGCAGACGATCCTCAACTGATGCAGAAGAGCACCATCGTGTTGAAACCATATCGTCATTCGCTCCATTAGTGGCACATTCTCTAATAATAAAGGGAGCTCATTATGGAGGAATTTCAGATAGCGTGCTCCTGTTAGATGCCCCTCGAAGAATAAGGGTCCAACAAGGTGGTCTCCCAAGATTCCACACCAGACATTTACACTCCACTGCTCTTGGAATGCTGCCTCCCTTACCCAATGAGAATTATCAATGCTCCAATAGTGCATATTGTAGCGATTTAGTTCCATTGTTGTGGAATCCTGATTTGATGGGTGGCCTACCTTCCAAAACAATAAGGCATGGCTGACTCACCTGGTATAAGCAAGGGGGACACACAGTTTATCTTGTACTTTTTTTACTAGCATTACATTTTTACTCAGCAGTCATTACAACACATTCAACCATGCTCTGAAGTTAGCAATCAGCACTTACAACATGGTGTAATGTTCAATTCAGATTCAGATTTTTTTTTTTATTCTGCCATTTGCAACATGTTTTACAAAGCATCGTCAAAAGTAACACTACAATTACATTTTTACAGTTCAATAATAAAACAAATAAATCTATTTACAGATTATTAGTAATTCTAGATATACACAATAGATTGATAACAAAATTTAATAAACTAAGTCTAAGTCTCTCTTCCCTTTTTGTATTCCTCAATTGAGTAGAAAGCGTTTTTCACTAGGTAAGTCTTTATTGCATAAATTTTCTTCACTTCTTCAATTATTGCCTTGATAGAGTGATGTAAATGATTATATAAATTTTTTGCAGTACTTTCAATACATTTGGCAGCTAATGTTCCCCTGAACCTATTTCTAAAGTAGTTCTGTTTTGTTCTTGTATTATATTCATGAATGTTTCTATTTTTTCCTTCTATGTGGTTTCTTATTACATGTTTGAGACATTCAAATATATATAAACAGGGTAATGTGAGTATTTTAAGTTTTTTAAAGCTACTTTTACATGATTGTCTCCTAGGGATTTTTTCCATTATTCTTATTGCTCTCTTTTGTTGCCTAAATGTTTTTAACATATTTTTCTTACCTGCTGCCCCCCATAAAATGACCCCATAACTTAGGTGTGCATGTATAAATGCATAATAAACCTTCAGTGCACTGACTTCATCCATAATTTGTGTTGTCTGTTTTAATACATATATGCCCTTGTTTATTTTCTTATTGATCTTTTCTATATGTTTGTGCCATTTTAAACTACTGTCTATAACTAATCCTAAAAAGTTTGTCTGTGCTACTTGGCTAATTTGCTTATTTTGTACTGTTAATGTGATGTCTGACTTTTTTCTATTACTGAGCTGAATTTGCATCCATTCGGTTTTGTTTGTGTTTAGTACCATTCCCAGTGCTTCTAAATAAGTGCTAATTGATTCTAATAAGGAGTTTGCTTTTCCCTGAACTTCTGTCTCTGTCTTACCTGTTACCACTACAGTTGTATCATCTGCATATCCAATTGCTAATCCTCCAGCATCCTGTATTATTTTAAATAGAAAATTTATATATAGGATAAACAGATATGGACCTAATTTTGACCCCTGAGGCACTCCATGTGTTACACGTTTGAATGCTGATTTAACTTTTTTTAAATTTCCTCCTGAATTGTGTATTATTTCGACACACTGCACCCTATTTTGCAGGTACGAACTTAACCATTTTAATGGTATGCCTCTTATCCCATAGTTTTCTAATTTCGCCAATAGATGTTTAATATTAACACAGTCGAAAGCTTTTGATAGGTCAAGAAAAATCGCTATCACTAACTCCTTTCTATCCAATGCTCTAACAATTATATCATTTCCCTTACTAACTGCATGTATTGTTGATTTCTTTTTCTGAAAGCCAAACTGATTCTGTGATATAATATTAAATTTACTACAGAAGCTCTGGAGCTGTTCTAGGAAAAGTCCTTCGATAATCTTTGAAAATCCAGAGCAAAGAGATATAGGGCGATAATTTTCCATCATTTGTTTGGAGCCTTTCTGTTTATAAATAGGTCTAACTATTGTTCGTTTTAGGTTACTTGGAAAGGTTCCTGAAATAAAACTTTCATTTATTATATGTACAAGTATATCCATTATTTCGTATTTGCAGTATTTTATCAATGTGTAATTCATGATTTGTTCTTAGTTCAGTATGTTTGAAACCTTTTAAAAACATCTGTTTGCATCATTTAACATTGTTTTAACTTTTCTCAATTAACTTGTAATAATGTTGGTGAAAATTTGATCAACAATAGCATTATTTGCATATGTTTATTAACGATAAGCAAATTCACAGTTGCACATTAGTTTAAAAATGTTTTCACCTACTCCAGAGCACAGAGTTTTAATGCCACATAAAAATTCATGAGTTACCAAGTCAATTCAAGATAGCTTTGTACTAAATATTAAAAGCAGAAGCATTATTAACAGTGAAGTATTCTTCATATTTGGCAGTTTAAAACTGAAGATACACAGCTACTCTTATTTCAAAATTATTGCAATGCTTTGCAGCAAAAGATCTGAAAAATGTTAATGTCTTCTAGCTCAATAACAAGACACTTAGAGCCGTACATTCCATAAAAGAAAACAATAGAAGCTCTGAGACATGTCTTATAGCTCTTCTGTTATTTGTCTCACCTGAATGACTTAAACAACCACAAGATTAAAGCTACTGCTTACCTGTCCCAAATTTATTAAAGGCATGACCTGCTTTTGAAGTAGACTTTTCCAATTGGTCTAACCTCCAAGAGTCATTGGAGATATTCTTCTCATGCTCTGAGTTGACTGCATTTACTTCTCGCTCTGTTGCACTTTCCGTGAAAAGTGGACAAAGAAAAAACTGTGCAAATCGATCAAGTGCACCACCAAGAAATTCAGGTACCACGTCAAAGTAATAATTTGTATGGTCGCAGTATGTACAAGCATTAGAACTGCCACCATGCTCAGACAGAAATTTGTTGTATTCATTTTCAGCTGGATATTTCACAGTTCCCAGAAATAACATGTGTTCACAGAAGTGTGCTAAACCTGGCAAGTAAGTGGGGTCACTCATATGTCCTATATAACAAAAAAACAAAAAAGAACAATATTAATAAGATTAATTTTGCATAGTAAGTAATATCCTTCCAACAGAAGCATTTAACAAGACCTCGTGGGTGTTACTGATATCTTTATACATACATAAGGTCTGTTGGATCATACATAAATGTATCAAGTACTTAGCAGATTGCTCTTGGAAACATATTGTACTCTAAGTTATGAACTAAAAGCAGCTGTACATTCTGAGTGTTAG
The DNA here is from genome assembly GCA_030765055.1 of Mantis religiosa. NCBI lineage: Eukaryota > Metazoa > Arthropoda > Insecta > Mantodea > Mantidae > Mantis > Mantis religiosa. Next base: position 183,432,707 of record CM060950.1, read on the forward strand.
AATGAAGAGATGTGCTCAGAAGGTGCACAATGAGACCATTAACAGTGACCTGTTTTCCACCAACTTGTTTTTGCTGATAAATAACATAAGAGCAGCTTCTAATACAGTTGCTGTGAAACAATATTCTAAAAGAAAATTTCTATATTGCATTTCTGTTTCATTTAATTCCATTTCAATGCAATTTTCAGTAGTTACATCCAATGGATAAAACACATATCCCATAAGCCAATAATACACAACATAACTATTTAAAATTCATATACCAGAAATAAGTGATATAAAGGTATAAAAATGCAAATAGAATTAAAGAAAGAATATTAAACAACACAGCACTACACACAAACACATCATATTATACAGTACGTTTAAAAAATACCTGCATTTTTTTGCCTCAGTTAAATGTAAGAGTTTTTTCAAAGATCACTTGGGCATCATAAACAGTATTGTCACCCAATTAGCGGAAGGTTTGACGGCACAGCTGTGTGGGGAAACCGGAGGGAGCTGAGCCACGCCTCCCATTAGTCTCTGTCACTAACTGAAGGGTGGTTAAAGGAATGTCACCCGTCCCTGGACGTTTCTCTCCCCTTCTCCGGTGGTCTGGAACGTTCGGTAATTAGAGACTTCTAGAAAAACACTGACATTCCTATAAAAGGGCTTCAGAGAGACAGTTAGTCAGTGTTTGACGTGCTAGTGAAGTAGCGCCGGGTACGTGCATCGGAACGATAACGGACGAACTGGTGAACCGTAATTGCGTGCATTACGTAATTTTGTGTAATTGGCAAGTGTTTAACTGTAAGACGGTGGAAATAAAGAACATTTTTGAGTGGTGAAATTGGACTTTTTATTTCACGAACCCACAAAGTCACACTGGTGTCAGGAAGCGGGAAGATAACATCACCGAACATTACAGCCATGGAATCCGCATTGGAAATGCTTTTGGCGAAGATGAACGAGTTAACAGAGAAAACAGAAGCGGCAAAAAACAGCCTCACCGCCGAGTTGAAACAAGTGAAGACGGCCAACGACAACATCACCGCGGAACTGAAACAAATGAAGACGGCCAACGACAACATCACCGCGGAACTGAAACAAATGAAGACGGCCAACGACAACATCACCGAGAAGATGGAAGAAATGAAGGCCGAATTAACAGCGAAGACGGAAACGGCTAACAGCAACTTGGCCACGACAATGACCTCAAAGATGGCCGAACTGACCACGGAAATGAAGGTGGCGAACGAGGCTCTCGCCGCCAAATTTGAAGAACAGTTGGCCGGCGTGAGGGATGACGTGACGGAGCTGGGCAAGCGGATGGGCCAAGAGGACGAGCGCGTCGAGGACCTGGCGAGCCGCGTTAACGACCTGGAAGGGAAAGCCGACAGCAGCGTGAAGTCCCTGAACGCCATGGTGGAGGACGTCGTCGGCAGGAAGCTGAAGGATTTGAAGGCCGACGCGCCGGGACGCGACACAACATCTGCGCGCGTCAAACCTCCCAAGTATGACGGCGCGTCAACGTTTGAGGTCTTCCGCCGCCAGTTCGACACAGTGGCCAGGCACAACGGATGGTCACTGGAGGAGGAGGCCACACAGTTAATAGCCAGCCTCCAGGGAAGAGCCGCGGAAGTCCTAAACGCGGTGCAGACGACGGCGGCGCCCAAGGACATCTGGGAAGCCCTGGAGGATCGCTTCGGGAACCACCGCTTAGCCGCAGCATACCGCAGCCAGCTAAAGGCAAGGTCACAGCAGCCGGGGGAGACGCTGCAGGAGTTCGCCATTGCGATCGAGCAGCTGGCTAGCAAGGCCTTGGTTGACCTGCCACTGGAGTTCGTATCCCGGGAAGCCGCCTACAATTTTGTCGACGGGGTACGGGACACGGAGATTCGTCAGCGCCTAATGCTCGGGGAATATAAAACCATCCACGAGGCGCTGACAGCGGCACTAAGGATGGAGGCGGCCAAAATAACATCCACCCCGACGTCGAGAACGAGGAGTGTCCGCTACGCCGGAGACAGAAGACCAGCTGAGGGACGCCGGCGAACACCTAGTGGCCTGTGTTGGGGGTGTGGACAGCCCGGACACCTGCAGAGAGACTGCCCACACCAGGAAGAGCAGCCGGAAAACTAGTAAGGGCCGTCGTGGAGAGGGGCACGTCGGCGCCATCACCACCATCCCCTCGAGTGACACTGCGCGCCGTCAGCCGGCGTATGGATGACAGCCTCATCGCGGACGGTTGGGTAAGAGGGAAGCCGTGCTGCGTGCTGGTGGACACCGGGGCGGCCGTGACCATCATCAGACCTGACGTGGCGAAGGGTTTGCCGGCAAGGAAGCCAAGCCGACCATACCAGCTTGTCACGGCATCGGGCGACACCTTGCCAGTGGAGAAGGAGGCCCTGCTGGAGCTGAACTTGGGACGGAGTGCCGTGCGTCTGTGGGTGTTCGTCGCGAAGGTGGCTGAGGAGGTGATTCTGGGACTGGATGCCCTCAGGAGCCATGAGGCGACGGTCGACGTCGGCAAGAAGGTCCTGCGGCTTAACGGAGAAGAGGTTATACTCCGTCAACCCGAAGAGCGCCTTGGAATTTGCAGGGTCGTCTTGGACGAAGACGTGGTTGTCCCCGCGAGGAGCGAGGTGGTGGTGACGGCGCGACTGGAGGGCCAGAGAACCAGGAACATGATGCTGGACCAGAAGACGCCTGTAAACGGACTGTGTGTAGCCAGGGCTTTGCTGCCGTGCCGAGGAGGTGCCCGTGAGACTGCTAAATCCTACGGACGCCGATCACGACGTCCAGGCCGGGACGGAGTTGGGAATGTGCGAGCCCGTGGTGAGCGTAACAGCTATCGACGAGACACAGGAGCCGGCGCCGAAGCAACACCTGGGGCCCCGGCTAGAAGGCTTGGTGGAGAGGGCGGCCGACCACCTGACCACAGAACAGTTGGAGAAGGTTCGACAACTGCTAAGACGGTATCAGCGCGTCTTCAGCCAAGGTGATAGTGACTACGGCCGCACGGACAAAGTGCTTCACCGCATCGACACCGGAGACGCCCGGCCTATTCGGCAACCACATAGACGCGTTCCGCTGGCGAAGCAAGGGGCGGTGCGAGACATGCTGGAGGACATGAGATCCAGGGGAGTGATTGAAGAGTCTGACAGCCCTTGGTGTTCCCCTGTAGTCTTGGTGACAAAGAAGAACGGCGAGCTACGCTTCTGCGTAGACTACAGAAAGTTGAACGCCGTCACCCGGAAGGACTGTTTTCCCTTACCCCGGATTGACGACACCCTGGACACGCTAGCTGGTGCACAGTGGTTCTCGACCCTGGACTTGAAGTCGGGCTACTGGCAGGTAGCTCTAGACCCGAGAGACAAGGAGAAGACTGCATTCTCGACGGGCCAAGGGCTCTGGCAGTTCACGGTTATGCCCTTTGGCCTCTGCAACGCACCAGCTACCTTCCAGCGCCTCATGGAGTCAGTGATGAGAGGGCTGACTTACGATGCCTGCCTGCTATACCTGGACGACATCATCATCGTCGGGAAGACTTTTGAAGATCACCTCGAGAATCTGAGTAAGGTGCTACAGAGACTGCAAGCGACCAACTTGAAGCTGAACGCGAAGAAGTGCCAGCTCTTCCGCAAGGAAGTTAACTACTTGGGCCACATAGTCTCAGCAACCGGAGTGGCCACAGACCCGGAGAAGACGCAGGCTGTGAGAGATTGGCCTCGCCCAAAGGATAAGAAAGAATTGCGCCGTTTCCTGGGGCTGTGCAGTTATTACAGGCGCTTCATAAAGGGGTTCTCCAACATCGCCAAACCCCTCACCCGCCTGACAGAGGAACACCGGCCTTATGTTTGGACGGAGGACGCAGAAAACGCTTTCCAGCACCTAAAGGAGACCCTGTGCAGTGCTCCAATTTTGGGTTTCCCACAACCGGGTGGCACCTTCATTGTGGACACCGACGCCAGCGACCATTGCATTGGAGGTGTCCTGTCGCAGATCCAGGACGGCCATGAGCGGGTGATAGCCTATTACAGCAAGACGCTATCCAAGGCAGAGAAGAACTACTGCGTCACCCGACGGGAGTTACTGGCGGTAGTAAAGACATTGGAGCACTTCCACAAGTACCTGTACGGTCAGCCATTCCACCTGAGGACTGACCATTCCGCCCTAACCTGGCTATTGACCTTTAAGAACCTGGAAGGCCAGACAGCACGTTGGGTCCAGAGGCTGCAGGAGTACGACTTCACCTCGGAACATCGTAGAGGGAAGAGCCACGGTAACGCAGACGCCATGTCCCGAAGACCCTGTCCAGAAGAGTGCGGCCAGTGCACAAGAGTGGAAGAGAAGGAGCGTGCCGCAGCAGTCCGAGTAGTTGTGGCAGTGCCTGCTGAAGGCTGGGATAGCGCAGGCCTGAGGAGGGAGCAGCTGGCGGACGCAGACTTGGGACCACTCTTGAGGGAAGTGGAGGCAGGGATGAGACCAACCTGGGAGGACATCGCACCGAGGAGCGCCACCTACAAGTCGTACTGGGCCCAATGGGACTCGTTGAAGACCAGAGATGGCGTGCTGTTCCGGGTATGGGAATCACCCGATGGGAAGACGCAGAGAGAGCAGTTGGTACTTCCCCGGAGTAAGGTCCCGGAAGTCCTGGAGGAAGTGCACGCCGGTACTTCGGGAGGACACCTGGGAGCGAACCGAACAATTGACAAACTACGGCAGCGCTACTACTGGCTGAGACTCCGAGCAGATGCTGAGAGATGGTGCCGTCAGTGTCACGTGTGCGCGGCGAGTCGTGGCCCTCAGACTAGGAGCCGGGGTCGCATGCAGCAGTACAACGTCGGAGCGCCATTCGAACGGATCGCCGTTGACATTGCTGGACCGTTCCCAGTTTCCGACCGAGGCAACAAGTACCTAATGGTGGTCGTGGACTACTTCACCAAGTGGCCGGAGGTGTATGCCATCCCAAACCAAGAGGCAAAGACAATCACAGACTGCCTCGTGGAGCAAGTGTTCTGTCGATTTGGGGTGCCGTTAGAGCTACACAGTGACCAGGGTACCAACTTTGAGTCCAACCTAATGAAGGAGGCACTACAAAGGCTTGGGGTGAACAACTCGCACTACGCCTCTACATCCCCAATCGGATGGCATGGTCGAAAGGTACATCAAGACCTTAGAGGAACACCTGAGGAAGGTCGTGGCCAGCCATCAGCGAGACTGGGACGTCAAGGTGCCACTGTTCTTGCTGGCCTATCGCTCGTCCACACACGACACAACTGGGATGACGCCAGCCAGCTTAATGTTCGGTCGAGATTTACGCCTCCCTTGTGACCTGGCTTTCGGAAGCCCTCCGGAGGTGAAGCAGCCGGTGAACGAGTATGTGGAGAACCTGGTGGACCGCCTCCACGACATGCACGAGATGGCTCGCCAGAACATCCAGAAGGCGAGCGACCGCATGAAGACCAGATATGATAGGCAAGCCAACAGCCAAGGGTTCCTGCAAGGTGACCTGGTCTGGTTGTATCGTCCTACCCGGACCAAGGGACGCTGCCCGAAGCTCCAGCAGCCATGGCAAGGACCGTACCGTGTGGTGAAGAGGATTAACGACGTGGTCTACCGCATCCAGAAGGTTCCCCGAGGAAAGATGTTGGTGGTACACCTGGATCGACTAGCCCGCTACAATGGTGCTGTTCGGGACGACCAGCTTTGAGGAGGGAGCAGTGTCACCCAATTAGCGGAAGGTTTGACGGCACAGCTGTGTGGGGAAACCGGAGGGAGCTGAGCCACGCCTCCCATTAGTCTCTGTCACTAACTGAAGGGTGGTTAAAGGAATGTCACCCGTCCCTGGACGTTTCTCTCCCCTTCTCCGGTGGTCTGGAACGTTCGGTAATTAGAGACTTCTAGAAAAACACTGACATTCCTATAAAAGGGCTTCAGAGAGACAGTTAGTCAGTGTTTGACGTGCTAGTGAAGTAGCGCCGGGTACGTGCATCGGAACGATAACGGACGAACTGGTGAACCGTAATTGCGTGCATTACGTAATTTTGTGTAATTGGCAAGTGTTTAACTGTAAGACGGTGGAAATAAAGAACATTTTTGAGTGGTGAAATTGGACTTTTTATTTCACGAACCCACAAAGTCACAGTATATTCTAAAGGACACCTTTTCACATAATCAAACTATTCTTATCATCATAGTTGTGCAAGTCATAACACCAGGAAAAAAATTTAAATGAAATGCTGTATTCCTTTGCATTCCATTTCAAAGATGCTACTGTGTTAGACTGAAGCCATTGATTATTGTTTAAACGACAAACACTGCTATGACAACCCAATAAATGAAAGTGAACCTTTATTTCTTTATATAAACCGAACAATAACACTGCTAATAATAAAATAAAGAAATTTTAAATACTGTCGCTGAGGCATTGTTGTGCCACAAGCCGCAGCCGGCGTGTGAGCGCAGAGCTAGACGCTTGCCGAGAGAGAGAAAGAGAGAGATAATTTCGCCTTTCTCGCTGCATCACGATTGTTATCGAACGATGATCGACTGAATTCTAGAACAATGACTGGAGGCATAAAAAGCCCGCCAGTGTGAGAATGGGGGGGGGGGGAGGGAGTTGCTAGTGAGTTGTTACTTGTGTATGCAGTAACTGTGCGCGCGCGTGCGCGTGTATACATTTAAAGTGTGCAGTGATTTGTTTTGTTTATGTGTTGTAGTGGGACGAGGTGACCTTGAGGACTGGTATGTAATATCACGTCATTTTTATTGCTGCTAGTTACTGCTGAAAAAGTTACTGTTTACTGCAATAAAGAGCATTTAAAATTTCTGCAAACAAGACTTTTAATTCCATGAACCCACAAAGTCACAATACATATGTTCAAAATGTTCTGTTATGAGGATGCGATATGAATGACCCAGGACAATTCTCACTTCTTTCACCGTCACTTGAACATTATTTTACGTGAATTTTTAAAATTAACCCTTATGAACAATAACAGGAAATTCAACATGTCACGGAGGCCAGCGCTATTAGCCAAACCCCACCATCTCCCTGTGTTAACCACCGGCTCTTTTGTCAAACAATAGCCAGGAAATACAATAGCCATTGTGCGCGGTATTTCTCTACAGAGAATTCCTTTTCACTCTGTCTAGAAGGTATTACAAATATGTCAGTGGCAGCATATAAAAGCCACAACGGAGGCTACACTAGTAAAATTACTCAAGAAGAACGTTAGTTCTGGAAAAGAAAAAAAAAGAAAGCGAAATGAAAGAGAAGTCCATGATGGAAGAAGTGAAGGTAGAAATGTCCAAGCTGAAAATGGAGCTATTGACGGAGATTCACGAGCAACTGGTCGGAGTGAAGAAAGATATAGATGAACTTGGCGGAAAGATGAAAAACCCTGGCCAACGTGTTCATGGCCTCAAGAACTTCAGAAACGGTTTGGCACCCTAGAGAATATTGGGCAAGGCTTAAAGTCTCCGGAGGGTTGACGGCAGTGCCAAGAAAACTAATGCAATGACGGAACGAATGCTTAGTGAAAATCCAAAGAACAAGGTCGAGGCGCCAGATGTGACTCAACATCCACGGTCATCAAATTACGCAAGTATGATGGATCGTCCGCAACTGAAGTTTTCAGGGGACAATTCGCCACCGTCACCACCCACAAGCATCGGTCAGAAGAGGAAGCCGCAATGTTGATAGCCAGCCTTCAGCAACGTTCGGCAGAAACTCTGAACACGATTCCGTCGGCGGCGGTGTCCAGAGAGAGAGAGAGAGAGAGAGAGAGAGAGAGAGAGAGAGAGAGAGAGATGGTGTTTAAAGGCGCTCAACTACTGGGTCATCAGTGCCCTTAAAAACAACTGACTTACAAAAAAACTGAATAAAAGTCTAAACCACTAAAAGACCATAAGACAAATATACTCATGATAAATCACCCACATAACCATGAGGCAAAGACTAAAATCTTAAAACCATAAAACCAGAAAGAGTTAAAAAAAGACTAAAAAGTCCCAAGTGCTTGCGATGTGGCAGACTACAACGTAAGTTAAAACAATAAAAATGTTAAAAAAAGGTTAAAGGTTAAAATACAGAAGTCCTTCGGCATAAATTCTAAATTTACATCTAAAACGAACGCTAAAACCTTGCCCACCGCCGCCTCGTCATCCGCGAGAATATCCACCAAACTGTCGTACCGACAGTTCCAAACCGCACAGCGGGCAAACTGGAACCGGGGTCCGATTCAATAAAAATAAAAAAAGTAGAAACTGTGGGTAAAATAACTGCCCAATGCGCAACCAAGCCAGGGTTATTTCTTTCCGATGGGATAAACGACAGGAGGTCACCCAAGGAATCGAGTGCTCCTTCACCGATCTCAGCTTGTTGCCATGCAGAGCAGACCACTCTTCGCGCCAGCACGAGAGCGCCGCCCTATGCACAAGCCGAAAGTCTTCCATAGTGACCAAAAGGAGTGTAACACTAGGCGCTGTGGCTGCCACTTTAGCCGCCAAATCCGCCATTTCGTTCCCTTCCAGGCCCATGTGACCAGGAAACCATGCACACACCACGCTGACGCCAGAGGCGTGCAAAACGTGGAGGGCATCCTGGATACGCTGTACAAGGGGATGGTGGTGGTACAGCTCACGAAGGCTCTGAAGGGCGCTCCGGGAGTCGCTAAGGATAAGGCTGTCACCCAACCTTCTGCGGCGAACATATAAAATGGCTCGGTATACTGCATGGAGCTCTGCAGTGTAGATAGAAGTGCTGCCATAGAGACAGAATGTAAAGGGTTCGGCCCCATGGACATACGCACACCCAACACCAGCAGAGCTCTTGGACCAGTCGGTATAAATTAAAATAAAATCTTGATAATCCGATAAAAATTCTAAAAACAAAGTGCGGATACCAGGTGGTGTCCAGAGACATCTGGGAGGCTCTCGATAACAGATTAGGACACCTTCGTCTGGCCACAGCCCACTGTAGCCAACTCAAGTCACAGCTTCAATAGTCAGTGAAGACGCTGCAGATCACCCTGACAACAGTATAAATGGCAAATACAGAGTGACCCGAAACACCCGCACCATAGGGACATAATTTGTTTTGCTCTTTTTTCTGGCAAACAATGTTGATTACTGAAGAACGTGTGGAACTTATTCTCCTTTGTAGAAGATATTCACAGAGAGATGTTACAGCTGAATTTAATCGGAGGCATCCTGAGCGAGAGTCAGTATCACACAATACAGTTGGGAGACTGCTTGAGAAATTCAAGAGAACTGAAGTGTGAAAGATGCCCCCCAATCTGGGCATCCATCCACTTCAGCAGAAATGGAAGAAATACTTTTGGCGAAAGTAGCAGCGAGTCCCGAGAAATCAACTTCCAGAACAAGCTTTGAACTTGGTATTCCTCGCACAATAATACGTGTCCAAAAAAAGCACAAATTTCACCCGCATAAGTTGCAGTTATTATATGACGATTTGGAAAGTCCTATGGAAATTTGTGAATGGTTTCTACGAAAAAATTGAAGATAATTCACAGTCCTTATCAAGTTATGTTTTCTGACGAAGCAAATTTTTGTGAATGGCGAAGTTAACACAAAATTTACGTTACTGCTCCGACAGTAATCCTCATTGATTTTCTAGGAACAAAGAACAAGGAGCTGCTTGTGTAAATTGTATGATGAGGTTTGTGAAAAGACCGTATCATTTGCCCATACTCTTGACCCAAATGTCAACAGTGAAACTCACCTGACAATGTTGGGAGATACATTATTGTCTGACTGTCATTAATTCCCACCCTGAGTGGTTCATGCGGGATAGTGCACCACCACATTACACCATTCAAGTAGGAACTTGGCTGGACAACTCCGCAATGGACTGGTCGTAGAGGACATGCGGAGTGGTCTCCTAGATCCCCTGATTTAAATCCAATGCATTTTGCGATATGGGGACACTTAAGTCAAAAGTGTACGAGGTGAAGATCTAGGATACAAACCATCTACAAGAGCGAATAGTAGCAGTACCATGCTATCATGCCAAACTTGGTAACCAATTATTAATTTTTAGATGAGTCGTATTTATTACACATCTGCTTCACTTTCGTATTGGTAACCAATACTTTACGGAACATGGTTGCCTGTTTACAGACCTGTTGTGAGTTGAATGGTTCTCATATTGAACACATAAAATAGTATAATAGTATAATCCCTATAATGCGGGACTTTTAGGCCATCCTGTAGAATTCTAGTTACCTTCCATAATAGTTACATGTGCCAGAAAGCCGCCCAGTACTTTGACAGGGTGCTACATACAAGTCGTACTGGGCCCAATGAGACTCATTGAAGGTCAAAGAGGTCGTGTTGTTTTGGGTATGGGAATAACCCGATGGGATGGCACAGAGGGAGCAATTCCCCGCAATAAGGTCCCGGAAGTCTTAGAGGAAGTGCATGCCGGTACTTCAGGACACCTGGGAGCAAAGCGAACGATCGACGAACTCCGACAGCGCTATTACTGGCTGAAGCTCCGAGCAGACGCTGAGAGATGGTGCCGTCAATGTCACGTGCGCGCGGCGAATTGCAGCCCCCAAACTAGGAGCCGGGGTCGCATGCAGCAGTACGTCAGAGCGCTATTCAAACGCATCACTGTCGACATAGCTGGACCATTCCCAGTGTCCGTCCGAGGCAACAAGTACCTGATAGTGGCAGTGGACTACTTCACCAAGTGGCCGGAGGTGACTTAAAGTTGATAAAGCAATAATCTTCTTCCAAATATTATAAACCTCTCGATAAACTGATTAAAAACTTTTTCTGGAGTTTTATTGATTCCTTATGTCATCCCGAACCAGGAGGCGAAGACGATCGCCGACTGACTCATGCAGCAACTGTTCTGCCGTTTTGGGGTGCTGTTTGAGCTTCACAGTGATCAGGGCACCAATTTTGAGTCTAACCTGATGGAGGCACTGGAAAGACTTGGGGTAAACAAGATCCGCACAACACCTCTGCACCCGCAGTCGGACGGCATGGTCGAGAGCTACATCAAGACCCTAGAAGAACATCTGAGGAAGGTCGTGGGCAGCCATTAGCGAAACTGGGACGTCAAGGTGCCACTGTTCTTGCTGGCCTACCGTTCCATCAACACAGGACACCACTGGGATGACGCCAGCAAGCTTAATGTTCGGCCGAGAGTTACGCCTCCCTTGTGACCTAGCTTTTGGGAGCCCCCAGAAGCAAAACAGTCCGCAACCGAGTATGTGGAGAACCCCGTTGATCATCTTCACGACATGCATGAGATAGCTCGTCATAACATCCAGATGACGAGCGACTGCATGAAGATCCAGTACGACAGCCAAGCCAACAGCCAAGGATTCCAGCAAGGTGACCTGGTCTGGTTGTACCGCACTACCCGGACCAAGGGATGCTGCCCGAAACTTCAATCGTGCCAAGGACTGTACCGGGTGGTAAAGAGAATTAACGTAGTGTACCACATCCAGAAGAAACCCCGAGGAAAGATGTTGATGGTACTCCTGGATCGTCTGGCCCGCTACGATGGTGCTCTTTGGGACGCCAAGCCTTTAGGAGGGAGCAGTGTCGCGAGGTGCTTGCTATTTGGCGACAGAAGCGGGGAGTAAAAGAGACAGATAGCGTCCAAGCCACGCTCACAAAGCCGATGAGCGCTTGGCACTTGCCAAGAGAGATGGCAACAGCGGTAGAAAGAGACAGAGATGTCTCCCGTTGTCTCGCTACGCCACGAAAGCTCGTGTGGTTTCGGCAACTTTCGAGAAACGATGGTTCGCTCATAAAAGACGAGAGGCAGCAAGTCGCGAGTTAGTTGCTACGGAGCAGTCAAGAACTGTTACTTCTGCAGTGTGCAGACGGCCTGGAAGATTGCGTTTGTGTGTGTTACGTCATTTTTAGAGCCTATAAGGGGTGCAAGAACGTCATTCTACGGAAATAAAGAACATTTTGAATTTATGCAACTAAACTTTTAATTTTACAAACCCTTAAAGTCACAATATTATCTAGCATCTTCTCCATGGTTGATTTTTATTTTTTCCAGAAACGTCTCTTTGATTGCTTTCTCTACTCAATTGGAAAAATTTCCTTTGTTTCTGACACATCTTTCTGTAGTGTTGTCGAATTTGATGTTGAATACTGTATGGCCATAAAATTTAATTCCTTATCACTCCATCAGGAGCTTGCTAGATCCACTTCACGGCTGAGTTTCTATTCATGAGGTTCCTTTAGTTAGTATTCCCTGCAAATATTAGTAAATCTTAGTATCAACCTATCATTCCTTCTGCCATACTCGCAAGGTCTCATCGGTTCTTATATAGCATATTCCTTTGTTCCTATTTTATAATCAAAATCCTCACCATGTGCATTATTTGTAGTGTTGTCCAGACCCTTTTAACTCTTTATTTCTTTGCTGATAATTAAGTCTGTGAATGCGTTTATTTTAATTATGGTTACTTTCATTTATTTCAACTAAGTAGATCTTATATACAATGCCTTTACATTCTTGAAAATCAGAAACCCCATTTCTGACTTAAGTTATTCCAATGAAGTCTTAATCCAAATTCATTTGGTTTTTTTATTATGCATTCGCCCTCTCTTCTAATCCTGCAAAATCCTATTATGTTATATTTTACATTCTCTAGATCAGTGCCAGCAAGATGAGCACCCGAAGTGTGAAATGCTTTACTCCTACATTCACCCCTTCCCTTTTCTTTCTACCTGGCATGTAAAAGGTGATATGTGCCACATTGGCATCATTTGGGTTTTAGATGACTCTCTTGCAATGTAATCAAATGTAGACTTTTGAACTGAAAAGTGGAATAGGAAAGCACAAAGAGCGTAAATGACAGTAGAGAGTATGAGTGACAGACATAGAGACATTGTTAGAGACTTATATTGGCACTGTATGAGAAACCGCTGGTTATATTATTCTCCAAAGCCAAACTTTACGTTCACAACAGTAGTTTTATAGAGTTGACATGCTTATTACTTTCATTTTGTTTTGCAGTGCTAGTTTATTCCCTTATGCTGCTAAATACATTTAAATACTTTGTATGTATTCTTTAAAATAAACATCATAATCTATCCAAAAAGTGCATTGAAATTCTTTACAACATACACTGCTAAATAATGCTTGCAAATAGATGCAGCTTGGGAAATGTATGTACAAATCCAAACCATGTATTCTTGAACCGCGAAGTGGTGTGTTGCTTTGAAGGTTTATAGGGTCCAGTATGAGTTGATTTGAACTTCCTTAGGTTGAAGTTCATAATGCATACCCTGTGGTAAACTGTGCTTTGCCAACGTGGAAAAAAAAAAAAAGAAAAAAAAGAAAAAAAAAAAAAACTTCACTGCATTGATAAGACTGCTGTATGACTATAAATAAAATAAACTGGTTTAGTTGGCTGTATTTACCTGTTTGTTGAAAGTAGTGGGGGCATGAGGGAGGGTAAATTCACACTTACAGTGCCTTCCTTCCCAGGCCTGCTCTAGATCATAATCCAGCTTTTCTTCTATGTCCTCATTCTCAATCTTCTGATTTTTAGTGCTGAGTTTTCAGTTCAGTAGGGTTCACATTGTGCTAGTTATTCCTCAGCAGGCTGTTTACGATCTACCTCATTTTTCCATTTTCTTAGTGGTTTTTCCTTCCGAGTTTCTAAAGCAATTCCTACAATAGCCTGTCCCATTTGTCTTTAGACTGACTCCAGAGTTCACTGTTTATTTTATGTTGGATGCTGTTGCGGTATGGCTCTGTCATGTTACCAATGAGTTGTTTTAAGTAGATTCAAGATTTGCATGTACTAAAAAACTAACATATTTGTGTTTTATATGCTGTTTCTAAAAACATGTCCTTAAAGCTGAAAAATATTTTTAAAAAAAATTCCAACAAAACATAAACTAACCAATACAATGTATAATGAATACTGAATAATGGAACTCTTCAATTTACAGCTAGACATCAGTTTTAAACATCTCATTGGAGCTGCACAAAAAATGCGTAGCAGAATTCAATGGCTATGGGATGATTCTTCTTCCTCTCCTCGCAGAATGAAGTTTAAGTGGCAGGTTGGGACGACATTTGCATCCAAATGTTCCAGATTTTGTGTTCTGGGATGAAATAATTTCTTACGATGTTCCCCATAGCTGTTACAGTTGATGAATGGAAATAATACACCTTAGGTGTGGTCTTGGACAGAGGTCTGTAGAAACTAATTTTCTAAATAATAGAAAAATTATTTAGCTTCCTTTACAGATATTCCAATCCTAATTCTGTACAATGATTTACAAAATGTGTCACAACACAGATTGATAAATAACTTCAGCAACGTCCTTTGATTATACAATATTGAATCAGATATATTTTTGTGGCTTTTCACATTATAAAACTTGTGTTGTGTTCTTTCACATCTGACCTCTGTCGCATCCTGGCATAGAATGATGCTTTCTTCTTGCAAAACGAAATTTACTGACTTTACCATCACTGGTAATTAAACACTTTTTTATTGACCATGTCATGCTTAACAACCAACACAATGATTCCATATTTAATTAATTTTAATAATTTCTCTTTTAAAACTTGAACAATCTAACACTCAAATATTACTTCAAATAATGTTAAAATTCTAATAACGTCATTAAAACAAATTAACATTATTGATTCTCTCCTCTTCATAACTTATTCTATCACATGGTTTTCTTCCATTCGTGTTTTTTTTTTTTTTTTTTTTTTTTTTACCTCGTTCACTTCACATCAACTTGAAACAACTGTTTCAAATGTAATCTTCAGATTGTGCCTCACATAGCCATGCCTATTAAGTTTGATTAATGCTTTATATTGGGAAAAGGAACATTTCATATCATTCGATGTCAAACTTGCACATTTGAAGAGGAAAATATTACTATCAGACAAATTTTTTAAGTTCAGTTAAGTACTCATCTTCCAAAATTTGGGCCACTACATGAGAGTTTAGCCAAGTCACATTTTCAATTAGCATTAGTTATTAAATTCTGGATAACCTCAATTGAAGAAATGTCTTTGATAAGTTTATTTACTACTGATATAAATGCTTCAAAATGATCTGTATTAATGTACCATGGCTTTAAGGTGTTGTTCTCTGCATTCTAGGAATAACATATAAAGTACAGATTGTCTCAGTTGACTCATATAATTTTTAAAATTACATATTTGCAAGTGTAAGTATATTGAAGGTTGTTTCATTGTACTTACAAAATGTGCTTGAACGGAGGGAGGGAGGAAAAGAGGGAGGGAAACTGTATACACAGTATATTATTAACACACTAAGAAAAACACTTACCAACATTGACATCTAATGATGCAGCTGACTTATCAGTGGTGCTATCACTGATTAGTAAAACTTTCATATCATTTTTCAACTGCAAACATCGGTAAAGCCGTTTATCTTCTGCAGATTTGATTACATTGTCCAATCGACACTTAACTCCAGTCATTCTTGAACAAGTGTGTTTAGAAGTGTAAACTGTCACGAAATTTAAGTACTTGACTCTATAACAAAAATAAAAAAAAAGAAATACAACAATAAGTCACAGAGAATAAACAGATTGAAACAATTAACCATGCTGTCTTTCTATAACAGAAATTGTTTTTCCTATTCCCTATATGCATTACTAGTGAGGAACCCCAAAAAATAAGGTGGAAGCTGAAAAACCTGATAAAAGTATATCAAGAATTTGAAAAAAGTTGGTAAATCCGTTACACTCATTTGAAATAATGAATAAAAATTGTTTTTGTTACTATTTGTTAAAAATTTAGACAAGAAATTCTTTTTATTGGATAGGGGACTAATGGAATGAGCATGCCCAAAAAGAAATACATATTTTCAGGCAAAGTGTAATATTTCTGCACTTATTTTTATGTGGACCTAACACCTTGTTCCACTGAATATTATGCAATTATGATCTACCACTTCTTTTGAATTAAACAACTCGGGATCCCATTTGAACATTTTTACACATGTTCCATATTTCAATTATATTCTATAAGATTTTTTTTTACTCAACAATGGCACTATCAAAGACAACGTATGGAAATGAGGCCTGGTTCCTAAAAGAAAAAGCAAATAGAAAAATTTAAGCAGCGGAAATGTACTTCCTATGGACTGTAAAAGGTTGTACAAGACAAGAACACAAGAAATGAGAATAGAGAAGAATTAAAGGTACAACCACTTCCTCAAAAAATAAAAGAACATAGTAACAATTGGATAGAGCATCTGCAAAGAATGCCAGAGGATAGATACCAAAGATAGCACTGATGTATACACCTAGAGAAAGAAGATAGGAAGACCAAAGAGGTGCTGGGTTGAACAGATGTAAGATTGGAACAGGCAAAGACCTAACCCACGAAAATAGATAAGATCTCTAAGGTTTTACCCCATGTCCACCATGGCTTTTAAGCATTCTCTGATTAACGCACATTGTGTGCGGTATACTTTAAACTGGCAGATACAAATTTTTATGATGGGTGGTAGGAGGAACTGGCAAGTACAATACTCAATGAGTCTTGCAGCATTGTGTAGTAAGATGCTGTGAAATAACAGTGTAAAGCCTAATATCTTTGATAGCCACAAAATTTACTTTGCTTCATGAAAGACAATCTGTTTATTCTTATTTTAAAGGTTACAGTGTAAAAACCACTTTCCTACATGACCTGGTTGTAGAGATAAGGGTGTGCATTGAACCTGTCTTAATGGGTGATTCTTTTAAGAAACCAAGTTCTCTGTCCAACTTACTTTGTGCCTCTTTTGTTTATTGTATCAGCAATTCAAAATGGACACCAACACCAACATGACGTAAGTGATTAGGAGGGAAAAGGCACATACTTTTATGTTTGTAAACTCAGTAGATTTTTGCTTTCGCATTGGTGGTGGTAATTTCAGTGATATTTGATTGAATTTTGGTCAAAATATAGCTTAACAAAGTACAAGCAATAAAAGTCAACCAACAGTTTGAAAAGCATCAGTGTTGTGTCCCTAAAGCAGGAACGTAATATAAAATGTATGTCTAAATTTTTTAGAATACACAACTGCTCAATCTATATTACTCATAATTAGAGATAGGACTTCTAGGACTCGGCTTGTTGTGCATGCATACTTTGAGTATAGGAAGAGGGGCGTGGTTCAACTCCAGTAGTAAACGTCGGCTGCTTTAGGGGTATACAAATGTGCTAAAAAGCTGTTTTAATAAAACAATATGTAAATTATGTCAGCGTTTTCAGAATCATTCAGTAGAAGTACATGTACAACAAAACACATTTTGAATAATAAAGTAAAATAAATTACTTTCGCAATACAAAATGAATGCCTACTCTTCAATTGTTGAACTTATTACAGTGTATAACAACATATATTTTAAACTTTTCGAAGGTGAATCTCCTCCTTCTGTCACTCAAGCAATATTTGTAGTTTAGAGAAGTTCTCGACATCAGATGATGTACCAGGTACAAACATAAAATACTGCAGATCACATTGCCTTTTAAGCACTGTTTCCTTATGTGCTTGCAAATTATTTTTAATGTTTACCATTTTAAAATAACTTTCATTAGCGGATTGAACGAGCTGGAAAAGGGACTTAAGTGATCAAGTGGATGCAGCAGTAAGAGAAATCAAACAGGAAATCAAAGATATCAGAAAGAAACGGATGGGATAAAAGTAAGGGTGGATAGACTAGAGGAAAGGAATCGGAGGTACTATTTGTTATTCACCTGAGTGGAAGAACGTCGAGGGGTTTGGGCCATACAAGAAGTGTATGATATTCTGGAACAAAAACTGGAACTGACATTAGGAGGCTGGGAGGTCGCAGAAATGTTACACATAGGAAGGAATACAGGAAGGAGAACAAAATTAGCAAGATTCATGAACATGAGCATAGTCTACGACATATTGACCAGATCAAGGAAACTAACAGGATCAAATATTTTCATAAATAAAGATTTATCATTCAAGGAATGGGAACTGAAGAAAAATCTCATAATACAGATGAAAGAAGCAAGGATGGCTGGGAAAAAAGCATACATTCAAAATTTACAACTTTTGATTGATGGCAGGAAAAAGACACCTGAGGGGAAAAAGGACATAAGACTGGAAGGCAGACCAGAACAGGAAACAATTCAGCAAAAAGTTACAACAGAGGCACAAGGTGAATCTACACACACGACAGGCGGAGCAAGGGCAAAGTCCAGTCCAGTCCAGTCCTGAGGAGTAGAGGAATGGTTGACAAAGCAGGGAAGGAAAATGAAGAATCGACAATAGGCAGCGCAGCAACACAGCATGCAGACAAATCAACAGCTGTAATGAATGAGAGAAGATATGACGACATTGGAGACATCACAAGATACATCATCGCCAAAGAAGGTCATCACACCAAGGAGGGAGGAAAGGGGAGCAGCACGTGCTCTAGCAGAGAAGGGGAAGGAGGAGTGGCGCCAGCGCAGTGCAGCATCCAGTGAGGAAGAAGAGATAGGGAAAGGTGGGGAGGAGCGGCAACAAAGAAGTAGGGAAGAAGAGAGGGGAAGAAAAGAAAGTATTGTGTCATGGGAGCATTCTCGTGATACAAAGTGACATTAACAAAACAGTGGAAGGTTAAAAACTGAGAAGCAAACAAAATTTAGAGAAGTTCAGAGTATGTAGGGATAGGGTCAGAACAGGATCGCAATAGCAACCAGTAAGACAATTGGGATTTTGGAACTGTGAAAGCTTAAAACTCCAATCGGAAACCTTACAAAAGTTATGACAGATTAGACTATTTGGCAGTGGTAGAAACATAGTTAAAAGAGGACATTATTGAAATAAAAGAATACAATTATGTTGGTAAGGGTGGAGTATCGCGAGCAAAGAAAGGCAGACCTTCAGGGGGTATAGGATTGTTTATTAAGAAAGAGTTGAATAAAACAGTTAAAGAAACATGGACTAGATCAAAAGAAGTATTGTGAGTGATTATTCAAGATAAGCAGTTAGATGACAGTAAAATATGTATGGGTATAGTATACAATCTGCCTGTTACATCACAGTTCCATAACATGGAATTATATAAGCTTTTAGAGAAAGACATACAGAGGTTAACAGATAAGTATGTACATATAGAGGTAATAATAATGGGAGATTTCAATGTCAGAATAGGGGAAAGTGATGTAAATTTAATGGATTGGTGGGAATCAAATGATGTTAGACATAGCAGGGACAAAATGGTGGACAGAAGGAGTGAACAATTTATTGGCATTTGTGAACAAATTTCTCCTGAAATTTTAAAAGGAAAATACGTAGAAGATGAAGCTGGGGAATATACATTTATAATACAAATGGTTTAAGTGTAATTGATTACGTATTATGGCCAAATAACTTGAAAGGCAAGATAAACAACTTCAAAATTACAAACTTATGCACAAGCAGTGGACATTTTCCAGTAACAGAAATAAATCTGAAACATAAAGTAGGAGAATGAGTAGAAGGAGGAGAGGTAATACAGACAAGGAGAATAAAAACGTTCAAATGGAGGGAGGAACAGAGAGTAGGTTTTATACATGACAAATTCAGGTGTAGGACAAATTATAGAAAGGGGTATAATGCTGAACATTAGGGAAGATCGAGTGGGAAAAGCATTAGAACTACTGAAATTACTAGTAAATGGGGCGAGAAAGAAATGGAAACAAGACAATAAAAAACAGGGAAATAAAGGGTGGTATGATGAGGAATGCAGAGCAGAGAAAAAAGAAGTAGGTATTTAAAGATATTATTAAATGGAGGAGAAGAGAAGAAGAAACAGACAGGAAACATCTCTTGGTTAGGAAATGGGGATATAAAAAGTTACTAATGGCAAGATAAAGTGTGGAAAAAGCTAAACGAAGCTATAGAGGGAAAGGATGGAAAGAGAATATGGGAAGCAGTAAGAGGTGTAGTCAGGAAAGAAGAGGCAAAAAATGAGATTAAAGCAAATGAATGGCAGAGAGCTGATAGGGGAGGGAAGAAAATTAAAATTAGAAATAAGAGATTTGGGAACAATAGAAATAACAAATGAAGATCTAGATAGGCAATTCATAATGCAAGAGGTGTATCAACAATTAAAATCTATAAAAAAAAAGAGAAGGCAATAGGACTCAATGGTATACCAGGAGAATTTTGGAAAGTGTATGGGGAATCAAAAAACGGCTTAGAAGTAATGACAAAGGTGCTAAACAAGATAAAAGAAAGTGATGACATACCAGAAAGCTGGAAAATAGGCATGAGTGTACCTATTTACAAGGGGAAGGGAGGTGCAAATAAACCAGAAAATTACAGGGGAATAAGTCTTATCTATATTAGGAAAAGTATACACAGGAATATTAGCAGAAAGACTAAGAATATGGGTAGAACAGGAAAGGAAGTTGTCTGAATTTCAAGCAGGTTTCAGGAAAGCAAAACGGACAATAGATAATCCGTTCATAATAAAGACTATAATAGACAAATACTTCGGGAAGAAGAGAGGAAGGTTATATATGTTCTTTGCAGATTTTGAGAAAGTTTTTGATATGATAAACAGAATAACTTTATTTTAGTTAATTGATGGAAATTAATCATTTCTTCATACTAGCCGTATATAGGCTAAGGTTTTTGATACAGTCAACATGAAAAATTCATGGTTCGAGTCCTGGCCATGGCATTGAACTTTTCATGTTGACTCTATCTAAGAAAAGCTTTAGTTTGGAAATTGAGAATGAAAGGGGAAAGTGAAAAATATACAAAAGAAATAGAGAAAATCTAATTACGGAAATGACAGAACAAAAATTAGGCCTAAGACAAGGATGCAAAATAAGTACAATTTTATTTAACTTATTTATAGATGAGATAATAGACAAGGTTAAAAAAGGAAATCAGCACTGTCCAGTAATAGTAAACAAAGAAATTCCTGGACTGCTATATGCGGATGACTTAATGGTAGGATCTATAATGGTAGTAGGATTGCAGAAGGCAATAAATGAAATCCAGAAATTCTGTGAAGAGTGGGGAATAAAAATAAACATAAGTAAGTAAAAAATTATGGTCCTCAAGAAGGGAGTTAAATTAAAAAAAGATGAAAAGTGGGTACTAAATGGCAAAAGGGTAGAAATGTTCAATGAATTTGAATACTTAGGAGAGAGGTTGAATAACAATGGAAAGTGGGAAGCACACAGGAGAAAAATGGAAGTAAAAGGAAGGGCGGCAATGAATGGCATAAGAATATGCAAATATAAGCTAGAATGACAACCAAGTGGTTAGAAAGAATGTACGAAGCACTAGTGGAATCCAAAATGTTGTACGCAGTGGAGATCTGGGGGGACACAGAGGTAAACAAAACAGTGGACCAAAACTACAGGTGGTTTCGTAAAGAGCTACTAGGCTTACCAAGATCAGCACCTAGGGAAGTAACTTTAGTAGAATTAGGAAAGACAAGAAGAAATGGAATAATAATGGAAAGAATAATAAAATTTTGGTATAGCTGTTTGGCCAAAGAAGGGGAAATTATGAAATTATACATGAGACAGCAAAAAAGAGTAGTGAACTCAAATAGTTGGTGGGCAGAGATAGGAGGAATTATGGAAAAAATAGGAATGGGAGATATATGGAGATTAGAGGAAAGGAATAAAAGTGATGTGGGTAAATTGGTAAAATGCAGAATAGAAGATATAGAAAGACAGGAAATATGGGGAAGTCTAGAGAATATGAAATCATTACAATTTTACAAGCAAATAAAAATAAATTGGGGACGAGAAGGATATGTAGATTATTGCAATAGGCAAGAGAGAGAAGGGTTAGCTTGTATGAGAACAGGAACAATATTTCTAAGAGGAAGAGGTAGGGAAAAGGAAATTTGTGAATTGTGTGGGGGGAAAAGAAAGCATAGAACACTATGTAACAGAATGCGAGGAGGCTGCAATGTGGAGAAAAAAGGTTAGGAAGGAAAAATGGGAGAAAGTAGAGAAGAGGATAGTAGCTATAAAAATGTTAACGGGCAGGTAGGAAAAGAAGGTAAAAAGTATTGGTGAGTTCTTGCAGAAAGTAAAAGGAAAATGGGTCAGAAATGTAAAGAATATAAGAAAGGAAGATGAGGGGGAAGAATGGGACTAATTAAGTAACAAGGAGGCATGGAGGTTAAGAGCTACCTGGCAGAGCAGAAGACCAGGGTGCCATATAAGCCAAGGTAGCAACAAGGTAAAGACAAATAAATGTAGCCAAAAGTTATAAATTGTAAAATTTTGGAATATGCACAATAAAAATCTAATCTAAAACAGCATTGAAACATATCACCTATTGGTGATGGTGTTAATTTGTAAACGTTGGGCTGCAGGTGGTTTGGATTTTTAATCATTAGATCACCCATACATTCACACTCTCATTCATACTTCCAGACTATGGGGAAGATGGGGAATCATTCTGTTGGAGAAAAATCCCTACCCCAGACAGGAATTGAAACTGGGACACCCCGCACACAAACATTCTTAGAATGGCTTCCTTTAGAAAAGAGAAAGCCAGTGGTCACGTGTCCTATATTTACAAAGAACTACAACAGTTAAAGAGCTTCCTAAGTAAATAAACAACATTAGTACGTTGCTAATTTTTTCCCTCACAATATGTATTAAAACATGAAAATTTGTGAACCACCACCATGTCAAGCATTTAACTCAGAACACTTATCAGAGTAGGTCAATAATAATGAAAATCATTAAATCATAACGCATACAATCTGCTCTATATACCAAAAAGTTACCTGTTGAATTGGATAATGAAGAATTTATCTATATTATATGGAGAGTATACAAAGTGACTTTAAACCTTTTCTTGAAGATGTTAGGTTGATTAGGATTACCTAATAGTTTCAAGTAGTATGGAACATTTTATACATTTTTATTGCATTTTAATTTAAACTTAAGACCTTATTAAATTGCAATAAATAACATCCTTACCAATTTTTGTTGCAGACGGAACCTTGTGTAATTCCAAAACGATTTCAATTTTGAAAACACAGTAAAAGGTTTCTTCGTAATACAATAAAGTACGTGCACAGACTACAAGAAGAAAATTTCCCTCCAATATATATGTATGCTGTTTCCAAACATGTCTGTAGTTGAAAGTTATGAATAAAAGCATTGTTAAAAGTGAGGCTAATTTCATATTAAAAGACTTATTGAGGCATACTTTATTATAACTTAAAACTTCACTCAGGTCACTATTAAAAACAGGAACATTTTTGGGACTGTCTAGTCCCATCCTCAACTGACTGACGACTGATCATTATCTTCATAATCGGCTGTCATGTGGATTTTTTGAAACTGACTCCCTCTCTCAGAATATTTCCTACGTAAGTTCATTAGACCACTCACTGATGGCATGTCAAAATTTAAAATATGTGGGATGTTATTAAGATTAAAAATCTTCTCCCATGTGGTAAGTTCAAGTTTTATTGTTAATAGTTTCAGTAATTTAATCTCCTTTTCAATGTAGTGGTTCTCGTTCCAGAAATGAAAAACAACTGATGTTTCTGTTCGTTTATATTTTGTGTTCCTTCTATGTTCTGTTAATCTAGTTTTTAAATTTCTTTTTGTCAAATATAAAATTTGTCACAATCCTCACAATATATCCTATATATGCCTGATCTTTGTTCTGGTGATATTGTGTTCTTTAAGGGATTATTTAACAGTTTCTTGAGTGAAAATCTGTTTTGTGATGCTGGTTGGATGTCATCATCTTTAAATATTCATTCAAACTTAGGAAATATCCATGGGTGGTACATTTCCAGTTTTTAACTGTCTTTTGATGAGAAAAGATCTGTTTTAATTTCTTTTCTCTAAATGCCCATCACTTTTTAGTTGATTTTAGTTGATTGGATTAAAACCACTTTTCTGTGCCATATTTAATATATACTTAAATTCGTCATTATATTTCTCATTATGTATCTAACAAAACCAATGAATTGCCTTTATCTTAGTTTACTTAAAGTGTTAACTACAATTATTGTTTTTGTCATTCAGCTGTTTAATTTCTTGCTGAAAATTCGAATGTTGATACAGAAGACAATAATAAAAGTACTCAACTGCTTCAAAATTATGATTACATAACAATTTCTAAGGACCCACTAACTAGATGCCAAAATATAGTGGAAAAAAACTTCAAAAAATTGTTACACAATACTTCAAGCTGATTTATATGCAATAAAAACACACAATCCACTTTTACCAAGATCGCATGGCCTTCCAAACACACATAAAAATGATAGTAATATGAGACCAATCATTAATCAGATCAATGCTCCAACTTGCCATTTAGCTAAACAGATTGTAAATAAAATTAAACTCTTTCACAAAATTTGACAGCTTAAGAGTGTCTAACTCTCAAAATTTAACAGATAAAATGAAACACATAATAAAAAAAATGAGGATATTATGGTGACATTTGATGTTAAATCATTATTTGCGAGCATTCCAACAGATAAAATTGCAAGCTTATTGAAACAGTATCCAGAGTTAATCAAGATCAGTGATATGGATATAGATCAAATAATATAATTAATAATGGTGTGTAATGAACAAAATTACTTCACATCCAATAACAAATATAAACAAATAAAAGGCCTAGACATGGGTAATTCACTTTCACCATTCTTAGCAGATCTGTATATGGGCAATTTAGAGACAAATATCACAAAAGGCTTTTTATAAACCATTAACCCATGGTGCAACAACCCATACTGGGCCATCGCCTGCCAACCCGACTGCCACCTCATGCCCACATATGTAAGGCAGAGGTGGGTGATCATCATACCAATATGGAGAGGAGATGTGGTCAGCATCTCAGCCCCCCTAGCTGGAAAGTTGGCTTTCCAGACCAGGGTTTGCTACCTATTGTAGCTCCTTAAATTCCTCATAATGCTGAGGGGGCACCGTTTCTATAGTCGGGTGGGATCGAAAGCCTTCTCATATATGTTTAACTTCTGAGCAAGATATGTTGATATATACGTAAAATATGAAGTTATTAACAGCGAAGTAAACAAATATATACAAATATAATCATTTGTAACTTAAACTTCGCTTATAAGAAATGATGAAACTTCTTATAAAATGAACAGGATCGCGATTTTGTGAAAATTCTTCCACATCGTCAGCCAGAATCACAAACAAACCCATTGTCAACATTACGGTCACCAGATGTCACATGTTTTAAGTTACAAATTATTATATTTGTATATATGTTGATAATTTTCCTGTAGTCCCCGAAAAGTTTTTAACATATTCTTTAAAACTGCTGCAAAGTTCACAAAGTTCACAATGGAAACTCAAGAAGACAAATCACCTTTCTTAGATTTAATGATTATATGGCAAAATGATAATTTAAAATTTGGAATCTACAGGAAACCTACTCACATAGATAATTACACAAACCGCAATAGTTTCAATCCTCTTTCAAGTAAATTAGTGCTTTTAGAAACTTGATTCATAGACATAACAAGATCCAAAACATGAGAAATTTAAATATATGTATTAAAGCACAGAATAATGCTTTTTAATCCAAATTCAACAAAAGATGTTCTATCGAGAAATAAAATCAGATCACTTCCTTTCAAAAGAGAGATAAAAACTACAAATACAGAAAATTTACATTCCATCTACGGGTATTTCCTAAGTTTGAACAAATATTTAGGCTGCGCCATGGCTGGGTGGTTAGACAACTTGGCTCTCACCCAGGCAGCCAGGGTTCCATCCCAGGCGACCACAAAGTGAGGTTTGTGGTGGACAACATGGCCCTGGGACGGGTTTTCTCTGGGTCCTTCGGTTTCCCCCCCCCCCATCAGATTTCCTCTAATTGCTTCATCATCTTTCCTACCATTCATTTAGCCCTCATATATATCATCCAGTTCCTTCACCTTCACACCAGGCATTGGGTTGATCACCTATCCTGGTTCTCTTATCGGATCCAAAGATTCGGTTCTTCAGGCCCAATCTTAAAGGACAGAGGAACAAGAATCACATAACACCACGATAGTTGTACAACTAGTGAAGCTAAAGAAGAAGAACAAATATTTAAAGATTACGACATCGAATAGCACCACAAAGCAAATTTTCACTCAAGCTGTTAAATAATCCCTTAAAAAACACAATATCACCAGAACAAAGTTCACGCATATACAGGATAGATTATGAGGATTCTGACAAATTTTATATTGGATTGACAAAAAGAAATTTAAAAATTACATTAACAGAACACAGAAGGAACATACACTATAAACAGAAAAATCAGCAAAAGCTTTTCATTTCTGGAATGAGAACCATCACATCGGAAAGGAGATTAAATTACTGAAACCATTAACAAAACTTAAACTTAGAACATAAGATTTTTATTCTAAAAATCACTCCACTTATTTTAAATGCTGACGTGCCATCAGTAAGTGATCTAATGAACTTATGTAGGAAATATTCTGACAAAGAAAACCAATTACTAGAGGTCCACATAACAACAGATTGTTAAGATAGTGATCTATAGCCAATCAGCTGGGATGGGACTGGGATGGTTCAGAAAACGTACCTGTTTTTAATAGTTATATGGGGTCAGCCACTAGCCGCCGAACGAGGTGTGTTGAGAGAGTGCAGAAACGGAGAGCTGAAGATTAGAACATGGGTGTTAATGTTAATGTGTAGTGTTTAACGCCCACTTTTACTACATACGGCACTGCAGGCGGTGACACTGATGATATATGAGATGAAGATGGAGCACCGATGGAATGAGAAGGCGCGGGAAACCGGAATATACATAGAAAGGAATTATAGCGAGGAAGAACAGAGATATAAGAAATCCTTATTAATACAAATGAAACAGGCTAGGGATGAAGGGAAAAAGGCATACTTGAAGGGGATTAAACTTTTTGTAAATGACGAACGTTAGAGTATCCATGTTAGAAGAGATGAACAGAGAAAAACTGACATGCAACAGGATGAGATCCAGACAGCAGACAGATACAAGGTTGGAGCCCAAGGAATGCAGAGTCAAATATCAGAAGATGCGAGCTACACCTGACATTACACGTGGCGATAACGTATCCACACTAGCAAGTGATGACATCCAGGGATGTGACATAGGGATACACGGTGACGTAAGACGTGCTGAAATAACAGATGATGTGTGTCAAGGCTACAGTGAGAGCCAACAAAGTGCACAGATAAGTGAAGTGTTATGTTTCAAAGACATGGCTGAGGTGCAGAGGGCTATAAAAGAAAGAAAGTTACAAGTTATAGCAACGGGAGAAGGTAGTATTTTGCAAATTGTTGGAAACACAGAACAGTCAACAAGTGATGGTGTGGGTGGGAGGCTAACAAGGGGAAAAAAGGCAGACATGCTGAAGAACAAAGACAGTGAAAACTTAAGATAGGGAAAGGGGATACCTATGATGTTTTAGAATGTGGAAGGTCTAAAAGCAAAGTTAATAAGTGGAGAATTATATAATGTGGTGAAAGGGGTGGATGTTATTGGTTTAGTGGAAACATGGTTAGATGACAGAATTAACTGAATTAAACGATTTCTTATGTGTTAAAGGTGCAAGTAAAGTATCTGGTAAGGGTAGGGCATCAGGAGGAATGTTTGCTATTAGAAATCAAAAAGGTTTGGTAGTGGAAATAGAGAAAATTGAGAGTAAAAGTAAACAAGTGGTGTGGATACAAATAAATAAAAAAAGAATTGGGGTTAAAGCAAGTTATGTCTTAGGATTAGTTTACAATCCTCCAGAAAGTTCACACTTTTTTGATGAAAGAATTTATAACAACTTAGAAGAAGATATTGTCACCCAATTAGCGGAAAGCACAACCAACGACAACTGAGTAAGGGGCCAGAGGCAGCCAAGCCACACCCACCCATCAGTCTCTGTCACTAACTGAGGGGATGATTACGGAAATGTCACTTGTCGCTGGCCACCTCTTCCCCCCCTTCCACTACCATCTGGAACCTTCGCGGCGATTCACGGAAACTAGAGGCTTCGAGAAAACAGCGATATTCCTATAAAAGGGGCTGCAGTGAGTGAATTGAGTGAGTCAGTTGGTTCTTGGCGAGCAGCGTAAGAGTGCAGTGCTAGTGTACGACGAGAAGACTGTGTACGTGCATCGGAGGATTGTACGTAATTGCGAGAGCAAAGTGGAATTGTAATGGATGAACTGGTGAATCGTAATTGTGTGCATTACGTAATTCTGTGTAATTGGCAAGTGTTCAACTGTAAGTTGGTGGAAATAAAGAACATTTTTGAGTGGTGCAATTGGACTTTTCATTTCACGAACCCACAAAGTCACAATATTGAGAAAGTTAAGGAGTGCTATCCAGAATCAGAAATGATAATTATGGGGGATTGGAATCAGGGGCGGCCGGTAAGGCATTGTATTGACAGTGCCATAAATAAATAATAAATAAATACATAAATAAATAAATAAGGGCTGTTAAAATATAAATATGTGTACCAATTTCAAACGATTTAGGTATTCTTATCAATAATCCATCCTATTTTATAATATACTGTACCAAACAGAACGTACAGGGAAACAGAAATAGATATTTATTACATTCGTGCTATTGTTACGCACAGGTGTTAACGAGTACAGTAAAAGTTTGATAATACAGTTCATGGAGAATGTGATACGAAGCGTTCGTGTACGATTTCGCGACAGATACAGTTATCTTAAGTCCCACGCTTTACTGCACTCTAGCTGATAAAACCTACGTTATGCGCCAGAGAAATCTCGGCACCACCTTTTCCCATAAGAGGCTGTGTATAAGCAGACATCCTAGCCCTTAACACAGGCGCTTATGAGCGTAGATGGTGCCGTTCTGGAATCGGCGCCAAGCCACGGAAAACAACTGGGACAGAGCACTTGTGTTTAACGCGCCTATTCACACGAGGGAGCAGATATTCAGAAACAATCTTTTTTTTTTTTTTGCACAATTCCTATACACTTCTCTTTCTTCTGTTTTCATACAGATGGTGCCATGGCACAGCGGCACTACCTCAGAAGCCGCCCCTGATTGGAATGCAAGAGTAGGAGAGGAAAAAATAAGAATAATTTGTAAGGAAACAAAGTGAAAGGGATATAGATGAAATGTGGTCAAGGAGTAGTGATAAGATATATGAGGAGGGAGAAAATTTTCTAGAGTTCTGTGAAAATAATTTATTTATATGTAATGGCACTTTAGGAATAGATGAAGAAGCTGACTATACGTTTGCGAATGCAAATGGCCAGTGTTATAGATCTAATAATTTGTAGTAATGAACTAGAGGGAAAGATCAAACATTTTAGAGTAGGAAATGAACCTGGAAGTAGCTGCCATTTTCCAATTTATGTAGATTTAATGGAGGAAGCACAAAAAATCTTAAGCCAGCCAAGGGAAGGAGTACCAAATTGATTCACATCTTATAAATGGAAAGAGACAGAGGCCGTAGAATTTTGGAGAGAAATAAACTCAAAAACAAGCAAATTTATAGAATCTGGGATAGAGTTATCATTAAAAGAAGGGAGAATAGAGAATGCATTGGAACTGTTAGAGATGATTGTAAAAAGAGCAGGAGTTAAAATGGAGATGAAACAAAAGACTAACCCAAATATTAATAGCTGGTACGACGACGAATGTAGGAATGCGAAAAGAGCAGTAGGTAAATTAATCGAAAAATGGCAAATTACAGAAAAAGATTAAGATAAACAACATCTTATATTATGTAGGTGGGGGTATAAAAAACTAATAGAGAGGAAAAGAAAAGAGTGGTTAGAAGCTAAGAAGAGTAAGAAAGTGAAAGAGGCAGTGTTAGGAAAAGATTCAAGAAGAGTATGGGAAGCAATTAAGATCAATAGAAAAAGAAATACTGATGGAAAGATAGCACCTGCAGAGTGGGTTGATTACTTTACAAAGTTGATCGGTGAGCAACCCACAAAGTTAGCTTTAAAAAATGGTTTTGGGATGGGCAGGTGGGGCAAGATAATAGATCAGATGGGGAAATCACAGTAGACGAAGTGAATTTACAAGTAAAAAGGTTAAAAAAGAACAACATTGGGGACTTTGATGGACTAGCAGGAGAGTTGTGGAACGATATGGCAAAATAAATGAAGGTGTAAGAGTTACGACAAAATTTCTAGAAAAAATAAGGCAAGTGAATATATTTCCGGAAAAATGGAAAGTGAGTATTATTGCACCAATTTACAAAGGCAAAGGAGAAATTAGTAAACCGCAAAATTATAGGGGGATCAGTTTACAAGCAATATTAGGAAAAATTACACAGAAATAATGTGTGAAAGATTGCAAAGATGGGTGGAGGCAGAAAAGAAGCCATCGGAATTTCAATCAGGATTCAGGAAAGGGAGAAGGACAATAGATAATGTACTAATTATTAGAACAATAGTAGATAAGCACTACTGTGAAAATTACAAAAGAAAGAAGTCAGTAAGAAATTTATAGGGCTAGAAAAAATTTATGAGGGAATAAAGTTTGGAACTAAGTAGATAAGAATGGGATAACAGAATTAGTGGAGCACAAAATGGGATTAAGACAAGGCTGTAAACTCAGCCCTATATTGTTCAACTTGTTCATTGATGATATAATTGAGAGGGTTGAAAAAAGTAACTACCATTGCCTATTATTAGGAATAAGGTAATACCAGGGTTACTATTTGCAGATGATTTGGTAATAGCATCTATAACAGTGATAGGATTACAGAGAGCAATAAATGAAATAAGCAGCTACTGTAAGCAATGGGGGATAAGAATCAATATAAGCAGGTCAAAAATAGTAGTGTTTAAGAAGGGTGATAAGTTAAGAAAAGATGAAAAGTGGTATCTAAATGACCAAAAAGTGGAGGTGGTAAAGGAGTTTGACTATTTAGGGATGAGATTGTGCTATAATGCACATGCGAGAAAGATAAGAGTGAAAGGGAAGATAGCACTGTCTGGGGTAAGGAGCTGTAAATATAAATTACCAGGTCATTTGGGCCCGTGGTCAAAATAGGGATGGGGGATATCTGGCATGAGAGAGAAAGAAATGTAAAAGGTTTTTGAACAAATATTAAGAATAGGATAGAGGACATTGACAGACAAGTGACGTGGGGCAATCTGATAAGTAATAAATCACTAAATGTATACCTGAAAATAAAGATATGAGAGGAAGGTTTAGCTTGGTTAAGGACAGGAGCCATATTGAGAGGGAGTTCACCAAAGGAGTGCATTCTATGTGGAAAAAAAAATAAGCTTAGAACATTATGTAGTGGAGTGTAACGAAATTGAAAACTGGAGGAAATTAATATGGGATAAGAACTGGAATAATAAAGGGGCTTACGTAGTAACAATATAAATGCTTATGTTGAAAAGAGAGAAAAGAATAAGGGAAGTGGGGAAATTTGCTGACAAAATCAAAGAGAAATCGTTGAGAAGGGCAAGGAAGTAAGAGGTAGAGAAATGGAAGACACAATCAGAACATTAGGTCAAGGTCGTATAAGGGCTAGGACAGCGATAAAAGGCCAGGGAGCCAATACCACTACCATCCCATAATATAAGCAGCTGACAAATTTGTACCTAGACTAGAATTGTAAAACTTGTAATTGAGATTGTAAGATATGGAATTATAAATGTATTATTAATTATTATTATTACTATTATTACTATTACTATTATTATTATTATTTATTATCATTATCATTATTATTATTATTATTATTATTATTATTATTATTATTATTATTATTATTATTATTATTATTATTTATGTGAGTGACGTTTTAAGTTTTAATAAAGTATGCCTCAATCTGTCTTTTAATGTGTCTGTGGATATTACAGGAGATTGCCAACTTGCAGTTATATGCACACCTGTTAGAAGATTAAAACACAAATTTCCAAGTCCAATAAAACTATCAGGAATAAGTAGCCGAATTAAAATTTTAGGCTTATATATAGAAACTAGCATTATGCTTCTAATTCTGCGATAGCAGTCATGAAAACAGTTTATTTGAATGTTTTAAAAAACAAGCCAGTGTTGGCTTCAACAGAGAATGTCAGCATTGATTGACTGATATATTTGCTCATATTTTTAAGTCTGGTAGATCAACCCAAAAATAATCATAGCATGCAAAATTCAGTAGAAACCTTGACAGTATTTTGGATAACCTTTCAGTACTTCAGATGCCGGTGATACTACAATTCACATTTTTAAATGAGGATGATTCCATAGTAAAACCATGTTGTAATGTCAACATGTCATTTTCCTTCAGTGCCAAACTAAGCACAGAAGCTTAGAACCTGCTAAAATGGATACTTTTTTGCTGCTGTTGCTTCTTCTTCTGTGTGGTATTGTGATGAGTATTGCATGGCAACTACAGCAAGTTTGAAAAGTGGGGATGCAGTTGACAAAGTGTTTTAAATACCTGGGTTACTGATCACAGAAGCAAATGCTGCTTTTCTGAAAACCTGTGACTGACTCACCCAACCATACCTTTCAGGTGTTCTTTTATAGTAAAACTGTCATGTGTCAGACCAAAAAACAGCCATAAGAAGAAAGGCTGCTGCCAAGCTATCATTGGGTTTTAAAAACACTGATATTTTGGAACTGCCATTCCTAATGCTTAGCAGAAACTGCTCTGCTCCTTCACTTTATAAAGAATACCCCTCACAATACTTTAAGGCTGAGGGCCCTCAAGTCCTGAATAGTGTTTGTGGCGTCTGTGACTCAGAGCATACTATGGTGCTATCATTGGAAACTGAGGTGAACAGAGACAGGTGAGGCAAAATGGCTATATAAGGAAAAGTTCTTTATATAAAACTATGTTACCCTAGGTTGGATAAGTTTAGTTGTACATAAGCTTGATATAAACTTTTAAATAGGCTTAGTTTGTAGATTCATGGAAGGTTGCAGCAAGACAGAAAATATTTTAAGTTTGTAATTCGCCCCATTTTAATTTCATTTGCCACTTAATTCAACAAATCCCATAGACTCATCCTTTCACAGAGCAGAACTGTATTTAAAATACAGAAATGGCATTTTCCACTTGTTCTTTCTGAACATTTTTTACACTCCAGAAAATAGCTAAGGGTTGATTCCTCTTAACATATAGACGATTGGTGTGCATTGCCTAACATACTTCAAAGCAGAGGTACACTTGCTTATTTCACAAGGGAATGATTTTAAATTGGTTTTTTCAACTCTAGTTATAAAGAAAAACTTATTGTACAGCAAACCAAAATACAAATTTCTCTCTCCAACAGCAACTAAACTGTATAAAAGGTGTGCAAATGAACTAAAATGAAAAGGAAACCAAGAAGCCTATTACTCAAATAAATTGAATAACTCCTATGATCCAAAAAAGGTGCAGATGCCAATAAATGGAATCTTAAGGAATAAAACCCTGGTACAGTGCAATCATATACAAAAAATATTGATGAACAAAACTAGTAAATCAGTTAGAAATATGTGAGCATTTTAACCAATACTTTGTAAATATAGCTGATGAGTAAGTGCAGAAATGAATAACTACACAATATACTCCACCACCTTATAGTTCAGTAACAAATAGCCTCTTTCTATATCCTACAGATAATAATGGGGTCCTAAAAATTATAGCAACAATCAAAAACAAAGGCAATAAAACAGACAATATTTTATCAATGAATTAACAAAGTGCAAGTTTAGTTTGGTTCTACACACTGTGACCTTTATTAATTTATCACTTAGTTTGGGTTCAGTACCTGATGGACGTAAAATTATAAGAGTGGTCCCAATTTATAAGGCAGGTGACAGAGAAATTATGGACAATTATAGATCAATCCGCATTATTCCTGTATTTGACAAAATTCTGGGAAAAGTAGTAAAAGTTAGATTATTACAGCATCTAGAACACCACAGCCTTTTAATAATCATCAGTATGGATTTATTAACAAATCTAGTACACTTGCTGCCATCATAGATATTACAGTACCAATTCAAAGCGCACTGGATAAAAATAGTTTAGCTGCCGGCTTATTGACC
This sequence comes from Mantis religiosa, assembly GCA_030765055.1. Taxonomy (NCBI): domain Eukaryota; kingdom Metazoa; phylum Arthropoda; class Insecta; order Mantodea; family Mantidae; genus Mantis; species Mantis religiosa. Next base: position 183,466,717 of record CM060950.1, read on the forward strand.
TAAAAAAGGCTTTTGACCCTGTAGATCATACTATATTACTATAGAAACCGAAGTATGCCAGGTAAGAGGACTTCCTCTTAACTGATTTCAGAACTATCTAGTAATAGGAAACAATTCGTAAATATAAACATTTCCAGTTCTCTATCAACAATTAACCATAGTGTTTCACGTGGTTCTGTATTAGGTCCTATATTATTCCTAATTTTTATAAATGACATAGGATGTTTAAGACCAAAAGGTACATTAATTATGTTCGCTGATGTTTGTTATCTACATATAACTCTGAGCACCAGCTATTACTTGATATACAGCATGACTTGAATGCATTAAATAACTGGTTTAAGTTTAATAAGTTAACATTAAACATATCTAAAACAAAATACATGTTATTCCAGAAAAGATAATATGTACCAGTATTAGATAACAATGTACATGTTGATAATGCAGAAATTGAAAGAATAACAAAAAACATATCTTGGATTGATTCTAGACAGTACCCTTACATGGAAGGACCACATTATGCATGTAAAAAGTTAAGATTCTTCATGAGTTAGATGTAATTCACAGGCTGAAATTCAAAGGATTCAGTGTAAATAATTTATTAAGAATCTACCATGCTTTAATTCAGTCCCATTTTGACTACTTAAAACACCTTATGGGAAAATTCTGCTAAATATTTAATTCATGACCTAGAAGCACTTCAAAATCGTGCCTTGAAAATACTTTACAATCTACCCTTTAGAACAAACACAAAAACATTCTATCATGTAACTAACATTGGTAAAAGTGCAGAATGAGTGCGAATGGATATCGTGGCTCTGGCTGCCAACTTCCAGAGCATGCTACCACAGAAAATATCAACATTATGCAAGAAAACCAGTGATACTGTAATACGTGACATAAAGGTCAGTAGAATATTGCCAGAGTTATTATTTATTATCATAATTATTTAAAAACTTAAAGGAATCTAACAAAGTTTTGGAATAGTCAACATTAAGTAAGCAAACCAGTGATAATGTAACACCCAAATTGACGTAAAGATCAGTGGATCATTGCCGGTTTTATTATTATCATTGTTATATATTCTGATATTCTCACTATTATTATCATAATTATTTAACAAGTTAAACGAATTTAGCACAAAGTTTTGGAATAGTCAACATTATGTAAGTAAACCAGTGATACTGTAATACCCAAATAAACTGACGTAAAGATCAGTGGATCATTGCCAGTTTTATTATTATCATTGTTACATATTCTGTTATTCTCATTATTATTATCATAATTATTTAACAAGTTAAACGAATTTAGCACAAAGTTTTGGAATAGTCAACATTATGTAAGTAAACCAGCAATACTGTAATACCCAAATAATCTGACGTAAAGATCAGTGGATCACTGCCAAAGTTTTTTTTATTAATTATTATATTAATATAATATAATTATAATAATAAACAAAGCTTACTACGCTCGATTCCCATTACCATCGCCAGTTTATAATAAGAAAAAGAAAATGTGTTGGCAACGCTCCGCTGTTTTCGCGGATATCGTAGCACCGCAGTCGGCAACAAGTTGTTTTAGTGACGTCATTCCATACCAACATGACTCTGCGCACTCATTCTGCACCTTTACATATCGTGGCTCTGACACCAGAGCTCGAGCGTTGCCAACTTCCAGAGCATGCTACCGCTGAAAGTAACATTAAGCATGAAAACCAGTGATACGGTCATACCCGACGTAAGCATCAGTAGGGCATCGTCAGAGTTATTATTATCATTATTGCATATTATTATCATAATTATTTAAAAACTTAACGGAATCTAGCACTGGATTGATTAGCTGACCTGGTAAAAGATTAATATGTGTTAATGTCTCGCAGAATATGCAGTATTTTGCAGTGTTCTCTGCTCTGCTCTCATTACGTCAGTTATAGTGAATGCATCTTTGTTTCATATATGTCATCTTTGTACGATAATTGGTAAAAGTGCAGAATGGGTGCGAACGGATATCGCGGCTCTGACGTCAGCTCGGCCGTTGCCAACTTCCAGAGCATGCTACCACGGAAAATACCAACATTACGCAAGAAAACCAGCGATTTTGTAATATGCGACGTAAGGATCAGTAGAACATTGCCAGAGTTATTATTATAATTATTTAAAAACTTAAAGGAATCTAGCATAAAGTTTTCGAATAGTCTGCACTACGTAAGCAAACCAGCGAAATTGAAGTAAAGATCAGTGGATCATTGCCGGTTTTATTATTATCATTGTTATATATTCTGATATTCTCACTATTATCATAATTATTTAACAAGTTAAACGAATTTAGCGCAACATTTTGGAATGGTCAACATTATGTAAGCAAACCAGCGATACTGTAACACCCAATAAACTGACGTAAAGATCAGTGGATCATTGGCAGTTTATTAATTATTATATTAATATATAATTATGATAATAAACAAAGCCTACTATGCTCTATTCCCATTACTAGTTTATAATAAGAAAAAGAAAATGTGTTTAGCAACGTTCCCCAGTGTTTGCGTATATACAGTAAGGCTAGTTTATAATAAGAAAAAGAAAATGTGTCGGCAACGCTCCGCTGTTTTCGCGGATATTGGAGCGGTGCAGTTGGCAACAAGTTGTTTTCGTGACGTCAGTCCGTACCAACATAACTGTGCGCACTCATTCTGCACTTTTACCCGGTAATTAATTCCTACTATAAAAATATATTACAAATATTGCTAAGTGCTGTTTGCCTACCATCATTTTATATATTTTTGTATTGTACTGTTCCCGAGCATGAGCTTTGGCTTTGGGAATCTTTTCAGATAACAATAATTAAACAATACCTGAAAACAGCAATCCACCTTAAAAATGTGTTCCTGAATTTGCTTAAAACATTTTTAAAAAGCATGCTTTAAAAATTGACACATAAATGTAGCAGATCAAACTGCATCTTAATTTCTGGAGAGAGCATAATGTCAACTAATCTTCTTGTATTGCTTACTTTACATTAGTAAGATACTAACCTTGTTATACAGCTAGATTTTGTATACTGCAAGCTATTCACAAATGAATGAAAGACACTTTTTCTGAGGTTCATTCGGTACACTTTATTCGGAACACTTTTAGCCTTAATCCTTTATATACAACAGTTAAACCCCCATTTACACAAATACACATTATCATTACTTCCCTTTCATCTTCCACCACAGAAACATCATAATCTGAAGACTACCTTCCGTCTTTCTTTTCTAGTCACTGAACTACGTAGTATGAACAGCAGTATTCACTTCTAGTTTACAAGAGAAGCTCGCATTTTAATAGTTGGCAACACGGGAGCTGAGGCGGAACTACTGAAAAAAAATAGCAAACCCAAACGTTCAAGTTTAGTGTTCTGTGGGTTGCGGATTGCTGCTACAGTTCCAATGATTCGAATTGATTATGAACTATTTAACCACAGAGTTAACCTTCCGTTGGGTGCATCAGCTTTCGTGACGCCGTTAGTCACCATGTATCTGCTGCATATATATGACGTTAACTGTGTTTTGTGGTCTGGTATCTGTTTTCGATTGTTTTAAAACGAATACACATTACGAATCAGAAGTGTTTCTCGGACGTAGTCATCCTGAAAATATTGACACCAAGTTCATCTGTTGTCCAGAAGTCGTGAATATTTTGCCGTCCTCAGCGGAACATACCAACAAGATAAATTAAGGCAATAAGGCTTTAATTTCTTTTATGTCTGTGTCCCTGAAATCCAGGGGCGGGTTCTGAAGGGGGTAGCATGTTTGCGATACAACCAAAATGCTGGGTCTCCCTTTAAAGTAATGGCATGTTCCATTTGGAGTTCATTTCGACCTTGTCTAGTGCAGGGGATCTGAGGACACTGTGTTGTCTGCAGGTGCCAAGTAGTTCACTCCCAGATGCAAACCACTGGCATACAATAGGGCAGGACGAAGCTGAGATTTGCCGAGGCAAGCAGGGGGGGGTGATGCGGGGCGTATGGCTGTATTAATATTATTATTATTATTATTATTATTATTATTATTATTATTATTATTATTATTATTATTATTATTATTATTATTATTATTATTATTATTATTATTATTATTATTATTATTATTATTATTATTATTATTATTATTATTATTATTATTATTATTATTATTATTATTATTATTATTATTATTATTATTATTATTATTATTATTATTATTATTATTATTATTATTATTATTATTATTATTATTATTATTATTATTATTATTATTATTATTATTATTATTATTATTATTATTATTATTATTATTATTATTATTATTATTATTATTATTATTATTATTATTATTATTATTATTATTATTATTATTATTATTATTATTATTATTATTATTATTATTATTATTATTATTATTATTATTATTATTATTATTATTATTATTATTATTATTATTATTATTATTATTATTATTATTATTATTATTATTATTATTATTATTATTATTATTATTATTATTATTATTATTATTATTATTATTATTATTATTATTATTATTATTATTATTATTATTATTATTATTATTATTATTATTATTATTATTATTATTATTATTATTATTATTATTATTATTATTATTATTATTATTATTATTATTATTATTATTATTATTATTATTATTATTATTATTATTATTATTATTATTATTATTATTATTATTATTATTATTATTATTATTATTATTATTATTATTATTATTATTATTATTATTATTATTATTATTATTATTATTATTATTATTATTATTATTATTATTATTATTATTATTATTATTATTATTATTATTATTATTATTATTATTATTATTATTATTATTATTATTATTATTATTATTATTATTATTATTATTATTATTATTATTATTATTATTATTATTATTATTATTATTATTATTATTATTATTATTATTATTATTATTATTATTATTATTATTATTATTATTATTATTATTATTATTATTATTATTATTATTATTATTATTATTATTATTATTATTATTATTATTATTATTATTATTATTATTATTATTATTATTATTATTATTATTATTATTATTATTATTATTATTATTATTATTATTATTATTATTATTATTATTAATCATTATTAATCATTATTAATCATTATTAATCATTATTATTATTATTATTATTATTATTATTATTATTATTATTATTATTATTATTATTATTATTATTATTATTATTATTATTATTATTATTATTATTATTATTATTATTATTATTATTATTATTATTATTATTATTATTATTATTATTATTATTATTATTATTATTATTATTATTATTATTATTATTATTATTATTATTATTATTATTATTATTATTATTATTATTATTATTATTATTATTATTATTATTATTATTATTATTATTATTATTATTATTATTATTATTATTATTATTATTATTATTATTATTATTATTATTATTATTATTATTATTATTATTATTATTATTATTATTATTATTATTATTATTATTATTATTATTATTATTATTATTATTATTATTATTATTATTATTATTATTATTATTATTATTATTATTATTATTATTATTATTATTATTATTATTATTATTATTATTATTATTATTATTATTATTATTATTATTATTATTATTATTATTATTATTATTATTATTATTATTATTATTATTATTATTATTATTATTATTATTATTATTATTATTATTATTATTATTATTATTATTATTATTATTATTATTATTATTATTATTATTATTATTATTATTATTATTATTATTATTATTATTATTATTATTATTATTATTATTATTATTATTATTATTATTATTATTATTATTATTATTATTATTATTATTATTATTATTATTATTATTATTATTATTATTATTATTATTATTATTATTATTATTATTATTATTATTATTATTATTATTATTATTATTATTATTATTATTATTATTATTATTATTATTATGTGGTTGGTTAACCTAGCTGCCAGAGAATAGTGGATACCTAACCTGCTCGTTCTTTCATCACAGCAGCGGCATCTAATGCGCCTATGTTAAATGTAACCTACGAGTATATAGCCACATGGTTTGTGCCGTGTTTTGTTAGCTCTGCCGTGTTTTGAGTAGTGCATCAAAAGTATTTGTATAAATACAGGTAACCTGCGTTATAAGAAGAAACAATGAATTCCATAAAGTGTCTTTTAGGACATCCTTTTTCAAACATGACCTTAGAAGAAAAAATTGAACTTAAGCGACTTGGAAGACCCACGCCGAAACTAAACATCACACAGATAGTAAAAACAAAAACAAGATGTTTTAACAGGAACTTTAACAACGATGTATACGATAAATATTCTAGAGTGTTTATGAAATGTGAATGTTGTGTTATATGCTGTGAATTACCGTTAACTTGTGTGTAGAGCAGTCTGTAGTGACAAGATTAAAGAAATTTTGTTACTTTTAAAAATTAAGTTGCATGATAACTTTGTGAACCACCAATTTTCAGAGCCAACAGCCGCCCCTGCTGAAATCACTCTCACATTCATATTTCATTTTGAAATCATCTATGTGTCTGTAGGTTTTTTTTTTTTTTTTTTTTTTTCTTTTTTAAGTTTTGGCATTCCCTACAACTCCAGGCAGTTTAGTATGTTATGGGTTCGATTCTTCCAAGGATTTTTTTTTTTTCATTTTGTTCCGTCCATACCTACAGAGGAGGCCAAATTATTAGACTGAAGCTCTGAAAACCTTTATTTTCTTAACATTAATACATGAGCTCTCAAATACATATATGACACAGAAACTTGAGTCAATACTTTGTATACATTCCTTTGTTGGAAATTAACAGTTTTATTCGGTTAGGCATGCCCTCAACCAATGTTTTACATTTATTTGTAATATGCACATCACGTAGCCAGATATGTATAAGTTCTGGATAAGTTGAGTTTTAGTTGTAATAAGTTTTTTTTATTTACTTCTTCACAATAGACCATAAATTCCCGATCGGGTTTATATCAGGACTATTTCCTGGTCATGGAAGCACTGTAACATCTAAATCCCGTAAGTACTGTGTTATTTTCTTAACCTTGTGACACAGTTCACCATCATGCATAAAGATACAGAATCATTTCCGAACCAATCCCTTATCAGAGGCAGCAGTCGAGTTTGAAGAACTCCTAGGTACTGATCTGGCCTTATAGTACCGTCCACAATGTACAATCTTCCAGTACCATGGACAGACATAACCATCACCTTTGAAGGGTGTTTCCGAATTGTTTGTACATGCTGAGGATAAAACTCTTCTTCAGTTGTCCTCCGGACATACTGACTGCTTTCGTCAGTAACTTAAAATCTGGATCCATCACTAAAGCACACCAGGAAAGAGAAATCCATATTAATTGCAGCTATTGGTCAACAATATAGCTAATAAGTTATACCAAATAATACCTTTGTGTAGTCTCTGAAGGTTATCCATAATTGAATCTGTGTATTAAATTAAATCATCTTTCTGAGAAAGAGTGACGTAGTTTCTCACATTAATTACCGTTTTCCAGTCATCAGAAGACCAATGTTAAAACCCTTTGCCCAGTCGAGTCTCTTTCTTGCCATATCTGGTGTGAGCTTTGCTTTTTTTCTGTGTCTTCGAGTCTTCAAAACGCCATCGAACAAGGTTCTCCTGATAGTTCTTGCTAATACTTCTAAGCCTGTAGCTTATAAAGTATTCCTCAAGGCTCTACTAGTGGCTTTTTGGTTTCTGCGTGCTTCAGCACTAACTTTTCTTACACCTCTATGGCTCAGCTTGCTTTTTCTACCGCAGTTCTCTCTTCGCTGTGCCTGATATAGCTTATTGTTTTCGTACATTTGTTTAATTCTGCTTACACATTTTTGTCATATTTTGAGTCTCTGTGCTACTTCATTTTGTGTACACCGTCCTTCTGCTATTAGTGCCCTCGTAATACCATTTTATAGGGTATAAGTCACTTTACTTCCCCATAACCTCAAATTTCCTTTAACATTAAATCTCACACGTTCTCTAGTCTTTCACTGCATGCATAGAACTTTAAAAGCATTAGTCTAATGTCGAAGTTCATTGACAAAATAAAGCTAAGAGTTCTAAAGATAGACCTTTGAAATGTCCAATAAATTTGCATGGGCACATATTAAATACAATAATTATACTCTCACGGCAGCTGACAGTCAACTTAGCAATTATACCACAAAATGCTTATAAAGCATCCCAAAAATCATCATAAAATATCCCTGAATGAATCTTATGAATCATTCAATTATTGTTACATCCGATGTTCTCATTAATTCAGAGCTAGGCTGATATATGTTCATTTTATAACTGATTATTCAGTATTGTCTAATAACTTGGCCACCTCTGTAAAACAAAATATAAGTTTTATTATTATTAATTATCGTTTATAGTAGCGGTGGCGGCAGCAATAATAATAATAATAATAATAATAATAATAATAATAATAATAATAATAATAATAATAATAATAATAATAATAATAATAATGATGATGATGATGATGATGATGATGATGATGATGATGATGATGATGATGATGATGATGATGATGATGATGATGATGATGATGATGATGATGATGATGATGATGATGATGATGATGATGATGATGACGACGACGACGACGACGACGACTACGACGACGACGACGACGATGATGATGATGATGATGATGATGATGATGATGATGATGATGATGATGATGATGATGATGAGAGCACCTCATATATCACAAAAGAATTTAAATAAATAGATTTAGAAAAATGATGTGACGTGTTAAAGTGAGATATGCACGGCCATGAGGCATTATTATGTCATCACTCAATCACAAATTTCAGATTTTTCTCTGAATAATATACTTTTGTATACTTGTGCTGAAAATAATGTGTGTAATATAGAGCATTTCAAATTCTTATTAAATATAACCATTAACAGAGCTGCTTTGGTCTGTTTTGAAAGAGATAGTGCTAATTTTTGTACATAGTTGTTGGTGCTCCAATTTAAAATTTATGTATACATTTTAGCGGTGGTTTTTAAATTTTTTACACTTTTCTTCCAAAGAATGTTTCAACATTCTGTGTACAAAAAATTGCGTTACTTTAACCTTATGGCACTCCTTCCCGGTTTTCCTGTACCTACAAAATCATTATTTTAGTGTTAAGTTACCTTTCGTGTAAGTATTACAGTCAGAAGGTTTGGAATTCCAACTTGAGGGAAAGGGAATGCAGATGTATTGTATAATTTCTATATCATCTTGAGTGATCTCACACTCTCGTTTATTAAAGTTGTAATTGATCTTGAAAGACAACATTATTCATTTGCAACAGGAATATTAAAGCTATAATGCTTTGTGGAAGTCATAATTATTCATATTTAACAGGAAAAGATCAAGATGACAAGTGGATTCTTGAGATATTTTTTCAAAAACTCATTGATCATATTCTTTCGAAGTCACATCTAGCACACTGATGAATAGTTTACCGCACATTTCCTCCGGTTTTTGACGCGTATTATGCTAATATGCGATTGTTGAAACGTGCCGTAAACTATTCATGAGTGTGGGAGATGTAACTTCGAAAGAAGTTGGATTCTGTCAGTCGCTGAACACGGGAGGGGAAGGGTGGGGAAGCGAATGTACAATAGTTCGGTCGCAATAGAAGTTCAGGCTCTTCTTTCTAATATGATATGCGGCGATTTTGTCTAATTTCTTCACACTTTTTTATTCTTTTATGTACAACCTTGATATTAATATACTTGCTTTACTTTTTAGTGCAATTTCATGTTGGAAGGCATTCTTTCAACGTTATTAAGTGTTTGTTTATTTACTTACTGTGTAATGTAGCCATATTGAACAATTCGGTGCAGCCATACTATCCCTGTTTCTCCACTGAACGCAGTGCTGCCAACAGTCTTACTTGTCCCTAAATTGCATTCATTACGAATGCCGCACCTTGTTAGATGATGCCGTAGTCTTTTTCTGCGTGTCTCTATGGTATTTATGCGCACATTTGTCACTGGGTCGACAAAGTGCACTGAGTGATTCACTGCGAGGTGCGTAGCAAACCCTCCAGCCATCAGCCTATAGTATCCCCTCCAGACATCGCTATGAACGGTGCGGTGAACTCTACTTAGTCTGAAATTAGACTGCTGAGCGTATTTGCATCCCTTCTGTTGTGGCAAATCGTCATACGCACCTTTTTCGTTTCTACGTCGATCATTCCCAGGATCCGGTTGCCCTCTACGACGCGCCCACGATGAAACTTGCGTCGTCCTATTTTACAGGGCGCTGATGACCACCGTAGTTGAGCGCCCTTATAGACATCATCATCCTCATCCGTCCTATTTTACATTCGTCGATTTCAACGACGTGGCCGGGACCGCCTATTTTCCCCCTTACAGTATACTTGGTGTTATTTGACATCATGCACACTTCGCGGCAGTAGCCGAACCAGTCTGATACACTCCGTGAGCTCATACATGTATTTCATACGGAGCACTCCATTACCGTTGTGTCGTAGGATTATTTATGTGCAAAGTAGTGCATGAGTAACAAAATTTGATCAGGCGATAACTTAGCGTGTTCAAAGCATGTTCCTTTGCACAGAAACTACGTCACCTATATTTGCGACATTTTTGCAGAGGTTGGCTACTAGTGATACATATCTCTCTTATGTTAGCTGCAACGCGAAAACAGGCTGGTCGTCTGCTTGCGCATGCGTATACGTGCACCATTGGACTTAGAAAATATTCTCGCGTCGCACAAAAGAAAGTTTCCCCGAAGCTCACTACATTACCAGCCGAATCTCCTTAGTTGCAATAGCTGCCGGGTGTGAAAGGTTCAGGAGGAGCGCCCTATGCGGCTTCAATCTCCACCACGGAGTCGATAATCTGGTATTCATCTGTGCTCTACTGTCAGCTCAGAGGGATGCTACTGCATCTGAAATGAAATGAAATGTGTAGTGTTTAACGCCCACTTTTAATACATACGGCACCGCAGGCGGTGACACTGATGATACATGAGATGAAGATGGAGCACCAGTGGGATGAGATGGCGGGGGAAACCGGAGGTCCCGGAGAAAACCCGCCCCAGTGCCATGTTGTCCACCACAAATCTCACTTTGCAGTCACCTGGGATCGAACCCGGGCCGCCTTGGTGAGAGCCAAGCGGTCTAACCACTGAGCAACGGCGCGGCCCTCTACTGCATCTGAACCATAGGTCCGAACATAATGCTGAACACAGGAAGCTCTAATGTAAGTAGTGTGAAAAGGGTAGAGTGGGCATACTGTCATTTTCTAGTTTTATTCGAGTTCAGGTAATAAATATTTAGATGATTATTTAGGGCAGCGATGGGCATGTTTCGTGCCCTATTCCGTCATTCCTCAAAATAGCCGAACTCTGTGCTCTGCCCTCTCTGCATAATGAGACAAACGTCGAGAAGATAGCAATCGTGGAGGCTCAGCTACTATGCAGTGACAAAGTGCGTTCCAAATCTAGTAAGGCAGCACAGCGACATTACAAATAATAATTATTCCTAACCGATTAAAATTTGTAATGAATCGCAGTGATAATGATACTATATTTGTACATTAACACAACTTAGATAATGTGAAGACTGAACAAAATAATGTTATTTCTAAACAACTATGAGGGTGGTCTGGAAGGTTTCCGACCCAATAAAGATACAAAAACTTTTTTCAGGATTATTTTTATATTTCAACATACTCTCCTTGTAATTCTACACACTTCTCCCAGCGATTCTCACATCTCTGTAAGCCGTCCAAATAGTACTCGGCATTTTTCTCTTCAAAATAATTGTCTACGAAGGTTTCTTAGGCATGTATTCCACGGAACTTACACTTCCCCACGATCTAGGTAATTAATGCAAAAGCACGTTTGAAATGTGTATCTTAAATCCCTGGTGTCTATTCTCTCATCACGTATCATGTGCAGACCAAAGCATCGGCAGGCAGCTAGGGTCCAGCCTTCGTGCGATTCTCGAACAAGTCAGCTCAACACAAGGAAAATTCCTGTGAGGGTAAGTGTTCATTTCCCCGGCTTTAATTACACGTTGGGTTCACGTGCTTGCAATAAAACGTATGTATTGGGATTGCCTGTTTAGTTTCTGCACTTGTATATTTAACCGTTATCCTCTATATTTGCTATAACTTAGCTTAATTCATATTTTGGTGTATATCCGCCCGTAATTATGCATTTAATATGACTTTCGCAGTTAATGTGCCAATGTTATGCCTAACAGGGACGGTATTAAAGCAAAAGCAATTGCTGGTTTTTATTCCTACCACTCATTGTTAGTTGCATTATTGTGAGCTGCTTTATAGCGGTAAAGCAAGAGAAACAGGATTTGGCATTAACACAATTGTTTTCCATTGTTGTATGTGTGCTTTCAACTCCCGTGAAGCATGTACTGAAAGAGTTACGCTTACTGCTCACATGTTCACAGCAAGCTGAGGAGATGTTAACTAAACGTTAAATATTTTACATTGATTAAAGTCATATAAAGTAAGATGGAAGAAAACCTAAAAGAGAAAGGGGGAAATGAGGATTATGGGCATGGTGTTCTAGGAAGAAGCTGGCTCCAACGTTCGCCATTACTTTGAGCCCAGCTTGAAGAATTGCCCCCCTGAGCTCCAGCCTGTACTTATGCCGTCCCCTGCTGCCATCGCCAAATAAGACTATATCTCTACAAGCCACGCCCACTTCCCATGCGCATCGAGCAGGGCCTCGGTCATGATCGACGCCTGGCTAACATTCCTTAGCCAATGCTACCATCGGCAGCTCGCACCGTAACTTAACCCCGACTAATAGAAGTACTTTTAGCACTCGGAGCTAAGAGTTCTAGCGCTAGTTATGATATATATTTATGGTGCTCAAAGACGCAGTAGCATTTAGCTACGTTATCCTAGCCAATTTCATCTCAACTTTCTCAGATTTTTGTTATGTATCGTGTGTTAGTCTTCCAAAGTTAAGTTTCTCATCTATTGTTACCCCTAAAATATAGCTTCTGTTTTCCGCCTTATTGCTTACTCATTTACTTTAATTGCTGGGTTTCTTTTAAATATTCATTTAAATGGATTATAACTGGATTTATTAGGAGACTGTTTAGTTCTTTTGCACCAACGTTAGACATAATTTCTTATGCTTGAGATTCTAGCACCAATCTACTATGTCCTTCGACATCTACGTTTATATCATCGGTAGACCGCGCCGTGGCTCAGTGGTTAGACCGCTTGGCTCTCACTAATGCGGCCAGGGTTCGATCCCAGGCAGCCGCAAAGTGAGATTTGTGGTGGAAAACACGGCGCTATGGCGGGTTTTCTCCGGGACCTCCGATTTCCCCCGCCATCTCTTTCCACCGGTGTTCCATGTTCATCTCATGTATCATCAGTGTCACCGCCTGCGGTGCCGTATGTAGCAAAAGCGGGCGTTAAACACTACACATTTCATTTTATATATCATCGAAAAAATCTTTAATATTATAACTTGTGGTTCATTTTCCAGGTCCCCTCTAAGTCCTTCCAGCACCATGTCCTAAAATGGGGCCGAAGAATAGAATCCTGAGTGCAGGCTCTTGTTATATTCTTTTCGAATTTCATTTTTTAATTTCCTTCCTCCAGAACGCAGTATTTCACTGTTGACAACACTAATATGAGTTTCTCTATTAATACAGGGATCTTTCAAAGTATAACACATGGTAAGTGAATACTCCATTGATCCAAGCCTATTACACTATATGGGCACCATAAATTATCAAAAGCTCCAAAGATATAAATAAAAATGGACATTAAAAGTCGCATTTTCCACCGAGAGCTGCTATCTGTATGCAAAACTGTTTATTATTTATCCCAATCAGCAGTCTAAATTCAATTAAGTTTTTATAGTAAATTAATCAGAAGTGTTACTTAAGAAACCTAGCAAATAAATTGGATAGTGGGATTCTGATTGTTTGTTGTCCTTATTCAGTACTTTAGTTAATATAATGACTTTAGCTTCCTACCGTAAAACAGGAAATTTACCTCGATACAAGCAACCATTAAATAATAGATGTAAAAGTGGAATAATCTATTTTTAGTATTAAACAGCACTTCGTTTATAATTTCATCCGGTGCTACTGCTTTCTTCTCCTTTTAGTTTTCAAAAGCGGGCCCAAATGACCTTGTTGTCGACGGGCCCTAAAACACTACACACTCACTCACTCAGTTTTCAAAAGTAATTTTATTTCCGTCACATCGAAGGGATATATAATACTCCCACTACAATACATCATTTACCCTCTACTTTTGGTATAAACAAAGTTCAAAGTTCAATTGAGGTCTACCCGAAAGTCCGAAGACCCCGGCCTCTATTACCCGTTATCACCTTCCTCGTGCTCTTCGTCTTATAATTTACTTAGTAATTATGATATCGACATTACCAAATACCGGTCATTTTTGCATTGCCGGTATCTAATTTTACTATTTCTGGCTTTTTTCTATTATCATTACAATATTATATGGTTGACTGCAAATATCCAGATTTAATATTTTTCCACGAAAATTTGCCAGTGCTCTCTTGTACCTTCTAATAATAGTTCATATTTTACTTTCCGCTCCCTTTATCTGACCAAATTTGCTTCCATTTTACTGATTTTTTGTATATTCTTCTTAACTTTCTCACCTTATTCTAATCTTTTGTAACTTATCTGCCAAAAATAATCCCTTATGCCTTTTTTGGTTTTTGCTTTGTACTGATTTCTGAATTGAAATCTTGGTTGCACTGGAAGGCAATGTGACTATCTGTCACTAACATGTACAAAGGGAAGTAAGTACGATGGTCTATACGGAAACGAAATTGTGTCTTAGAACAAAGATGGTAACGTTCCAAGTGGAAAAAAGAGATTCTGGAGGATCTTTTCAAATAGATTCCAAACCATCAATAACACTTGGTAGTTCGCGGTTTTCTGTCCCACACATCCCGGTTTTGGAATAAGGAAGATAATATCTCTCCACAACCCCTGGTATCTTAAGTATAGGTAAAATCCGTAGGTAAGCCTGGGGCAACAAAAGATATTAGCATTCTGGCAGGGATATGAGGTGCTGATAAGGGAGGTCATCCTTTCCAGGTGTGGAGAAATCAGACGTATCCCGCAAATGCCGAAGCACCTCCTGCGCTGCTGCCAGTCGTAGTAGTGGTTCCCCCCAACCAATGGACACCAATGGCACCAGAGGTCGCTCTATCAGTGATTCGGGTACAACGTGGTGTAAAATTTGCCCCTGTAGGTCTGCTTGGCCAGTTAATGGAGGGAATATCGGCCATTATACCCAAATATTTGAACCACGTTTATTCTACAGTTGTGCAACCGGTGTAGGCGTAGTAAACGAACCGCAATACGACGTCCAAGACACTCTCTTAATTCTTTACGTGCTTTAGTAAGTCTTGTGGTAAACTAAGCCTCCCATATACGTTTATGTCGATATATTGAGTACGCATGAATTTCTCTGTCAACAACCACAAGCATTCAACGGACCACCGGGTGTGACCTGTGCACACACGACTATCGTTTATCCATTTAGTTGGAACGATCCACTTCGCCGATTATGGCATTCAAAGCGTTCATTCCGCTCTCTTACGGGTATGTGTACCTCAACTGGAGAAAGCACGCTATCCAAAGTGCAATCGTAGCGGGCGACTGTCACACTCCTCGTTTCATCCGTCGAGGCAAATTTAAATCTGGGAAGGAGTCGGCCTGTCCCAAACTTCGCTGCCAATTCTGAAAGTAACAACCAATTGTGTGCTGTGGTAATCCGAAAAAGGGAAAGTCGCGTCTGGGATTGAGCTTTGACGATGTGGAAGTTCGGTAAGTTCAAATCACCGCAGAGTAAATATTTGGAGGATCGAGGGACGAGCAGCGATACCCACTTCACCTTCGTCAACTGCTATTCTGTCGTGTAAAGTCCGAGAAGAGTATGATCCCCAGAACCACTCTTACAGCTTCCATGAGTTGCGGGAAGCCAATATCCCTCTTTCAGTTATACAACACTAGATTGTCCATGATACCAATAGCTAGATCCCCTTCCTGGGGTCGGTCTGGCTGGACAATATATCTAAAAACCCTGAGGACGGAAACGTTGCCCTAACTCAACCAGGTTCCCACATGAGTAAACCTGAGGCTTCACCATGCTATATAAGTTTGGAATTTTGTCAATTTACGAACTAAAAGGGGCCTTATTTATATTTTAATCCTAATGATTAAAACAAACTAATTTATTATTGAAAACTGCTTTATTGCCTTTCAATATATTTTTCGTTGAGATCAATACACTTTTGCATCCGTGTGAACCATTTGTCAATGTATTTATTCCAGGATTCTTGAGATACCTCCAAAGCATGGCGTTTTTAAGGCATCAACGCTTCTGCGACGTAAAACCGTTGTACACGCAATGTATTCTTGATGTTTGGGAACAAGAAGAAGTCATTGGGTATCAAATCAAGACTGAATAGCGGATGGCCATCAATTCAATTCTTTCAGCCCTCAAATCCTCTGTTGTTATACGAGATGTGCGTGCGCTCGCATTGTCTTGATGAAAAACGATCCTAAGGTTCTTGTTGGTTTTAATTACTTCACCGAAGACTTCCGGCAAACAAATGGTTGTGTTCCATTCGGCAATGACCATTTTACGTTCATCTAAAGGCACCGTTGCCACTGTTTCCTCAGTTTTGCCGAAAATGCAGGTGACCATTTGCTTCGAAGTGCCTCGAGTGCAAACAACTTCTGTTGGATTTGCTTCATCTTAAAACACCCATACCGTCGACTGCTGTATTCCGGCACAAACGCGTAGACCCATGATTCGTCACTTGTTACAATCGTATACACGTCTTTGAGGCACTGCCAATTTATTTCTTGAGCATTTGTGTACACCAATCGACACGAGCATCTTTTTGAGATTCCGTAAAATTATGTGGAATGCAAGGAGAGCAAACCTTTTCCACGGAAAATTAATCATGCAATATATTATATGTGTTGGTGGAACTAATACCTAGGGTTGCCTTAATCCCACAATATGTCACATGACGATCTTGCATTATTCGTTTTTGCACACGAACCTTCACGAACTTCATCACTGAGCGAACGACGGCCTCGATTCAGGGTTGCCAAGGCTCAAAATGTAAATGGTACTCCTCGTATGGTACACGCAATATAATATACTCTTTTAATTCTGGCATTGTAATAGAACTATTCATTCTTATTAGTTCAATTGGATCTGTAGTCCAATTCGCACATAGTGAAATCGGTTCTTGGAGAGGCCTAAGAATTCAAGATTATGGACATGCACAAATCGTGTAGCCTACTTCGCATATTCAGATAACTGAGAATGCAATGGCCATGTGCTATTGATCAGATTAATCGATTACGTTCAGGAATTAAGAAAGTGGAAGATAAATGGAAACTAAGATAACCTAAGCTGTATATGAGTGAAGATGTATTTTACTTAATAAAATATTCAAACTTGCGGATTTCATAAAATAATGGTTTATTAATTAGGCGTTGTCCTTGTATCATATTGAAAATGCCGACATCCCGAAGCCGTGTAATATCCATAACATTGATATATAACAGGATCAACGTGCATGAACAGAGAATATGTGAAATAAGATACAATCTCTGTATTCAGAAATTTAGCATAAGTGGAAGCAAGAAAGCAATGAAAAAAGAGTTGAACCGCATTAGTATAAAATTCCGAACCAGTTAAACGGGCGTACTTAACTGGTACTTGTGCATCACAAAATGTTGGAATGGTTCGAAACAGCTTGTAATGCGTTCAGAACCGCTTGTTGGAACGAACCTAGTGTGCACCACAGGTACATGTTTTGTGGTGTGCACCATCTGGTACAGAGTCACGGTGGATAAGATTAGGCTAGATTTGCGTTCAGTGGGTTCACTGGTGGCCGCAAAGAAATGTGAACATTGAACACCTTCATAGCTATAGAGTTTCATAGCATAAATGATTGAAAATTTGACACAAGGGACACGTTATATTCAGAAAAAATGAAAATTAAAATGTAAAAGAAGGCAGAGATAATTATGGATGATACAGAATCCAACATTTTTAGTCAACTTTCAGTTGGCTCTTGCTAATACGTCACAAAATGTTATATTGGATTTGCAATGTATTTCATTAATTCTCATTTCTTCAATACATAGACACTTAAATAGTTTTTGAACAGGCATTAAAGGTCTCTTGGCAATGATTTGTCATTGGTACAGTTAGATTCTACTTAGAGCTGCATATGCATCATCAAGATAATTTGTGATTCAGATAACCTTGCTCAGAATAAAACGATTTTGACCATAGGTATGATCTAACAACCTTTTTAAAATCACTTCACCTATAAATTTTTTACTTTGAGACCATTAGTAAGAGTGCCAAATATTTCGATAGTTTCATAAAGCACTCCTTTCTGGAAGCAAGAAAGTTCAGCACTGGGATTATGGATGTTACATTTCTGTCTAATGTATGTTCTATGAAGTACATTATTTGTTATAAGTCAGGCCCGACTGCAAAAAATTTGGGATTGATAATATATACGTACATACAAGGAGGCGTTCATACTGTGACTTTGTGAGTTCGTGAAATGGAAAGTCCAATTGCACCACTCAAAAATGTTTTTTATTTTCACCGACTTACAGTTAAACACTTGCCAATTACACAGAATTACGTAATGCACACAATTACGATTCACCAATTCGTCCGTTACAATTCCACTTAGCTCTCGCAATTACGAACAATCCTCCGATGCACGTACACAGTCTTCTCGTCCGTACACTAGCACTGCACTCTTACGCTGCTCGCCAAGAACTGACTGACTCAATTCACTCACTGCAGCCCATTTTATAGGGATATCGCCATTTTCTCGAAGCGTCTAGTTTCCGTAAATCACCGCGAAGGTTCCAGATGGCAGTGGAAGGGGGGAAGAGGCGGCCAGCGACAAGTGACACTTCCCTAATCATCCAGTCAGTTAGTGACAGAGACTAATGGGTGGGTGTGCCTTGGCTGCCTCTGGCCCCTTACTCAGCTATCGTTGGTTGTGCTTTCCGCTATTTGGGTGACACTGCTCCCTCCTCAAAGCTGATCGACCCGAACAGCACCATCGTAGCGGGCTAGACGATCCAGGTGTACCACCAACATCTTCTCTCGGAGAACCTATTGATTGCGGTAGACCACGTCGTTAATCCTCTTCAAAACCCGGTACGGTCCTTGCCAAGGCTGCTGGAGCTTCGGGCAGCGTCCCTTTGTCCGGGTAGGACGGTACAACCAGACCAGGTCACCTTGCTGGAACCCTTGGCTGTTGGCTTGCCTGTCATAACTGGTCTTCATGCGGTCGCTCGACTTCTGGATGTTCTGGCGAGCTGTCTCGTGCATGTCGTGGAGATGGTCCACCAAGTTCTCCACATACTCGGTCGCAGGCTGTTTCGCTTCCGGAGGGCTTCCAAAAGCCAGGTCAAAAGGGAGGCGTAACTCTCGGCCGAAAATTAAGCTGCCTGGCGTCATCCCAGTTGTGTCGTGTGTAGAAGAGCGGTAGGCCAGCAAGAACAGTAGAACCTTGACGTCCCAGTCTCGCTGATGGCTGGCCACGACCTTCCTCAGGTGTTCCTCTAAGGTCTTGATGTATCTTTCGACCATGCCATCCGACTGGGGATGTAGAGGCGTCGTGTGGGTCTTGTTCACCCCAAGCCTTTGTAGTGCCTCCTTCATTAGGTTGGACTCAAAGTTGGTACCCTGGTCACTGTGTAGCTCTAATGGCACCCCAAATCGACAGAACACTTGCTCCACGAGGCAGTCCGTGATCGTCTTTGCCTCTTGGTTTGGGATGGCATACACCTCCGGCCACTTGGTGAAGTAGTCAACGACCACCATTAGGTACTTGTTGCCACGGTCGGAAACTGGAAACGGTCTCGCAATGTCAACGGCGATCCGTTCGATTGGCGCTCCGACGTTGTACTGCTGCATGCGACCCCGGCTCCTAGTCTGGGGGCCACGACTCGCCGCGCACACGTGACACTGACGGCACCATCTCTCAGCATCTGCTCGGAGCCTCAGCCAGTAGTAGCACTGCCGTAGTTTGTCAATCGTTCGGTTCGCTCCCAGGTGTCCTTCTGAACAGCCGGCGTGCACTTCCTCCAAGACTTCCGGGACCTTACTCCGGGGAAGTACCAACTGTTCTCTCTGCGTCTTCCCATCGGGTGACTCCCATACCCGGAAGAGCACGCCCTCTCTGGCCTTCAACGGGTCCCATTGGGCCCAGTACGACTTGTAGTTGGCGCTCTTAACTGCGATGTCCTCCCAAGTTGCTCTCGTCCCTGCCTCCATTTCCCTCAAGAGTGGCCCCAAGTCTGCGTCCGCCAGCTGCTCCCTCCTTAGGCCTGCGCTATCCCAGCCGTCCGCAGGCACTGTCACAACTACTCGGACTGCTGCGGCACGCTCCTTCTCTTCCACTCTTGTACACTGGCCGCACTGTTCTGGACAATGTCTTCGGGACATGGCCTCTCCGTTACTGTAGCTCTTCCCTCTATGATGTTCCGAGGTGAAGTCGTACTCCTGCTGCCTCTGGACCCAACGTGCTGTTTGGCCTTCCAGGTTCTTAAAGCTCAATAGGCAGGGTAGGGTGGAATTATCAGTCCTCAGATGGAATGGCTGACCGTACAGGTACTTGTGGAAGTGCTCCAAGTTATTTACTACCACCAATAATTCTCGTCGGGTGACGCAGTAGTTCATCTCTGCATTGGATAGCGTCTTGCTGTAGTAGGCTATCACCCGCTCATGGCCATCCTGGATCTGTGATAGGACGCCTCCAATGCAATGGTCGCTGGCGTCAGTGTCCACAATGAAGGCGCAACCCAAAATTGGAGCACTGCACAGGGTCTTCTTCAGGTGCTGGAAAGTGTCTTCGGCGTCCTCCGTCCACACATAAGGCCGATGTTCCTCTGTCAGGCGGGTGAGGGGTTTGGCGATGTTAGAGAACCCCTTTATGAAGCGGCGGTAATAACTGCATAGCCCCAGGATACTACGCTACTCTTTCTTATTCTGTGGGCGAGGCCAATCTCTCACAGCCTGTGTCTTCTCCGGATCTGTGGCCACTCCGGTTGCTGAGACTATGTGACCAAGTAGTTAATTTCCTTGCGGAAGAGCTGGCTTTTCTTCGCGTTCAGCTTCAAGTTGGTCGCCTGCAATCTCTGTAGCACCTTACTCAGATTCTCGAGATGATTTTCAAAAGTCTTACCGACGACGAAGACGTCGTCCAGGTATAGCAGGCAGGCGTCGTAAGTCAGCCCACTCATCACTGATTCCATGAGGCGTTGGAAGGTAGCTGGTGCGTTGCAGAGACCAAAGGGCATAGCCGTGAAATGCCAGAGCCCATGGCCTGTCGAGGTTGGGGTCTTCTCCTTGTCTCTTGGGTCTAGAGCTACCTGCCAGTAGCCCGACTTCAGGTCCAGGGTCGAGAACAACTGCGCACCAGCTAGCCTGTCCAGGGGTATGGGGAAACAGTCCTTCCGGGTGACAGCGTTCAACTTTGTGTAGTCTACGCAGAAGCGCCGCTCGCCGTTATTCTTTGTCACCAAGACTACAGGGGAACACCAAGGGCTGTCAGATTCTTCAATCATTCCCCTGGATCTCATGTCCTCCAGCATGTGTCGTACCGCCCCTTGCTTCGGCAGCGGAGCGCGTCTATGTGGTTGCCGAATAGGCTGGGCGTCCCCAGTGTCGATGCGGTGAAGCACTTTGTCCGTGCGGCCCTAGTCGCTGTCGCCTTGGCTGAAGACGCTCTGGAATCGCCTCAGCAGTTGTCGAACTTTCTCCAGCTGTTCCGCGGTAAGGTGTTCAGCTGCCCTCTCGAGTAGGCCTTCTAGCCGGGGCCCCAGGTGCTGTGACGGCAGCGGCTCCTGTGTCTTGTCGATTGCTGTTACGCTCACCACGGGCTCGCACGTCCCTAACTCCATCCCGGCCAGGAAGTCGTGATCGGTGTCCGTTGGATTTAGCAGTCTCACTGGCACCTCCTCTCGGCACGGCAGCAATGCCCTGGCTACACACAGTCCATGTACAGGCGTCTTCTGGTCCAGCATCATGTACCTGGTTCTCTGGCCTTCCAGTCGCGCCGTCACCACCACTTCGCTCCTCGCGGGGACAACCACGTCTTCGTTCAAGACGACCCTGCAAATTCCAAGGCGCTCTTCTGGTTGACGGAGTATAACCTCTTCTCCTTTGAGCCGCAGGACCTTCTTGCCGACGTCGACCGTGGCCTCGTGGCTCCTGAGGGCATCCAATCCCAGTATTACCTCCTCAGCCACCTTCGCGACGAACTCCCACAGACGTACGGTGCTCCTTCCCAAGGTCAGCTTCAGCAGGGCCTCCTTCTCCACAGGCAAGGTGTCCCCGATGCCGTGACTAGGGGCTGGTATGGTCGGCTCGGCTTCCTTGTCGGCAAACATTTCGCCACGTCAGGTCTGTTGATGGTCACTGCCGCCCCGGTGTCCACCAGCACGCGGCAGGGCTTTCCTCTTACCCAACCGTCCGCGATGAGGCTGTCATCCATACGCCGACTGACGGAGCGCAGTGTCACTCGAGGGGATGGTGGTGATGGCGCCGACGTGTCCCTCTCCACGACGGCCCTTACTCGTTTTCCGGCTGCTCTTCCTGGTGTGGGCAGTCTCTCTGCAGGTGTCCGGGCTGTCCACACACACAACACAGGCCACTAGGTGTTCGCCGGCCTCCCTCAGCTGCGTAGCGCACACTCCTCGTTCTCGACGACGGGATAGCTGTTACCTTGGCCGCCTCCATTCTTAATGCTGCCGTTAGCGCCTCGTGGATTGTTTTATAATCGCCGAGCATTAGGCTCTGACGAATTTCCCTGTCCCGTACCCCGTCTACGAAGGTGTAGGCAGCTTCCCGGGACACGAACTCTGGTGGGAGGTCGACTAGTACCTTGCTTGCCAGTTGTTCAACTGCCAGGGCGAACTCCTGCAGCGTCTCCCCCGGCTGCTGTGACCTTGTCTTTAGCTGGCTGCGGTACGCTGCGGCTAAGCGGTGGTTTCCGAAGCGATTCTCCAGGGCCTCCCAGAGGTCCTTGGGCGCCGCCGTTGTCTGCACCGCGTTTAGGACTTCCGCGACACGTCTCTGGAGGCTGGCTATTAACTGTGTGGCCTCCTCCTCTGGCGACCATTTGTTGTGCTTGGCCATTGCGTCGAACTGGCGGCGGAAGACTTCAAACGTTGACGCGCCGTCATACTAGGGAGGTATGACGCGCGCAGAAGTTGTGTCGCGTCCCGGCGCGTCGGCATTCAAATCCTTCAGCTTCCTGCCGACGACGTCCTTCACCATGGCGTTCAGGGACTTGACGCTGCTGTCTGCCTTACCCTCCAGGTTGTTTACGCGGTTCACAAGGTATTCCACGTCTTCCACCACGGCGTTCAGGGTCTTGGCGTTATTGTCGCCCTTTTCCTCTAAATTATTAAGGCGGTTGTCTACTTGACCCATCCGCTTGTCCAGCTTCGCAACGTCATCCCTCACGCCGGCCAACTGTTCCTCAAATTTGGCGGCGAGGACCACGTTCGCCTCCTTCATTTCCGTGGCCAGACTGTCGTTCGCTGCCCTCATTTCTGTGGTCAGTTCGGCCATCTTTGCGGTTATTGTCGTGGCGAAGTTGTTGTTTGCCGCTTCTGTTTTTGTTGTTAACTCGTTCATCTTCGCGGCCAAGTTGTTATTTGCCGTCTCCAACTTCTTTTCCATTTTCTCGGTGATGCTGTCGTTGGCCGTCTTTATTTCTGTCAGTTCCACCTTCATTTCCATCATCTTCTCCAAAATCTTTTCCAATGCCGCGGCCATGGCCGTAATGTTCGGTGAAGTTGTCGTCCCGCTTCCTGACACCAGTGTGACTTTGTGGGTTCGTGAAATGAAAAGTCCAATTGCACCACTCCAAAAATGTTCTTTATTTCCACCGACTTACAGTTAAACACTTGCCAATTACACAGAATTACGTAATGCACACAATTACGATTCACCAGTTCGTCCGTTACAATTCCACTTTGCTCTCGCAATTACGTACAATCCTCCGATGCAAGTACAGAGACTTCTCGTCCGTACCCTAGCACTGCACTCTTACGCTGCTCGCCAAGAACTGACTGACTGACTCAATTCACTCACTGCAGCCCTTTTTATAGGGATAACGCCGTTTTCTCGAAGTCTCTAGTTTCCGTGAGTCACCGCGAAGGTTCCAGATGGTGGTGGAAGGGGGAAGAGGCGGCCAGCAACAAGTGACACTTCCCTAATCATCCAGTCAGTTAGTGACAGAGACTAATGGGTGGGTGTGGCTTGGCTGCCTCTGGCCCCTTACTCAGCTGTCGTTGGTTGTGCTTTCCGCTAATTGGGTGACAATACCTTCAATCTTCTTAAAAGATCTTTGCAAGAGTGTCTACTATGGGTGTTAGGGATAATAATTATAACCACCTTTGGAATAAGAATTTTTTACTTTTTGCTGAGTAGTCCAAAAATAATATTCCATATTCCAGGATGGAGTACGCATAGTACAGTGTATCAATAGAACTCATACTAACCAGCGCTCTGACAGCATAACAGGCAGAATTGAGTTAAGGTAAGATATACTTTATGTGAGCTTTCCAAAGCCACGTCTATTGACCTTCATTGACAGATGCTGATTTCGCTGTTTACCTGTATACAGAGAATTATTCATTAGTAACTTGGGGTACAGTAACACAACGCCCGCCACGGTAGTGTAGATGGTAGGGTATCTGCCTCACATTCAAGAGGTCCTGAGTTGGAATCTAGGTCAGGGTGAGTTATCTAGACAAGTTTTTTCGGGGTTTTCCTTTAACCTAAAAGACGAATGTCGGGTAAGTCCAAGCTCTATGGAACCCGGGCACATTTGAGCATCATTTCTCCCACTGCATTCGTCGGCAGATATTACTTAAGGTTGGAGGACGTAAATTACAAAAAAGGTAACACAATACAAACGCAGCATTTGGGAACTACGTGTCGTGTGTTTGAGAAGAAGGGTTAGGTGATTAATCATACGCAAAACGTTTAAAATACGAAATGTAAACTTAATAATGGTAAATGTATTAAATATCTACCCACATAACTATTTACTATAATATGTTTTCATAGAAACAAATGAGGCAACTTCTGCAATTTCCGAAACGAAACAAAGAATGAGAGAAAATCTACTAAAATAGTCTCTATATTTTTGTTGTTAAATGGTTTCAACAGCAATAGCAAATGCATGATAACACTACTGTCCGGCCGCTGTATCTACGGCTCTGACATTTAGTGGCTGCAGGAGGTGGAGGGGGAAGATTACTAGTACCAACATATAATAATGAGTAATTGAAAACATATCGTCAGAATTATCTTTATAATGAGAGTATAGGAATCTATTAGCTTCAAAACATTGAAATACAACTTGTAATTTCATTATCATGCAAGATATTCTTTACAACATCACTCTATTCAGATATTTCGTTCACACCTTTCACGCACACCAACTGCTTCTGTTGGTGATACTGGGAGTCTGTACATCCGGTGTCGTGGTCAGGAAGCTAAAACTGTCTGCTAGCGCCAATCAGCGTTGTCGCTGCTGGGCGTGGCTTGCAAATCCAGCACCGTGTTGCCGCCTCAATTTTGTGTGGACCACGTGTCTTTTAGTTGCTTTTGGAATCCGCGCTGGTGGTTTGTTTAAGTTTTTGTGTGTGCGTGAATTCCGATTTCTAGCGTCTGTAAGTCTTATTATTATTGCTATTATAGTAATATGGCTACTGGTTCGTCTGAATCCAAGAAAAGAATCGGCTCTTATAAGAGCCAAAGCCGTGAATTTATATTCAGGCTACGTGAGTACTTCGAGAAGGAGCGGGACAGTGGTGGACCTCTACTACCTGTTACCAAGGTGCTGGACAGAGTTTGTGATGCCTTGAAGGTGGGAAAAACCACCGTGAAGAATGTGACCAAGGAAAAGTGCCCAGCCGATTTAAGTTCGCCGTCTGCAGTTCTGCGTACACCGGGAAAGCAAAGGCAACGAGTCAGCCTTAAATCTTCACTTGATGCTTTTCAAAAGGATGCTATAAGGTGACATGTATATCAATATTATATGAGAAAGGAATTTCCCACTCGTGCGAAGTTGCTGTGTTCTTTAAAGGAAGCTGGCTTATTCGATGGCGGAAAAACCAGCCTAAGTAAAGTACTGAAAGAACTAGGTTTTCAGTTTAAAAGTTTTTCTGGGAGGAAAGCTGTAATGGAAAGAAGTGACATAGTTGCATGGAGAGGCAGATTTTTGCGGGACATTCTAAAAAGCAATCCCGAAAAGGTGGTATGGCTTGATGAAACGTGGGTAAATGCAGGACACACTTAGACAAAGACATGGACAGATGACACTATTGCAGGCACAATGAAAGTGCCAGTTGGAAAAGGAAGCAGATTAATTTTGCTCCATGCTGGTGGTGTACGTGGTTTTATTCCAGGAGCAATGCTCTTATTCAGATCAAAGAGCACGCGTGATTATCACGAAGAAATGAATGGAGATACATTCAAGATCTGGTTCCAAGAATCTCTTCTGCCAAAGATCAGTGCCAATTCAATTATTGTTATGGACAATGCGCCATACCATTCAGTTCAATTAAACAAAGCACCGACAATGTTCGACAGGAAAAGCGTCATTTTACAGTGGTTGGAGAACAAAAACATACCTGGAGCGTCCGCAGAAATGACGAAAGCAGAACTCCTGCAAATTGTAAAACTTTACAAGCCACGTTTCTGCACTCATGAAATAGACAGTATTGCTGCTGCTCACGGTCACATTGTAATCAGGCTCCCTCCCTATCACTGTCATTTCAATGCCATCGAACTGATTTGGGCACAAGTGAAAGGTTATGTTGCAGAACATAACACAACATTCCGCATTTCTGATGTTCAGCTATTAGTGCAAAATGGTGTTAAACAAGTGACCCAGGATAACTGGAAAAGTGCCGTGGATCATACTTGGAAACTTTTAAGACAAGCCAAGGAAGACGACGGCATAGTGGAAACACGTGTGGAGGAGCTGATAATTTCATTCAGTGAAGATGACGTCAGCAGCGACTCCAGTGATGAAGCCGCGATGAGTGAAGATGAAGATATGGATATTTACGAGGATTGCGGCGTCTTCCCACTGGACTGAATGTAAGTTGTTTAATAGCCAATTTCAGTAAACGTAGCTTTTTGTTATTTCTTTTCCAGTAAATGGTGTGGTACATTGTCTCCATATGCAACTATTCTGGGATCATGTATATACACATTATCCACGTTCATTTACGAAGTTACGATCTGGAAATGCGTGAAATATTTAAAATACACATGTTCCTCTGCTTGAAATTCCCGCTAAAGAACTGGCAACAGCGCACTTCCCCCCCTCGAGAACTGTCAGAGCCGGAGAAAGAACGGCCCGACTGTAGTCTTCTAGTGGCATCATTCTGTACAGCAGGAATATCTGAAAGGGTGATCTAATAGTTGTTAGGATCTTACTTTGAACCGGAAATCGACCCAGACAGCGTGGACTTGGACAATTTGACCTTGTCGCCTGGGAAAATTTATCCGTGGGTTCCGGTTCGGCCTAAGTAAGCCCCTTTTTGGAATTTCACTCTCTTTACTCTCCCGCGCACTCCCCGACGCACTCTCTCCACTCATCCTCTACACACGCACACCGCAACGCACATCCTTCACACGCTGCATGTCCCAAGCACTCTCTCCACTCACCCTCTCCACACGCACACCCCCTTCACTCACTGCATCCCCTTTGCACCCTCTTCACTCGCTGCATCCCGCAGACACCCCGTCGCATGCACACCCTGAGACTTTCATGAACTTATCAGCTTGGCGGCTGGTGACGGTGCGGCTTTTAATGCGTTGGTGGACTATGGTTAACCCAATGGCCTGAAAAGGGGTTATATGCCTTTTATTTTATTAAGAATACACTGGATTAAAGGTGACGTGAATTTCTTGAATTGGAGCCATGATTAGAAGGTCACGTGACTTTAGGAGAAGGTATGGAGAGGCATAAGTGTACAGTTGGGCGTCCAAGGATCAAAATGGAAAAAATGAGATGGGAACATGATTAAAAATAAGGAACGAAGTGACACGTCAGGTTTTTGATCGGTTAAAATCAGAATGTTTTTGATTGGTAGAGAAGGGTAAAGGCAGAGGTTTGATTGGTGTAAATAAAAGTGTTTCTGATTAGTTGGAAAAAAGATGGAGCACAGAAATATGGGGAAATAAAAATGAAAATTAGAAGAGTGAGGTGAGAAATTCACGTGAAAGTGTAAATTGAAAGAGCAAGGAGAGAAATTCAATGCAAATATATAAAGTAGAAGAACGTGGTGAGGAATTCATTTGAGAGTGAAAATGAGGTAGTTTCCTATACTGTAATCGGATAAATTTCTGGAATATTTCTCGTCTTAACTTGCAACTCATACGATCGCTGTTTCTAGGAAGGCAAACCGCTGGCCTCAGCATTTCACAAGAGAAAGTGGACCGATTGTTTGCTCAAGTTCAATATCAACGGAAAAAAGCAGGGAAGTGAGGCGAACATATTTGGTTGGTTAAACTTGAGAGGGCTACCAATCGGGATCCATTGTAATTTAAACTGCCTTTTAAAAGTTCAGCCTCTTCCGGGAATTAGAAAACGCAATCTCAGCAACTGTTACACTGCAGGTGTATATATGCGCGCGCAGCTTCCTGCCTCCCCACTACAACGAACTGTTAAATCCCAGTAATGGATAACATGCAAACAAACTTAAAATATGAAACGCTTCGCTACTACTGATTCGACATCTCTGAAGCTGCAGAAATAACATTTTAGGAAGGTTGAAATGAAACGATGGACTATTAAGACACTATAGCGATACATCTTGACATTTAAAGGGCACATTATCCTATTTTATGGAATAAGTAGACCAAAATCTTCTAAACTCACAAAAGAGCCACTACATACAGCCCTCAACATACTAAGTACAACCAGAAGGTAGTAAATGCACCCCAAGGAGCTTTTAAATGCATTCCCAAGCCACGAATTATGCCACTAAAGCCTCTAAATTCACCCAAAAGCTTCTAACGCACCAAAAGCTACTAAAAGCACCCCTGAAGCCACTAAGTACAACCAAAAGGAAGTAAATGCGCCCCAAGAGGTCCATAAATGTATCCTTAAGCCACTAAATACGCCCCAAAAGCCTCCAAATACAACAAAAATCCACTAAATACGCCCAAAAGCCTCTAAATAACCCTAAAATCCTCTAAATACGCAAAACACAAAATGCATCCCCAAGCCACTAAATACGCCATAAAAGCCCCTAAATACGTCCCAAACGCCTCTATATACACTCCAAAAGCTTACAAATACCACAAAGCCACTAAATACGACCTAAAACCCTCTAATTACACCTAACAACCTGTACAAAGACCAAAAGGCCTCATAAAGGCATCCCCAAATCAATAAATACGCCCTAGAAGCCTGCAAATACGCAATAAAAGGACTAAATGCACCCCTCAATATACTACGTTCAACCGAAATACAGTAAATCCACCCCGAAACCAATAAATGTAGCCCTATGCCACTAACTACGTCCCAAAACATAATATACTCCCTAAGGAACTACTAAATGCATCCCAAAGCCACTAAATGCACCTATCAATATACTAAGTAGAACCAGAAGGCTTAGAAGAAGGTTGGAATGAAAATACGGACTATTAATATATTATAGCAATACATCTCGACATTTAAAGGGCGCATTAACCTATTTTACGGAAAAAATAAAGCGCATTTTAAAATATGACCTGAAAAAGCAAAGGAAAGCATTCCATCCCTTTATTAAAACTCCCAGAATTCCTTTCAACATGATTACCCTACTGATTAACTTCTCTCTTCAACCTTATAATAATGATAATGATATTGATACTACTAATAATAAGAACAATAACAACAATGATAATAGAAATGCTAATAACAATGATACTAATGATGATATTAATACTACTACTACTGGTGATTATCATCATCAGAGCCCAAATGACCTTGTTGTCAACGGGCCCTAAAACTCCACACACTCATCATCATCATCATCATCATCATCATCATCATCATCATCATCATCATCATCATCATCATCATCATCATCATCATCATCATCATCATAACAATAATAATAATAATAATAATAATAATAATAATAATAATAATAATAATAATAATAATAATAATAATAATAATAATAATAATAATAATAATAATAATAATAATAATAATAATAATAATAATAATAATAATAATAATAATGATAATGATAATGATAATGATAATGATAATGATAATGATAATGATAATGATAATGATAATGATAATGATAATGATAATGATAATGATAATGATAATGATAATGATAATGATAATGATAATGATAATGATAATGATAATGATAATGATAATGATAATGATAATGATAATGATAATGATAATGATAATGATAATGATAATGATAATGATAATGATAATGATAATGATAATGATAATGATAATGATAATGATAATGATAATGATAATGATAATGATAATGATAATGATAATGATAATGATAATGATAATGATAATGATAATGATAATGATAATGATAATGATAATGATAATGATAATGATAATGATAATGATAATGATAATGATAATGATAATGATAATGATAATGATAATGATAATGATAATGATAATGATAATGATAATCATCATCATCATCATCATCATCATCATCATCATCATCATCATCATCATCATCATCATCATCATCATCATCATCATCATAATAATAATAATAATAATAATAATAATAATAATAATAATAATAATAATAATAATAATAATAATAATAATAATAATAATAATAATAATAATAATAATAATAATAATAATAATAATAATAATAATAATAATAATAATAATAATAATAATAATAATAATAATAATAATAATAATAATAATAATAATAATAATAATAATAATAATAATAATAATAATAATAATAATAATAATAATAATAATAATAATAATAATAATAATAATAATAATAATAATAATAATAATAATAATAATAATAATAATAATAATAATAATAATAATAATAATAATAATAATAATAATAATAATAATAATAATAATAATAATAATAATAATAATAATAATAATAATAATAATAATAATAATAATAATAATAATAATAATAATAATAATAATAATAATAATAATAATAATAATAATAATAATAATAATAATAATAATAATAATAATAATAATAATAATAATAATAATAATAATAATAATAATAATAATAATAATACACCAAAATTAAACCACCAGTAGCAATTTTCCAAAACAGTATGTTTCTTTTCCAGGGTTTTCCTATACCAAACACTGCAGTTTTATTGAGAGGCAATTTATATGGAATTGATCAACAAGAAATTCGTTCTCGCGCCTATTTGTTGGTTAAAATGATTCAGATTGGATTGTTCAGCATTAATCAAGATTTAGAATCGGAACCATTATAGCTCGGAATTTTTCTCTAAATAACATTCATGTTTGGATGAAAGCAAAATAGTAATAGAGAAAACTGAATAAATTACATGGTAATAACTTGAAAAAATTAGGAAATAGCTGCTAAATTTTAAAAAGTTCTATATAATTAATAAATTTCTAAAATTTCAAAAAGTTTTTAAACATTTAAGAATGTTCTATAAATTCCTAAACCCTCTAAAAATAGGCATAAATTTATAAAAAATGGCTAAACCCTCAAATAATATGCTTAAAATTTCTAAAAAAATTTCAACTCTCCAAAAAGGCTTAACATTTCTAAATAAAATACCTTAACTTCCAAGAAAGCCTAAATTTAAACTTCCATAAAGTGCCAAACATTTAAAAAAAATTCAAAGCTTTCAAAACATTTCCAATCTTTCAAAAATGTTTAAACTTTCAATAATGTGGCCGCGCCGTAGCTCAGTGGTTAGACCACTTGACTCTCACCATGGCGGCCCGGGTTCGATCCCAGGAGACTGCAAAGTAAGATTTGTGGTGGACAACACGGCGCTGGGGCGGGTTTTCTTCGGGACCTCCGGTTTCCCCCACCATCTCATTCCACCGGTGCTCCATCTTCATCTCATGTACCATCAGTGTCACCACCTGCGGTGCCGTATTTAGTAAAAGCGGGCGTTAAACACTACACATTTCATTTCAATAATGTCTAAACCTGCAAAAAATTCTAAACTTTCAAAAAATTTCTAAACTCTCAAGGAGGAGGAGGAAATTAGAACAGTTGGATGAAAGCTTAAAGTGTATATAAGGCAGTTTCCTATATCGGAATTGGAGAAATTTCTGGAATATTGCTCGTCTTGCCATTCACACGTGCACTCTTCCTAGGAAAGCGGATCGCTCGCCTTTGCATTCCTACTTTAAACCACTGCAACTGTATCAAGAAACGCTAACCCACTGCTGATTGGATCGCTTGCCTTTGCATTTCTGACGCTCCCCGGCACATATGGGTGTTCTGCTTACGCAACTTCTGTCTGCTGGTGAGGCTGCAGTTCTCACGGTTGAAGATATTGCGGATTTTGCAAACTTTGAACAACTGCAAATATATCAAGAAATGCTATCCAAACTGCCGGATTGGATCGTTTGCCTCAGCATTTCTCACGTTCTCGGGCACGTGTGGGTGTTTTGCTTATGTGACTTTGAGTATAAAAATTAGGGACAGACAACGCACACGGTATTTAAGTTAGGAGAGATAAATGAGGAAGATTTATCCAAATAGTTCGTGGATGAATACGGCATACCTATTCCTGATGATGTGCTACCCAAACCCAAAGAAGAGCAGGTGGGATCGACACCCGGGGAGGAGGTAAGTGTGGAACCGCAATTTAATATTATGGAATATAGGCAAAGAACGATGAAAGATTTGTATTCTGCATACTCGGAAACCGACATAGCGGTGTGTTCAATTCCCTAAGGTGCATATCCAAGGGATTGGTTTCATGACCTGTTCCGGCAATGTTAAAAATTTGGTCACAAGAACCTGCTACAAAAATCGCCGGGGTGTTTGGGAATATCCGTAATGGATGGTCAATATCGCGGGCTTTTTGGGGTGCATTTACTGCATTTTGGTTGAACTTAGTATATTGATGGGTGAATATTATGTTAGTTGCGTATCTGGAGGGTTTTATGTGTATTTAGGGGCTTCTAGGGTGTATTTAGGTGCTCTTGGGACGTATTTAGAGGCTTTTAGTGTGTATTTAGTGGCTTGGAGTTGCATTTAGTGTTTTTTTCGAATTTAAAATCCTTTAGGGGCATGTAGAGACCTTAACGGTGTATTTAGTGGCTTGGGGATATATTTGGGGGAACGTTTGGTGTATTTAGAATCGTTTGTGGCGTATTTAGTGCCTAGTTGTTTTATTTCCAGGCGTTTGGGGCGTATTTAGTGGCTTGGGGAAACATTTATGTACCTCCTTGGATGCATTTTCTTCCTTTTGGTGTTACTTAGTGACTTCAGGGATGCGTTTAGTAACTTTTTGGTAAATGAGACGCTTTTTGGGGAATTTAGACGCTTTTGGGGCATACTTAATGGCTTGGGAATGCATTTAAAAGCTACTTGGACTACATTTACTGCCTTATGGTTGTACTTAGTATATTGAGGGTTGCAAGTAGTGTCTTTTTTGTATATTTAAAAGTTTTGGGGTGTACTTAGGGGCTTGTGGAATATTTGGGATGTAGTTATGTGCTTTTGCGGTGCATTTACTGCCTTCTAGTTTTCTTAGTATATTGATGGGTGCATTTATTGACCTTTTGTGTATTTGGATGATATTTGGTGTATTTGGGGGATTTTTGGCGCTCTTTTTGGAGTGTATTTAACGGGTTTACGGTCGTATTTAGTGGCTTGGGGATGCATTTAAGTGCTATTTGGGGTGCATTTACTGCCTTCTGGTTGTACTTAGTATATCGATAGGTGCATTTAGTGGCTTTGAGATGCATTTATGAGCTTCTTTGAGTATGTTTGGAGGCTCTTGGGACATATTTATTGGCTTGTGGATGCATTTATGGGCGTTTTGGGATGCATTTACTGCATTTTGGTTGAAATTAGTATATTGGTGGGTACATTTGGTGGTCTTTTTTGCGTATTTATGCGCTTTTAGGTGTATTTAGAGTCTTTTAGGGCGCATTTAGTGGCGTAGGGATGTATTTAGTGGTCCTTTTGGTGTATTTAGTTGCTTGTATGTGTATTTAGAAGCTTTTAGGACGTATTTAGTGGCTTTTTGTTTCATTTTGAACTTTTTGAGATGCATCTAGAGGCTTTTAGGGAGCATTTAGAGGCTTTCAGTTGTATTTAGAGGCTTTTAGGGGAAAGTTAGTGGCCTTTTGTTGTATTTAGAGGCCTTTGTGGCGTATTTAGTGGTTTAGGGATACATTTATGGACTTTTTGTGGTGCATTTACTTCCTTTTGGTTGCACTTAGTCGCTTAAGGGGTGCTTTTAGTAGCTTCTTGGTGAGTTAGAGGTATTTGTGGTGAATTTAGGTGAATTTTGCGGCATAATTAGTGGCTTGGGCATGCCCATGAACTCCAACAATTCCGTTTTCTTCAGTACTCTCTCAATCAGGCTGGCCACGGAGATCACAATTTCAACCTTTATAGAAGCTCTCAATTTCAAGAGGACTGTAGTCTATTCTGTGATCTTGGGGGCTTGTTTAGAACCCTGTTCCCCCTCATTAAGAGCGGTGCCAAAGCGGTTGGAAAAGAAGCTCTAAAAATGTGTTACAACGTTCTTGCCGATATTGCCAAATCTTCTACAACTCCTAAAGAAGTCTTCCAAACCCATCTGAGGGAAGCTGGATCCAATTTAAAGCGGAAAGCCAAAACTAAAATAGACTCTGTGATGGGGTCGGGTAAAATGGAAAAAACCAAGAATATAAAACAAAAATCCAAGAAGATAAAAAGAAAAATCAAAGGCAAGAAGAAACTCTCTACATTCAGACGCGTTCAACGTGAGGACATCTTTTCATCATGAGCGGGACGGTTTTCATGAACCCTGAATTAGACTTCTTTAAAGAACTCCGCGTTCAAACCAATATCGAGGAATCTCAGTCTTCAAATGAATCCGAAAAATGCCCATCTTTAAGGATTCTCCCATAACCATTCACTACTCTTCCAATGCCTAAGATTATCTTGACCTATCCTACGTCATTCTAGAGGTCTCTATTCAAGCTTTCCATGACAACCATTCTGTTCTTGCTGCCGACGAAAAAGTCACTCTCGTTAAGAGTTCTCTCAACGCTCTCTTTAGTCAGGTTAACGTGTCTCTCAATAACGTGAATATTGCCTTGTCTCAGCAAGGTTACCCATACAGAACCTATCTCGAAACTCCTCTCAACTACTCCTCTGGCGTCATGAATAACCGCTTGCAGATATCAGTATGGTTCAAAGACACCGCTGGAAATTTTGACGATTTTGACAATAATTTGGGTCTTAAACAGCATCTTAAATACACCAAGCAAAGCAATTCCTTTCAACTCATGGGATCCACGGTTTCTTTAATCAAGACCTGCTTCTCTACAATAACGTCGATCTCACCACCACTCTCACTCCATATCCTTAATTTCATCTCATAGCAGCAAATTCGTCGTTAAAGGGATACACAAAAATTATTGGCACTCATCTTTATCTTAAGAGAGCTCGTGCCACTCCATCCATAAAGACGGCACATCAGGGAGCGCTCGCCAAAGCAAACGTCTTCATGCCCTTCCAGGACGTTGACTATCAGGCTCTCAGCTTAGCTTCGGGAATTACCTCGGTATCGTTTCCCAACGTTCTGGTTTGAAAGGTCCCCAGGTTCATCCTTTTGAACATGACGACATATAAACCTCACTCGGGGATATCACTAAGAATTCTTTCAACTTTCAACACTTCAACCCCTCCACTTTCCAAATCATGGTCAACAATCGTCCCGTTCCCTCCACTGCCGTCGTTCACAACTTTGATAAAAATTTCTTTCTCCAAGGTTATCAAACTCTCCTTACTGCTCTCGCTAAAGTTTTCAATAACAACCGCAACAGTATATCTAGATCCAAATATCCCAACCGGCACACCCTCTTCTCATTTGATCTTACGATGACATGTCCGCAGATCGAAATTATATTTCCGGCCTCCATCACGACAACGTTGGTATAAATCTACAATTTCTTCATCCTCTAGCTGAACCCGTCTGCCTTCACGTCATCTTCGAAATTTACAGATCCGTTCAAATGGATTTCAACCGATCCATTCTCGTTACATGAACACCCATTAAATTCGCTCCTGCTTGCGCAAATTCAAACCTTTCACTGGCGTTTTTGCTTCCGATAAAATTCCTAACCCCTTGCTACTGCCACCACCTCCCATCGCTTTGGCCATCAACACCAATTCAAGCTCTAAACCAGACAAAACATTCGGTCGGCATCTTCGTTTCCCAAAATGATTATGGGTAATATTTCGAGTTACGCTTTACCTCCTCTTCTTCCCTCCATCCTTCATTTTCTCAATGGATTGTGTGGTCCTAATTGGGGGTACAATAGGCGGCGCTTGCAAGGAAACCATTTCTTCACCTGCAGACATTACGTAACAGCATTCCTTGGCTACCGATGTTGCCATTTTTTATCATTTCTTCTTTTCTAAATTAAAAATTTCCGATTATCATTACAACGATAAACTCATTTCTAAAACACATCGAATACGGCGTTCCCCTTCCTCCTCTGTTCAAATATGTAGATTCCTCTCATCTTAACTACACGTCCGTGCGCTTGTCGCTCAGTTGTCGTCCAGCCTTCAACCATGTAAGTACTCTTTGTTTTTTGCTCTCTCTCTTAATCATGTTTTCCATTGTTCTATTCTTTTTGTTGCAGCGCTACCGTCCACTTCATGAACGAGTCTTGTTCTAAGTGCGCCTCCTTCTCCTCTACAGATGTCACCATCTCTAGGTGCATCAAGCCTGCGTCTATAACTTTCTCTCCCGTGCAGTGGAATCAGTTTGTTCAATACCTTTGTCGAAAAATTGAAGCCCATTTCAGCTCTAAGCTGCCATATTTGAAGCATATTATCTCCGATTCCCTTTCCCTTCACTTCAAGCGTCTATTTGGAAAACTCGCCATCGTGTTCAAACCTGCTGGATTTTCTATCAACGAACAGGAATGGACAAGAATCAACGCGCTCAAACAGAAATGGACAAGCTTAAACAACAACAATAAACATGAGACATTTTGTTTTAATTTCTCCAGCCTAAGCCTTACCCCTCAACAAAGACATATCTGTAACGAAAATGAATCTAACCGTCTATACCATTATCTCAGTGCACAATTTTCTCCTTCTACCGGGGAAATCGATCTCCCCTACCTCCAGTAAACAAAAACCGTCCTTTGCCCTTTCCCTCTCTCACTTCGTTTCCTGCCGTCGTAGAGTCAAGATGATGCGCAGTGTGCTCCGGGATCTCCCCAACAGAGGGCAGACTCCTCATATCATCGGTGTTAAGGAGCTTCATCGCAACATTCCCAACCCCGACTTCGACGCACAGTCTATGAACACTCAGTTTGGGTGCAAAACCGTTCTCAGGCTTCAGGACGGTAGAGAGGTCTTCCTACCTTCGGCCTACAGCAACCTTAACGACGACTCCATAGCCCAACTCAACCAGGCGCCTTTCCTCATCACCCACAAAGGCATCGAGCTCATTCCAAACACCAATGAATACAGGAAGCATATAATCACCTTCAGCGAAGCTCCTACCTCGCAATGACGTGCACCTTGGATTTCTCAGATATCGGTAAGTTCATCAGTATTTTCAACTTTTCTTTTTCTCTTTTTTCTCTCCTTTTTGTTTCTCATTCTCATTCGTCTCCTTTCCTTCAGGGCATAACCTCATGGCCTGCATCAGGTTCTCCATCTTTGAACAAGTGGATAACCTTGGGAGCCCCGTAATGTCTTTTCAGTTAATCTCTACCAACGTCCATCGATTTGGAGCCTGTAAAATTGTCACCTACCAGCTCAACGTTTAAAACGCCGCCATGATCAACATTCAGTTCGTCACTTCAAAAATATCACCGGAGCTCGACACTAATCCTAAATATCATTTAAACTTTACCAACCAACCCATCCCTTCCTCAAACTATACGTCTTCTCACCCCTGTTTGCCTGCTCTCTTCCCAACCTCATCTAAACTTCTCTCACATTAATTTCAAATGTGTCACTGAAGAAGATAACCAAGACTAATCTATCACCGCTTTAAAAATTGTATTTATAAAACAAATTGTAAATCATGTGTATTCTCAATAAAGCTAATTTAAAAAAGAAAGAAAAAGGGACGTACTTAGGCCGAACCGGAACCTAAGGACAAATTGTCCAAGTCGACAAGGTCAAATTGTCCAAGTCCACACTGTCTGGGATGATTTCCGGTTCTGTCTAAGTAAGCTCCTAACTACTTCTAAGGAACAAAAAGAGGCGTAATTTTAAACATTTTATCAACAAAATCGTGTGTCTGAAAGATATCTCACTGTCAATGTTTGTATTATCATATCAAATCATCAAATTCTCTTCGAATTTCAACATCCATCTTTTCCCAATAATCATAATCAGAACTTTTAGTCTTAGCAGTAGCTAACATCTAGCATTAACGGAAAACTTTGATTATTAGTCACCACACTTTTAACAGTTACCGTAACTTAAGGAAGTGTATGGCCATATAACTGTAATTTTCTAAAGTATGATCATTCTGTACAAATTGGGCACTTCTATGATATACTCGATATGGTTAGATTGTGGATTAGATTCTGGAGTTCTAAAAGGCTAGAACACTGCGATCTTGCGTTAAAATTTCACCGTATCCGATACGTTCAAAACTGCATGCTCAAGAGTATCCAAAATACCACACACTTCAAATGTGCCATGGTTGGTTATATATAATTTAGTCTTACATTTTAATTTATACTATTTAATAAATTGTAAGTTATTCTCGTGTCGATACTGTCCCATACCTGTTGCCATCTGAATTTTAGTTCCTGTTTAATTTCAGCTATGTTTTACATTTTCCCAAATTATTTTCTCCAACATAACATATTTTAATCCCGTAAACAAAATGTTGCTCCTTGAATCCAAATGCACAATTATTTGTCCATATGGCTAAGGTAACTAAAAATTGCATTATGGG
Source organism: Mantis religiosa (assembly GCA_030765055.1). Lineage (NCBI taxonomy): Eukaryota > Metazoa > Arthropoda > Insecta > Mantodea > Mantidae > Mantis > Mantis religiosa. The sequence goes on from CM060950.1 coordinate 183,506,122, forward strand.
CGTTGTACCCGCCTCGGTAGATGGTAACCTGTCTGCTTAATGTTCAAGACGTCCCGAGTTCTAATCTCCGTAAGGGTGACTTACATGGCTAGTGCTTTGTCTCGGATTTTTCTTAACCTCAAAGACATATTTCAGGTAACTCTGAGCTCTATGGACCCTGAACTTATTTGAGCATCATTTCACCCACTTTATTTATCGTCCGATATGACTTAAAGTTAGAGGACGTAAGCTAAAAAGATTGTGGGGTTTTATTCACAGTGCCTCTAAATCTGTTTAGGAGTTTCCTTTCTGTTCTTTTTAAAATTCTGCTAAAGTCAACATTAACCATCCTTGTTGCTCAAACACTGGATCCAAAACTAAAATAGCTGCAATAATTACATTGTGGTAAATTCTCTTTGTAGTTAGCGGTATTCTAAATTTGCGCTGGGTCAATATGCAGCATTACTTATCTGTAATTTATCTCTAATATAACCCTCATGTTTTATAAAATGGAACTAACTTAGCTTCTCATTCCTTACAATATTATGTTCACTAATGCTATTGTTGGTTCTCTTCTGGACTCCTTCCCCGTCTCTTGTTTCCAACATTACAGTTCACAATTTTTAGTATTAGATCTCTGCTTAAAAAACGTATTAAGAACATATAAGAGGATAATTATAACTTATTACATGCTCACTCAAAATTAAACATACTATTCGTGCATTTAAGTTAATTGATGGAAATTAATCGTTTCTTCACACTAACCGCGTATTGGCTAAGGTTTTACATAAATAGTATCAATCTGAAAAATCCAATGCCACGGCCGGGGTTTGAATCACGGATCTCCTGATTTCCATACAGTTGCTCTTACCCATTAAGTTACCATGGCAGACGTGCCGTCATGACATTAAATTCTCCAATTGACTCATATATTTTCCCGGTAACTGGACGGATCCGTGGTGCATATCCCGGCCGTGGCATTGAATTTCTCAGTTTGAGTCTATCTATCCAAAACCTTAGCCTATACACGGCTAGAGTGAAGTAAAGATTAATTTGCATCAATTAGCTTTATTAAGAGTTTAACGATATAGCCTAGGACTCAAGTACTTACAATAGTAAGTCACCACAAACAGTAAATCGGTATTTTAACTGAAAATGCTAAAATCATTCTTAAACATAAATAAAAATTTGGTGTACTTCGAATAAAAAGTCCCTAGTGGTTTACCGGAAAAAATAAGTCAATTGGAGAGTTTAATGTCATGGCGACACGTTGGCCACGGTATCTAAAATGGGTAAGAGCGACCGGACGGAAACCAGGAAATCCGTGGTTAAAATCCCAGCAGTGGCATTAAATTTTTCAGTTTCACTCTATCTGTTGTATACTATTCGGATTATTATATCCAAGTCTCATGCCTGTTCTCTTTGTATTTTCATCTGCACGCCAGTTTCCATATGCTCGATCGATAGTGACCATTAGTCCTTGTGTTTTTATTCTTCCCCTTAATATGTTTATGGCAGAAACGAACCAGTTTGATTTAACTCATCTTTCACGAATGACTGCCAGTATTTTTAGTTTCCGTTCTTAAATTAAATTGATACATTTCTCTTTAGCTTTCCGGTAGATTTGCAAATTATTTTCCCATTTGGTAAATATACTTGTGACATACTCTGCGTAGTTTTCTATTTAACGCAGGTTTTTGTTTTCATTTTTCTGATTTTCATCTATTTTCCGTAGATCTGCAAATTATTTTCCCATTTAGTAAATATAATTGCCTTGTGATATACTCTGCGTAGTTTTCTGTTTAACGTTCGAGATTTTAATTATTTATCTACCTATTTTTTCCCAGGATTCTTTTCGGTTTCATTTCTGGAACCGTTTAATTCATAACATGTTTAATTGCTGTCGTTAAGGATTTTACACCTTCATCTTTTGTGTTGGATAACTTGCTAACATTTTTTGTAAAGCCTTCCCTAAGCTTTTGCAACTTGGCTTCCTGGAAAAAATACCAAATAACTAATGACCCTGCTCTCACCATTCATATTTACTCTGTATTGCTATTAAAGAACACAATCCTATAGTCATTTTAGCCAAGCATTGAATCACCTTCGCGTAACTAAAACAAAATCTATTTTTGGTAACTCCTGCTCTATTTTGCTGAGGAAGGGTTATTATTTTGGTTAGGTGTAAGAAGTCTAACTTATTTATCAATTCTTCCAACATTTTATCCATATCATTCCCATTTACTAAAATTTGGATTTTACGGTGCAGTCGGCCGAATGTATTATATTCAAATTTAAGACGATTTTGTTTTCATTTTTTTTTTGTATAATTGACTCCGAGGAAAAATTGTACTGGAAGTATTAACATGTTTTTGTGTAATTTTTAAATGTTTATGAACTCTGTCCAAAATTGTGATTATTTATGAACTTATAAATTCGGATCAAGGGTAGTTATGGCAGTCATCAAATTCTTAATCTACAAAATTTTGTCTAGTGAGAAATTGTATGTGCGGAATGTAAACATGTGCCTATAACGTTGCTGTATGCAAGTAATATCAATATCCAGGTGTCCAAACACTTTCCAAAGATCGAACATAACGAGATTGCTTTTTTGTGTATTTGTGCAATTCTAACATATTACTGCGGGTCGTGACGTGCAATTCATGGACTTCGGTTTGAAACTTCGGGCGCTTCCATAAACTTCATACCATAATTTCCTCCTTGTTATTTGTTAGCCTTCTGTAAAACTTCATCTAAAATAGTGTTCTTCAACCTAAAAGGACCGCTCCGCCATAATCAACTTCAAAGCATATATTCCTATTAAATTCTGAGTGCCTCCTTTCTGAGTGAGGTGGGACGGGAAGCTCCTGAGGCTGCCACATGCATAAATTCGAACATGGCGCCACCTGTCTGAAATTCAAAACAAAATAATATAGGCGGTGGATGTGGACTTCCTGTGGTGCTCACATGTGCGCACTTTGCTGTCATTAACTCAACCCTTGTCAAAAAGGTTTTAAGCCTTACATGGGGTCATTAATTGACCACCTGTCAAACACCTTAAGTTCTTAGATGAATGAGGGAGTGATGCTGTCGTCCGCCACGCCAACAAGCTGACGCCGTCAAAAGAATGTCCCCACCCCTACTTCTGGGATGGTCTATAGGTGTCGATACATGAGCAGCATCGTTTCAAAACGCGATAACTCCACAAATAGCAATTTTACACGAAAATGTAATAACTACAAAATTAAACACTTTTGAAGTGTAATTATGCACTCGTGCTTTAAAAAATAATGAATAGCATGATGATAAGTGTCAAAAATCAGAAGCTTAATCTAAAGCTATTATCGCGGGTTAAAATAAGGGAAAAAAATCCTGACTTACCTTGTTTTGCACCGAATTAATGGACACAACGCCTTTTGAGCCATTCTTCCATATAAACAATGCTAACTTCAGTATATCGTTTTGTTGCAAATTGTAAAGTACTTTCAGCTGTTACATGTCAATGTAATTCATAGTTGCACATTTTGCTGATCTAAAACTTTTTTCTGGAACCATGTAACTCTTTTTCAAAAAATACAAATTCGAAACCAACATAAAGCTATAAGTATGAAAATTAGACCTGAACATGTGGAAAGTATTTACTAGTGGTCATGTATTGTTAATTATAAGGTCCTGTAACATTGCTATGTATGAGAAAACCTGAAGTATGCACGGAGTGGGTTTAGAACTTCTAACAATTGTGACTGATAGTTATCACAGTAATGATAAACAATGGCACAACTCTCAAAAATTTAAACTATGTTTTTCTTCCAAACAATCACACTCTTCACTTTCGCTGTCTTCCTTCATATTGTAATATTCCTCGCTGCCAGGCACTATACGGGATCTTAATTTTTACTGAATGCTGAAAAATGTATTGCATTCACATCAAAAACTGTTACCATTTTTGAGCTGGCGAACGAGAACACATTACTCGGGGGTTTCACTCAGAGGCTTAATATACAATTCAGAACAATATTAAAGACACTTTCACAATCACTATTTATATTTATTATACCTTAAAATAATCTTTTACAGTGTCCAGCGTCGTCCATCTCCTCGGTTGTCCACACACCACCACGCTTAGTCACACACACACACCATAGCTACAACGAGCTATTCCAACAACCGCTCACACACCCCAACATACAACTCTTCATACACAAATAACAAGATGGGCGACGTGCCAATAACTCAATACATCATGTACAAATAATGCAATACCTTATTTACAAATTCCACAAGGGCTGTTCCATTAATTTATTTATTATTGTTATTTACATGAGTGGAGCCAAGGAAGCAAACAGTAGTTGGAACAGCCTATTACGTAACAGACGGAAGGAAGGACATTTGTACTAACGACTACTCTAATAAACTCAAGATAATCCACATAATTAACCTAACAAAACCCTACATTTCCCTCCCCTCTAGAAAAAGACGAGCCCCTGCTCGTCGGACTAATATCAAACAGCAAAACACACAAAAGAAAAGCACTAAGGGTAGCCCCTAACCTATCATTAGAAAACACAAACATGAAAAGTACCAATAAATGAATTCCTGAGAGGCCCCTCCCAATGAGTCACGATGCATGATGTTGTCTACACCACTAGTCCCAGAGTCCACCGAACCAACCCTACACCACTGGAACACTGATGGAAGTCACAGAGGCGCAGCACGACGATTACAACCATTTGGAGTAGCAGACCGACCCTGAAGATGAAAATTGGGCAAACTGGTGGTTACCACAAATGGCACATACCTGATGTCACAGACAGTTCCAAACATAGGGGACGAAGAAATTCATATAAATTAAATTCCATCATTTCAAGTTTTGCTTGACTTTTCAGCAGCTCGATCCCTCCTAGTAGTGAGCCTAGCTTCATTGAGCAAAATGGACGTCCAGCTTCTAGACTTGGCTGCCTATGACTTAGGTCACCTCAGCATATGTATCAAGATGATGTCACAGACAGTTCCAAATATAGGGGAGCTAGCAAGCTGTGCTGCTCTCCTGCTGCCACACACCTGTGGGGGACTGGCCACATCACCCCACGACGAACTGCAAAGGTAACCAACTTGCTGGAATTGTGGTCTGCCATACTGATGAAGTGACCCCTGTGGTCACTCCTGAAACTTTGAGGCATAGCCAGCGTTACTGCCTCTGGTACTGGTGCTGCCGCGTTGCTGCTGCTACCTCTCCTGCTGCAACTACTACTTCTGCCGGTAGGTGAGGGTGGCTGGGGCTCTTTGCTAGCTGCAGACGACGACACTCTTCCTGGGGCACTCCCGCACAAAACTAAACAATTATACAATTAACAATGGACAAGTATAACATAAGGCTACCCATAGTTAAATATACTTTTGGAGGGAAATGTAAGGGGGTAAATCAAAAGTGACAATAACATAAAAACAACAAAACAAAATTATAACATGAAGTGTATCCGGATACTAAATACACTTTTGAGATGGCCATCTCCACACACTCATTCACACAACAAGACTCCTAAAATACTACAACTGGGATAAAAAAAACTAAGAAAGTACTTCATCCAGGAACTGCCGTGGCGGTGAAGAGAGCTCAACCCTGATATTTAAAAGAAAAATCTGAAACAAAGGACTAAGCATCTTAACAGCAAATGAAATAATACTTCAGTGACTGGCCAGTGACAAAACTTAATACCCACCCTAAAGCATCTTATAACTCAAACCTCCTCGCACTATTGAGCGCATCACAGCGGTTTCACTAGGCGTCACTCCAGTACTGGGGTCGCTCCCAGGTGCGCAGCGGCTTCCTCAGGGCCGACTCCTCTTCTACAATGTGCTGCAGTCACGACGGTGCTCACATTGAACTCGAATAACCACTAGGATGTGGCGGCTGGCTTCGCAGCTGGGCCACACACTATACTGCTACTTCGATAAAGATGGTACATGAGTAAAACACTGAAACAGTCACGATAAAACGTTAATAGTTCTAATATAAACGGAATGGTTGGCACGGAATTCCTGGGAGAACATCATAAATGATCAGAAATATGAACAATTAAGTGGACTTAAGCAAATGACGAAATGGTAGTCACACAAGAGGTTAAACAAAATATGCATAAATAGAATTATATGTAAAGCATAGCAAAGCATCATTAACTGAGTTTATCAGACGATGAACTGACTCTGAGAGAGAGAGAAAAAAAGAAAAAGAATAAAAAATTAAGCACGATAAGGGCCAGTAGGATCGTGATACGGGAAGATGCGGGAAACATGGATGGACTGTAACTTAGCCCTAGGAGCATTCGGTCGACGTACAACATAAGTCACAGGTGTGAGCTTCTTCACAATTTCAAACGGGCCAAAATAGCGGTGTAGGAGCTTGGTGCATTTGCCTCGTTTCCTAACGGGGGTAAAAACTTTAACTAATTGACCAACATTAAAGGACACATCTCGATGTTTGGCATCATACTGAGACTTCTGTTTGATCTGTTGCTTGTTGATGTTGTGGATGGCAAGCTCACGGGCCTTCTGGATGTCCTCTAAAGTCTTCCGGACGAACAAGTCGTTAGTAGTAGCCCGTAACTGAACTTCATTAGGGAGAACAGGCTCTCGTCCATACATCAGGAAAAACGGAGAAAACTTGGTCGTCTGCTGTACAGAAGAATTGTAAGAAAATATAACATAAGGCAACACCGTATCCCAATTACGCTGATTGTCATCAATAAAATGGCTCAACATATTAACTAGTGTGGCATTGAAACGTTCCGTGAGCCCGTTCGTCTGTGGATGATAAGAGCTAGTAAAGTTAGGAGAAATAGACAGAGATTTTAGTAACTTCTGCGTGACCTGGCTGAGGAACACAGTACCCCGATCGGATAGCAATGTCTCAGGAGCACCATGACGACAGACGACATTCTGTAAAATAAACCTGGTGACATGAGGAACAGTAGCCGCTGGAAGCGGAGCAGCCTCGACCCATCTAGTGGCATACTCGGTGCACACAATAATGTGGCGGTTGCCAGTGGATGACCTAGGAAGAGGACCCAAAAGGTCAATACCCCAACGTTGACCTACAGCTAAAACAGGAAGAGGTTGAAGTAATCCTGCGGGCTTCAAGTTCTTAGGGCCTTTACGCGATTGGCAGCTCGGGCAGGTCCTCACAAAATGTTCGATATCTTTCTTCATGCCAATCCAATAGTATCTGGAATGAATCTTATTATAAGTTTTGGAAAACCCAATGTGACCCGAAAGTGGATCATCATGACATGAGGTAAGAATCTCATGCTTCAACGACTCTGGAATCACCAGTAAATGCAGAGGACCCGTGGAACCAGCATTTTTCCTATATAAAGCACCAGATTTAAGAGTATAGGTGGCAGTTTGGCGCAGAAGCTTCGGAGTAGCATTAGTGTCGTCCACTAAGGTATCCATTAGAGGACGCAGCAGTGGATCAGCTTTCTGTTTCTCCGCAACTTCTATAGGAGAAAGTAAACAAGTTAATACATCATCCAATTGCTCCACTTGATGATCCTGGGGTTGCAGCACAGGAAACCTAGATAAAGTGTCTGCATCGTTATGCTTTTTACCAGATTTGTAACAGATAGTATAATCAAACTCCTGTAGTTTAAGGCTCCAGCGAGCCAGACGCCCTGTAAGATCTTTCAGATTATTTAGATAACACAATGAATGGTGGTCAGAAATCACATGAACTTTATAACCATATACAAATGTTCTAAAATGTGTGAAACCAAAAACAATAGCTAGGAGCTCCAACTCTGGAACACCATAATTACGCTCACACTTGGACAACAATCTAGAGGCATAAGCAACAGGTCTTAACTGGTCGTTTACAGATTGCAACAAAACACACCCTATGCCTACACCACTAGCATCAGTGTGGAGCTCTGTGTACGCTCCAGGAGTATAGTGTGCTAACACCGGTGCAGAAGTCAGCGCATCCTTCAAGGCCTGGAAAGCATGCTGTTGGTCAGATCCCCAAACAAAATCACAGTTCTTTTTAGTCAATTGTGTTAAAGGATGGGCAATGTCAGCATAACCTTTCACAAACTTTCGATAAAAATTGAACAAACCAAGGACCTTCCTGACATCCCTGACATTCTTAGGCTGAGGTAAATTTTGAATCACAGTTATCTTGTCTGAGTCTGGAGATATGCCCTCATTAGAGACTTCAAAACCCAAAAGTTTGACACGGTTCATGGCAAAGAAACATTTCTGCGGTTTCAATTTAAAGTTGAAAAGCACCAAACGCTGAAAAACAGCCTCTAAATTATCCAGTAGTTCCTCAAAAGAATGAGCATAAACAAGGATATCATCAAGGTAAGCCAGAGCTTTCTTAAATTTTAAATCACCTAACAACTTTTCAGCAATGTAAGAAAAGAAACGGGGAGCATTGGCTAGTCCAAAGGAAAGACTTTCAAATTCAAATTGACCACTGTGGCAAACAAACGCCGTGAATGGCTTGGCGTGCTCCTCAAGGGGGACCTGAAAATAAGCAGAAAGAAGATCCAACGAGCAGAACCAGGACACTCCATGCAATGAGCTAAGCAAGTCGTCGATGATGGGAAGTGGAAAAGATGATGGAATGGTCACCGAGTTAAGCTTCCTGTAGTCCACACAAAATCTGGTCGAGCCATCCTTTTTCTTAACTAGCACCACAGGAGAACTCCACGGAGACTGAGAATCCCTGATGATCCCAGCATCTTTCATCTCTTGAACCTGCTGATCGATGATTTCACGTTGCTTGATAGGAACTCTATACGGGCGCTGCTTAATAGGAGTTGGGTCAGAAACCTGTATATCAAATTTAGCAACATTGGTCATACCTAAATCCTGCAAGGTGGTTGCAAAAACATGAGAATATTTCAATAAAAGAGCATGAAGTTTATCTTTCTGGCTAGAAGACAATTTATTATTTACATTAAACTGAAAGTTTGGTGCTTCCAAGGGCGTGATATCCTGAGGCGAGATTGAATGACTCTGAACAAAAGCAACATCTTGGACATTAGCTAAGGTCGTGCGAGAAAACAAAGTCTTAGGCTCTGGTGATGCATTTTGAACAGGCACAATATAATCTTGTCGGGGTGAGCAAACCATTTGAGGAATGGATATCTGTTTCTTTTGCAAAATACCTGGCACAGGCTCAAACATTACATCACAATCAATGGGTGAAGAAAGTTCTACTGCTACATGACAAACCGAAAATGGAGGAATCTGGACATCTTCTTTAACAAACACTTTGTTTGCTGGTTTAGTAACATCACCCTCAGTAAACGGCACTACAGCAATATCTGACATGGGGAGTTCTGTGTTCTCTACCATAGAAATATGACACAACTTGTCATCTACATGAATCACAACATCATTTTTAACATAATCAATAATAGCTTTGTGTGCAGACAAAAAATCATTACCTAAAATCAAGTCATGTGCTAGCCCTTTTACAACAAGAACATCTTCCTGAAAGAGACAGTTATTAATTGAAAAATCCAAAGGTAGGTGGTATGCAGCATTCAAAAGCTTGTTTCCAGCAGTTCTAAGTAAAATATCCACAGGCTGCAATTTAGAAATATCAGATACGTGTACAGCATTGACAATACTGACAGCACTGCCAGTATCGAGAAGAACCTTCACAGGGGTATTATTAATGGACCCTGAAACTTGTAAAACATGGCCAAAAGGTAAAGTTGAACTTGACGACTGATCAGGCTTGCTGTCGTGATGAACCTCTGCTACCGTGGCCTGTTTGAGGCACCGCGCTGAGCGTTTTTTGAACTATAAGCATCTGAAGATTGCCTGCAAAAACGTGCTATGTGACCAGGTTGGTTACAATTATAGCATACAAAGTTAGCAGTACGTCCACCATTGGAGCAGTTACCAGCTTGGCGGGGAGATGACCTCGTTACTGGATCAGAATTAGCAGGAACCTGCAAAGATTGAAGTTGATTGGCTAAACGGTCCATTTTGGCTGCAAGCTCTGACATCATATCCTGAGAAGGTGCTGGTGATGGCGACGGGAGTGACAAACACTCTGACGCTGCAACAGAACGGCCAGATATAGATTGAGGTGCAGAAACAACTGGGTATCCAGGTATGGACAGCGGCACATTACTATGCAGTTGATTAGACACCAGGTGTTGTCGGTTCTGGATGTAGAACTCAGCTTTATCAATGCGCTTAATAGCTCGCAAAACCTCCTCTACGGTAAGCAAATTCAAAGGTAAGAGAAACTGGACATACTGTGGTTTCAACCCTTTATACAAATTCTTAATTTGCTCTGGCTGAGACATAAGAGGATTCACTTTATCACACAATACTAGCACATCATAAATGTAGTTAAGCACAGGCTCAGAATCACGCTGAACACGTTGGCGAAGTTGGATCTCATACACATCATCCTGGTGAGCTACCTGAAAAGCTGTAAGAAAAGCATCTTTCAAAATAAACCAGTCGTGAGTGGGACACCTATGGCAAAACGTCTTGTACCATGCTACAGCAGTACCTTTAAGATAGCATGGGAAAAACTGCAACTTTTGAGTACTGTTCCATGCATTAGCACGAGCAACCATTTCAAAATTAGTCATAAAATCGTTAACACATTCATTAGGAGCAGCTGAAAAACAAGATGGTTGTATAAAGGTTTGAGAAACAGGTTTTATTGAAGCCATCGTGTTAGTGATGGTAGATTGTACCGCAACCAGAAGGTCAGTATTCTGTGCAATAATTCCGGGGGGTGACTGATCAGGCACCGAACTACGTTCATCAGGCTCGACATCTGTGCCGACAGAGGATGTATGTACATTGGTGTTATTCTCCACAAAATTTTCCATGGTGAAAGAAAAGATAACGATGTACACATGCAAAATTACTACAAAAATCACTGATAGTGACTACTATTCGTAATAGAACACAAAATTTGAAATTCCTGCAGAAATAGCAACACGGTGAGAACACAATACGTGACTGAATAACACTAGCACTGCACAAAATGCTGCAAAGAAAATCCTGATTATTACAATGCAAATGGAAATGAAAAAACGATGCAAAAAGATAGATCATCAACGTAAAATTTCTAACTGAGCATAACCGCAAACAGAACCACAAGGATTAAGCTCAAAAAGCACTGCATTTCCTGCACAAAACAAAAGAACATGTTAATACGTGAACAAATAATGCAGGGGTGACGTCACTACCCAAGTTACTTATCATAAGATGGCTACCGCCGTCCTACGCAGAACTGAAATTGAACGCAATTAATGAAATATATATCAATAAAGCACATTTACACTTAAACTGATGCTAAAATGAACAAACACGGCGCCTCCACCAAATGTAATATTCCTCGCTGCCAGGCACTATACGGGATCTTAATTTTTACTGAATGCTGAAAAATGTATTGCATTCACATCAAAAACTGTTACCATTTTTGAGCTGGCGAACGAGAACACATTACTCGGGGGTTTCACTCAGAGGCTTAATATACAATTCAGAACAATATTAAAGACACTTTCACAATCACTATTTATATTTATTATACCTTAAAATAATCTTTTAAAGTGTCCAGCGTCGTCCATCTCCTCGGTTGTCCACACACCACCACGCTTAGTCACACACACACACCATAGCTACAACGAGCTATTCCAACAACCGCTCACACACCCCAACATACAACTCTTCATACACAAATAACAAGATGGGCGACGTGCCAATAACTCAATACATCATGTACAAATAATGCAATACCTTATTTACAAATTCCACAAGGGCTGTTCCATTAATTTATTTATTATTGTTATTTACATGAGTGGAGCCAAGGAAGCAAACAGCAGTTGGAACAGCCTATTACGTAACAGACGGAAGGAAGGACATTTGTACTAACGACTACTCTAATAAACTCAAGATAATCCACATAATTAACCTAACAAAACCCTACAATATGCTGCGCATTGTCTTCGTGCTGAATTAGCCTTGCATTAAACTGCAGCTCATTGTTACCATACCAATCTTCACCAAACGTTGTTTTAAAAGCTTCTTCAAATCATTCCTTAGTTCCAAGTGTATTGCCAATGTTTTGTTATACTCCAACTTGATTCGTTTGGAAAAGACTGCGCCGAGTGTCCCTCGGCATTGTCCTAACCTTACCCAGTTTGCACAGAGGGGTTTTCTCTCTCTTGCCTGGCTCGTTCACATTTCTGCGCAACCCCTCTTTTGGGACAGACTGGCACTCGTGGATCGGCTGGCCAGTCGAGGCTCGTGGGGACGGTTCAGCACGAGCTTGATTTAGGGTTGTTCAGTGTCAGCCGGAGGAGAGGGGTGGTCTTTGCTGGTACCTGGTGGACTTTGGTGTTTGCACCTAGTGGGGGCTGGGTAAGTTGCGAGCTCCTTTTACGCTTTCCTTGATGGCCTTTACAGTACAGTAATATTTAATCGTAATTGTTAAGCTGGTTCCGGTTCCGGTCCCGGTTCCGGTTCCGGTCCCGGTTCCGGTCCTGGTTCTGGTTCTGTTTATAAAGTTTGTGGGGGTGTTACGAAATAACGGAAGTTTGTCGATTACTGGATGGGTTGCGTAAGGGTTGTGTTTTGAAGCCTTGGTTCGAGGTATTACTCTCTCTTCTACAGTAGATGTCCAGTCTGTGTTTGATGCCGTTCGTGGATCAGAGGGCCGACAGTAAGTGATCCTACCTTATCAATATGAGGCGGTTCGGAAATGCTTGAAACATTGTAAAATGGCCACTCTCGAATTTCAAAATTTGATTGAGGACTGGGATTGTGACAGTTTCCCCTTGAAGTATCAAATTAAACGTCCTCTCACCCGAGTTAATTACTACTTATTGCGGTTGGAGTATATGGTGAAGTATTTTCCGAATCATTCGGATTTTAAGGACTGGGAAAACTGTCGTACACCGTTAATTGAATGGCAATCTAGTTTCTCTCAATTATTAAAAATGTATGCTTCTAACTTTCTGGGTGCTATTTTTCAAGGGGATTTGCCCATCCAAGCTCAGGGTACGGTGATGTCAGCTCTTTCCCCGTTTTCTGCTCTTAAGCTGATGCATCCGTTGCAGAAGTTAATGGAGAAAATGGCACCTTTTGATGTCTCTGATTGTGGTGCCTTGCTTTCGTTCTTGCGGTTTCGGTTACATATATATGGAGTCCCTTCCAAGGTGTTATTTGACCTCGTTAGCACAAAATTATCCCGATCAGCTTTGGCCATGTTCAGAGAAACTAAGGAAGAGAGAGAGAAATGCCGATAGGGTGTTGCATGCAGAATTGTTAAATTACTATGCAACCATGCGGGAACGAGTTACATAATCTATTAATGATTGTTGTTTAGCCCCTCAGACTTGGGATTATTCCTTTATTGGTTATCTAGAGCGGGTAAGTCTAAATACGCGTTTATTGCTGCCTAACTCAGACATGCTGGAGGTGTGGAGAATCTAATTTTGGGACTAGATGTCACTACCAGGTCAGCCTTGGTTTTTGCTAAGAGACCGACGACCTATGTTGAACTGGACGGATTGATTCCACAAATTATGGAATGTGGTGCGGCTTATAGTGTTCGTAACATTCCTAACGTAGGGCGCCGATAACCGCTGCAGTTGAGCGCCCTTATATACACATCCATCCATCACCCCCCAGGGGCCTACTTCGGTAGGTACGGGTTTGGCGCACCCGGGGTCCCGAGCCAACAGTCTCCATCGTGTGGGCTCCTCTTCGTGGCTGAGGGAGACGGTCAACAGGCCCACCCATGTGTAGGCCGTGCGTGGAGACCCGTGGAGGATTTTAGATTCTTTTCTGGTTTGGTGTTTGGGGTTTGGGATTTGGTGAACGAGGTTTTTGGTAGGTTTTGATTGATGTTTATGTACGTGTATTTTTAATAGGTTTTGTTGCACTTGTATAGTTTATGGAAAGTTTTATATCTGGCCTTTGCCATGACTAGTTTTTTAGAGGGCGCTGATGACCGCCGTAGTTGAGCGCCTTTATATACATCATCATCCATCCATCGCATGCCTAACGTATCTGCGATGAGAGGAGTTAAAAGGGATACTAGGCCTGTATCGATCTCCAAATTACCAAGACGTTTATGTTACCACTGTCGTCAGCCGGGGCATTTCGCACCTGAGTATGAATCAATAGGCTGACCGATCCGGGAATGAAATACCTACCTTCAACTATACGAATTTTCGGCCGCGTAATTCCTGACGCCAGGTTCGTAAGTTAGCTGCATTATGATCAAAGAATGGTCGCAGCTTCAGCTATTTTAAAGCCCACGGTTCAAGTTGTTCTAGGTTAAGGCGCCGGCTTTGGCTCTTTTGGACTCCGGTAGTGCGTGCTCACTATTAGATTTAAGCTTCTATTAACAGCACTTACGGCATTTTGACCCTATACCTACTTCGGCTAAAGTAAAATGTGTGGCAATTAAAGAAAACTTATATGAAGCGAAGTTCCAGGTACCTTGTTGTGTGAGATTTTCGGAGTATATATGAAAGTATGGATTCTTGTTATTGCGTGAAATGACTTTTAAGGCGATACCTGAGGTAGACTTCTCCTCAAGTTGAGGCGAGTAGGGTTAGACTTTATGGCGTGTACTTCAATGATTCTTGACTTACAGGTCTCGCAATTCCGTTGTGCATTTTCGTCCTGTAATTTTGCCTTTCACCTGGTGCGGTATGCACAGCCTCCAGAAACTCAGAGTCTGTTTTTTGTATTTTTCCCCCGTCGCACTCGTTTTCTTAAGAACTTTTGTCTTCTCCTCAAGTTGAGGCGATTAGGGGACTCTCCTATAATAATAAATCAATAAATAATATGACTCTTAGGCGAGTTATCCAACTTATTTTCGGAGCGTTTAGGTCCTACTAATTTTATCGAATATGATATTCAACTTATAGACAACACCGCAGTGAAGTTGCCTCCTCATAGACTTACGCCTCCTAGGTTGGTCATTTTGAAGCATAAACTTGATATGTTAGAGAAGGAGATTATTAGGCCATCCACCTCGCATTATAGTAGATCGATGTCTCTTGTTCCCAAAGGCGGTGATGATTTCTCCAGTGGTGGATTACCGGCGTTTGAACAAAAAGATTCTTGTTGAGTCTACCCCGCTTCCCGATCTTCATACCGTTGCGCACCACTTCTCTCTGGCTAAGATTTTCACGACTTTAGACTAGAATAATGCCCACCATCAGATCCCTCTGGCAGAAGCCAGCAAGCATTTGACAGCATTCGCCACGCCCTGGAAGCTGTATGAATTTAATAGTCACATTTGGTATCGCCACGGGAGGCTTAGTTTTATCGAGGTTACTCGAAAACATATTTGCAGACATCAAATTCAAATTTCTATACCATTAATTTGATGATTTATTAGTTTCTTCATCGGATTTTGAGTCACATGTGGTACATCCCCGGGAAGTATAAATTTTCATCCAGGTTTAAATTGTTCATGCAGGATATTGTGCACTTGCTCAGTTGAGATGCCTATAGCCTCAGAAATCTCACCAATTTTTATTCAGCGTTCTTGCATAACCAAATCGTGGACTTTTAATGGTGTCCTGTATTGTGACCTCAATTGGGCGACCAAAGCGCGATTTATCTTCTGTGCTTCTACGACCACATATAAATTCATTGACCCAGAAGTAAGTGATCTTAAATTTTGCTTCAGAGTCCACGTGCACTTCATCCAATTTAGTGTTGACTTGAGTGGCAGTCCAGCCCTTCAAATGAAAATGTTCAATAACAGCATTTTCAATCACAGGTATCACACTGACCCGTTCAGATGGCTACCAACAATGACCTGCATATTGTAGCACATCCAAATTTTCTGTATAATCTTTTGAACAAGCTTACCACCCACAAAGTTGCAACAAAAATTTTCATCCTTTCATGGAAATTTACTATGACTTATCAAAAAACCCTTGTATAAATTTTTATATGCACACAAAACAAAATGACTCATAAATTAGATGCGCCGGACGCAGAGAATGAATTTTGTTACAGTTAAATAAAATAGTGAAATTTTAACAATTTGTGAACATAGCCTCTCTTTAACGATACCGTAGTTGTATACTGCTTTTAATGGTCCTTAAACCAGTTCTTGTTTCGCTAAACTAACTTAATGGATAAGGAGGATAAAAATTGTGTATTTATGAAACATTTTTACATTCAAAAATTGAAATGTCTTACACTGTTTACTGGGTATCTGTTCACAGTCCATTCAGTATTTAAATGACAATCGTTTACGCAGTGATTTTCGAGCTCACGAAAAAAAAGGTTTATATCCCTTGTTGATGACCGATATACATCAATCACAACAGTATCTTTGCCCTTTTAGCATCTTGTTAGTAACTGCCCATTGACATAACATTTCTTTACCTGATTCAGTGGACTTTATTTCCATATATCTTAACTGCTGTTTTACATATACAGGATAGGAGATGAATAAGTGTAAATAATTTTATATATAGTACAGAACAATGCGTATAACACATATGTGCATCTGGGTTTGTCCGCTTGCTAATAGCAAAGTCACAAATGATTCACATAGTTAAGGATACCATTGTTTTTGAATGGCCTGCACACGACTACACCTGTGTTTACATGTGCACAACGCCGTCATTCAAGCGATTTAAAGCGAAGGAATAAGAGCCGATATTCAGCAGCACACTGTCGTTTACAAAGTATACAGTATGAGGTGTAACGTATGCTGAATTGGCAGATATTTATTTAATTTACGGCGCTGTTGGAATCTGCCAATGCTGCGAGGGACTTGCATCAGCAACAATTTCCAAATCGTTGTCTTCAATTGTCGGCACTTGTTGTAGTTGTAAAGAACTTAAAATCATATGTCGCACACAGTGGCGTTTTAATTTGCTTTATTTAACTGTACAGGATATTTATTGTACACTTGCTTTTGTGTTTTAATTTCTTTTTTTTTTTCCTGGAGTGTTTTTGTGTTATGGCTTAAATTTTATTTTTCACCTTTGTAAGAGCAATTTAAGGTTGTTCGTACTTTAAGGAACCGGAGAACAAATGCATCTCTAATGATGTTAATGGTGTTGTGTTTAATGCAAATAAAATGAATTTAAATAAATCACGGTCAGCCACACCCACAGCAGAACAAGGCCAGCAGTGAGACCTCTTACAAAATGACCTCTAAATTTAAGATGAAATTGTTCAACTTATCAATTAATCCATCTTTTCCCCAATACATCTTTTCAACCTCCTTCATTGAGGCCACGCCGTGGCTCAGTGGTTAGACCGCTTGGCTCTCAACAAGGCGGCCCGGGTTCGATCCCAGGCGACCGCAAAGTGAGATTTGTGGTGGACAACACGGCGTTGGGGCGGGTTTTCTCCGGGACCTCCGGTTTCCCCCGTCATCTCATTCCACCGGTGCTCCATCTTCATCTCATGCATCATCAGTGTCACCGCCTGCGGTGCCGTATGTAGTAAAAGCGGGCGTTAAACACTACACATTTCATTTTTCACTCCTTCATTGATTTGTGCCTATATTAGCTCAATCGCATTTGTATCACAATGACATGGAGGAAAGGTATGTCCATTTAATTCAGCTAGGGAGTAGATTCTATACATTACATAAATATAACTATTTGTAACAAAAACATCATTTATCTTTAGAAAATGTCAATTTTTCTTATAAATTGAAAAGTTAATCAATCAATTAATAAGAAAAATTGACATTTTCTTAAGATAAGTGAAGTTTTTGTTAAAAATAATTATATTTGTGCAATATCCATTGCTTCACTGTAACTAGCTTCATTTTCTAGGTAGTTAAGATTCTATACAGTTTGAACTAATTTTTCTTTCTCTTAATTATCTCGTACAACACCGGTTTTGATATCATATTTCCATTATTGCCGAATTTTACTGTCAAGTCACAGCAATGTTTGTAAATAAACAAGCCCTGCACTGGTTTCAGAACCTGTCGCTGTGTAATGGAGACTAGGCAGTCGCAGATGGCAGTGGGAGTGTGTTTACGAAACTTTTCACCCCTCCCTTGTCACACAGAGGAGTAGCGCTAAGTAGGTCATGTTTCAAGTTTAACCATATGAAACTTACGTAATAAAACATCTTTTAGAGGGAATACTAGTCATCCTAAAAACATTACATTTTCTTCATGAGTGTCACTATCAGAAACAGTGGAAAATATGGACATTACAGGTTCATCACATCGCCCTGAAACGTTGATACAAATATTTGCACTTACTCATCTCCCATCCTGTATAGTTATGCCTCACTAATTTGGAATCCTCTACATAAAATTTATGTTAACATGTACTCGTTATAGTTACTAAAAACAATGTCATCTTTTGCGAAACCATATTCGGTAAATACAGAGTGTATATAAATGACTATCGGGATTTTAACTCTTTATAATATTTATTACATTCAACTTACAGTTATAAATGATATGTCAAATGAATAAGCAACTCAGTTTTGTTTGTTGGCACCAGTGCGCATGTGCGTGCAATGTTTCTGCCGCAATCCGCTAGACAGCGGTAGTAGCAAAGATGGCGACTAGTAAACAGAAAGCGTTTTGAGTTTTGCAGTTTGCAAAGACCAAATTCTGTAGTTACTGTGCAACGTGCGTTTCGCATTAAGTTCGGTTGTCACTCTCCTAGTGATAATAACATTCGTAGATGGTATCATCAGTTTGAAGATACCGGCTGCCTTTGTAAAGGGAAGAACACGGGACGACCAAGAGTAAGTGAAGTGACTGTTGAGCCAGGGAGAGAGCCGTTCACTCGTAGCCCAAAAAAATCAGTCCGGAAGGCTAGTCGTGAACAACAAGTTCCTGTGTCGACTGTTTGGAAAGTTGTAAGAAAACGCTTACGGCTACGTCCTTACCGTTTAGTTATTACAGGCTCTAAAGCCGACAGACCACGGATTACGTACCAACTTCGCAAACGACATGTTGTTTCATGACGATGAAGATTTTATGGATCGTGTTGTCTTCAGTGATGAATGAACCGTTCACCTTAGTGAACATGTTAACACTTATAATGTGAGCATCTGGTGCTCTGAAAATCCTCACAAGATTGTACAAATGCAACGACATTCCCCTAAAGTGAATGTTTTCTGTGCCGTATCCCGGCGAAAAGTTCATGAGCCTTTCTTTTTTGGTGAACCTGCTGTAACTGGCACTTCTTACCTTGATACACTAGAACAATGGCTCTTCCCTCAGTTGGAAGAAAATGAGCCAAAGAACTTCATTTTCCAGCAAGATGGTGGGCCACAAGGGCCCCAACGACAGAGCTTACTATGCATGGCCTTCACGTTCTCCTGACCTAATGCCATGCGATTTTTACCTTTGGGGCTTCATCAAGGATCGTGTGTACGTGCCTCCACTACCAGCTGACTTTCCTGAATTAAGAAACCGGATTGAAGCAGCTGTTGCTACAATTTTTGAATACACACTTATCAACTTTTGGGAAGAACTTGGCTATAGACTTGATGTGTGCTCTGTGATAAACGGTAGTCACATTCGACATTTATAATGTTCTTGGTCAAACTGGTTGAGTTGCTTTTTCATTTGATGTATCATTTATAACTGTAAGTTGAATGTAATAAATATTATAAAAAGTTAAAATCCCGAAATTCATTTAAATACACCCTGTATAAGAATACGTGGATCTAAATCTTTTCATACCAGTTCCAGGCACATTGTTTTGTGAGCTATATATTGGGCATTTTGGTGACACATTGTCTTGGCTGTACTTTTACATGTTAGATTACATTTAGTTCTATCACATGAATACCAGAGTTGATCACTCTACTTTCTTGTCTACTATTACCGGCATATATCTTATTACATACATTTTCATAATTATTATTTAATTTAGGTATAACTTCTACCTTTACTTTACCTTTGATTAAATTGTTATTGTCTGTTTTCCACTGCTTTCATTTCCCTGTTTTCCCAAATATATACAAATGACATGTGCTATTACTTTATCCAGTTGATAGGACCCTTTCCTATTTAGATGGAGCCCATCCTTCCCTAAACCGATGTTATCCATATACCTATAGATGTCTAAAAATAATACACCAAGTTTTCAGATGTACATCTTATATTGTCATTTGTACTATTTACGTAACAACAATTCTTTTGATTACACTATTTACTACAATAAGTGCCTTAGAGAAAGTGTTTTTAGCTAGCATTACTAAATTACAGAATTCTCCCATAACCTCCTCAGAGGATAAGGGTATATTAATGTTATTTGTTCCACATGCATCACAACAGTAGTTACATCAGTTTATCGCTTCCACTTTTTTTGCCAGCTGCTAAGCATTTATCCCACTAAAAACTTTCACTTCACTTGCACTTTCTACTTTAATTTTTTTTTTAGCATTGAATCATCCAATATTAATATACCACTTTGATCAGCTTGTATTTTCCAGATTGCTTCTTCTCTAGTTATATTTTTCCTAGACTGCTGTTTCTCCAGTTTGTATATGTTGCTTTTCGCAATATATGTTGCTATGACACTGATTTTCCTGTTTTCCAATCGAGTGTTTGTCATATTTTTTATTGTCTGAAGGTTTGTTTGCAGGGTATTTCTACAATGCCAGAGCACATATTTAGGACTTAATTCTATTCCTCTCGACAGTACTATAGACTCATTTACTGTTCCTTACCAAAGCCAGTTTGTAGTGTTCATTCCTTTGTTTGGAATTTTTGAACGCCTGAAATTCAGTAAATCCATCTTCTTCTTCATCATCATCGTCATCATCATCTTCTTCTTCACAAGTCTTTAAATTCCTTTCTGCTGTTGCTTCAAGCTGGAGCAACAGCTTTAAGCTGTAGCTCTTCATTTTCTGTACGAAGATCTATTATTGCGCTTTCATCAGCTGCTCTGAGTCACATCAGCACAGATAACTTTAGAATAAAGATTATTAACAATAATATTCCTGAAATTGCTATTCCAGAACTGTTTTCCAAGCAGAATTATGAAACTGTTACTAATGCTTCAACTTTGTGTGTGACGAGACTGCAAGTTATAATGTAGTTCTTTCCAATCTTTATGCTTGAAGAATTTTGCCTCTCTCTCTCTCTCTTTACATAGAAAAAAAATACTGAAATTATGGGCGAGTGAGACTGAGCACAATTGCATCTAACTCCAAGTGTAGTGGACTGTTGTATTCTGAAATACTGAATGAGTATTCTTAAATCTTATACTAAACTATGTAGGTATCTTGATGATTTAATCTTTTAAAATGCCTAAAAGGCCACAGCCTACACCAAGCAAAAGGCTCCCCTTTGTTATCTGCAAAATGAAAGAGTAAACTGGACCTAGGAGAATATATATATTTTTTAAACAAAAGATTTTGACAGATACCCAAAATGAAACTCTTTAGAAGTGACATGATTAGAAAGAATATTAACACAATTTTTATACACATTAATGCACGAAATATGGGTAAAAGACAAAAACAAAGCTGATTTTAACAGCTGTTTAAAGTCAAATTGCAGAGAGAATAACCTCTTCCTATTGAAAGTAAAACTTATCATTTATTAAAAACAGGTAGCTTTTTTAAAATTTAATTTAGGTCTTCCAACATTAAGTCCTATGCCTGTATATGCATGGAGTATGAGCAATTTTTTGTACCTCTAAAAAAAGTTATTATTTTGAAGTGAACATGGTACAACTAAATACTTCCACCAACCAACAACAGAGCAGTGAATTGTTTTGAATTGTTTATTTTACATTACTGTGCATATTTGTAGAAAATGGCAATGAAGTTTACAGTTCACACAAGGACGGGAGGCATTATGAAGTGACACAGCTTAAGTTCCGTAAATTCTATGGTGTTGCACGTTCTCTCACACACAAACATATAAACACACAAATTAATACATTCAGAAAATAACAGAAATTTTGAAGTTAATTTTTCCAACCTGTAGCATTATTTCCACCAGCTCGTTTCTGTATAAAAATGAAATATTACATATTATTAATTCAGAAGTTAGTAACAATTAAGTATTATTCAATATAAAATATCTATCGTTTTTATACTAGTATTCCTAAAAATGTATCAGGAAAGTCCTTGAAAATATGTATACAATGGTACAAACCTCAATACTTATTAGTCACCAATAAATAAAGGCGTAGTTTTTGAGTTTGATTTATGAGTCACTATGTTTACACTCAACTTCACTTACTATGTTGTTGTATAATCGAAACGTTTTCAAGATCATTCGATCTCATCCTCAGCTGTTTGGTGACTAAATGAACATTCTCCTTCCTCCACTACTATGGTGCTCCGATCCCTCTGCCATCTGCTGTTAGGGGCACTAAGTTTTAATACTTCATTTAATGCCGGGATTTCAAAATTTCGATTATACAACAACATAGTAAGTGAAGTTGAGTGTAAACATAGTGACCATTAATCAAACTCAAAAATGAAGAATACTTCACTGTTAATAATGCTTCTGCTTTTAATATTTAAAAGCATAGTTACTCAGGAAAGTCTGCTAATTTTCAGTACAAATAACGATTTCTTCAAATTTGTTTCTGCCATTAGCATGGGCCATGAAGGTTACTGGCCTTCTCTTTGGCATAAACCTCGATACTTATTAGTTACCAATAAATATAGCTGTAGTTCTCAAGAAAGTCTGCTAGTTTTCAGTAAAAATAATGGGACGATTTCCAGTGTGGGCCATAAGGCCTTCCCTTTGTGTAATGAGAGAAGAGTTTGCAGTTTCTCCGCAGCAGAAGCATCTCCTACAAAAATTGTTTTGTATGTCATTAGAATGCACAAGTTCAAAAGAGGAACCAATTAAAGCAAAGGTGAAAATGTAACCAATGGGAAGATAGAAATATTGGCTTGGGTTAGGAAAATATGGAGACTTCCCATAGTTGTAGAAAAGTATGTGTTGAGGTGAAATTTAAGTAGTCTGGCGAAGTCTTGAGCAGGGTGAAATGCAACTCACAGCAGCTCCAATCGGCGATATATAATTTGCATCCAGTAAAACACGAAGTGCCTCCCATGTTATTTTGATACTTACTTATTTACTTAAATACTTTAAAGCTACGAGCAAGAATATTTATTTTATGTGAGTGGTGTCTAATTCAGTGAAAACCTGTAGACATCCATGTAACCAGGAACGCTGATACACAAGAGTTATACAACTTAATGAAGAACCCTGAGAAAAATCCCAATTCCCCCTTGTACCTCAGCACCAACTCCATAGAAAGTTGCAATCCATACAAACACTTGAGGGGAACCCTAAGATCATAACACCTCCTCAGTCACATCGACGAGTACAACAAAAGGCAACAGATTGTCGTTTCGAAGACTGAGAGAACATGGGACCTTCGAGAGAATTTGACAAACCTAACCATAATGTACTATCCAAAAATAATGTGCATTAAATGCTGTAACTTGCAGTAGAAGTGTATGTACCAATGAATTATGTTCCAAGTTTTTTAAAGTGCATTTCTCTCTAGAAATTTGACAGTACTAGGCATTTCTGAAATATGCTCAAAGAAAAAATACTTATAAAGGAAACATCATGAGCCTCTGCTACATAAATAATTCTATTTTTACAAAAATGTAACAGATGCATCTTCACCCATCCTCAGATGAAGTGAGAAGCTGGGCACACTTAAAACACTGCATAAGGCAACTCTATGGAGTAGTGAGTCTTCAGATGAAAACAGGAGCATAATGGTAATATCACGTAAGTCTTAAGATTCCTCTTAAATACTGCACCCTGATTTTAATTAATCTATTAATCTAATACAGCTTTTTAAAATTAGTGGATTGTAAACTGGATGAACTCAGTTTTACTTACGTAATTTTTCCTGTTCAAAATAACACCTTAAAACAAATAATGTGAAGATTTTCATAACAGCATGAGTGAGGTTTGATTAATTGGTGAATTTAAGAGCATGGAGTGAACCTGACTTGACTGTCATAGTGATGTAGTTTAGTTTAGTTTATTTTCAATCATACAATATACGCAGTTGGTGTTATTAAAGATCACGTCAGAAGCAATTATAATGGATAAGATACAAATAATTAAAATGATACAATTTGTGGTACTAGACACATCAATATTAATAAATGGTAATTAATAATTATGATAAAATAATAATAATAATAATAATAATAATAATAATAATAATAATAATAATAATAATAATAATAATAATAATAATAATAATAATAATAATAATAATAATAACAATAATAATAATAAAATGATTTAAAATTATGCACACAAAACTAGGTGTAAGTTATACAGAACATATTGAATACAAATAATTGTTGTGCATCATTGATAACAAAAAAAAACAGTTACAGAAGAAAAGTACAACTTTTCAGGTTGTAACTGCCTTTAACACTGAAACCTAAGGGAATGTTAAATTACTCTCCTACCACTTTAATTTTATTTACAGGGAAATCGTCATTTGGGTTTATCAAACAATAAAAGTTGAACGCTTTTTCTTCCCAGTGCTTCACATTTGAACATCATATGAAAATTAGTTACATCCAATTTAATCGTAAAAACTATTTGTAGTTGGTTTATTGACATTCGTCACTTACTTTTTTATATTATTGAGGGACTAGTTTCAAAGGCTGTTGCCTCCATTTTCAACCTGTCTCCAACTAACATCTGTTGTTGTCTGCTCTCCTCTCATGAACTTCTTTGTCAAATTATCTATTGGTGGGACTTCAAAGTTCATTAAATGATCCTTATTTTTCCATATGAATATGTTCTCCCATGTTGTTAGTTTATTTTGGTGTATAACTCTGTTTAACAATTTTCGATTTGGATCAAGGTCATGATTTTCATTCCAAAAATGAAATGCTACTGCTGACTTTTCTTCTTGTTTCAATCTGATGTTTCTAAAGTATTCGTTGACTCTAGTTTTTAGATTTCTTTTAGTTTGACCTATGTAGCATTTTTCACAATTTCTACAACTTATTTTGCATATTCCGGATCTGTTAACTAAAGGGATTTCATCTTTTGTTTTTGAATTTAGCAATTTTAATATTGAATGTCCATTAGTAGGTGCCAAGATTACATTTTGTTCCTTAAAGATCTTTTTAAATTTATTAAATGTTTTAGGGTGATATGTGAATGAACTGAATATGCTCTTGCTTTCTTTTTCTTTTGTAGATGTGGTTGCTTCCTTAATGATTTTCTTTAGTTTAGCTTTTCTAATTTTCTTAAACACCAGACTTTTGTTGTATCATTTTCTTCTGCTATGGTTTTTTGTTCTTTGATATATTCTTCTTTATCCATGGGAATGTTGACTAGTCTGTGTATAAGGCTGTTTATTATTGCATGCTTATGTATAATTGGGTTGTAGCTATAATTTTTTATGTAGTTTTCTGAATGTGTTGGTTTCCTATTAAATCCAAATTTTATTTTTGTGTTATGAGACAAGATAGCGGCTGGTAGTGTAATTATGAAAAGTAGCTCCGATAATTATATAAAAAAAACACAAGTATAATTTGAGAAATCGCTGGAATATGTATTCAGGAGAAGATGAAAGTACTAGGTGTAATGAGGAAGCTAAAGATTTTGGTAAGCTAGCAAGGGAAAATCATTTCCAGGGTGATTACAAAAATACTGCCGTATCGTCAGGGAAACATTGTGACGCACGTGACGAAGAAAGGATAGCATCGCTACACAAAGTGATTGATCTACTGAATAAAGACCTTAAGGGTGCACAAGAATATATAAAAGTACTAAGAAATGAAAATGAAGACCTAAAGGGCCACATTGAAAACTGTAGAAAGCATGATAGGCATAAAGACGCCCAAATAGAGAAAGAATCGTGGTCTACTGTAGTGGGTAAAAATCAACGCAGAACCGGGGTGGACAAATGGACTTGCAAATGTCAATGGGATCTTATTGTGGGAATGAAAAGATTACTACAAACAACAGATTGAGTGTACTACAGTCCGACATCGAAGAAGCCATCACCAAAACAGTTACTAATGAGCCGGACATAACCTGTAAGGATACACAAGTTACGGAAGCAGCATGGAGTGGGACCAAGTCCAGATTCAAGTGGGTGAAGAGGGAGAAAGCTAATTACGGTGTAACTGTGTATGGTGATTCAATGATAAAGCATGTGAACCTGCACATGCAGATCAAATTAAAGTGTTTAGGGGCATAAATTCGAGGAAGCTGGGTAGTAAAATAGTGGACGAAAAAATCACTAGTGACAAAAAGGTTATAGTAATGCATGTTGGTACAAACGATATAAGGGAATCAAACAATGCAGGTGAGGTTATGGGTGACATTTATAAAGTTATAAAAAAGACAAAGAACAAGTTTCCATCAGCAAGGATAATTGTAAATAGTGTAATTAACAGACGTGATGTGAACCGAAAGTACATACAGCAAGTAAACAATAATCTAAGGTGGGCATGTGAAAAGCTGAAAGCCATTTTCTGTGATGTAAATAGATATATAGATGAAACATGCCTTGGCAGGGATGGCCTTCACTTAAATAGGAAAGGTTCATATCTGCTAGGTAAAGTAATAAATAGGGTCACTGAAATCTGCATGCCCCAGGGAAACTTGCAAGTAGTCTAGATGATGTAAAACAGTCAAGTACAAAGCAGTTAGATTTAAGGTATGAATCTCCTAACGCAACTACAACAGTGATGAATGCTTTTCAAAAGTCATACAATTCAGTCCATTTTAAGCATTATGCTTTAACAATAGTACACCAAACCATACAATGTCTTAGGAATAAATCGGAAGGACTGAATATTCTATTAGAGCACGAGCTAAAAGATACAAGTTTACTATGCTTAACAGAATTACTTAATGAGCATGAAAAAAACCTTTATAATTTATCAAATTTTGAACTATCAAGTATATTTTGTTGCACATCCTATAAAAATGGCAGGGTGCTTATCTATGTAAAACAGCATATTAAGCATACGGAAAAAACTAATACTTATTATTTAAATCAAGAAAAGCATTTTGAGCATGAAGTCACAGAACTAACTAGCATAAGCAGAGTGGCTTTAGTGTGTATATATATAGATCTCCAGCTGGTTGTTTAAAAATTTCTTTGAACTTTTTGAAATATTGCTAACAAGCTTAAAAAGAAACTACAAAACAGTTATTAGATGTGGAAACTTTAATATTGATTTTTTATCAAATGATGATGTAGGGTCACAATTTAGGACTCTAATACACTCATTCAATATGATTGATATTAATAGCCCCACTCGAATAGGAATAACATCAAAAACATGTCTAGGTCAAATAATTATTGACAGTAATATCAACCCACACAAAAAAGAACTGTAACTATGGAATATTAGAGCATAATGCAGTATCATTACAGCTAAACCTTGAGGTCAAGAGCAAGCATCAGGAATTTCAAAACAGTATACAAAAACATGTGCTAAATAATGAAAATATTGGGTACCTAATGTACTTATTACAGAAAGAAAATTGGTTAGATGCAGTAAACAGTAAAGAAGTAGATGATAAATCTGAATTATTTGTGAATACTGTATCTCACTATCTGAATATAGCATGCCCAGAGGTAAAAATAAGAATATCATGCAACTCAAAAAAAAAAAATATGGTTAACTAAAGACATCCTAACATCCTGCACAAACAAGAGAATTTTGTACAAGCAGTGCCAGATTTCTAATAGTTCACAACTCAAGACTTATTATAAAATTTACTGTAAATTTTTAAAAGAAGTAATATGCAAAGCAAAGCAACAATTCAATAAGGATTACATACTTAAATCTGACAACAGGGGTAGGGCTATATGGAATATTGTCAAAAAGGAAACGGATAACACAAATTCAAAAAATAATAGAATAGAGGAGATTTTGATTAATCAAATCATGGTAACAAATCCAAAAAAAAAAAAAAAAAAAAAAAAAAAATAGCTGAAGCATTTAGTGAACATTTTGTATAAGTACCGCTATCATTGACATCACAGTATATAACACAGCAAACAAACTTAAGTGACCAAACCTTTAATCCCAATACAATCTTTCTCACTCCAGTAATGGAGAAAGAGGTTGATGGTATAATTAAAGACATGAAAAGCAAATTATCGTGTGGTCCAGATGGAATCCCAGATTTTATTGTAAAACGGTGCTCGCCTTTGATTGTAGCCCCTATCACAGATATATGTAACTCTTCATTAACAGAGGGGAAATTTCCTAAAATATTTAAATCAGCAAAACTTCATCCAATATATAAAAAGGTAAAAAGGAAAACATTGGAAATTATAGGCCAGTTTCTCTACTATCAGCTTTTTCAAAAATTATTGAAAGGGCAATGTTTAATAGAATAACACAATTCCTAGAATCTAACAAAATACTATATAATGCCCAATTTGGGTTTCAAAAGAAAATATGTATAAATGATGCGCTGTATTCACTTGTAGAAGCAATTATGAAACTAAAAGATGAACGAAATCAGACATATGGCTTATTTTTGGATCTTAGTAAGGCATTTGATATGGTGGACCACAACATTCTACTAAGAAAATTACATCACTATGGGATAAGAGGGCAAGCAGAAAACTGGTTTGAATCCTACTTAAAGGAAAGGTAGCAACTGGTGGAAATAGGAAATATAAAATCCACACGGAAAAAGATAAACAGAGGAGTTCCTCAAGGTTCTATTCTGGGCCCAGTGTTTTTAGTTTATATAAATGGCGTTCCCTTGAATTTAAGACATGCAATCACAGTATTATTTGCAGATGACATCAATATGGTATTTTAGTTAATTGATGGAAATTAATAATTTCTTCATACTAGCCGTATATAGGCTAAGGTCTTTGATAGTCAACATGAAAAATTCAATGCCATGGCCGGGATTTGAAACACGGATCTCCTGGTTTCCGTCCAGTCACTCCAACCCATTCAGCTACCATGGCCAACGTGCCGTCCTGACAATGAATTCTTCATTTGACTCATATATTTTCCCGGTAGACCACTAGGGGCTCTTGCATCCAAGATACACCGTTTGTGGTGACTTACTATCGTAAGTACTTGTGTCCCAGGCATCATCATTTAACTCTTAATATTTTAGTTAATTGATGGAAATTGATCATTTCTTCATACTAGCCGTATATAGGCTAAGGACTTAAGAGTCAACATGAAAACCATGGATCTCCTGGTTTCCGTCCAGTCACTCCAACCCACTGACCTACCATGGCCAACGTGCCGTCCTGACACTAAATTCTACCTTTGTCTCATATATTTTCCCGGTAGACCACTAAGGGCTCTCGCATCTGAGATACACCATTTGTGGTATCTATCAAAGACCTTAGCCCATATATGGCTAGTATGAAGAAATGATTAAGTTCCATCAATTAACTAAAATATTAAGAGTTAAATTATGAAGCCTGGGACTCAAGTACTTACGATAGTAAGTCACCACAAACGGTGTATCTCGGATGCGAGAGCCCCTAGTGGTCTACCGGGAAAATATATGAGTCAAATGGAGAATTTAGTGTCAGGACAGCATGTTGGCCATGGTAGCTCAATGGGTTGGATAAGTCTGGACAGAAACCAGGGGATCCGTGATTCAAATCCCGGCCGTGGCATTGAATTTTTCATGTTGACTCTATCTATCAATATGGTAAGTGGTAATAAAAGTTCTGTTGATCTGCAAGCCATGGTAAACGAGACAATGAAAGAAATTCAACAGTGGCTTATAAATAATAAATTAGTAGCTAATACAGATTAAACTGTCTCCATTAACTTTGGTCAAAAGCTCGGTATGACCACATCCAGTTTCTCATAAACAGCTCCTTTGTAACAGAAATTCAGATCACAACATTTTTGGGAATGTGGATTGATTCCAGTCTAAATTGGGAGCATCATATAAAGCAATTACGTGAAAAGCTAAGTCAACTGTGTTACTCATTCCGAATTCTAACAAAGGTACTAAACATTGAGGTATTAAAAACAATATATTTTGGATATGTACAACCTATAATTACATATGGAATTATTCTGTGGGGGTATACATCCAAGTCCTCGTGTATATATAAGATGCAAAAAAGAATATTAAAAATAATTAGAAAGGTTCCCTTAAGAAAAGAAAGCAAGCCAATATTTCAAGAATTTCACATCCTACCTGTTCAATGTATTTATATTTATGAAGTAGTTCCTTTTATACATAGGAATAGATCACAATTTACAAGTAATTCAGATTGTCACACATACAATACAAGGAACAGTAAAAATATACATTTAAACCATCATCGCCTCACTCTGAGTCTAGATTTCATCTCTCACAAAGATATCATTCTATATAATAAACTCCCAGCTATGCTAAACAATTTAAATAATAACAATTTCAGAAAAGACGTAAAAAATATCCTACTAAAAATAATGCCACAGACAACAAATGAGTTTCTAAGAAGTAAAATTAAATAATAAAGTAAATAAATCCTTTCATGGAAGTGTTGAAAAGTGTTGTTGTATAAATTAAATTTATTGGGAGTCGATTAATGACACTAAACAACACTTACTTTTAAATTTTCCCGGAACTAGTTTCAGAGGCCTTCCCTCTATAATCAGCTGGACAACGACTGGTTCTCCTTGGTGTAGCTGGCAATATTTTGTCATCAGTCTCCTCTGGTGGCAGTTCGAGGAACTTGCTGAACAAATCTTTCTGGGGGATGTCAAAATTGAATACTTTGTTCCTATTTTTTGAAATAAAGATTTGTTCCCATGTGGACAGTTCTTGCTTTCCTGTTGAATGTTTTAGTAATTTTGGTTCTGGATTTATGTTGTGGTTTTCTTCCCAAAAATGCGTGGCAACTGCTGATTTTTCTAATTGTTTGTATTTTATGTTCCTAAAGTGTTCCTTTGTTCTTATTTCTAAATTGCTTTTGGTTTTTCCAATACAAATTTGACTACAGTCACAGCATTCAATTTGATATATCCCAGATTTTTTGTTAGATGGAATGGCATCTTTGATGTTTGAGCACCAGTGAACCATTACTCCTTAAAAACCTAATTTGCTCAAACATCAAAGATGCCATTCCATATAACAAAAAATCTGGGATATATAAAATTGAATGCTGTGACTGTAGTCAAATTTATATTGGAAAGACCAAAAGAAATTTAGAAACAAGAGCAAAAGAACACTTTAGGAACATAAAATACAAACAATTAGAAAAATCAGCAGTTGCCACGCATTTTTGGGAAGAAAACCACAACATAAATCCAGAACCAAAATTACTAAACATTCAACAGGAAAGCAAGAACTGTCCACATGGGACCAAATCTTTATTTCAAAAAATAGGAACAAAGTATTCAATTTCGACATCCCCCAGAAAGATTTGTTCAGCAAGTTCCTCGAACCGCCACCAGAGGAGACTGATGACAAAATATTGCCAGCTACACCAAGGAGAACCAGTCGATGTCCGGCTGATGATAGAGGGAAGGCCTCTGAACCTAGTTCCGGGAAAATTTAAAAGTAAGTGTTGTTTAGTGTCATTAATCGACTCCCAATAAATTTAATAAAGTAAATATTGATTTTTTTGGTAAAAGTTATAATGTCTCTTACAGTCTAGTTCTTAAAAGTGTAATACATTAAAAATTATGCGACCTAAGTTGCATTATTCTTAATTACTATTTGTATTAATATTATTATTTGTTATTATTATTATCATTATTATTCTGTTAATTACTACTGCATTACTTTGTTAACTATTGTATTATTTAATTACTATTGTATTATTCTTAATTGTTTTACTAATAAGTAATGTATTATTCTTATGGGCACAAATTTGACGAAGCCATGAATATTGTATATTCCTAAGGTGAATAATTTACTTACTTACTTATTCCTGACGATATTTAGATCCAAGAAAGAGAGTTGTCCATTGATTTCCTTTTCTACTGTGAATTTGATAGTCCTTTCTTTTAGATTGAGTAATTTTAGTGCATCATCTAAATGTTTATTCGGCACTATTGCAAAGATGTCATCAACATATCAATTCGTTACCAATTTGTTACATAGTCTGCATACTGATTCCTCTCTAAAGATTCCCACTGTATGTAGGTGTTTCCATGATCTACAATATCCTGTTAAGAGCTCCGTTATCAGGAACAAGGAGTGAAGGCACAGGAGATTATTTTTAAAGATAAAGTGGCAATTTCTTAAGACTGCTATATTTCTCTGATTACAAAATGATTTTTTTTAACCAAAATATTAATGTTGAAAACCATAGGTCATCTTGAAATCACAATATACACTTTCCAAATCGAATGAGAATATATAACCAGTATTTTTTTTTTTTTTTTTTTTTTGTAATTTTACGTCCTCCAACGTTAAGTCATATTGGACGATGAATGGAATGGATGAAATGATACTCAAATGAGCCCAGTGTCCATAGAGCTCAGAGTTACCCGATATTCATCTTTCAGGATAAGGGAAAACCCTGGAAAAAACCTTATCCAGGTAACTCACCCTGGCCGACATTCGAACTCGGGACTTCTTGAATGTGAGGCAGACTCGCTACCACTACATTACCGAGGCGGGCATAATAATAATAATAATAATAATAATAATAATAATAATAATAATAATAATAATAATAATAATAATAATAATAATAATAATAACCAGTTTTGATGTATAATACAAATATAAATTGGGGTAAGTTTGAGACAATTTGTAATTTCCAGATTTTGTCAAAATACACAAAAGCTGAAAAATACACATCCCAAAGCTACATTGATTTTCAATAATAAAACTTGCTAATATCTTTCACTTTGTGCAATGAAGCTTTTTAAAAACTTAAAATACTGTGCCCTTCTTTATATTTTTTGTTCTTACAGCACATAATTCATAAATCAAATTCAGGATAAACAGGTCTCTTCTTGAATTGGTAGTCTTGTATTCAGATAAATATGGCATTTTAGGAACAAGAGAGTCTATACATAATATAACTAAAATTAAGTACACATGAGCACTTTATTCAATTTAATTCACTTACATCTCAAATTTAATTCTTTGGAATGACCTTTCATATAACAGAATAACCAGTAAGGGGGAGATACACTGCATTCGCAATTACATTGTGCAGATTAATTGAATATAAATTACAATTAGAAAGGGCTTACAATTTTTCTGAAAATAAAATTCTTAAATGAATGTTTACAACATTTGAAAAGCTTCAGATTAATATGAACATACTGTACTTGCTTAGCATTAGTACAACTAAACAAAGTATATTTTTCATAGATATCTTTCATTTTGTTTCTGTTTGAACAACCAGATTGTGAAAGATAACTTTTCATAATGCATTAGTTTGTAAACAGTTCTTATAATGATTGATGAATACAGTCACAAGCGCAAATTTACATATTTATCATTCATGATTTACTAGAGCTCCAAGTAACTGCGCTGATTGTAGCTCTGTTGCAGCCATCAATTACAGAAATCTTCTTGGTGCTGGTTTTCATATAACTAAAAACAAAATTGTTTATTAATGCAAGGACCTCATTTATACAAACTTCATTTCA
Organism: Mantis religiosa; assembly: GCA_030765055.1. NCBI lineage: Eukaryota > Metazoa > Arthropoda > Insecta > Mantodea > Mantidae > Mantis > Mantis religiosa. The sequence goes on from CM060950.1 coordinate 183,539,659, forward strand.
GAACAAGATTTACTTCATCAAAATATGCTAAATGTCATGTAATTAATTCCTACTATTAAACAAATGTTAATATGTACCATTATCATATTGCTAGACAGAAATCAAAACTTCACCAAAAAACTACCTTATCCCATCAATTAGCATGAAATAATATTCTAAACTATGAATTAAATTCTCATAACCCGAATTTTCCTTCTGGATATCATTTCAGAATTACAAAAACTTCACCTGTTTTAAGTAACATACTCAAGAGTTGAAATCTCACTTATTAGTGGAGATCCGAGTAGGGGACTATTTTACTTCTGGATTTGTATTTCTTTTTTCAAGGCTTCATATTTGTATTGGAGTACAACAAACTATTTGTAACCGTTTAGTAAAAGGCACCACATGTGGTGGTTACTTCACCCGTAGGGAGAAAGTAGGTACAGGAAAGAAGGGGAAATGAACCCTTAGGCCTCAAATACTCTAATACCACCAGGGTCGAAAGAAAAAAGAGGTTAGTCAAGTAAGACTGGATAGCAAAGTTGAAACAGGGAATTGGTACAGGAAGTAGAAGTAATACCAATTCGGTCGAAAAGAAAACCTACTAAGCTGACCAGTGCTTATTAGTAGGTAGCCCTTCCCTTTCGTTCATCATGCATAGGCATGATTACTAACAGCTGCACCATGAGAAGGTGAGGGATCGGACACTAGGCTATTGTCCAGGTCGGTTCCTTTAAGCCTTCAATGGAAGGAATTAAAGGGTCCCCTACCTGTGTAAGACAGTAGCCTTTCCGCAAATAGCAAACAAATTCAATAAATACTATGCTAACATCTACACTTTATCCTCAGAGAACAAAAAGGAACAAAAAATAATAAAAGAGAAACTTAAAAATTACATAAAAACAACAAACAACACAAAATATTCCTTTCTTGGAAGTGTTGAAAACAGTGTTGTTATGATAAATTAAATTTAAAGGGAGTCGATTAACGACAATAAACAACACTTACTTTTAAATTTTTCAGAACATGTTTCAGAGACTTTGCCTCTATCATCAGCCGGCCATCGACTGGTTCTCATTGGTGTAGTTGACAATATTTTGTCACAGGTCTCCTCTGGTGGCGGTTCAAGGAACTTGCTGAACAAATCTTTCTGGGGGATGTCGAAATTGAATACTTTGTTCCTATTTTTTGAAATGAAGATTTGTTCCCATGTGGATAGTTCTTGTTTTCCTGTTGTATGTTCTAGTAGTTTTGGTTCTGGATTTATGTTGTGGTTTTTTTCCCAAAAATGTGTGACAACTGCTGATTTTTCTAATTGCTTATATTTTATGTTTCTAAAGTGTTCCTTTGCTCTTGTTTCTAAATTTCTTTTGGTTTTTCCAATATAAATTTGACTACAGTCACTGCATATACCAGTATATATCAAATTGAATGCAGTGGCAATATTCAGATTACTAACAGGACATGACTGCCTAAATAAACACCTACACAGATTTGGCATAACAGATTCACCTAAATGCCCTTTCTGCAATCTAAATGAAGATATGGATAAAAATCACCTCATCCACTGTCCAGCTTTTATAGAAGAGACCAACCTTCCCGCTAAATAATGGAGTGCAAGAGAGCAAATGATTTTATTATCAAGTGCTCAACATTAGATACCAACCAATCATATTTTCTTATTATTATCTATAAATTGTCCATCATTGTTATAAAAGGAAAGAAAATCTATTTAAACATGCAACTCTTTATCACAATTAAATATAATTATTTGCTACAAACTTCACTTATCTTTTTAATAATAACTTAGGAAGTCTCCACATTTATTAATTTATTTGGTACAGATACATAGATGACATTTTTGCTATTGTTCCTGATAAACCCATAAACGATGCTTTAAGATTTCTAAATTTACAAGATAAACCTACAAAATTCATTAGAAACTGAAAATAATGGTTGTCTTTGTTTTCCAGATTTAAAGATAATAAAAGATAACAATAAACTAAACTTTGGAAATTTACAGGAAATCTACTCAAGTACTTACATGTTGTAAGTTGCCATTAAGGTAGTTGTCTCATGTGTTTATGAGAATTCCTACGTGGTTTACCGGGAAAATACGAGTCAGTTAGAGAATTTAATGTCATATCGGCAAGTTGGCCATAGTAGCTCAGTGGTAGAGCGGCTGGACGGAAACCAGAAGATTCGTGGTTCAAATTCAATGGCATTGAATTTTTCATTCTGACTCTATGTTTCCACAATTTACTCATATTGATATTTACATAGAAAATAAAAGTTTAACCCTTTTTCACATAAATGAGCTGTTTTTAACAGTTTAATTTACAGACAAATAAATGTAACTTTGATTAATTGATGCAAACTAATCATTTCTTCACACTAGCCATATATAGGCTAAGGCACGTTGGCCATGGTGGCTCAGTGGGTTAGAGCAACTGGACGGAAAGCAGGAGATACGTGGTTTGGGTCCCAGCCATGGCATTGAATTTTTCATGTTGACTCTATCTATCAAATAAATGTAACCCTAAATAAAGATAAATTTAATAGAGAACATAAACACATAAATGCTGCTTTAATTAATGGTTCTAATAAAGAATTTATACATAAAATGACTGAACAATTTGTATATAAAAATATAACTGATATTTCTAACCTTAAAAAAATAGAAGATAATAAAAATGTTAGAAAATTCACTTAGCATTCTTGGGCTAATAAAGAGTTTCAAAAACGTTTTAAAGAATTTGGTATAGCCTTTCTTCCTCAAAGTACATTAACGAAAATTTTCTACATTTTTCTAAAAAAGTATAAAATATGAAATAGTAAAAAAACTGACATTTATCAATTTAATTGTTTAGATTGTGACAGAGTATAAATTGAAAAGACCAAATAATTAAGAAACCAGAATGAACATTTTAGAAATATTAGGTAAAAACAGATTGATAAATCAGCCTTGGCAGATCATTCTTGGTCATACATTACCATGAAATAAATCCTGAAATTAAATTATTAAAGGAATTAAATGGTCTGATAGATTTAATGGTTTGGGGAAAAAAAAATATTTATTTTAAAAAGTAGAAATCATGTAATAAATTTTGAAATACTACCAACTGATTCTGAACTTAAGTTTGTTTTATTTTCAGAGTTTGGTAATAAAAATTATCCGTCATCTAGTGGCTGTAACGATAAGAACAAGAATAAATAGAATGACTGAAGGTGTAAAAAATCTTTGCAAAACAAGTCTCTTGAATTCTGTGGAGAGCATTTTTCTTGAAAAGATAAGTGGAGTTTGTGGCAAATAATTATATTTTATTGTAATATTTGTATTACTCCATTAGCTTATATTTTTATGTATTAAGCAATTCTTTTATTATGCAACTTAAAACACACACATTACAATAGAAACAAATCTTGCAATGAAAACCTCTGTTTTATATGTGAGGTCATTTTGAGGTACCATAAACAAGTAAGATTCAAGTCAAGACTTCCTGTTCGCCAAGGTAAATCATGGATTTACACTTTTAGGATACAATTTCTGACCATGTGAACAAAATTTGGGCATTCATTTTCATGCATTAAAAGTAAACTATCACCTATAAATGGGGCAAATGGTACAACATGAGTAGCCAAACATTTATTTATGAACCCTTGAGCTGTTAGGATTCCATTTTCTACCAAAAGTAAACTCAGTACGAGCAACCCAAACCATCAATACACCCCCTCCAAATGATAACTTTTCAGAGATGCAGCATTGTGCAAATTGCCAAACTCCCCATTATGCAAATGACCATTATGTAAGCACAATAATTTTATTTCTGCTTGTGTGCAGTTGCTAGTGAATTGAGAGAGATGGAGGTTTCTGCACCTTTAGGACATTGTTTATTGTTATACACTGTTAAGCTTTTACATATGTGAGTTACCTTACATTCGCCTATCAGGATAAGGGAAAGCCCTGGAAAAACTTTATCCAGGTAACTCATCCTAACCGAGATTCGAACTCGGGACCTCGACACCACACCAACATCTATAGTCGACAACAGCTGATGATGTTAGGAAGATCCTAACGAAACACATTCTAGGTAAATAATAGCAATAAGTGGAGCATTGAGTAAGAGTTTGACTCAAAATTATATTACTTCTAAGTGTTATTAAAATCTATTTATAGGCTAAAACTATGAGTCCCTAATTACCAAACAATGCTGTGAGAACTGCACATCAATAGCACTTTCCATTTCAGAAATATTGGCGGAGTAAGTTTTAGCTGATTCATCCTGTATAATATACTAGTTCTACAAATTTCAAATTATCTTACTAACTTAACCTAGCCATAGACAGACAGACAATAATACAAGTGTAGATTAAAATTTCAGAGAATCAGAAGGGACAGATGTTACAGTTATTATCAGGGCTAGGAAGTTCGTACCGCTCGCCGTTCCCTATGCAGGTTGCGGCCGACCTTTTCCAGGCATCCAAACAAGTCATAGATAAGAAACACACAGCAAAGAGGTATTAAATCTGGTTGTCCAAATAAATAAAAAAAAAAAAATGACTTATGAGACTTTCATAAATGCACATCTATTTAGATCATTATGTACAACATACAAATTCTTATATAGTACATATGGGTTTGTCTCTGGCTAATCTCATTATTTAAATAGGCACATTGTGGCAACACCCAAGCAATTATAATGCAGAGTGTAACATTTCCTGATTGAATGTAAAATAATATCCAAATAAAATTAAATTCTTACATATCTGAAGACTCTTACTACACAAAATGCCAAAGCAGAAATTTTACTACATATTTACTCATCTGCAGCCATATTACTAAAAACAATAATGTACCGCTGAAGCCTTTCAATGAATAACTCATTCTATGTCCCGTAAAACAAGATTTAGTTGATTGATAATCTGTTGCCAATTGGTTAATGATTTCAGCTAATTTAGTTTCTCGATCTGGCTTCTCTTTTTTCCATGTTTGCTGAAGTATTCCACTGAAATGTAAATAATGAAGTAAATAAGGACATGAATATGTACACTTCTAGAAAACCTACAATGGTTGTACAGCAAATTTAGTTGCTCATCTTTGAAGCAAAACAAAGATGTTATTCGAATGTCTACATTCCTACCAACATGCTCTGTGTCATGCAATTACACCTGTTTTGCAGTAATGAGTTGCATTCTGCGATGAACCTTGCCCTTGCCAGTGCCGCTGCGTTGTATAGCCATGCCTGGCCACTCTTACACTGCTCAAGGAAATCAGTACGAACTTCCTAGCTCTGGTTACTACACAATATATTTACCTTGCATGGTATCGAAGTTACTTGGATTATTCTTGCAGTATGATTCTCTTTACCAAAATGGACACCTGTAAAATTGAATTTTATTTCATTAGCTCCCATTCCTCTCTGCCACTTTATACTACATTCATATAATTTACTTCTGTCCAGTGATGAAACAATGATATCTTACAGCCTCTCAATAAGTTTTGACAAATCTTTGTGTTATTTTTATCCAATTATTTGAAATAGGAGTATAATGAACTGGATTAGCAGATTCTTAAATAAGAGCACACCAAGAGGTACCCTAAGAAGTAAGCAATGGCCATTTCAGATTTACAAGTTTCTATTTTGGATGTATGCATTTTGTGAAATGGTTCTGCTAACTTCATTACCATAGTCTCTTTTATTCTCACTGTTACACTAACATATTTCAGTGGAACTGGCTGGGCAGGGAGAAATAAATGTACCAGGTTTATTAATATTAGAGGTAGAATATATGCATAATGTAAAATCATGATATAAAGTTTAGGGTAGCATACTGTACTGCACTTTGTTTACAAAGTGCTTGAAAAACATGGTAAGTTGGTCATTGGTAATGTAATGATTAGAATACTGCTTGTCATTGATGAATTCCAAGGTTGTGTTCACCAACAGAGATCTACAGATTAAATCTACCTTAATAAGCATTATGTGTCAAATATAACAAGCATTCATAGGAGTCAGCACCACAACAAAAGTTCCATCAAATTTAATAAAATGTTGAAACTGAAACACATCCATCCACTTTGTTGAAGAATAATCTTCATTAACATGATCAGTAGACTCATGGCTCACAAATATATTGGCATACAAAGCTAGTGTTTATTATACAGTAACTCCATGAGGTTGTTGCCACACAGCTATATATTCTGATACCACACTTCTCATGACACACACAAATACAATGTATTTAATTACTATGTCATAAAATATATTATGTCCTTTATGTCCATGCAATAATAAAATGAAAAAGAAAGAAAGACAAGAGAGAAAGAAGAAAGATTTCAAGTCTTAAAATTCTATGGTAGTTCTCACTGTTTGAAAACTGTTCAATTGAATACTTGTTTTAAAATATGAATTATGTTTTCATACCTTCAACAAATACATAGGTATTCTTGTAGTACAGTTGATAATATACATAGCCCATTTGTTTTCAGAGATATCAAGGAAAAAGGTATCTTAAGTGATAATGCAAGAGGTAATCCATAATGCAGCCCTATTATTTTCAGAATATTTTTTTAAGGCTTTTAAATGTTTAGTTATAGAGTTGAGAATCAAGTACAAGGTATTCCCAGAAGTTGAACACAACAAGTTTATTGTGAGGAGAGGCTTATACTGTATCCCTGATGTATATTCCTGGGGCATATATAGAGAAATTATGAGTTTCTGAATTTACCATGTGTTTATTGTATATGTAAGTTACAGCTATTTCTGGATGTTCTTTAGACGTACAAGACAAATTGAAGTTTCACTTGTGATGTGTTTTTGAAGTTATTTTCAAATGATTCAAGACCCATTTTGGGTGAGATGAAGCTGAGTTCTCAAGCGCTAAATTTTACAAGAGAGAACTATACAACAAGAATTTTCAGGAAAGCACAACAACATAACGTTATATTTAATTTATAGCATACAGTGTGATGGATCCTACAATGATAAATTTTCAAAAACATAAATATTAGACATATAGCATACATTTTTGAAGCAACAACTTAGGGTCATGGTAACACTTGAAGCTTTCATGGCAAGCATTATTTACGAGGGGCGACCCAAAAGAAACCGGATTGTTGTCATAAAAACTTTATTGATGAATCTTTTTACAAAATTACTTTAGTCACCTTCAAAATACTCTCCATTACATGCGATGCACTTGTCAAGTCTCTTTTCCCACTGTTGGAAGCATGTTTGGAACTCTTCAAGTTCGATGTTGTCCAGTGCCCTTTGTGAAGCTGTTTTTACCGCCTACACATCATCATAACGCTCCCCTTTTAGTGTTTTTTTCATCCATGGAAATAGGAAAAAGTCGCACGGGGATAGGTCCGGCGAATACGGAGCGTGGGGAACGACAAACCACCTCTGAGATGCCAAATAGTGGGTCAATCGTAAGGCTGTGTGTGCTGGAGTGCTGTCATGATGCAAAAACCAGTCACCTGATCGCCAAAGTTCTGGGTGTTTCCTCTTCACATCCTCTCACAGACGCCTTAAAACATCCAAGTAAAAGTGCTGCTTAACAGTCTGGCCTGGGGGTACGAATTCCCGATGCACAATTCCACGAACATCAAAAAAGACAATGATCATCGTCTTCACATTTGACCTCACTTACCTTGCTTTTTTTGGTCTGGGAGAGTTGGGAATCCTCCACTGGCTTGACGCTTGCTTGGTTTCTGGGTCATACCCATAACACCAACTCTCATCCCCTGTAATGACTTTATTCAAGAAGTTTGGATCACATGCAATCTCTGTTTTCAAGTTCTGACACACATTCATGCGGATGGTTTTGTGCTCCTGTGTGAGAGGGCGCGGAAAAAAACTTAGCAGCAACACGTCTCATGTGCAAATCCTTCCTCAAAATCGGCTGACACGAGCTCCAACTGATTCCTATCACTGCTGAAATTTGGTCGATCGTTTGGCGATGATCTTCGTTGATCTTTTGGCGGACCTTTTCATCCTTATGCAACCTGTATCCTTTGCGACCTTTTCAATGTATCCTTTTCTGAAGAGCATGATCTTGGTTTTGTTTTCATTCACTTCCAAACCCCATTTATTGCATAAGGATTGGCTGCCTTGATTGCTCTTCTCAGCGCTCCACTTGATATGGACCCAACTACTAGGTCGTCTGCAAACAGTAGCTCCAGGATTTTTTATTATTAATAACTGGTGAATGTACCCTAAAACTTGATATCTCCTCTAAAATACCATCAATATAAAGGTTAAATAATACTGGACTAAGTTTACACCCCTGCTTTACTCCTACCTTACTCGATATAGCTTTAGTTACTTTGTTGCCTGGTAGTTTTATACACAACTTGTTCTCCTGGTATATCTTCTTAATTACTTCTATAAATGCATGACTTATTCCCTTACTGCTTAATTTTATCCACAGTGCTTCTCTGTTAATAGAATCAAATGCCTTCTCTAGATCAATAAATATCATATATACCCTTCCCCTTTTATTGCTCAGATATTTCTCTACAATTGTTTTAATAATAAAGATATTGTCCGATGTTCTCCTGCACAGTCTAAAACCTGCTTGGAACTCCGATAGTTTATTCTCCTTCTCAACCCAATTTTGCAACCTATTTGCTAGAATTCCAGTAAAGATCTTACCTACAATGGACAGTAAACTAATCCCTCTTAAGTTAGCTGGGTTATATTTATCTACCTTTACCTTGTAAATTGGCAATACCATACTTGTGCTCCATTTCCTAGGAATTTCCTTTTCTTCCATTATTTTATTGGATACTTTTATCACTATTTTCCCCCTAGTTTGTCAAGTGTCCAAGCCTTCCAAAATTTTCCTGGTATACCATCAATACCACTAGCTTTGTTAGCTTTTAACCTCCTTATTTGTTCACAAAATTCAACATCCGAGATATATCTATCTAATTCATTAAATATTTGTGGACCCCCTAACAAACTTCTTTCCACTCTGATATAATTATCTTGTCCTAACAGTGATTCAAAGTTTGCACACCATTGATCTACACCTACCATATATCCTCGTCTCTCCCCCACATCTTTATACAGCCGTCTTACTATTGACCAAATTTTCTTAGTATTCTTAGTATTGTATTCTTGCTGCTTCATTTAGCATTCTGCCTATTTTCTCACCCCATTCCCTCTTTTTTGTTCCATTAGACACCTGTATGCCCATCTCAGGATCAGGAAACCTTCTCTTTCCTCTTTTTCCCCTGATTGCAACCAGTTCTTTAATTCGTGTGCTACTCTTGCCTTCGCCACCTGGCAATCCTTGTCAAACCATTGCCTACTGATCCCTTTAGAACCCCCCATTTTCATACTGATCCCTGCCCATTTAACAATATATTCCAGTGCTTCTAAGGCTTGCTCTATTTTATTCTCAGTTAAGCTTTGCACTCTCACTTGTAAGATTTTACTACACTCTGAATTAAGTTCATTAACAAATATTTTATGCATCTCTTCTTTGCACTTATACACTTCCACCAAACTGAGACATCCTTCATCAAGTTTCTTCATACACCTCTTGCCTTCCTCTAATTCTGATCTTAATGGAAAGTGACAGATTGATGTTAAAACATTCATAACTTCAAAATCTAGGATCCATTCATAAATTCCCACAGAATACATTAAAATATCTACCACACTTTGGCCATTTTTATTAGCAAATGTGAATTCCCCTTTGTCACCCGCTTTCAGGCCATTACAAATCATAAGATTATTCTCCTCACAGAAATCCAACAGTTTCCTCCATTCATTATTGGTAACCTTGTCTTTCCTATGCCTATTCTTTAAGTTCCTCCTTGCCTTCATCACTTGGATTAATCCACTTAACTACTTATTTACCAACACTTCTATACTCCAATTTAGTTTCCTAAACACATTTGGATAATAGAACTCTGATACAGTAGGTGGGTTATACACTGTAGCAATACAAACAGTTTCCCCATTTTGATATATGCCCCCTATGGAGATCCATAACACTGATCTGCTTGACAGTTCTTTTTCTTCTTTCACCTTAAGATGTTTATCTTTCTTTATAAAACAGCCTAAACCTCCTGAAGCTCTGCCTTTCCTTTGGTTCTTCATTCCACTTATGCTATTAAAGTCAAAACCTGGAATTATTACACTAGTTTTATTCTCTACCCAGGTTTCCACAACCATGAACATATCACAAGCTTTTAGCACATTATAGATTTTCCCACTGCACACTTTCTCCCAAAGCCCCTCAACATTCCAACCCCTAATGGATAATGTGAATCCCTATACTTTATCTTTCCTTTTGAACCTCCACCTTTCTAAGTTCATCTGCCTCCTGGTGCACACATAGTCTTTCACCTCCAGGATACTTCCTGATGACATTGACACCACTTGTAAGTTGCCTAAATTCTGCTCAACCTCTGCTGTTCTCAAACTACTTGACAAGGTATGAGCTTCCCCCATCAGATGATCTCCTTGCATGTCATTTAGCCACTGTACTCCCACTCTCAGTTCTGTACTCGGTCCGTACGTTTTACATCACAGTTGACGTATCTTCTGTTTCCATCATCAGCACCGGTAACTCTAGCTTTCTTGCAGGTGATGTATGCTTCATTTCCGTAGTTCGACCACGTGCCAGTTGGACATCCCTGTCGTCTTTTGCCCTTAAAAGGTAATAGCCCTCCCATGCAACACAGTGCTCATGTAGTTCCTACTTCACACCATCAATCCACAAATCAACACCTTTTAAATACGCTTGTTTTCCTGCAGATCTTGCTTTCTTCATTTCCAATAAAGCTAAAGATTTCAATTCACACTGTTTCTTGCCCAAATCTTGCTCAATAAATATTTTAGTGTCTTTTAACTGTTTACTGTTCCTCAGCACTTCCCATTTGAATCTCATTGATGCTATTTTCGCTATTATTGGTCTTGGTTTTGGTCCACATTTTCCTATTCTAAAACAACTATCTCCCACCCTGCCATATTTAGTTCCAGTTTTCGTTGAAACAGATCTTCTACATCATGCCATACTTGTCGGTCTCTTCTCTCTTCTAATCCAAATAGTATCAGGTTTAGTTTCAGATTCCCTTCCTCTAAATTTTCCAATCGGGTTAATCTGCCTTTACTTTCTTTTATTTCTTTCTTTACTTCGTCTTCAAATTTCTCTAATGCTGTTAACATCCCGTTAAACTGTTTGCAATCTTCTTGTTAATTCTATTTTCCATCTCCTTCACTTCTTTTATTTCTTTTGTGATATTTTCTAGCATTGCGGATAGTTGCTCCATTGTCGGTCCGGGGCTTAGTTCCACTCTCCCAATGCTTAACAAAGCCCATATCACTAAGATATACCATACACTTCTTAAACATATTCCAGAAGATCCCTGCTCATTCTTCTGGCTCTTAGTTCTAAATGCATTAAAAGCGCCGATCCTAATTCTATACATTTGCACGTCAATCATCTTCGACCAGAGATCGTAACTTTTTATAACTCCACAAAAGGTGGCGTAGATACTGCACACCAAATGTGTTCAACTTATGATGAATGCAGAAACAACAAGCATTGGCCAATGGTTATCTTTTATGCGATGATGAACGTGGCTGGGATCAACTCACCCCCCGTCTATCTTGGCAGTAATCTTGAACCATTGTGCAAGAGGGTGTTCCTAAAGAAGTTGGCCCATGAGCTTACACTCCCCGAGCTGCAGAGGAGGAGCCAGAAGATGCTTGGAATTTCCTCCAGCCTCCAAATCTGCCTGAGGAAGTTCAACCCCACGGGGAGATTTTGTAACGGTGACTATAAGGGCGAACCACCCTTCAAGAGGAGTAGGTGCATGCCCTGCACGACAGAGACTGGTTTGAGGAGGCTTATTGTGTCAAGATGTCTGGGTTGTGCCAAGTTGATTTGCAATAAACATGCAAACACTGTATGCGATGAGTGCAAAGTTACCATCCTCTTAACTTTTTGTGAGGAATCTAAATCTAGTGATTCTGAGGAGGACTGATCTCAATAGTACCAGACTAAAGTGCCTAAGTGGTTTCTTTGTGTTTGTTTAACGTTTAAAGTTGCTATTCCGTCCAAGTTTTAAATCAAGCACATTGGAAGGCTAAAAAATGTTGTTATTTTGGAAATCGTATGTTTTGAGGTAATAAAACCCCTTTCTGCTTCAAATATTTTCTTTAATTCCTTAATATTGATCCTAAAGAAGGTAAATACGAAGGAACCTCCTCCAGTTCCGAAAAGGTATGGGAGTTATGATAATTTGAAGTTGTGTGCTTATTTGGCACATTGCGACTGAACGAAGTTATGAAAAAGGTGCGAAAAGGATTAATTCTTTCCTTCTTTTGGCAGAGACAGAGAAGGGGTTATAAATCTTTAAAATTACATGTTCTACATCAATATCCTTCTGTCAATGCCATACTTCATTGTGTCATATATGACATGATTAGAGCAATTAGCTTTTATTAAATTAGAGTTTTTATTTCTTAACTGAAACACAGAATGTTTGTTTCCATAGTTCACATTGGCATTGTCTGCAGAATAAGAAGACACGTAATTAACATCTAAGTTGCGCTTTTCTAGGCTCTGCTGCACCAAACCAGTAATTGCTATAGATGTTTCCTCAGCACTTTCCACAACACCTAGTAGCTTATTTTGCACTCTTTTTAAAGGATCAAAGTACCAAATGCAAACTGGAAACATTTTTTGATTGCTTCTGCTTGATGTGTCGGTAGCCAATGAAAGAAAGGTAGAAGGTTTTTGTAGACATCTTAAAATTGATGCAAAATCATTCACAGTTTTAGTAGAAAGAACATTCTTCACTATCATTTCTGCTTTAGTGTGCCCACATAAAACTTTGGAAGCAATCACAGAATCACTGAAAATATGGGATAGAAGTTTGTTTCCACAGTCCATAATAGCATACCTTAAACTGTTTTTCACTGCATGATACACTAAACCAAGTTCACATGCTGTGATATTGTCATATTCTTGTTCATTTTTCAAATTAACAAAATAATTTGAAAATTTATTTCCAAATCCAGCATTACATTTTTCCTTGATGAGATGCCCCTTATAATGTTCATGTTGCCTCAAATCACTTTGTCCACCATGTGAAATGCTGAAATATTTTCTGAACATGGTACAAAATGCGCGATTCTCGTCTGATGCCGGCTTTACCCACGGAAATACATATGTCTTCCCATTTCTTGAGATATTTTTTATGATGTTTTGCCTTCAATTTCTTCTGTGGAGGAGTCTTTGATTAATCGTCTTCACCCTCTAAAATTTTCCAACTATTGTTGTACATGATCACCAACAATTTAGGCTTAGCTTCAAACAACCAGAAGGTCTGATTGTAGAGCTACCTAAGAAAGGTGACCCTACAGTGTGCAAAAATTGGAGGGGTATTACTCTTTTGAGTATACTGAGTAAAGTCCTATCCAGAATAATTTTAAATAGATTACAAGAAGTGGTGGAACAGAGACTGCAAAAGGAACAAGCAGGTTTTCGTAGGCACCGTAGTTGTGTCGACTTAATCAATACTCTCAGAATTATTATGGAACAGAGTGCAGAATGGCAGACAACCTTGTATCTGATATTTGTTGACTTCGAAAGGGCTTTTGACTCGATAGAACAAGCTGAAATGTGGAAAACATTAAATGAATATGGGATACCAAATAAAATTTTAAATATAATGAAAGACATGTACAAGGGATTCAAGTGTAAAGTATTACACGAAGGAAAATTATCAGAATATATAAATGTCACAAACGGAGTAAGACAAGGTTGTATACTCTCACCAACAATATTCCTACTAGTCTAATGACAATGTAATGAGAAAGCTGTTGAGAGGACGGAAGAGGGGGATACAATGGAATTTTAGAGAGAGACTAGAAGATCTGGACTTCGCAGATGATATCTGCTTACTGGCAGCAAGATTTAGTGATATGAAAGGGAAACTGGTAAATTTGCAAAAGGAAGCAAAATGTGCTGGACTTAATATAAATATGAAAAAAACTAAAGAAATGAGAATAAATGCAAAAATAAGAGAAGGACTTACTATAGAATCTGGGGAAATTGAGCAAGTGGAATCTTTTACATACTTGGTAAGTCAAGTTACTAAGGATGGAGGGGCAGATCAGGATGCCAAACAAAGAATAAAGAAAGCCAATGGAGCCTTTATACAACTGTACCCAGTATGGAAGAACAGAAATATTGCAAGAAAAACAAAAATAAAAATATTCAATACAAATGTTAAGTCAGTGCTATTTTATTCATGTGAAACATGGAGAGTCACTAACAGTATCCCAAACTCACTACAAACTTTTATTAATAGATGTTTGAGAAGAATATGCAACATCAAGTGGCCAAATATTATTAAAAATGAAGAGCTATGGAAAATCACTAAACAATCTCCAGTTGAGAAGGAAATTAAAAGGAGGAAGTGGAACTGGATAGGACACAGCATCAAAAAAAAAAAGATGGGTCAATAGAGAAGGAAGTACTTGACTGGAATCCGCAAGGAGCATGAAAAATAGGTCGCCCAAGGATAACATGGAAAAGAACAGTTGCAGGAGAAGTGACAGAAAAAGGGAAAACTTGGGCAGAAGTCAAGGCCATTGCAAGGAGTAGAGAAGAATGGAAATGTTTCATGGATGCCCTATGCCCCAAAAGGGACAAGAGGAATTAAGTCATTCACGAAATGAAACAAAACGAAGTGCCATTTTCCAAAGATTACAAACTTTGAGAATATTTAAATCATTATACATAATTCAGTAATTCGCAGGAGGCAAATAAAAATGGAGAATTGTGTACTCTGGGTAAATAATAAACAGAGAAACAAAATTTGGGAGAAAAAACGGAGGATTCTGGGAAAAACGGAGCATCTGACAAGCCTAGGGTATTTACTGCCTAAAATAGAGAGACCTTTGTGTAGTCTGTTGTTAATGTTGCTAATACCACTTACCATCCTATGTAACACTGACAAAGATTTTCATTTGAAGTTGCTTGTTGTATTAGCAGATCTACTTGCTTCTGTACAGTAAGTGTTTCTTCATGAGAAAAATCTCTGCCAGTAAGCTTATCTCTTACTCTTGTTATAATTGCCAAGGCTTTTTTGTTCAATGCTTCTGGCTGACTCCCATCTCCTGAAACATACAATTACTTATGTCAACTTTTGAAAACACAGGAAATATTTTTTCACTTCTTGTCAGATGGGTTAAGAGCAGGGCTCCCTAGCCATATAGTTACCATACTACTTAGACTATACTTGTAATAACAATGAGAGGAGGGAGAGGAGGGAAAGTGGGACAAATGAGTAAAGGGTAATTACTAAAGTAATACAATTTTACTTAATTAAAGCATTCACAAGTCCTGCACCATGGTGTAGTGGATTGGAGCATTGTATTCTGGTTCCCTGCCATGGAATGCACTCGGGTTTGATCCCACCCTTGGGGGCTGCAGATTTTAAGTCCTAGGTTCCCATGATTAGGATAGGTGCCCACTCAGTATTGTGAAGAATTTGAGGAGCTGCAATAGATAGTGAATCCTTGTCAAGAATGCCAACTTTTTGACTGGGGGTGCTGAGATGCCGACAACATCTCTTCCCTTTATTAACTGGTTGACTGCCCATTTCTGCATGTGTGTGCGTGAGGCCGGCAGTCAGGTTGGCAGGCCTGACTTGGGCTGTTATGCCATTATTATTTTATTTATTATTTTATTTTAAAGCATTTGCAGAGGATGAAATGAAAAGGATGTTATACCAGCATGTAATAGGACAAGCATGACCAAGCCAAATGCAAATTTTTACTTTCTTTAAAGTCATGCTTATGACTCAAATGGATTCTTTTATACCTCTCTTTATAACACCTCTAAATTGCTTGTCTTTGGGGTAATTGTCCCATGGTGCCAAACTGCAACAACCCCTCCACCTTCACTCAAAGATTCATGGGTAGGGTTTTTAAATGCAATCCTAGCCAATGTGATGAAGCAAAGAAACATAAAACCAAATTATCATTAGAGATAGTCCTCAATTACAGAATATAAAACTATACAATTTGATATGTGCTCAACAGCTCTAAGCTTGGTGGTACACTTAAAAATGAAATTATCATCAATTAATCACATAATGAACTAGATATTTTTTCTAAATGTTATATGAAACACAACAAAAGAGAAGCAAATATATTCAGACTTCACTTGAGTCAATTTTTATAAATAACATGTGCTAGTTTGTAAAGCTTCAGAAGAATGGGTGATATGGAGGAAAGAATAAGCATCCTAGTAATCTTCAAACATGTGTTTCTGAAATGAAATGACCAACGATAAGTATCCATGATTACACATTATTCATTCAATTAGTTTATTGGCATCATGTTTCATAAAATAGTCTTTCTCTTCACTTAACAAAAATTTCTGAATTTACCACAAATAGTTAACAGACAGAATTTCTTCTCTCATAATTTATCTTCTATTTTTATGTAAAGGGTACCAGTGAATATATAAGGAGTGCACTTTGTTTATCTTTTTAAGTTCAAGAATGCAACAGAGCACATGACTCAACTAGAGGACACCAATTCATATGACCAGGTATTTACTCTGATTTCTTATATAAATGTTACATATTCAAGATCAGAGGATTTAAACTGTGTCAGTTACAACTTAAAAACCTAAAATAAGCTTAACACCAGAATAAATGCCACAATGTTATGAAAAACTGGATTTCTGATGCATGAAGCATAATGATAAATAGTTTAAGGCATGTTTTTGGAAAACAGCACCAGTGCTAGTATTCACAAAAGTAATCTAATATAATTTCAACTCTTATATATATTAGCCTTGTTTCGACTTTAGTTCTCATCATATGATACAACGGGGAAAAAAGAGAAAGGATATATACAAAATAAGATCTAGCAATTCACTTTAATAATGTTCAGATGGAAATAGGGAATGAAATCAAAGAACTTCTGCTGTCAGCAGAAAAGATCTCACAGTCACACCAAACTTTAGAATAGTAAAAGTTGTTAAGAATGGCAAATGTCAAAAAGTAGCAGATAGAAAAGTTATTGTAATGGAAAGAAACAAAGATTATGTGAAACTATAATCATTAGCAGGCATAAGGGTTCTCAATTAGTTGGTTTCAAGTTAACTACACTTGAATCCTTGCACTACAAAGAATGCAAAACGAGAATGGCCATGGGTCAGTGTCAGGCAGATAAAAATGGATCCTAGTGCATTTCTGGAAATGCTAAAAAGACATAAGGGATGAGGGGTGATTTATTATCTATGACACCTTTGTCCATAGTCCAGTGATAATTCAACCTTATTTCCTTTTGTTCTGACTCTAGTGCTCAGAAGTTTCTATGCCTGAACATTAGAAATAAATATGTATGCAATACACCTAAAATGATCTAATTTATATTATCTGGCAAACGTTACAATGTAATTTATTAATATGGTGAGCATTAAAATGAATACAAAAACATCAAAACTAAAAAAGAAACTGGAAATATCATGCTGAAATGATATTAGCGAAACAGTTTGATGTGTTGCATTCACTCTAATTTCTCTACTTACTCCTCTACAAACAATTCCTATAAAAGCTTTCTATTCTAGCTACTTCTTATTCCTTAGAGATGAAGCTTCATTACTCATTTTGTTGAAGGTATAAGAAGAATACAAAAAGTTGACTTTTATGAATATAAAGAAGGGGGGAAAAAAATAGCAATTTGCAGTTGAGAAAAGTAAGAAGTAGCAATCTGAAAATTCAAACAAACACAAATAATATCTCAGAAACAGTTACAAACATTCTCTGACATAAATTATGTGGTTAAATAAGATCTACATTTTTCATTAACAAGCTTTATTGGAAAAATCATGAAACAAATTGTATTAGATTGATTCTAGAAACAAATTGCTTTCTCCATCCCAAGCAGGATTTTGGAGAAACCATTCTACAAGTGAACAGGTAATATTGCTTAGTCAAAATATAAAAGAGGCTTTTACCAACAAGAAAGATACAATATCAGCCTTTGTAGACTTGAAATCTGCACGACATTGTACGGAGGAAAATTTTAAGCTCCACAATCTGGGTATACATGGCAATATGATTAGATGGATTTCAGATCTAATAACAATGATGTTGTGCCACTAAGCACAGATTGGCTATTTCTAAATTTAAAAAGAGTCATATAGGTATTCCACAAGGTGCTGTAAGCACTACTCTTTTCAAGGTAGATGTTGACCTACCCAAACATCTACAAAAATATGGAGTAAACTCAGCTCTTATTGTTGATAATTTAGTTATATGGTACAAAATCAACCAATATACAACAAGCAATAACAAAGGTCCAAGGAGCACTAACATAAGTCCAGATATGGTGCAGTAACAACTTAATGACAAATGAACCACAAAAACACAATTTCAACAAGTTTCCTTAGCCAAAATGCCAGTTGAAATTGAGATCAAGTATAAATATTCTAAGTACTTAGGAGTACTTTTTAACAAGAAACTAACTTGGAAAAATCATACAGACCATGTAACTGAAGAAGCAACTAAAAGATTCAAACTATGGAATAAATTAGCACATACAAAATGGAGTACTTCCAGAAAAACTAAGTACAACTTACAATACTTAAAGTATAAACTTGAAAGAAGCGTAGGGACAGTGAAGCACAAATTAGTACAAAAGTGAATCGAGAATATATTGACACATTGCTTCACTCACACTGTTTATTCACAGGACATGTTTCAAGAGCTCTTGCTCCTATCCTCAGCTGATACTCGACTAGTGTAAGTTGTAGTGGTTTCCTCTTTCTCCATATTGTCAATAGATGGCGTGATGTACTTGCCAAAGATGTCCAGTGGTGCAGTTTCAAAATTCATGACTCTATGACGATTTTTATTGATGAAGATTTTTTCCCATACGGAAAGGTCTATGGGGTGATTAACATATTTTATTAGAGATGTTTCCAAGTTGATGTCATGTCTAGTATTCAAAAAATGAAAAGCCACTGCTGATTTTTCTGTTTCACCATTTTTAATGTTTCTTAGATGTTCTTTAGTTCTGATGTTAATATTTCTTTTTGTTTTTCCTATATAAATTTTAGGGCAAGTTTCACATTTGATCTCATAGATTCCTGGTTTTTCTTTGGTAGTGATTGAATTTTTGGGAGGGCCTTTTAACAAATTTTTGATATTAAACCTATTTTGAGGTGCAAGAGTTATGTTGTGTTTTGAGAAGATTTTTTGGAATTTGTTATAGGCTGATGGGTGGAAGGTGAATTTTTTTAAAAAGTTTTTTCTCTTTTTCTCCTGTAGGTTCTAGGGTGGTGGTTTCTTTTATTTTCTTAGCTTTGTTGAGTCTGTTAACAGTTTTGTCTACTAAATTTGGGTTGAAACCGTTGGATATAGCTACTTTTTTTTATGTGTAGGTATTCTTCTTGATAATCTTCTCTGTTTAGTGGAAAGTTGATCATCCGAAAGATTAAACTGTTGAAAATGGCATGTTGGTGTTGTTTTGGGTTGAAACTGTTGTTCTTAATGTAATTATCTGTGTGTGTCGGTTTCCTGTAGATACCAAAAGTGAGTTTGTTGTTCATTTTTTTGATTTTGATGTCCAAAAAGGGGAGCACACCATCCTCTTCTGTTTCCAATGTAAATTTTATAGCTGGATTTTGTATATTCAAACATGTCTTGAAACATGTCCTGTGAATAAACAGTGTGAGTGAAGCAATGTGTCAATATATTCTCGATTCACTTTTGTACTAATTTGTGCTTCACTGTCCCTATGCTTCTTTCAAGTTTATACTTTGAGTGATTAGGCCTACAAGTCTGAGAAGCATTCAAATCTCGATAGTGTTATTTTCATATTGTCAACCAAGATGGAGGACCAACGAACCAACTTGTTTTCATCGTTCAATACTGTATCTGAAGGTATGAAAAAAGATATCAAACTTTTTCTAAAGCTGAATCAAAAGAAAAGAAATACTTTTGCGGACATACGTTTTCTAAAAAAATGCTTGAAATTCAATATAACACCCATTTTTGTCAGAAAAATTGTTAAACACAAGAATAATAGCAAACAACAAAAAGCAGCAGAAAAACGTGTAATTAAAATGGAAATAAACCACCACTACAATTCGTTACATTCCACAGAATTAAAAATATACGAACTACACTTAAAAATTTCGAAATGTATGAACCCGGCCATGTGGTCTAACTTAGAAAATAATATGCTGTCAATTCTTAATTTGAAAATGCATAAGAAAACAGTCATTTTAAAACAAAAATTCATGAATCTTCAAAAAAAACAAGAACCAAATCCACATAAAAAGCAAGATTTATTACTCCCATGTCAAAAACCTAACAATGTAACGAATCTATCCACATGCAACTTCACGGAGAAAGAAATAGATTTTCTAAACAAAGGCCTAAAAACATGTGTAGATTACACAAAAAAACATTGAAAACTATATCGCGGACATTGAAATAGCGATATATAATTTGCCCGATAACAAAAAATCTACGATCAGAACACAATGCTTAGAAACTCTAGATCATATTCAAAATGCAAATTCAAAAAGATATTCATACAAAAAATTAATCAAAAATTTAAATGAAAAACCGGTAGTCTACACAAAAGCAGACAAGGGTAACAAAATAGTAATATTGGACGAAGAAGACTATCGCAAAAAAATGGACAACCTTTTAAACGGAAAAGAATTTGTTAAACTAGAAAACAATCCATTAAAGAAAGCATGCAAATCTGTGGAATTAGTAATTAAAAGCAGTAAAATCATGACTAAAAGAGATAAATTGAACAATAAAATAGACAGTCCAAAAACACCATACATATATGGTTTACCCAAAATACATAAACCTGAAATTACCCTCAGACCAATAATTAATAACATTGATGCACCCACTTACCAACTATCAAAATGGCTGGTTCAAATCTTCAGATCCTTCACAAAATTTGAAAATTTAAGTATAAAAAACTCGTTTGAATTGTTAAATCTCCTGAAGGACACAAAGATCAACTCTACAGATGCTTTAGTTTCCTTTGACGTCATTTCTTTATATCCAAGTATACCTACCAATGAGCTTATTCCACTTCTCAAAAAATGGCTGGAATCAATACAAATAACACCTGAAGAAATAGAAGAACTTTCACAACTTACAGAAATTTGTATCAATCAAAATTTTTTCAGCTTTAATGGACAGATCTATAAACAAAAAACGGGCCTAGCTATGGGCAACCCATTGTCTCCCTTCTTGGCAGATTTATTCATGAGTGCTTTTGAAACACATATCACAAAAGCTTTTCCAAATTATTTCAAAGTGTGGTATCGCTATGTTGACAACATTTTTGCAATAGTACCTAAAAAACTCATACAAGATGGTCTTAAACTTAACATAACATAACTTAAACATAACTCTTGCACCTCAAAATAGGTTTAATATCAAAAATTTGTTAAAAGGCCCTCCCAAAAATTCAATCACTACCAAAGAAAAACCAGGAATCTATGAGATCAAATGTGAAACTTGCCCTAAAATTTATATAGGAAAAACAAAAAGAAATATTAACATCAGAACTAAAGAACATATGAGAAACATTAAAAATGGTGAAACAGAAAAATCAGCAGTGGCTTTTCATTTTTTGAATACTAGACATGACATCAATTTGGAAACATCTCTAATAAAATACGTTAATCACCCCATAGACCTTTCCGTATGGGAAAAAATCTTCATTAACAAAAATCATCATAGAGTCATGAATTTTGAAACTCCACCACCGGACATCTTTGACAAGTACATTACGCCATCTATTGACAATACGGAGAAAGAAGAAACCACTACAACTTGCACTAGTCAAGTATCAGCTGAGGATAGGAGCAAGAGCTCTTGAAACATGTCCTGTGAATAAACAGTGTGAGTGAAGCAATGTGTCAATATATTCTCGATTCACTTTTGTACTTACAATACTTACTTAAAAGCAGTCTTAAGATATAGTGGAGAAGACTTCATAAAATCAAGTCTTAAGCTTAATGACAGGAGCAACAAAAACTACACCACTTGAAGCACTATGCATAGTCTTCTCAAATAAGGCAATTATAGCAGAGCTTGACAAAAGGCATTACTTAGTTATGAGAAACTTAAAAGTCTCCCAGACTCAGATAAATGATAAATTTTATATTAAATTGTACTACGAAAACTGAAATTTGGATTCAAACAACAGGGTACTAAACTAAGAGATAACTTGAAAATATAAAAATGTAGAGAGAATATAATATATGGCATTAATCCGCTGATAGTGGTAAAATTGATCACAAACTAAATTAAGCTGATTAATAAAAATAAAGCCTCTTCAGATATGGCAAAACTTTTAGCCTTAGAAAGTATACATAGAAATTATCCTACCGATCAGGATGTAGAGGATGGAGACGCATGAATGCACACACACAGATGGATTCTTTTTTAATGAGAATGGAGTAGGTGCTGGTGGAACATGTCAGTTTTTCTGTTTTTATAAACATACTGGGAAGGATAATGATGGGAAAGTTCAGCTATTTATCAGTCACTCAGAAATATTTTCAATTGGCTACATAAATGTAAAAATATTGTCACCTGAACGTACAAGGCCAGCTGGCAGGAAGAGCTGCCAGAAAGGGAGGGGACTTATGACATCGAGGCCATGCCTACTCGTGTGACCAAATGGCTCTTGCTGTGAGAGTAAGGGAGATAAATGATGCTAGCCCATGCCTACACTAATGCATAGCGCTAATGGCTTGCCGAGTAGAGACGGGGTGTGGAGAGAAATAATGAGAAACTATTGGACCCCTACACCTACTGCCTTGAAGGACTGTGACGTTTCATTAATAGGCGGAAGCTTCCAGATACAGCGATCTGCCTGTATAAGGGATGCAGTGGACGAGTCAGTCAATTCTTGGCGAGCAGCCGTGAAGAGCACAGTGCTAGTGAACGGACTGGAAAATTGCGTACGTGTATCAGAGGAGTTCTTAGTCAGTTCTAGAGAGGGATGTACGGCAAGGTGCCGAATAGCGAGTGTTACGTAATTGTGAGTGTTGCATAATTGTGTGTGTTATGTAATTGTGTGTGATACGTGATCCTGCTGTGATTTGTAACAGTACCAACTGTAATTCGGTGGAAATAAAGAACTATTTGTATTTCTGCAACTTGGACTTTTAATTCTACGAACCCACAAAGTCACAATATTGTTGTTTTACAAGGCTGTAAAACAGCAATTCAAACTATAGTATCTTCTTACCCAAAAATAAAGAAAATTTTAGAAATACAAAATATGATCCACACTATTTAAAAACTTGGTAAATACATAGTGCTACAATGGATCCCAGCCCATTAAGATACACTTGGGAATTAAAGGGCTGATATCCTAGAAAAAAAAGGGATGCACAATTAAGCAAAGAGAGAGAAATGCTTTTTCTTATGAATAAATAAAAAAGAATTATCAAAAGAAAAATAGGTGATAGCTACACTTCTAAACTAATCAAGAAAATTGGAAATAAAAAAATAAAAATACAATTATATAATCCTTCTATAATACTGGACCTACCATGAAAATCTGCAGATGCTAGTATGAGGCTAAATACATGACGTGGCTGCCTAGGAAAATACCTACATATAATTGGAATACTTACTTTTCCATACTGTATACTGTGCTGTCAAGATGAGAAAATGGATAGTCAACACCTACATGGGAAACCTTTGATCTCAAACACTTGGAACCACATGAAAACATGCTTAGAATAACAACAGATCATAAACAAAACATTGGTCTGTGTTATTTCCATGCAAAAATATTGCATTTTATCTCAAGCTGAATTTTAATACAGCGAAACAAAGTAACAAGATATCAATACAATAGGAGGAACATGCATAAATCAATGATGTCAATATGGGACCCATTAGCTCGACAATCTCAGAGTGCCCGCCTCGGTAGCGTGGTGGTAGCATGTCTGCCTCACGTTCAAGAGGTTCCGAGTTCGAATCTCGGTCAGGGTGAGTTACCTGGATAGATGGATAGATAGATAGATAGATAGATAATTTATTCATCTTGTAAATCATACATTGTACATGAGTACTATGAAATAAGACACGTCAAATTGTGAATTTACAGTGCAATTAACTATACTTGTAAATTAACAAGTCACATCCAATAAGCACAAGTCAGTGTTTGTACAAAATAATGTTTTATAAAGATATCTGAAGAATTTTATAATATACACAATTAATTCAGAAATGTAACAGTATTATAAACTTTCCATAAATTCACTAACAGAATAAAAACAGTGGTCTAGCAAGTATGCCAAAACTGACTTTTTAAATGCTGAAAAATTGCAAGTGGTTTTATTGGCTATAGGCAGTTTATTAAAAAAACATGATTCCTATGTTTATTACACTGTTTTGATGAGCTCTTGTGTTACTTCTATTCACATGAATATCCATTCTCTGTCTAGTATTATGATTATGAACTGTGTCATTAAAGGTACAGTGGCCATTTCCTTTAATTAAATTTGTCTTTGTAAATTTTAAAATTTCAAAAATTAAAATACATGGGAGAGGTAAGATTTTAAATTTTTTAAATAAGGGTCTGCGCGTAGATGTTGATTCATCTCCTCAAAGTATTCTTAGAATCCGTTTTTGCATTATGAATAATGATTTACAATGTGGTGAGTTACCCCATAATGTTATGCCATATTTTAAAATGGAGCGAGTACACGCAAAATACTGAGGTTTTTTTCCAGGGTTTTCCATTATCCTGAGAGACGAATTTTGGTAACTCTAAGCTCCATGGACCCTGAGTTCATTTGAGCATCATTTCACCCATTCCATTCATAGTCCGATATGACTTAATGCTGGAGGACGTAAATTAAAAAAAAAAAAAAACTCACAGTTTGAGTCTATTGGGCCCAAAGGTAACCAGCAACTCAGTGTAGTAATGAGTATGTAAATGTATAATAATTTGTAATTGAAATGGAAATAAAGATTACTTACATACTTACCAAGGTTTGTGTGGGTTTTTCAAACATAATATAAGACTTAAACACTTGATTGCAGACTTCTATTAATCTAAATGCCTGCCCCCCCCCCCACAAAATAAAAGCCAATATTTACATAGTATTAACTCCTTGAAATCCAAATCCCTTGTGTATACGAAATCTGAGAAAATAAAGTCATAAATCGGATACAAAAATAGGATGGAAAGCATGCTATAATTTGATCAGGATTAGGATTTTAGTCCTTTTAATCTTAACAAGAAAACTATGTTAAGTTAAATATGAGCTGATTCTTTCCTGGCGGCATATATGTTCTAGACGTTCTCGGGCTTCAAGCCAGGTAAGAAGATGTGACATTGATGTTTCGGGAGCATGCACCTCTCCCCTATTCAGGATGCTCAATGACTTAAGGGGGATGACCCATATATATAATGATCGCCGAGGTAAGTGACACACACCAATCAGCAAGCAGGCCTGCGATGGAGTACTATGGCGGACCTCTCAGAAGACACTTCTGCTCTATTCGTTACTCAGTAAGCCAAATCTGTGTTTCCCAAGTCTTTCTTTTTCAAGTTTTAATGCAGGATTCCATGCAGCACTAAACTGTAGGCCAGCATCTCGGTTAAGAAAGACTCTCTCTGCCGAGATATCCAATGCCTCCTTGACTCTGTGCTCCCAAGTCACTGCATTTTGCCACAATAGTGGTGAGACTGAAATTAGCCCTATGGTCTTGCTGGATGCAATGTTCCGCTAGCCCAGACTTTTCAGGTTACAACAGTCTGATGCTTCTATCATGTTATTTAATTCTAGTAGCTATGGTCCTGCCAGTTTGTCTGATGTACGGAACCCCACATTCACATGGAATGCGGTACAACCCTGGAACATTGAATGCACCCCCACACATTGGAATTTGTGGTGGCAGCTGCATGCGTTTAGATATAGATCGGTGTGAATGGGTTTCCGATATACTGCATGCCCTAGGGTACAGTTCTTGTTTTTTGATATCAGAATTTCTAGAAAAGGCAGCACCCCATTCTCCTCCACCCCCATAGTGAACTGAATCTGAGGTCTGCATCCATTCAGATGTTTGAGGAAATCAGACAGTGTATCTCGTTCATGTGGCCAGACCACAAATGTGTCGTCCACATATCTGAAGAAGTGTGAAGGCTTCAGGTGTGCCGAGGCGAGAATCTCATGCTCCAAATGCTCCATGTAGAAGTTCCTCACTGCCGGTGATAATGGCGACCCCATGGCTACCTTGTCCACTTGTTCATAGAACTTGTCATCATACAGGAAATACGTAGAGGACAAGGTGTGACAGAAGACCTCAGTTATGTTAGGCGGAAAGTGTTGCGATAGCAGCTGAATACATTCTTTAAGCGGCACCCTGGTGAATAGTGACACCACATCAAAGCTGACGAGAAGATCCCCAGGTGCAATGGTAATATTCTGCAGTGTCTGCACAAATTGGGCAGAGTTCTTAACGTGGTGTGGACAGCCTCCCAAAAGCGGTTGTAGCATTTTGGAGAAGTGGCAGGCTAGTCGATACATGGGGCTGCTGATCGTGTCCACAATCGGTCGAAGCAGGATCTCCGTTTTGTGTACCTTAAGAAGTCCATACATTCAAGGCAGTCTGGGGCCTGTAGGAGACAATTTTTGTTTGACGTCGGGAGTAAGGCTGGATTTCTTGATCAATATAGAGGCGCAACGTTCCACCGACAGTGTGGGGTCCTTCTTGATAACCTTGTAGGCTGATTCCTCCAAGACGTGCTCCATCTTCTCTGCATACTGGGCTGCGTGTAGGACGACTATCGCGTTTCCCTTGTTTGCTGGCAAAACGACCATATTTTGGTCTTTGCGCAGTCATTTGAACGTCCAGTTTTTGGGTCTACTGATGTTGGATTTAGGAAGTGACAATAAAATGTATTTCCCGGGCTTGTGGGCCGTGGTCCAAAGGATGAAACTTCTCTTGACATTTCGCTCATAACTTCAATAAAATGTATTTCCCGGGCTTGTGGGCCGTGGTCCAAAGGATGAAACTTCTCCTGACATTTCGCTCATAACTTCATCCTTTGGACCACGGTCCACAAGCCTGGGAAATACATTTTATTGGATTAACGCCGGAGTGAAAGCCTAAGCAAGTACATTAAGAAGTGATGTTTTAATCATCGCGGCTGCTACCACTGTGCGTATCCCAACCTATGGGGGTGCTCGACACATTGGTTCACAGAGTGGTGGCCATCTCGGACCCTCAGCACTTGTCTCAGGAACTCCAACACTTGTGACAAACTTTTCGTCAGAACGGATGTCAAGATGGCTCTCGCAAAAGCCAAAAGAGCCGGACCACACATGCACAGTTCCACTGAAAAGCCCACTGCTATAGCCTGCATCCCACTTACCGGTAACCATTCTGGAAAAATCGGCAGAATACTGGCAAAACAAAACATAGAAACCATTCACAAACCACCTGCAAAAATCAGACACTTGATGAGACCGTTCAAAGACCATTTGCAACTCAATGTTCCGGGGGTGTAACACATTCCATATGAATGTGGGGTTCCGTACATCAAACCGGCAGGACCATAGCTACTAGAATTAAAGAAAATGACAGAAGCATCAGACTGTTGTAACCTGAAAAGTCTGGGCTGGTGGAACATTGCTTCCAGCAAGACCATAAGGTTAGCTTCGTCTCACCACTATTGTGGCAAAATGCAGTAGCTGCTGGGACCGCAGAGTCAAGGAGGCATTGGATATCTCGGCAGAGAGAGTCACTCTTAACCAAGATGCTGGCCTACAGTTTAGTGCTGCATGGAATCCTGAATTAAAACTCAAAAAAAAAAAAAAAGACTTAGGAAACACAAATTTGGCTTACTGAGCAGCGACTAGTGTCTTCTGAGAGATCAGCCACATTACACCATCATGGGCCTGCTCGCTGACTGGTCGCTGGAAGCGGATCCGTCGGAGGTCCGCTCCCTAATGGCCACGTACAGGAACTTCATAGAACTACTCGTCACCCCAGGCTTCATCTGAACAAACCAGGACACCTGAACTTACTGACATGGAATGCTAGAGGACTAAGACGAAAAAAGACCGAACTATCGAACTTTCTCACACACAACACCATAGACATAGCATTAATTACAGAAACACATCTCACAAATAGGGACAGATTCAATATACCGGGATACACCGCCCACCGCACAAATAGGAACCAATATGGAGGCAGCACAGCCATAATAATAAGAAATAACATAATGCATGACATAGCCCAAATACCACAACTACAAAGTCTTGAAACCACCAACATATATATATATATATATATATATATATATATATATATATAACACTAGACAACTGTCGAACACCGTTAACGGCGGCATATGCCCCCCTGGGACCCTAAACACAGCAGACATATCAAACTTGATGCAACAAAATAACGAAGTTCTAATAGCGGGGGATCTCAATGCAAAACATCAAATCTGGGGTTGCAATGAGACAAGCCCTGCTGGAAATGCATTATTAAGGCTAGAAAATTGAACGGATCTAATAATCCATGCACCGGAAGAACCCACTTACATACCATTCCACAAAACAGAAAGAGCCGAAACGCAAACAGGGCAGTACTCCAACTGGAGCAGACTATAAAAGCAGCAACAGCTATATCAGTGCCCACAAGCCAGAACAAAACGTTCGTTAATCAACTTCCTCGAGATATAACCTCCTTAATGACAGAATGAAACAGAGCCAGGCGAAAATGGCAAAAGTCCAGACACATAGTCGACCAAGAATACTACAGATACCTAAACACACTAGTGCAACAAAGAATATCAACTCATATTACAACACACACTTGAGAATCTCAACTATGAGAGATATTCAGTGTGGAAGATAGACCGCTGCCTGACACGTGACAGGGTACAAATCCCTCCCCTACAATACAACCAAAACATAGCCACAACGGATCAAGAAAAAGCAGATGCATTAGCGGACGCACTGCAAGCAACGCTGACTCTGAACGCCAGTCCATCCTGCCCATAATTTGCGGAGGAGACGGAAGCAGAAACAAAGAACTATAAAGAGTTAAGAACCCACAATAAAGTGAGACAAACACGTCCCAGTGAAATTAAATGGATAATGAAACACCTCCCCAAACGAAAAGAGCCAGGACTCGACGGAATCCCAACCGTGGCACTTGCCAACCTACCGGAAGACGCAATAAAACCACTAGCAAATATATTCAATTACAAACTGGAGAAAGGGTATTATCCTGAGAGATGGAAGCTTGCCACTGTGGTACACTTCCCCAAAAAGGGCAAAGATGCCTCTCACCCACAAAACTACAGACCAGTAAGTGTTCTAAGCGTTCTCGGTAAACACCTTGAAAAGGTTATACTCAAGCGATTCGATAGCCAACTAATCAAAATATCACAATCCCAGAGCAGTTTGGATTAAGAGCCAAACACTCCACAATGCTACAACTACTCAGAGCCACAGAACACATAACTCACGGGTTTAACATTCGCAAATCAACAGGGGCACTCTTGCCCGACGTTGAACGGGCATTCGACAGGGTGTGGCACGCAGGACTGCTCAAAAAGCTTAAAACATTGAACATATACGACATATTAATAAAGCTCATCGCGAACTACCTACATGACCGCAAATTCCAATCGAAAGTTAACAACCACTAATCGACCCCCCGCCAAATCAAGGCGGGAGTCCCTCAGGGAAGTATCCTAGGGCTGATTATCTTTAACATTACTATGAACGACATCCTGAAAACAAATTACACAGATCTGTACATCTACGCAGATGACACAGCAATTGTGACTCAATCAGCCAAACTGGATTTCATCCATCGGAGACTACAAAGCGCTCTGAATAACCTAGAAGAATGGTTCACAAAATGGCATATTAAAGTAAACCCAAGGAAAGCACAAGCCATAATATTCACCAAAAAGCTTAAACACAGATTCGGAAAACCCCAGCTCCCCCCACTCCCTATATTCGGAGAAAATATTGAGTGGACGGACACAGTCACCTGGCTAGGACTTAAAATGGACCAAGGGCTGACGTGGAGAAAGCACATCCACCAAATCAGGGGTAAAGCCAACGCCCAATTAGGCAAGCTCTACCCCCTCATAAACATGAACTTGCATATAAACATGAACTTAGGACTCACCCTATACAAAACACTTATAAGGCCCACATTCACATATGTAACACCGGTCTGGGGATATGCCACCAAAACATATATACTAAGATTACAAACACCACCCGTCCACCCGCTTCATCCTCGCCGCCGCACAACGTTGGCCCTCTGCTCTGAGGGCCTCCAGAATCTCTACACACCACGGACCTTCCAACCTCGTCCGGCTTCAGCTTGCCGACGCCGCCGAACATGAAGCAACCTTGAGGACGGGCCTGCTCTTGTTAGGGCTGTATCTCTGAATCAAGGCTAGCAGAGCGTCACAACACACAACCTGTCGGCGCTGCTGTGGTTACGGACACGACACCGCCACCTGCGCTGCACTACTCAGGTGTCACTACTGCGGCACACCGTGTCTCACTTCGCAGTTCACAAGATACGACCTCCGCTTCCGATGCCGGTACTGCGGCACCTGCGATGGCTTTGGCCACTTCACGAGCCAGGTGCAGTGCCCCCTGTACCTGCGCAGCCAACGCATAACTACGCCGACAACTACTCAAACCTCGGTGCAGCGTACACCCGTGACAACAGTCGTCGCCGCCACCCTCAGCAAGGCCCTGAGGGCCACCTTGCAGAACCTCCACCAGGAGGTACAGGGCATCAAAGCCCGCCTAGCCACGCTGGAAGATAAGATCGCAGCATCCGCCTCCGCAGACAACATACAAGACCTCCATGCCGACGTTCTCAACATAGCGCCGCGTATCACAGCGCTCGACGATGCAATCAAGACCACGACCGCCAACAATCACCGCACCATCCAGGATCAACTGACCACAATGTCCACGCTACACACCACAGGAACCTCCAAACTCATTCACCAGCTGGACCAGCACCTGGAATACTGTGCCTCCTGCATCAATAAGCTGGCTTGGGTAGAGCAGTACCACGAGACGCTTCACACAGCAATAAGCCAGATGCCGACCACACTTCAGAACCTGAACACCAGCCTCAACAAGACACTACAGCAAATCTACAGATAACTCCAACTAAACCTACAGGAGATGAGTGTTCCACACAGAACACCAACGACCTGGAACTAGACCACACTTCACACCATGGCCTGACCCACCACGAAAATTGCAATAAAGAAACCAACCCCCAATATTCTCTCCTACCAGCGCCAAACTCCTCCAGACCACGATCAAGGCCTCTGGCCATGTTCGTCGCGCGGACCTTTTATCTTGCACAGCTCCGTTATAGACGGCAGTAATATAATCACCTTGAATAACGAGGGTGCATTAAGCGGAACCTCCCTAGGCTGAGATAAAGCCGCCCACTTTCCTTTTCCACTTTTTCCCTCAGACTACCCCTGCACTTGCTACTGTTAAAAAAAAAAAAAAAAAACTGGTCGCTATCGTAGTGCAACAGGCTCAGCTATTTGCAAATATGCTCTATGCCTGATTTGCAACCTGGCGGTTAAAACTAAATGCCACTGAGTCCCAAGCAGTCACTTTTACACTGAGAAATCTGCAGGACATACCCAACCTACGTCTAGGAGGTGCAGATATACCCTGGTCAATGCAAGCAACATACCTTGGAGTTCTTCTGGACATGCGCCTTACCTAGAAGGAGCACATAACAGCTGTGACTAATGAAGGCAGCAGAAGGATGGCTATGTAGTATCCTTTATACAATCGCAAATCTCCAATGGCTCTTAGAAACAAGCCCTTACTTTACAAGCAGGTACTAAGGCTGGTATATACAAAATATACAAAAAATACAAAATATACAAAATCCAGCTATAAAATTTACATTGGAAACAGAAGAGGATGGTGTGCTCCCCTTTTTGGACATCAATATCAAAAAAATGAACAACAAACTCACCTTTGGTATTTACAGGAAACTGACACACACAGATAATTACATTAAGAACAACAGTTTCAACCCAAAACAACACCAACATGCCATTTTCAACAGTTTAATCTTTCGGATGATCAACTTTCCACTAAACAGAGAAGATTATCAAGAAGAATACCTACACACAAAAAAAGTAGCTATATCCAACGGTTTCAACCCAAATTTAGTAGACAAAACAGTTAACAGACTCAACAAAGCTAAGAAAATAAAAGAAACCACCACCCTAGAACCTACAGGAGAAAAAAAGAAAAAACTTTTTAAAAAATTCACCTTCCACCCATCAGCCTATAACAAATTCCAAAAAATCTTCTCAAAACACAACATAACTCTTGCACCTCAAAATAGGTTTAATATCAGAAATTTGTTAAAAGGCCCTCCCAAAAATTCAATCACTACCAAAGAAAAACCAGGAATCTATGAGATCAAATGTGAAACTTGCCCTAAAATTTATATAGGAAAAACAAAAAGAAATATTAACATCAGAACTAAAGAACATCTAAGAAACATTAAAAATGGTGAAACAGAAAAATCAGCAGTGGCTTTTCATTTTTTGAATACTAGACATGACATCAACTTGGAAACATCTCTAATAAAATATGTTAATCACCCCATAGACCTTTCCGTATGGGAAAAAATCTTCATCAATAAAAATCGTCATAGAGTCATGAATTTTGAAACTGCACCACTGGACATCTTTGGCAAGTACATCACGCCATCTATTGACAATATGGAGAAAGAGGAAACCACT
The DNA here is from genome assembly GCA_030765055.1 of Mantis religiosa. Classification (NCBI taxonomy): domain Eukaryota; kingdom Metazoa; phylum Arthropoda; class Insecta; order Mantodea; family Mantidae; genus Mantis; species Mantis religiosa. The sequence continues at coordinate 183,572,502 of CM060950.1, forward strand.
ACAACTTACACTAATTGAGTATCAGCTGATGATAGGAGCAAGAGCTCTTGAAACATGTCCTGTGAATAAACAGTGTGAGTGAAGCAATGTGTCAATATCTTCTCGATTCACTTTTGTACTAATTTGTGCTTCACTGTCCCTACGATTCTTCCAAGTTTATACTTTGAATATCTAGACAACCTAGTCAACTATCCAGATGTTCTACGTCGCAGATCAGGGTTAAAAAAAACCACACCCATCCACCCACTCACACGAATACACACCTCCCATAGCCCTCAAGTCCTTATACCAACCTAAGGCCAAAGTAGCCCCGGGGAAAGAAGGTCCCCCATGAGTGGCACAGGCTTGCACCTGCAATTGTAGGCATGCCGCCCGCCGAGTGCGCACTCTCGAAATTCAACCAAGCTGATACATGGACTACGAGAAGGCTCACACACTTTAAAGATGCTGAAAGGCAGATAATATCAACTGACCATTATAGGCAATGCCAATAATGCAAATTATATATACATTCAGGTATAGATTACATAGCTTTAAGGTATATTAGCTTAATCTTAAGATCACCGACATGCATGCAAATAATACTTGTAGCGACAAACATACACTCCTGGAAATTGAAATAAGAACACCTTGAAAATATTGTCCCAGGAAGAGGAAACTTTATTGACACATTCCTGGGGTCAGATACATCACATGATCACACTGACAGAACCACAGGCACATAGACACAGGCAACAGAGCATGCACAATGTCGGCACTAGTACCGTGTATATCCACCTTTCTCACAATGCAGGCTGTTATTCTCCCATGGAGACGATCGTAGAGATGCTAGATGTAGTCCTGTGGAACGGCTTGCCATGCCATTTCCAGCTGGCGCCTCAGTTGGACCAGCGTTCGTGTTGGACGTGCAAACCGCGTGAGACGACGTTTCATCCAGTCCCAAACATGCTCAATGGGGGACAGATCCGGCGATCTTGCTGGCCAGGGTAGTTGACTTACACCTTCTAGAGCACGTTGCGTGGCACGGGATACACGCGGACGTGCATTGTCCTGTTGGAACAGCAAGTTCCCTTGCCGGTCTAGGAATGGTAGAACGATGGGTTCGATGACGGTTTGGATGTACCGTGCACTATTCAGTGTGCCCTCGACGATCACCAGAGGTGTACGGCCAGTGTAGGAGATCGCTCCCCACACCATGATGCCAGGTGTTGGCCCTGTGTGCCTCGGTGGTATGCAGTCCTGATTGTGGCGCTCACCTGCACGGCGCCAAACACGCATACGACCATCATTGGCACCAAGGCAGAAGTTACTCTCCTCGCTGAAGACGACACGTCTCCATTCGTCCCTCCATTCACGCCTGTCGCGACACCACTGGAGGTGGGCTGCACGATGTTGGGGCGTGAGCGGAAGACGGCCAATGGTGCGCGGGACCGTAGCCCAGCTTCATGGAGACGGTTGCGAATGGTCCTCGCCGATACCCCAGGAGCAACAGTGTCCCTAATTTGCTGGGAAGTGACGGTGCGGTCCCCTACGGCACTGTGTAGGATCCGATGGTCTTGGCGTGCATCCTTGCGTCGCTGCGGTCCGGTCCCAGGTCGACGGGCACGTGCACCTTCCGCCGACCACTGGCGACAGCATCGATGTACTGTGGAGACCTCACGCCCCACGTGTTGAGTAATTCGGCGGTACGTCCACCCGGCCTCCCGCATGCCCACTATACGCCCTTACTCAAAGTCCGTCAACTGCACATACGGTTCACGTCCACGCTGTTGCGGCATGCTACCAGTGTTAAAGACTGCGATGGAGCTCTGTATGCCACGGAAAACTGGCTGACACTGACGGTGGTGGTGCTCAAACGCTGCGCAGCTAGCTCCATTCGACGGCCAACACCGCGGTTCCTGGTGTGTCCGCTGTGCCGTGCGTGTGATCATTGCTTGTACAGCCCTCTCGCAGTGTCCGGACCAAGTATGGTGGGTCTGATACACCGGCGTCAATGTGTTCTTATTTCCATTTCCAGGAGTGTATAATCTTAAGACAAAGCAATATGGCGTGATCATTTACCCTGCCAGACTAGGGAAGAAGGTTGTGGAAGTTGAATGTTCTCAAGCTTTGTTATTCGAACACTTGAGAACAGTCAGTGCAGTAATAATATGACTTGTTTCTGGCCTTGTGACTCTAGCTACTGTGTCTTTGCATGTCCTTGGATGTTGCATTTTTTTGCCTGCAAACAACAAAGGTGGGGGAATGGTTTGACTCACACTTAATTTCTCCATGACACGTCTCCCTCCTCAGGATTGGTGCAGAATCAGTACTGCTGTAGCTGGAGGGCCAGACAATCTGAGTGCATTACCAACATCTTTCTTCAAGGTAGCATATGGATGCGGTAGGCTATGTCGTTGATCCTCGTCACCAAGCAGTATGGCCCTTGCCATAGGGGCAACTAAGCAATAGTCTCATCATGCATCTTGGAGGCCATCCAAGAGGTTTCCCCACGTAGTCGACTGCTGGCTGTCTCTCAACCATCAGCTGGCATGGGAGATGCAGTGCTCGGCCGCAGACCAAACTAGCTGGTGTCATCCCGGCAGTGTAATGCGTAAATGTGCAGTAGGCTAACAGAAAATGTGGCATTCTGACATCCCAGTCCTTCTGGTGGTTTTCCATGCCTTCCTAAGCTGTTCCTCAAAAGTCTTGATGTACCGCTTGACCATGATGTTCGACTGCTTGTGGAGAGGCGTCATGCGCATATTCCGCATCGCAACTCACTCTAGCACTTCTCTCATCATGCCTGACTCGATTTCATACCATTATCACTATATTGTTCCAGCGGCACACCAAAGCGGCAGTGCAGTTCTTTCACAAGGCAGTCCTCAACTGTCTTGGCCTCATGGTTTGGTACGACATACACCTCTGGCCACACAGAGTGAAGTAATCATTTTCACCAGCAAATATTTGTTGCCTCTGTCGGAGAGTGGGAACGGCCCAGCAATGTCGATGGTGATGCGCTCAATAGGTGCTCCCATGCTGTACGCTGCATGCAGTCCCTGCTTCTAGTCCCAGGGCCGCAACTTGCTGCACACAAATGTCATTGGCGGCGCCATCTCTCAGCATCCAGCCATAGCCTCAACTATTAGTACCTCTGTCGATTGTTCCACATGTCCGAGATGTCCTACAGAGGTAACCACATGTACTTCCTTCAAGACCTCCACAATTATACTTTCAGGAAGCACCAACTGCTATCTCTCTGGGCCTTTCCATGAGTGGCTCCAAAATCCTGTACAATACACTACCCATAATCCTCAGCGAGTCCCTCTCGGACGAATTGGATTTATTTTCACTGCTCCTTGGTGTGATGTTCTCCCAGTATGGCCTCGGTTTACCTTCCACTTCCCTGAGGAGTAGCTCCAAGTCAACGTCAGCCAACTGCTCGCTTCTCAGAACTGCACTATCCCATTCATCTGCAGGCACTGTCGAAATAATGCGTATATCTGCAACGCACACCTTCGCCTCTACATTAGTGGAATGGATGCACTCCTCCGGGCAGGGTCTTCTCAACAAAGCATCTGCATTTTAGTGGTTTTTTCCTTTGCGATGATCCGTGGAGCCTCTGGACCCAAGGAGCTGTATGGTCCTCTGGGTTAGTGAATCTTAATATCCAAGTAAGGATGGATTGCTCAATCCTCAGGTGGAATAGCTGACCGTACACATACTTAAGGAAATGTTACATCGTTTTCACGACTACCACACTGGGTAACGCAGAAGTTCTTTACTGTAATAGGCTGTTACTCTCGGCCGTCCTGGATCTAGCATGGCACACCCCAATGCCGCTGTCACTGGCATCTGTGTCCATGATGAAATCACCTTCCTAAAACTGGCGCACAGCAAAGTGTTGACTTAAGCACTGGAACGCACCCTCAGCTTCTTCCGTCCACATTTAAGGCCGCTGTTCATCGTCAGAAAGGAAGGAGCTTTGCGATATTGGAGAAGCTCCTGAAGAACCATCTACAACAGCAGCTCCAATCCAGAAAATGCAGAATTCCTGCTTATCCTTAGGATGAGGCCAATACGTCACAGACCAAGCCTTATCGGGATCTGTGACCACCCCAGTTGGTGATACTATGTGGCCCAAATGGTGAACCATCTTGAAGAAGAGCTCAGCTTCAGGTTGATTGCCTGCAGCCTGTGTGATACCTTACTCAGGTTCTCAAGATGAATTTTACATGAGCTGCCAACCATGATGATGTCCAGGTATAGCGTGGAGGCGTCGTAATTTAGGTCCCTCATCACCAACTCCATTAAGTGTTGGAAGGTTACCGGTGTATAGCAGATACCAAAGAGTGACACCTTTGGACCATAGAAAACACAATCTTCTCCTTGTCTCTGGAATCTAAGGGCATCTGCCAAAATCCAGATTTCAAGTCCAGGTACGAGAACTACTGCGAACGGTGTCATCGTTGCGAGGTAAGGGAAAGCAATCTTTCCGAGTGACAGCGTTCAACTTCCTGAGGTCCACGCAGAACCATTGTTCGCCAGAATTCTTTTTCACCATGATCACTGGGAGGCGACAAGTACTATCAGACTCTTTGGTGATTCCCCTGAATCCTATGTCCTGCAACATGTCCCGTACTCCATTTTGCTTTGTTAGAGGGACGAGTCTGGGTGATTGCCGGATGGTTCAGGCATTTCCAATACCATGTTCATTGACTGCTGTCCATGCAGGTGCACCATCTCGACCACCTCACCACTGCATCCTCTATCAGTCACTGTGCAGATCCCTCGGTACTCGCTGGGCTACAGAGAATCACCTCATCTCGACCTTCTTGCCAATGTCGACCGTCATGTCATGGCTTCTGAGGGCATCCAGGCCTAGTATCACTTCCTCACTCACCTTCACGACGAAAACCCACAGACTCACAAAGCTCTGTACTTAAGTCAATTAAAAAACGCCTCCTTTTCCACAGTAAGGTGTCGCTCTATGCTGTCACTAGCTAGAACAGACAGATGCGTTTCTATGATGGCAATACCTTTGTCACATCAGGGTGATTACAGACATGGCTGCACCTGCATCCACCAGTATCTGATAACGACCCCCTGCACCCATCCGTCTGCAACAAGGTGGCATCCATTCTGCGTAAGGCACGCAAAATCACTCGAGTGGTTGTGATGGCTGCCTCGACACGGCACTTGTCATGCCGATGACTGTTTGTTTCCCTCATGCTCCTAGGTTGGGAGTGGACAGTGTCTCACCAGATGTATCGGCTGGCCAATACCCCAGCTCACATCACTGAAAGTTGTAAGTAGTTGTTTCACGTCCCGGCATCTTGACCTTCAAGCTTCTAATTCTTTCAGTAATCACGTCTTGTACCATGACATTCAGTTCTCTGGCATTTCCATCCATTCTTCCTTCCAAAGAGCTAACCGGTTCTCCGACTTCTTCGAGGGTGTTAATGCGTTGGTCAGGATCTTCGATTTTACTGCTGAGTTCCTCTTAAGTCCTTCCACACCCTGGTCAGTTGCTCATCAATTTTAGTTAAATTTCCAGTTTCACCTCTTCCATCATGGAGGTCACTGAAGTTATTTCTTCCTTCTCACTCTCCATCTTGGATTCCTTTTTGTCCATCGATGAATTCACTAGGTTAATTTCACGCTTCATTTCAACCACTTCAGCCAATAATATTTCCAACATTTTCTTCACTGTGGCTTCTGATCCCATTTCTGTGACCAGTGAGACAAAAGACGACAAAGGTTCACCTTAAAACTTCTTTGTCACAAAAATGCTAACATACAATCTAGCCTTTCTGTAACAAATTTAACACTATAAATCCTCTGTACAATGTTTCTTTAAGTCTTTTTAGCAGACATCCTTTGTGCTTCTATAATCTTTTATTAGCTTCGTACAAGACCACCTGTAACACAGAGCTACACACCAATTCTGGACATAACTCCAATATCCACAAGTAAACTACCGGTTCCACAGCTCAATGCACCAGATTGTTTACCGTATTCCACACACATTGACTTTATCAGAAATGCCTGGAATTGCAGTTGCAAAAGGTCTTTTCGTTGGATAGAGTCAACATGAAAGATTCAACACCATGGCCGGGATTTGAACCATGGATCTCCTGGTTTCCATCCAGTCGCTCTTACCCTTTGAGCGACCTTGGCCAACTTGCCGTCCTGACAGCGACTGGACGGAAACCAGGAGATCTGTGGTTCAAATCCCGGCCATGGCGTTGAATTTTTCATGTTGACTCTATGCATCAAAAACCTTAGCCTATATATGGCTAGTGTGGAGAAATGATTAATTTCCATCAATTAACTAAAATAATAAAAGTTAAATGATGAAGCCTGGGACTTAAGTACTTACGATAGATAGTAAGTCGCCACAAACGGTGTATCTTGGATGTGAGAACCCCTAGTGGTCTACCGGGAAAATATACGAGTCAACTGGAGAATTTAATGTCAGGACGGCATGTTGGCCAAGGTAGCTCAAAGGGTAAGAGCGACTGGACGGAAACCAGGAGATCCGTGGTTCAAATCCTGGCCATGGCGTTGAATTTTTCATGTTGACTCTATCCATCAAAAACCTTAACCTATATATGGCTAGTGTGGAGAAATGATTACATCAATTAACTAAAATAATAAGAGTTAAATGATGAAGCCTGGGACTTAAGTACTTACGATAGTAAGTCGCCACAAACCTTGTATCTCAGATGTGAGAGCCCCTAGTGGTCTACCGGGAAAATATACAAGTCAACTGGAGAATTTAATGTCAGGACGGCACGTTGGCCAAGGTAGCTCAAAGGGTAAGAGCAACTGGATGGAAACCAGGAGATCCGTGGTTCAAATCCCGGCCATGGCGTTGAATTTTTCATGTTGACTCTATCCAACAAAAACCTTAGCCTATATACGGCTAGTGTGGAGAAATGATTAATTTCCATCAATTAACTAAAGGTCTGTTTGTATTAATAAATATGACTCGCTTCCTGACATCAGCTGACCCTGACGTGTGTTTGTCATGTCAGCCAGTGGCTTGACCATAGGGTGATTAAACTTTTTCTTTTTTAACAAATAAGGGAGATACCTATATTCTTGACACACACACAAAAAAAAAGAGAGAGAGAGAGAGAGATTAGGAGCATGGAAGATGTTCACAAAAAAATCATTGAATATTTGTAAATGATAACTATCTAATTACTCATCGCAAATACTTACACAAATTTTACAATAGATTTTGTGTAGTTTTGTATCATTTTTAGCAATTTCAAAGAATTCATTGCATTAATAAGGAAAATTCATAGCAACTTGCAATTCAGATTTGATTAGATTTATACTACTCCTAACATCTGTCCACTTGTTATTCATAAAAGAAAATACTCTCTCAATGTGAGCATTACTTCCTGTTATACTCATAACATAACCTACCAGCTTACCTAAGTTCTCAAAATTCACATTATTTGATTTCCAACTGGTGAAAACTTTTATCCCCTTCTGGCTAACATTACCCTCTAAAGAGACAGTACACTTAATTGCATCATTAAAACTACAAAATTCCTCATAGAATTCATCTTCATTCACACAATCCAGCTTGACACATTCCACAACATCATGCTTGTCATTGAATGTTAATTCCCTTTTTAGACATAGTGGAATTAAACACTTTAAACTATCATCAAATTTATTAAATTTTAGATGAGTCGCGTTTTTTACACATCTGCTTCACTTTCGTACCTATTTTGAGGACATGTTTCGCAAATCTTCGCTTGCATCTACGGCTCTTGTGCGACTGACGCTAGATCCAGCGGTGTGGGTAATTCTGGGGTTGTTGCTGCCATCTGTTGATTTAGTGATGAACTGAAATGTGGGATTCTCTTCTAGCGGGATTTCAAAGTTCATTAGTTGGTTTTTATGTTTTTCTATGTATATCCTCTCCCATATGACGAGTTCACTATGTTTTTGTACGTATTTTAGTAATTTTGTGCTATCTTCAATTTCATGATTTTCAGACCAGAAATGAGCTGCTATTGCGGACTTATCAATATTTTTGTATCTTAAGTGCCTGAAGTGTTCTTTCTTTCTAGTGCCTATGTTCCTTTTTGTCCTTCCTATGACTGAATTATGTATACATCAAAATTATTTTGTCTTCGATGGAAAATATTATAAACAAATTTCAGGACTAGCTATGGGAAGCCCATTATCACCATTTTTGGCCAATCTATACATGAGCTTTTTCGAAACACATATTACTAAAGCCTTCCCTCATATGTTTAAAACATGGTACAGATACGTAGACGACATCTTTGCAATAGTGCCCTACAAACTAATAGATGATGCTTTGAAACTACTCAACCTGCAAGAACCCAGCATACAATTCACAGTAGAAACTGAAGAGGACTGTACTCTACCTTTTTTAGACCTTAAAATCAAAAAAGGCAATGAAAAACTAGAATTTGGCATTCATAGAAAAGCAACACACACAGATAATTACATCAAAGCAAATAGTTTCAACCCAATTCCACACAAACATGCAACCATCAACAGTCTAACACACAGATTAGTAAATCTACCTCTCAGCCAACAAGAATATCAAAACGAATACCATCAAATCTTAAAAACTGCAATCAAAAATGGATATGGAAAAAACCTTGTAGATAAAAAACTAAAATTATTCAAACTCCAAAAGAAATTAAAACAGATCACAGCTCTCACACCAATAAAACAAGAAACTAGATTTGCTAAATTTACTTACCACCCCTGGGCCACAAAAAAGTTCCAAAAAATATTCAAGAAACACAATATAACATTGGCACCAAAAAACAATTACAACATTAAAAACCTACTTCACAGTAATAATACTGATAAGATAAACCCAGAGGAAAAGTCAGGCATTTACAAAATTAAGTGTAAAGACTGTGAAAAAATTTACATAGGAAGGACAAAAAGGAACATAGGCACTAGAAAGAAAGAACACTTCAGGCACTTAAGATACAAAAATATTGATAAGTCCGCAATAGCAGCTCATTTCTGGTCTGAAAATCATGAAATTGAAGATAGCACAAAATTACTAAAATACGTACAAAAACATAGTGAACTCGTCATATGGGAGAGGATATACATAGAAAAACATAAAAACCAACTAATGAACTTTGAAATCCCGCTAGAAGAGAATCCCACATTTCAGTTCATCACTAAATCAACAGATGGCAGCAACAACCCCAGAATTACCCACACCGCTGGATCTAGCGTCAGTCGCACAAGAGCCGTAGATGCAAGCGAAGATTTGCGAAACATGTCCTCAAAATAGGTACGAAAGTGAAGCAGATGTGTAAAAAACGCGACTCATCTAAAATTTAATAATTTTTCGCTTCACTGTGGTGTTCCAATACAGTTGAATCTCGATATCATCAAATTTGTTAACTAAGTAAGAATATAAATTATCTTGAATTCAATGAAGTTTTTCTCACTAGTAGATTTCAAATTTTAATCAAGAACAATGGCAAACAATTTATAAGTACCACTACCAAAAAAAAAAAAAAATCTATCTTCCCTTCTCTGTCTAAATTTACTAAATTAGTAACTGTACAGCTTCATGAGATTCCATAAAACTAAAATTGGAGTTTTCCAAATACTTTGCTTTTTGAATGAAAACATTTCCAGTATTCACTAAGAAACTAATATAGGCCTGAACAATTGCTTCTACTTCTGTATTTTCATTGTAAAAATACCGGAAGGAACTATTGGAAGAAAGGAAGTGATAGCATGGAACAAGCATTCATTGTGTTCATTGGTTTGCAGACAAGAAGCACAGATTTCTGCTGTCGAATGTTTCAAAGCATTCTGGCCGTACACATGAAATTTAAATCCCTGAAAAATATTTGTACATGTGTGTAAAAAGACAAAAAAATTACAAATGGGAGAAAAATGCACAGTGAGTCTGAAAATATCGGAGCCGGGAGATTATGAAAAAATAGGCTCAAATACGGGAAATCTTGGGAAATACAGGAAAGTTGGTCACCCTACCTGACCTTGAATGCGTATTACTTTCCCATGGTAGACTTAGGCGATCACCGTAGCAACATATTGACAAAACCAAGTATACTAAAAAGTATGCATGATACTGAAAATGTTTACTATTGCTCTCCTCTTCAAATTAAATACTGTCACTGTTTCGCATTCTTTTCTTATAAGATAGCTGTGTGTCTGTGACAGAGAAAGATAAGGATATGATACTGACCAATACACATTATAGTTTATCGACTCATACATCAAGGTTAATGTCACTTCTTACAGGGATTATACATGATGTTACTACAAAAAAATAAGTGAAAATAGCATTTAAGGAAATGATATGTTCAAAGTTTATTTACTTTTTGTACTTACCACCATTCTCAAAACTGCTAGGAACTCCTTTCTTTGGTACTGTAGCACTAAGACTATCTGTGCTCTCCATGATATCATTTTGCTCTTGTGATGAAGATATTGATGCATCCTGGGTTTTAGATCTTTTTGCCTTAGGAGCTACATTGTCCATCAAACGCCAATTGAGCAGTGGATCATACACAAAAGCTTCAAGCACTGCCATAAGACTGTCCTTGTTGCGATGCAGCACTGACATAACTGATTCACAAGTACGACGGTAAGTGCCTTCAATTCCTGTAACCTTAAAGAAAACAGAATTAATAAGTAGGGCTGTAAAATAAGACCTGAAGCTTTCCTGGTGACAGTCTTTTGTTCAGTAATGTGAATTTTGATAGTGTTTTGTCTTTGTTTATAGTTGTGTTATATCCAGTATTTCATTTGTGGTATAACATTTTATAAATATCCTGATGATGGGAGAGATGTACACTCCCGAAACGTTGATGTCTAATCATCTTTTCACCTGGTTGGCTGCCTGAGAAGAAAGTGAAGTAGGGCTGTGTTTCTATGACTGCATCTTTTTTCTGTTGATGCTAGGGTGCTGCAATGTAGAAAATATAGGTGAGAGTCATTTTTTTTTCCATTTTTAGATGGCTTAGGGATAAATCTACTTGCTTTTGAGGAATGCACCATGCCTACATTAATATGCAGTCCTCATAAAGCAGAAGTGAGTAGTTGGGGTGATATATGCTTTTCATCATGCCAAAAGTAAAAACCTGTATTTTCACAATATTCAAAATCAAATAACATTGGTGAAATCTGTTGCAAGTAATCTGAGTCATGTGGAAGGTGAAGTGGGGAAGCTTGTTTTTGCAAAAATGGAAAATATGTTGAACAAGAATGGTCAATATGACATAATTGCCAGATTACTTCTGTACTGTCAGGTAAGTATTCTGTTTGTGAAGAAGAGATGGAAACCAAATATTTGTGCTTTAAGCAAGCCATAGTATCTTCTGCTGATGTCAAAAGAAGCTTCTATAATAATAAATATTTAGTGTTTAACACCCGCTTTTACTACATGTGGCACCATAGCTGGGAGAAACTTCTATATCCATATTAGTTAATAACAGAGTTCTTCAAACTTGGAAATTTACAAAAGATGTTTACAAGATATTGTAAGTCACGACCAGTGATAAACTATATGTAAAATGTGTAAGAAGCTCAACATATGAATGTAATTTTTAAGTCAGTTTTTGTTGTTTCATCATTTAAATCTGGGCCATAGTAATAAGCAACCATTTTCCAAGAGGAAAATGTTAAGATTAAACAATGTACTTTGCAGATGATGAAGCAACCCGTTTTATTATGAACTTATCATATAGTCATTAATGTTCTGCAAATGATACAGAATCAGAAATCAATGAAGAAATGAAATGTGTAGTGTTTAACGCCCACTTTTACTACATATGGCACCGCAGGCGATGACACTGATGATACATGAGATGAAGATGGCGCACCGGTGGAATGAGATGGCGGGGCAAACTGGAGGTCCCGGAGAAAACCCGCCCCAGCGCCTTGAATCAATGAAGAGGTTTCCGAGAAGATCATATTGCTATAGTGCATACGAATGAAATGAAGACACACTTGAAGAGTGGTAGTTCTTTTTCATCAGCACAGCAGCTGCATTTGTGGATTTTGCTAAATTGGTAACACTGGATTATATTACAACAACCACCTTGTTTTTCAACAGTTAATGCTTTTTTTTTTTTTTTTATTTATTTTTAAATCTTCTGCAGAAGTGTTTTCAAAGTTTATAAGTTATGTTTAAAATCTCACTTAGGTTAATAATATCAATGATTTATCACTTATGGCAACACATCTATGAAATACCTAAAACTCCATAATTTCCATTTGAGTGACCTGACATTTTTATATCAATGCAGTAATGTGATATAACAATCACATACACAATTTCAATCACGTATTTGCATTTCATTCTGATATCTTAATGCTTTTGTGTTGGATTTAATTAACTTATGACAATAAAATATAATAACTTGTTACAACTCCATCCATAATTATGTAAAAAATGAAGGTATTAACAATGAAGTAACAAATATTACACAAATATAATTATTTGTAACAAAAAATTCACTTATCTTTTGAAACTAAAGTAATTTTAAATAAATTTATTACTGAAATTTACATCAATTTCAAAGGATAAGTGAAGTTTTTGTTACAAATAATTATATTTGTGTAGTAACTTCACCTATTTCTTCAGAAATTTCTGTCATTATTGTTACTGCCACTAGGTAACCAATTATTTTTTTATGTATTACCAACCTCTCAAAGTACAACTTATTGACAGAATTGATTGGTGGTATTTCAAAATTCTTCATACGATTTCTATTTTTAAGACAAATATTTTGTAACAAACCATTACATCTGTCGGACTGTTTAATTGCTTTAATTTAATTCTGGATTAATTTCATTAGATATATGCTTTATATCTTAAATTAATAAATGGTTTAGGTAACTCTGTTTGGCTTAATTTGGAATCAAAATTATTTCACAATCTTAATTTCAGTATGAAAAATAAAACTGTGAATATAAAAAATAAATTAAATAACATATGTTCAAAGCAACATACATGAAACTCAGTTATACAGAATAATAAAAAGAATAATGTAGTTAATATTCCAAATTCTAAACTTAATGAGAAAGAATTGAATTTTCTCAATAAAGCTATAAAAACGTGTGTAGATTTAAAAAAAATATGGATGATTATATTGCAGATATTGAAACTGCTAGTCAGGATTTAAATGAAAATGATACATCATTGATTAAAATGAAATGCAGCAAAATCTTAAAAAACTTTGAATAAAAAACACCCTAAAGGAAATAATAATAAACAGATTATTAAATCATTAGATTATTCAACAGATTATTAAATGATGATACTGAAATTAATTTGGACATAGTAGTGAGAGATTTTATTTCACATCACCAATATAATGCTACATTAAATATGCAATAAAATTAAAAAGGTAGATTAAAAGGATACATTTATAATTGTAATTAATAATAGAGTGAGAGAGATAAATGATAGGAAGAATATAAATGATAAATAACAGTTGAAATAGGTAATAATAAATAAAAAGAGAATAAATAAAACAAGCATTGACTTGAAGGCTGTGTTGCCTAACGAACCAAGTTTGAACAAGGGTACTGATCCGTTGATGACTCGGCATCATTGCGTGGCATCACTTCAAAGGATGAAGACAGAGCTGTGTATCATTCTGTTTTCTGGAAGTCTGTTCTACAGTGTGTGATGTATTCGTTTTTTAAACATTTAAGGGTTATTATCAAACTGATTGGCATAATATAAATACTTCAATTGAAGTTTGAAATTAATAAAACCTGAATAAAAAAAGTTCAACTCTGTGTTGCTTCTTAACACACCCACATACACTCTGAGTGATATGTCTTATAGTTCTACTGAGCAAAGCATGGGATCAATGCAGATATCTTCTAGATATTAATTATACCAATGGAGCAAATATCCCACATCAATGAAAAAATATAACTTTTACTAAAGCTGACAAAGGTAAATAGGATTGTAATCTTATAATGGATGTACCCCAGCTCGAATGGTGGAAACCTACTGGAAATGCATTTAAAATCTAGTGTTGTACCAGCTGTAACAGCTATTCATGCCATTCATCTATAAAACTATTTGTTTGACCACTAGCACCACCGAAAGGTCAGCGTACTGGGCCAGTTCTGTCAGCTGGATGGACAGTAGGAGTGAGACTACTGGACTTCAGTACGTGTAATGACAAACATGAGTAAGCTGAAACCAATTAATTCTGTCAAACTTGTTAACCTGCTTCGTGACACGGTACGTCGGCAATGTTTACCAAATAATGAGGATGTAATTGGAGTGGAAGATGAGTCATTTGCTTGCATGTTATGTGACATTCAACTGCAAAATTACTACGGGAACCTAACAAAAATACATACCAATACATTGGATAGGAACAATGATCGCAAGTCTAACGATGGAGAAGAAGTAATACATGGGTATGCAAGTTCCAAATGTGAATCATCTCAACAAATGCAGGAACTACAAGTCAAAGTGACTATGCTCGTTTTCCCCTAAAATATCATGACCAGGTGTGCTAACCAGTATTGATGATAGAACATTGGACAACATGTATGAAGATTATTTTCATAGTGGTTACAATTCATTCAGGAAACTAATAAATTGATATAACTGCATTCGGTCAAAATCCAACTGCAAGGTCATTCTAGATTATGTGACATGCAAGAAAAAAACCCAGGCCAATTCAAGGGAAACAAAACATTCAAATTCAAAGCTGTGAAAGAATCTGCAGTAGCCCCAGCTTGATAATGAGAGACTATGGATCAGTGGTTAACTATTGGCATATTCAAGCGTGGACTGTGAATGAGCAATTGGTCCAGACAATTTTAAAGCTTCTATGCATTTCATCAGTAGCTTCAAAGACAAACATAACATTTCGTCAGGCATATCACTTCTATCATGGCTCACAAGGACATTCAAGCAGATCATATTATTAGACAAAGAACAGAAATATTTTGATCAATATTTTATCATCCATCTTAACTCTGTCATCTACAACCAACTTTTGGCACTTAGGTACAAACCTGTGTTAATATATGCATAGCAAACATCCGGCCATGAAGTTGATATTCCTGTTACATCATTTGACAATGTGGTCACAGTGGCTTTTGATACTGGACTATTGCAGTGTGGATAAACCGACGATGATGTAGCCTCTGCTCTTGTGAAGCATACATTATGTTTCATGCCACATTGTTTTAGTCACTTCATTGAAACTCTACATTTGCACTCTGATGGCAAATAAGGGAACAACTTACCACAACACAGCAGCTTCTAGTGTGGACAATATGGACAGGTACATAACTATATGTAATGCTTTGACTAAGTGACGTGAACATTTTACCAAATCTGTACAAGTATGACACGACGGATTGAGGCAGGAATGCTGACCTTTCGATGGCACTGACAGTCAAACACATAATTTTACACAGGAATGGCGGAATAGCTATTATAGCTAGTAAAACACTAGATGTTAAATGCATCATCAGTAGGTTTTTGCCATTCGAGCTGGGGTACATCCCTCGTTAGATAAATTTGAGTACATTAATAGAGTAGAATATTTACTTTTAGGTGAAGATTATGTGGCGGGAGCCCATATTACACACTGACACCACCACAACGTGAGGGCAGCACTGCACACAACTAATATAGATGGCCACTGCCATAGCAGCAGATACTATGAGTTACAGATATGATATGTATATCTTAAGTGCTGGTTACAGTAAAGACTTATAGTTTGAACCAGTTATTTTAGTTGGTGTGTATCACATAAGTGAATACCCACATTGGTGAAACTGAAGCAAGTATGGCTCAACTGCAGGAGCAACTGAAACAACTCCAGCAACAAAATCAATATCTTCAGCAACAATTACAATAGTAAGTGTTTGCTTCATCCAAACCATCACAATCACAGGTCAGTGAAACAGTGAACCATATCAGTGTATAATTACTGGTTTTCTGGCTAGACAAATCCGCACTCTAGTTCGCCCAAAAGCAGGAGCCCAGTTCAGTGTCACTGGCATAACTCAAGATGCCACAAAATATGCATATATACTTTCGCAGTTGGACAGCTGGTTTGCCTCAGAGGTAGACGATATCAATATCAATCCATCAGTTCAAGATGCGTATTTATATTTAAAAACTGAACTCATCCATTGACTATCACTGTCCGAGGAAGAGCGAGTGCGGCAACTCCTTATGGAAGAAGAACTTGAGGACAGAAAATCTTTCCAGTACCTTCGCCATTTGCACTAATTAGCTGGAGCTGTTCAGATTCAGGACAACCTCCTGAAACAGCTATGGACCTAGCATCTTCCTACCCAAGTACAGGCTACTCTACTAACACAAACAGAAATTCCGTTGGACAAAGTTGCCGCCTTGGAAGACAAAATACAAGCCTAATCCTAATCCAACAAGCCTAATCCCAGACTCATCCCCAATGAGATTCGGCAGCTTTTAAAAGCCAAAGCTATCGTTCGGAAGCTGTGGCAACGTTTCCGCCATCCCAGGATATGCGCAGTCTACCAGCGGTTAAAGTCTCTGGCAAGAAGACTGCTCCGAGCTCACCGAGCTGCTACCTGGGAAAATACTATGCAGAACATCAATCTGCAAGAAAAGAAACCATGGCGAATAATTAAATTTCCACGAAAAGACAAAACTCAGTACCAGCATCCCTTGCATAGCACTTGCGGGAGGCTCGCCTTTGAGCCCCACGAGAAAGCCACAGTGTTTGCAGACTATCTGGAGTGTCAATTTGAACCTAGAGAGGACCCCCAAGATGAGGACTTTACTGACCATGTGGAAGCGGAGGTGGAGTTCCTCTATGAGGATCCATCACCGCGTCACGTGGAGATCCATATCCCTATAGTCACCCCTAAAGTGGTGGCTTCCGAAATCAAAAAACTAAAACCAAATAAATCCCCTGGACATGATGGCGTCACCGCGATCATGCTCCAGCACCTTCCCAAGAGCGCCATCATCCATTTGATGAGGATATTCAATGCTTGCTTCCACCTGCGCCACTTCCCGATGTTCTGGAAGGAGCCAAGGGTGGTGGGCTTCTTGAAACCCGGCAAGCATCTGGTCTTTCCCTGTAACTACTGATCCATCAGCATTCACCCAGTCGTCTCAAAAATTTTCGAGCGACTGCTCCTAGCCCGCCTGACAACTTGTTTTGAGGACAGGCACTCCTCCTGGATCATCAGTTTGGTTTTTGGCGGGGGCATTCCACGACCTTGCAATTGCTGCGACTAGTTGAGAGGGTAACCCTGGGTTTCCAGGAGAACCTCAAAACCATTGCGGTGCTGTTGGACGTGAAAAAGGCCTTTGCGACCACTTGGCATCAGGGTCTTCTGTACAACTCAAGGAAGTTAACATCCCTCCTCCCTATCTCACGCTGATCAGCAGTTTCCTCAGGGATCGCACGTTCAGGGTGAGAGGGGAAGGAAAGCTTTCCAGCATCAGACCCATAGCCGAGGGAGTCCCGGAGGGTAGTGTTCTATCACCGCTGCTCTTCGCGGCCTACATGTCTGACTTTCCCACAGAACCACAGACAGTTACGTGCCAGTATGTGGACAATGTTCTCATAATGGCGCATAATAAAAACGTCAAGTTCTGTTTCCCGCCGCAGCAACACCTGCTCCAAGGAATCGGCCGCAGGAGTGAGAAGTGGAGGATGGCAATTAGTCCAGGAAAGAGCTCTGCTCTTCTACTGGCTAAGGTCCAATGCTGGCGACCAACAGGATCACTGAGGCTGCGGTAGAGGCAAATCCCATGGGTTACCTCGGCCAAATACCTGGGTGTCTTGCTTGATCGCGGGCTTAACTTCACTCCCCACGTCAGGGCCAAGGCTGGACTTGGACATGCTGCACTCAGGCAGTTATTCCCCATCTTCAAATCAAAAATACCCACACACCTTAAACTGTGCCTGTATCGGGCGATTATTACACCCATGATTCTGTACGGGTGTGAGATCTGGGGATTGGCGGCTCCGACCACCATCTGCAGACTGCAATACGTGCAGAACCGGACATTAAGGATGATCTATGATACTGGGCGCAGATTCCCATCTCATATCCTACATGAATATTCCCAAATCCCATACATAGTGGATATGGTAAGAGAGAGAGAGATCTCGAACCCTCCACAACAAAATTTCTGCCCATCCCAATCAGCTGGTAAGGTCTCTGGGTCGTTACGACCACAGAGCTCCTCACAGGAGGAGATACAGACTCCCGAAGGATGCCATGAGCCATTAGCCTATGAGTATTTCTCTCCATCTTTTCAAAAACCCCAGGACCAAAAATGGGTCTGGAATCTCTACCCTTCACACAGTTTCCTACCCCCTCTGATCATGCTGCCTGCACTCTGACCTCCTTCAAGCGGGGAGACCAGGTGAAGGCAGCCTTGGGAATACATACCGCAGGCGGCAGCCTGAGTGGCTTAAACCCAACAGATCAGAGAAACCTATGCCCAGATACAAACGCTTGAGACAAACAACATCTTCTATGCCGTCCAGATAAAGTCGCACTAAGCGGCTAGGTGCTGTAGCGAAAACACCTCCACTCAGGTTAACATGAGTGACCTGATTCTTCTGCTAGTCTGCTGCTGGTCTGCTGAGGCTCTGGATCAGTTGCAGCCGAAAATACGAGAGTGTTACGGCCACACCACTGATGATGTTCGACCCAGTCTCGAACCAAACGTCTGGAAGACTATTTTCCAATAGACCACGGCCTACAAGCCCGGATAATCATTATCTACCAAATGACTTCAGCCGTGAAAGCCTACGCACTACAATAAATATGGTTTGCACAGAAAATGCTTTAAGTGCCAAAAAGCAATTACATAGCTAAAAAGAGAACAGGTACTCTTGAGCCAACTGTTTAAAGGATTGAACACAGTGTCTGATATACTTACCTCCATTGCATTTATAAGCATTCTAGTGAGCCTGAATGGAATTTTCTCCGGAAATTTCTCTCTTGTCATAGCAACTTCAAAACAGTCACCAAAATCAATATGCAGTATCTTGCCACTAAGTCGATCTAGCATTAAATTCGAGGGATGCCTGAAGTAGAGAGGATTATTATGTAGTACAATCAGAAAATGCACTTTCTACAAAACCTTAAATATTAAAACTACAGAGCAGAATAGTTAATGTATTTAAGTATTTTAATATGATTCATAGTGAAGTAACTGCACTGGTCAAGAGGTGAAAGCTATAAATACTGAAAAAACTAAATGCCATGGCCGGGATTTGAACCATGGATCTCCTGGTTCATCCGTGCCATGGCATTGAAATTTTCAGTTTGACTATGTATCAAAAACCTTAGGCTATACAAGGCTAGTGTAAAGGAATGATTAAATTCCATCAATTAACTTGGATAAAAGAGATATATATATATATATATATATATATATATATATATATAGGGATATAAGTGGGCTATATAAAAATCATGATTTAATTACCTCACATCAAATACTACACAAGGTGTTCAATATCTCTGATTTACTGTACATCTCATCAGCAATGCAAGAAAGATACCAAATTGTATAGATTTTAGATTACCAGTGTTGCTGTTTAGCAACCCCTTCTCTTGTAGTGTGTGCTTACTATTTCTAAGTATTTCAAACTCTCAGTGCTAACTAATGTTTGAAATATGCACAATTAGTTACAGTGTCGGTCCATTAGCACCCTTTAATTGAATTCAACACAAAGTTTTGAGAGATTGTGTCTATTATATCCATGTCTTCTAGGGAAGGCAGCATTTTTGCATGTTTACTCCCTGATGTTTTACTATGTTGTGCCTCATCACGGCTGCAACCACAGAACTGTGCTGGGCATAGTGCTGTTGTCTTATTTATAATCCTAAGCGGACAGCTGAGGATCTACCTCTCAAAAGCATCCTTTATTGGTATTTTCAGGAATAGGGATTACATTTCAAAGTTTACTATAAGACGAGACGGTTCAAGCCCTCCATATTATCCAAGAGAATGTAAAAATCACAAACAACCGAAAACTCAATGGACCTACCAAGTCACTACTTCTCAGACAACCTCTGTGTTAAAGACTATCTCTTCCGACAAAAGGTGCTGCTATGGGTTCCCTGATTTCATTACTAGCAGCAAACCTATTTCGTGGAAAACTCAAAACAGTGCCATAGATACAGTGGATCTGAAACCATTTCTATGGTTCCAATACATAACAACACCTTTATAACTGGGTCCAATGAAAGAGGTACAATTACATATTTCATACCACACATGAACAGTGCACCTAAATATCCAGTTCACTATGGAAATGGATATGATGATGATGATAATAATGTAATTGTCCCAGTGGTTTATTCACTATATATATATATATATATATATATATATATATATATATATATATATATATATATATAGGACTGTCCCAAAATTAGACCAACAAATTTTGGGAGCTGATAGATAACATTATTTTAAACACTTTTACTATGGAAAGTTTTTTGCTGGAGTACTTCATTTAAGTACTAGATGAGTTAATGACAAAGCAAATGTTAGAACACATGCCCAATGCGATTAACACAAAGAGTGCATCAGCGTGCCATATTCTGCAGTACTCTTGCAAAGACACCAGCCATTTATTCTTGGATTGATGAGCAGAAGGTCAAGGGCGGCTATGTTCTGTACAGACTCCTGAAAACGAGGAAGATGTATTGCGGTGTATTGAGAACAATTCTGCAGCCAGTACTCATGCAATCGGCTGAAAATTGCACCAAAGTCATAGCACTGTGGGAAGAATTCTGCAGGAAATGTTGTTGCACCCTTTTACCTAGAAAAGGGCCATACAATGAGGCCTGAAGACTATCCTCTGCGACAGTAATTTTGTCAGCGGTAGCCGGACAAAACTGAAAACTATGTACTGTTTGCGACCCATGTCATGCTCAAAGATGAAGCAATTTTCAAATGTGAACTGTTGTTTAACTGATAAAACTATTTGTAGTTGGTTTATTTAATACTTTGTCACTTACATTTTATATTTTTGAGGGACTAGTTTCGGAAGCCATTGCCTCCATTATCAACCTCTTTCCAACTGTCTGTTGTCTCCTCTCCTCTCTCTGGGGTGGAACTATAAACTTCTTTGTCAGACTATCTACTAGCTAGATTTCAAAGTTGATTATTCGGTTCTTATTTTTCCATATTAATATGGCACTAATGAACTCAGCTGTTGTGCGCCCTTAAACCCTACTATTACTACTACCATATGAATATGTTTTCCCATGTTGTCAGTTTATTTTGGTTTATCTTTTTAGTAATTTTGGATATCAATCAATGTCATGGTTTTCATTCCAAAAATGAAATGCTACTGCTGACTTATTTTCTTGTTTTATTTTGATGTTTCTAAAGTGCTGTTTGACTCTGGGTTTTAGATTTCTTTTAGTTCAACCTATGTAGCACGTTTCACAATTCTTACAACTTGTTTGGTATATTCTCAATCTGTTAATTCATGAGATATCATCTTTTGTGAAGTGCCAGTATGCCACTGCTAATGATGATACCATTTGAATGCACAAACAACATATGAAACTGAAGAGACGTGTCTTTGCATCTTTGTTGTCTTTTGAATTTATCAATTTTCTTTTTGACCAATTCACCACTGAATCCACTGTATTCTGCAATGTGAATTATATTACTGTACTCTCTGATATATTTCCATCTTGTTTAAAGGTACATTAACCAGCCTGGTTAAACGGTTGATAACAGCATGCTTATGTTATCTTCGATTATATCCATCTAATTTTATGAAATTTTCTGTGTGTGTGTGTTTCCTTCCTATGTATGCCATATTCTAGTTTTCTATGTTTTCTGATTAGTTTTCTTAATTTTCCTATTTTGTTTTCATGTTTTTTTTTTTTTTATGCGAGTGTTTATATGCGTAAAAGCACAGTTTTCCAAGTTATACCAAATTATGTTTCCTAATGCTTTGCAGAGTTTCAGCTGTAATTCATAAAGGTTCAAATCTAATTTTGTTAATTTACTGCAGTGTTTTGAAATTTACATTTTTGTTTCTTTCTTTTCGGCTACCCGTTGTTGTTTTGTGTTGCGGTTCATTTTTAGGAAATTGCGAAGTCTAATCTTGGTGAAAGCGAACAACACGAAATGCCAGCCTACAAACAAACAGAATCACAATGAAGTAATAAATCTCTCCAATGAAACTTTCACACACGCAGAAATAGCGTTCTTAAACAAAAGGTTAAAAACTTGCGTAGATTTCTTTGATAACATAGAAGATTATATAGTTGACATTGAAGTAGCTACTGAGGGTCTAAATACTGTGCAGAAATCAGCAATTGGAAGAAAATGTGGGAAGATCTTAGAAAAAATAGAAAGGGAAAGCAGTAAACACAAGCCATACTGGAAAATACTTAAATCTCTGAATAAAAAGGATGTTATTAATTTATAGATGAGTCGTATTTATTACACATCTACTTCACTTATATACCTATTTTGAGGACATGTTTCGCAAATCATCGTTTGCATCTTCGGCTCTTATGCGACTAAAGATTGATCCAGTGGTGTGGGTAATTCTGGAGTTGCTGCTGCATTCTGTTGATTTAGTGATGAACTTAAATGTGGGATTCTCTTCTGGCGGGATTTCAAAGTTCATTAGTTGGTTTTTATGTTTTTCTATGTATATTCTCTCCCATATGATGAGTTCACTATGTTTTTGTACGTATTTTAGTAATTCTGTGCTATCTTCAATTTCATGATTTTCAGACCAGAAATGAGCTGCTATTGCAGACTTATCAATATTTTTGTATCTTAAGTGCCTGAGGTGTTCTTTCTTTCTAGTGCCTATGTTTCTTTTTGTCCTCCCTATGTACATTATTTCACAGTCTTTACACTTAATCTTGTAAATGCCTGACTTTTCCTCTGGTTTTATCTTATCAGTATTATTACTGTTAAGTAGGTTTTTAATGTTGTAATTAGCACCAAAAAACAAAAAACAGCTGATGATGTAAGGAAGATCTTAACGAAATGTGTTCTAGGTAAATACTAGCAATAAGTGGAGCACTCAGTACCAGTTTGACTCAAAATTATACAAACAGTTTTTTTTTTCAATTTATGACATTAAATCAATAATTACACAAATACTATTTAGATTTACATCTATTTATCTATATATATATTTATCTATTTATCTATATATCTATATATTTATCTATTATTTATTAATTATCCTTATTATTAATTTATTAATAATATTATTAATAATATGTTTATATAATAATTAATATTAATAATATTAATTATTATTAATTTATTATTAATTATCCTGGCATTAAATTCTCTAATTGACTCATTATATTTCCCTGGTAGACCACTTAGGTTTCTAATATTTGATACAACCACTTGTGGCGACTCACTATTGTAAGTACTTAATTACCAGGATTTTTATCGCTGATTATTTTTAATGTAAATTTATATTGAGGAATTAATCCTTAAAGAATTAATCCTTTTAAATACATTACTCCAGTATATGGGTGACTTTTAATTAATTAGAGCCAACTGAAAAATTCAATGCCATGGACGGGATTTGAACCACGGATCTCCTGGTTTCCGTCCAGTCGCTCTAACCCCTTGAGCTACCATGGCCAACGTGCCTTCCTGAAATTAAGTTCTCCAATTGACTCATTATATTTCCCCGGTAGACCTCTTAGCGTTCTCATATTTGAGACAACTACTTGTGGCGACTTAATTACCAGGATTTTTATCGCTGATTATTTTTAATGTAAATTTATATTGAGGAATTAATCCTTAAAGAATTAATCCTTTTAAATACATTACTCCGGTATATGGGTGATTTTTAATTAAGAAGAGCCAACTGAAAAATTCAATGCCATGGCCGGGATTTGAACCACTGATCTCCTGGTTTCCGTCCAGTCGCTCTAACCCCTTGAGCTACCATGGCCAACGTGCCTTCCTGACATTAAATTCTCCAATTGACTCATTATATTTTCCTGGTAGACCACTTAGGGTTCTCATATTTGAGACAACCTCTTGTGGCGACTTACTATTGTAAGTACTTAATTACCAGGAATTTAATTGCTGATTATTTTTAATGTAAATTTATATTGAGGAATTAATCCTTAAAGAATTGATCCTTTTAAATACATTACTCCGGTATATGGGTGATTTTTAATTAATTAGAGCCAACTGAAAAATTCAATGCCATGGCCGGGATTTGAACCACTGATCTCCTGGTTTCCGTCCAGTCACTCTAACCCCTTGAGCTACCATGGCCAACGTGCCTTCCTGGTTCATCCGTGGTTCAAATTCCGGCCATGGCATTGAATTTTTCAGTTGTTTCTAATTAATTAAAATTCCAAATGGAGTAGTTTCAATGGAATTAAATAGTGTTGATAAAAGAAGTAAAATAATAGTAAGAATCTTAAAATATTGGTTTAGGATAATGACACTGGAGGGGGGGGGGATGATATTAAACTGTGTTTAGAGGTACAAGAATAAACAAAACTAGCCATGGGTAAATAAAATACAGAAAATTCTATAGGAAATAATTATGGGAAAAATCTGTCTGGAAAGAAACTCAACAGAATCAGCTTTTGGAAAGAGATAAAATATTAAAAAATTGAACATGTAACCTTATATAAACGGAAAAAAATCTTAATGTTATATACATTGTTAAAAGAGAGAGATAAAAAGGAAATACATATTGAAATATGCAATAAATCTGAGAAAGTAGGATTTGCTTGGGCCAGGACTACTTAATAGGATTGAATGGAGTAATAAGAATATACAACAGAGAAGAATGTCCAATGTGAAGGTAAGAGGCAATGTATTTTGGAATATGAAGAACCTAGAAATTGGAGTGTTTGGATTGGTTTTAAAAAATGGGATAAACTTCTTGTAGAGATAGCAAACAAGAGAATTTTAAGTGCAAAACTAGGAAGAAGGAAATTTTTAAGGGAAGGTGAAAAAAAAAATGGTTAAACAATTTTAATAGTTCTGAAGAAGGATTCGGTAAGATTAATTAACAAAAAGCAAACACGCGAAGAACCTAATATGTATACCACTAGCATTATAGTATAATGAGAAGTAGTTAGGTAAATGCAATCCTAAGGGAGAATCTAAATCATAGTATAGAATATTGCTCTGTAGGTGTGGACAGTGATTTCTTCACTCCTTACCTGCAGTACTAACATAAATACATACATATGCATTAGTGGAACTGATTTTCTCTAGCAGTTTTTGGCTTTAGTTGTCACAAAGGGCTTAACACCTTGTGAGTATTGGTCCTCAGGTCAGATCAAAATGTTAATTTCCAATTGTATAGATTAATATGGATTTTTAATCAGGGATTGCTTATGGCTTTGAATGTATACAGTTATTGGTGGAAATTAATCATATTCATATCATACATATGTATCCCTCACAGCTATGATGCAAATTCTCATTAGACAAGTGTATCAAGGAGAAAATATTCTTTTCACATGTCTTATTTGAAGATGGTTTGCTTTTCCTACAGTAAATTCTGAGTACTTGACTAAATAGCAATGTAAAAACAAATTTCAGTCTCATAAAAATGCAAAGGAACTTAAAATAACTGAACACATTATAAAATAAATGTCATACCTGTCTCCAAGACCAAGGATATATCCAACCATTGACATTACAGCCAGAGACCTAGTGTAATTTGTTCTGCGATCAAACCATACTTCTGATGAAGGTGACTTAAGCCATAAGAGGCGAGCTAAATCATCACCTTGGGTGTGTTCAAGAGCATGCTCAAACACCTCCACTTTCTGCATCAGTGTCAGGTGATCATAGTCAGGAGCCATCTAAAATAAATCATATTGTGTCCAGTTTTCATAAAAGGTAACCCTTTTTAATGGAAGATATAAATTAAAACACATCCTATGTATGTTTTAGCTTAACCTACAACACATATCATAAGTGGACCACAAATTTCAGTTAATTTTCAGCTAAGTTCTATTGTCTTCACAGAATGAAGTTCCTATCATACCTGCAGTATGATCACGAGTACAGAAGGTGATTTCAGCCCTACGACCATAGATGAAGAAAGGGTAAATAAACTAAAAACCCAACTCCCCAACCTTTGAGCTTTTTATTTATCCTTATTTTGGAAATGTGAGGAGATAGAAAAGAAGAGATGGAACAGACTGCAGAAAGCAGGATAACTGGAAAATCAATGCACATGCAGTAAGAGCATTAACTTGGGAGATCTTAAATGAAGACAATTTGAGCATGGACATTTAGAGAACAATATATTCCTGAAACAGGGAATAAAATAACTCAGAGCGAGGGAGAAAGAAGTGTCATTCTGTAATCACTTTTTCTTCTCCCCATTTTGGAACAAAGTTCCACCAGGTTAAATGAGCCAAAGAACTAGTTCAGCTTTATTCAGCTCAATCTGCTTTGTGCATGCCTAAGTTCCTTTTCATATTTACTGATCATTGACATGGAGATCCAAAAACTGTTTAGTCAAATAGCAGAGAAGAGATCACTTGTTTTCTATATTACATTGAAAAATAGCTGGGGGAGGGAGAGGTATATAGCTAGCACTAACAGTGAAGAAAGAAAGGGGTTAGAATGGTTAAGAGCAGGGATATGGAGATTAAGAGGTCAAAGAAATGAATACCCGCAAGATGAGTGCCCATTGTGTGGGGACAAAGAGGATATAGAACATATACTGTTTGATTGTAAGGAAACAGAGATGTGGAGGAAAGAATATCAAATATCAAAAATGAATAGGAGAATCAGCTTAACCAAGGTTTTAAGTAAAAATTACAAAAATATAGGTAAGTTTTTAAGTAAGGTAAAAAACAAGTGGACATGGACTGTAAAAAGAGAGAAGGAATAATAAGTGACTATTCTGTAATAACACATATTGTAACACATCTGTAAATATACTTAATGGACTGTCCTGTGTAGCAGTGGCCTGGGCCAAAACAAAGGGCAGTCCAAAAAATTGTAAAAGCTTAGTACCTCAATATTATTATTATTATTACTGATCATTGGACATGTATCCTATGGTTGCTTTTCATATTTACTGATCAATGGACATGTATCCTTTGCTTTCTATTCAGTTATAAAATAGCATTGCTGCTTATAAGGAAAGTAATGTAAAATTTATAAGCAATAAATTCAAGCTGCTGAAAAGTAAGGAAGGAGTAATTTCGCTGTGTGAAACAATTTATTTGCAAGACACAAGAAATAATATGGGATACACTGTGTGCCGAAAAGGAGACTGCCTACTTTGATGTTACAAATCACTAACATTTGCAAATGATAGGGTGTGTCCGAATTAAACGTCCAACTGAGATACCAAATAGAGGGGAACCGTTACTTCATAGTACCTTTGCATAGGATGCTTTGGGTCTTAAACCATTTATTATTGCTAGCCAACAGGGTTTTCAGCATGTGGCTCTCTGGGTGGAGGTGGAGGCAGAGGTGGAGGCGGTGGCGGTGGCGGAGGCGGTGGCGGCGGTGGTGGTAGTAGAAATGGGGATTAAGGGTGCACAACTGCTGAGGTTATCAGTGCCCTGGCAATGGTAAAATGTCTAAACAGCTAAAAACACACTAAAACCGTAAAATCAGGTAAAACACAGTTCCAATAAAAAGCAAAAAACTGAACCATGAAAGACTAAAAGCAGATGTCGGTAACCACAGAAGGCACAGCATCAAGTAAGTGGAATAAAATGAGAACCAAAAGGTGCCTCAAACGGGTCAGAGCAGGTGCCTGAACCCACTCTGCCAGATAAAAGCAAGCACTCCTTCCACAGTATGTTTGCTGTCTGCCAATACGGCACAAAGGGTGGCTGGCAGCAACAGACTGGTATGCAGTGGCGCTAAAAACCGACATTCAGTTAAAATGTGATGTACCGATAGGGGTATTACAGCGCTGCTGAAACGCTTTCCATGGATTTATCTTTGTTAATAGAAACCTCTCAGATAACGCACTGATTATTCTCCGAAAGATGAGATGGTTACTGACGCGTTTCTTGGACCTCTGCTAAGCACCAATGAATGCAGCACTTCAGCCAATGAATGCGCAGGGATCACAAATGACAGATACATGTTATGTCCACGTGGAGTAAAGCACAGGGTTGCAATGTCTTCGCTGTTTTCTCTCTAATTCATCATTCATTTCATTCTGTTAATTTTCTTGTGAACTTCATTGGCTATTCTTAAATATGTGGAGACCTTGGGACGTATCTAGCTTTGATGGTGGAAATAGTGTCAGTAATCCAGCCAGTTTATCTCGTAGTGATAATATTAGTGGTGCTAGTAATAATGTTGATTCTACTTCTAGTGTCGCTGGTGGGACAGCAAATGAAGCAAGAGTAAAAGGAAGCAAGCTACCTTTAGGAACCCTCAGTAAACAGACCCAGCAATTAATATATAAATTAATATACAAAAAGTGAATGTTATAGACGAAATAGCAAAAGGTCGTGGTCATGAAGTTCTCAGGCCACCGCCATATCACTATTGTCTCAATCCGATTGAGCTGATATGGGCACGCCTTAAACATGCTGTAAGAAAGCGGAATGTAACTCCTTCTATAAGTGACAGTGTGTGCAATGTGTTGAGAGAATGTGTACCAAATATAGATTCGAGTGTATGGGAAAGATGTGTTCAGCACACCATGCAACAAGAACAAAAATTTCAGCTGCGGGATATTTCACACGACAATGCTTCGTTCGTTAAATACGTGAGTGAAAGTGGCAGTGACAGCGAGGAAGGCGAAAAAAAATGAAATGTGTAGTGTTTAACGCCCGCTTTTACTACATACGGCACCGCAGGCGGTGACACTGATGATGCATGTGATGAAGATGGAGCACCGGTGGAATGAGATGGCGGGGGAAACCGGAGGTCCCGGAGAAAACCCGCCCCAACGCCGTGTTGTCCACCACGAATCTCACTTTGCGGTCGCCTGGGATCGAACCCGGGCCGCCTTGGTGAGAGCCAAGCGGTCTAACCACTGAGCCACGGCGTGGCCGAGGAAGGCGAAGACAGACCGTAATGTGAGTAGAATATATACTTTGATATTATTAGCATAGTGCAGTTGCACTTAAGAACCTTGCTAATCTTATTGTTACTTAGTAAATATTCTAAGAAATAAATGTTAATGTTTGCAATGCTGACAACTTGGAGAAAACGCGACAACATTGTTTTCTCCACAGCGAGCGGGTCGACACATCTTATCTCTGCTGAACTGAATATCTAAATCTTATCGTATCCTTTGATGCCGCCATGGTAACTGTTTGAGTAGCGCTGTAATACGTCACAGTGGGAACACAGAGGTGCGGGTTCGTCATGGAACAAGTGACCATGGCTAAAACGAAAGTTTTTTTTTTGGTGTAATTTACATCCTCCAACGTTAAGTCATATTGGACGATAAATGGTATGGGTGAAATGATGCTCAAATGAGCCCGGGGTCCATGGAACTTAGAGTTACCTGACATTCGTCTTTCAGGATAAGGGAAAACCCCGGAAAAAACCTTATCTAGGCAACTCACCCTGACCGAGATTCAAACTCGGGACCTCTGGAATGTGAGGCAGACATGATACCATCTACGCTACCGAGGCGGGCTAAAACGACAGTGTCTGAAATGTAGACGAGCTAAAATAACTTCTTCCCGCCTGGAAACTCTCGCAGAAGTTGCCCAGGGAACAGGAAGGGGTTTAACCGCCCGAAGCTTGTTCCCACACATAGTCGTCCACTCATCTTCCCAACGGGTATGAAGGGCCTGGCATAAAAGTAAAGAAACATCACGATGGGGAACAAAAGAATGGTAAGACCTAGGCGAGCAAATGGCAGGTTTAGCCGCAACATCGGCAGCTTCATTGCCAGACACTACCACATGACCTGGCATCCAATCAAAGGTGATCGTTGTGCCAGTGAGTGCCAGGCGGTGGACGCCATCCTGTATATGCTGCACCAGAGGATGGTAATGGTACGTGGCTTTCTGACTGATACTAAAGCATAATATTAAGATGCTGAGGCTATGACCCAAGGTTCTCGGGAGGTAGTGCTGGGCACCTGGTGAGATAAATGAATGGTAGTGCGCTCATCCAGCATAAACACCATAAGGGTTATACAATGGATAACCAAAATTATCATGAAGTTTCCTTCTTCCCCCACCAGAATATTGTAACTTTGTGGGCTAGTAGAATTAAAAGTCGAAGTTGCAGAAATTCAAAATGTGCTTTATTTCTGTGGAAGAACACTTAAAGTAGCAGAATTACATTGCAAACACATACAATCTTCCAAGGTCGTTGACCACAAACACACAGCATTCACAGTTACACTCTGTTTACAACAACAATTCACGTTACAGCTCCATTTACGACTCTCTTTACTACTACTCCACTGGCGTTTCGTCTCTTGAATATACCACTACTGATATCACTAGACATTTCTAGAATAATCTGTAACAAACAAGAAATTGACTAAAATTAGGCAAGTGAGTCAACCTTGTATATACTTTTCTCCACTTACAAGTTTTTTATGGAGAAGTGGAGAAAAGTATATACAAGGTTGACTCACTTGCCTAAATTTAATAACAATGGCACTCCACTTTCTGAAATACTTCTTTTTATTCTATATAAGAAATTGACTGTTCTCTATGAATCCAGATGTCACTAAAATGTTCCATTTACCTCACTTTATCTGTTTTGGTATGCCTTTTATCTCTGCACTATCTTTATCTGCTTAGGCAAGCTGTTTATCTCCGCCCAGCACTATCTGTTCCTGAACTCTCTGCGCCGAACACTTTGTGTGCGTTGCCGCAGCCGCGACACTGCTCCCTCCTCAAGGCTGGTCGTCCCGAACAGCACCATTGTAGCGGGCCAGACGATCCAGGTTTACCACCAACATCTTTTCTTGGGGTACCTTCTGGATGCGGTAGACCACGTTAATCCTCTTCACCACCCGGTATGGTCCTTTCCATGGTTTTTGAAGTTTTGGGCATTGTCCCTTGGTCCGGGTAGGGCGGTACAACCAGACCAGGTAACCTTGCTGGAACCCTTGGCTATTGGCTTGTCTGTCGTATCGGGTCTTCATGCGGTCACTCAACTTCTGGATGTTCTGACGAGCTATCTCATGCATGTCATGGAGATGGTCCACCAGGTTCTCCACATACTCGGTTGCTGGCTGTTTTGCATCGGGGGGGGGGGGGTCCCAAAAGCCATGTCATAAGTGAGGCGTAAGTCTTGGCTGAACATTAAGATGGCTGACGCCATCCCAGTGGTGTCAAGTGTTGACGAGCGGTAGGCCAGCAAGAACAGTGGCATCTTGACGTCCCAGTCTGGCCGATGGCTGGCCACACCTTCCTCAGGTGTTCTTCCAAGGTCTTTATGTACCTTTCGACCATGCCTTCCGACTGGGGATAAAGGGGTGTTGTACGGGTCTTGTTCACCCCAAGCCTTTCTAGTGCCTCCTTCATTAAGCTGGACTCAAAATTGGTGTCCTGGTCGCTGTGGAGCTCTAGGAGCACCTGAAATGGGCAGAACACTTGTTCCACGAGGCAGTCTGTGATTGCCTTTGGCTCCTGGTATGGGATGGCATACACCTCCGGCCACTTGGTGAAGTAGTCCACGACCAGCATCAGGTACTTGAGGTCTCGGTCGGACACTGGGAATGGTGCGACTCGCCGCGCACACAATACAGTGACGGCACCAACTCTCAGCGTCTGCTCGGAACCTCAGCCAGTAGTAGCGCTGTCGGAGTTTGTCGATTTGTTCGATTTGCTCCCAGGTGTCCTCCTGAAGTACCGACGTTCACTTCCTCCAAGACTTCCGGGACCTTACTTCAGGGAAGTACCAACTGTTCTCTCTGCGTCTTCCCATCAGGCGATTCCCATACCCTGAACAGCACGCCCTCTCTTGTCTTCAAAGAGTCCCATTTGGCTCAGTAGGACCTGTATGTAGCTCTCCTTGGTGCGATGTCCTCCCAGGTTGGTCTTGTCCCTGCCTCCACTTCCTTCAAGAGTGGCCCCAGATCGGCGTCCGCCAGCTGCTCCCTGCTCAGGCTTGTGCTATCCCAGCCGTCCGCAGGCACTGCCGTGACTACTCGGACAGCTGCGGCACGCTCCTTCTCTTCCACTCTTGTGCACTGGCCGCACTCTTCTGGACGGGGTCTTCGGGACATGGTGTTTGCATCACCGTGGCTCCTCCTCTACGATGTTCAGAGCTTAAGTGTTATTGCTGCAGCCTCTGAACCCAACATGCTGTCTAGTATTCTAGGTTTCTAAAGCTGAATAGCCAGGTTAGGGCGGAGTGGTCAGTTCTAAGGTGGAATGGCTGAGCATACAGGTACTTGTGGAAGTGCTCCAAGGTGTTTACTACCGCCAGTAGTTCTCGCCGGGTAATGCAGTAGTTCTTCTCTGGCTTTTACAGCGCTTTGCTGTAGTAAGCTATCACTCGCTCGTAGAAGTCCTGCACTTGGAATATGACGCTTCCAATGCAATGATTGCTGGCGTCGGTGCCAACATTGGCCCACCTGGTTGTGGAAATTCAGAAATAGAACCACTGCAAGTGTCTTCTTCAACTGCTGGAAACCGTCTTCGGCATTCTCCATCCACACATAAAGCTGGTGTTCTTCTGGCAGGTGGGTGAGGGGCTTGGCGATTTTGGAGAAGCCCTTTATGAAACGGCGGTAATAACTGCACAGCCGTAGGAAGCTGCGCAATTCTGTCTTATCCTTTGTGCAAGGCCAATCTCTCACGGCCTGCGTCTTCTCCGGGTCTGTGGCCATTCCGGTTGGTGAGACTATGTGGCCAAGTAGTTGACTTCCTTGCAGAAGAGCTGGCACTTCTTCACATTCAGCTTCAAGTTGGTTGCCTGTAGTCTCTGTAGCACCCTGCTCAGGTTGTCGAGATGGTCTTCAAAAGTCTTGCCGACGATGATGACGTCATCCAGGTATAGCAGGCAGGCGTCATAAGTCAGCCCTCTAATCACTGATTCCATTAGGCATTGGAAGGTGGCTGGTGCGTTGCAAAGACCAAAGGGCATAACTGTCAACTGCCAAAGCCCTTGGCCTGTACAGAATGTGGTCTTCTCCTTGTCTCTCGGGTCCAGAGCTACCTGCCAGTAACCCAACTTCAGGTCTAGGGTCGAGAACTACTGTGCACCAGCCAGCAGGTCCAGGGTGTCGTCAATCCGGGATAAGGGGAAGCAGTCCTTCCTGGTGACAGCGTTCAGCTTCCTGTAGTCCACGCAGAAGCGTAGCTCGCCGTTCTTCGTCACCAGGACTAGAGGGGAACACCAAGGGCGGTCAGACTCATCAATCACTCCCCTGGATCTCATGTCCTCCAGCAGATCCCGTACCGCAGCTTGTTTCGCCAGCGGAACATGTCTAGGTGGTTGCCGAATAGGGCGTGCGTCTCCGGTGTCGATGCGGTGGAGCACTCAACCGTGTGGCCGTAGTCGCTGTCGCCTTGACTGAAGACGCCTTGGTATTATCTCAGCAGTTGTCGAACTTTCTCCAGCTGTTCTGTGGTCAGGTGGTCGGCCACCCTCTCCAGTAAGCCTTCCAGCCGGGGCGCCAGGTATTGCGTCGGCACCGGCTCCCGTGTCTTGTCGATTGGTGTTACGCTGACAACGGGATCGCACGTCTCCAACTCTGTCCCGGCCTGGATGTCGTTATTGGTGTCCGTCAGGTTGAGCAGCCTCACCGGTGCCTCCTCGTGGCACGGCAACAATGTCCTGGCCACATATAGTCCGTGCACCGGTTCCTTCCGGTTCAGCATCATGTTCTTCGTCCGCTGGCCTTCCAGTCGCGCCGTCACCACCACCTCGCTTCTCGCAGGGACAACTACGTCTTCCTTCAAGACGACCCTGCAGATTCCAAGACGCTCTTCGGGTTGCCGGAGTATGCCCTCTTCTCCGTTAAGCCGCAGGATCTTCCTGCCGACGTCGACCATCGCCTCGTGGCTCCTTAGGGCATCCAGTCCCAGTATCACCTCCTCAACCAACTTCGCGACGAACACCCACTGACACACGGCACTCCGTCCCAAGGTCAACTTCAGCAGGACCTCCTTCTCCACAGGCAAGGTGTCGCTCGATGCCGTCGTAAGCTGGTATGGTCGGCTCGGCTTCCTCGTCGGCAAACCCCTGGGTATGTTAGGTCTGATGACGGTCACGGCTGCCCCAGTGTGTACCAGCACGCCGCACGGTCTCCCTTTCACCCAACCGTCCGCGATGAGGCTGTCATCCATATGCCGACTGACGGCAGGCAGTGTCACTCGAGGGGATGGTGGTGATAGCGCCGACGTGCCCCTCGCCACGACGGCCCTTACTCGTTTTCCGGCTGCTCTTCCTGGTGTGGGCAGTCTCGCTCCAGGTGTCCCGGCTGTCCACACCCCCAACACACGCCACTTGGTCTTCGCTGGCGTCCCTAGGCAGGCCTGCGGTCTCCCGTGTAGCGGATACTCCTGGTTCTCGACATCGGGTAGCCGTCACCTTGGCCGCCTCCATCCTCAATGATGCCGTTAGCGCCTCATGGAGAGTTTTGTAATCGCCGAGCATTAGGCATTGACGAATCTCTGTCTCGTACCCCGTCAACGAAGGTGTAGGCGGCCTCCCGGGATACGAACTCTGGTGGGAGGTCAACTAAGGCTTTGCTAGCCAGCTGCTCAATTGCCAGGACGAACTCCTGCAGCGTCTCCCCTGGCTGCTGCGGTACACTGCGGCTAAGCGGTGGTTTCCAAAGCGGTTTTCCAGGGCTTCCCAGATGTCCTTGGGCACCGCCGCTGTCCGGACCGCGTTCAGGACTTCTGCGGCCCGTCTCTGGAGGCTGGCTATTAGCTGTGCGGCCTCTTCCTGTGGTGATCACTTGCGCTTGGCCACTGTGTCGAATTGACGGCGCAAGACTTCAAACGTTGACGTGCCGCCGTACTTCACGGGTTTGACGCGTGCAGATGGGTCGTGTCCCGGCGCGTCGACCTTTAAGTCCTTAACCAGCTGCCGATGACGTCCTCCACCATGGCGTTCAAGGACTCTGAGCTGCTGTCGGCCTTTCCCTCCAGGTCGTTAACGCGGTTTGCCAGGTCTTCGACGCGTTCGTCCACTTGACCCATCCGCTTGCCCAACTCCGTGACGTCCTCCTTCACGCCGGCCAACTGTTCCTCAAATTTGGCAGCGAGGGCCTCGTTCGCAGCCTTCATTTCTATTGCCAGGCTGTCGTTCGCAGCTTTCATTTCTGTAGTTAATTCGGCCTTCATTGAAGTCATCGTTGCGGCCAGGTTGCTATTTGCAGCTTCCGTCTTCGTTGTTAATTCGGTGTTCAGTTCTTCCATCTTATCGGTGATGTTGTTA
This sequence comes from Mantis religiosa, assembly GCA_030765055.1. NCBI lineage: Eukaryota > Metazoa > Arthropoda > Insecta > Mantodea > Mantidae > Mantis > Mantis religiosa. The sequence continues at coordinate 183,607,867 of CM060950.1, forward strand.
GTCATCTTCATTTCTGTTAGTTCCGCGGCCAGGCTATTATTTGCCGCTTTGATTTCCGAGGTCAGTTCGGCCTTCATTACCATCATCTTCTCCAAAATCTTTTCCAATGCCACGTCCATTGTTGAATGTTCAATTTCCTGACACCAATTGTGACTTTGTGGGCTCGTAGAATTAAAAGTCCAAGTTGCAGAAATTCAAAATGTGCTTTATTTCTGTAGAAGAACACTTACAGTAGCAGAATTATGTCCCATACATATACAATCTTCCAAGGTCGTTGACCACAAACAAACAGCGTTTACAGTTACACTCTATTTACAACAACTCTCGTTACAACTCTGTTTACGACTCTGTTTGCTACTACTCCGCTGGCGTGTCACCTCATATATATACCACTAGTGATATCACTAGACATTTCTAAAATATTCTGTAACAAACGAGAAATCAACTGTTCTCTATGAATCAAGATGTCACTAGAATGTTCTATTTATCTCACTTTATATTTCTTTTTTGGCATGCCTTTTATCTCCACGCTATTTTTATCTGCTTAGGCAAACTGTTTATCTCCGCCTTATCTCTCTGTGCCAAACCTTTTGTGTGCGTTGCCGTAGCCGCGACCATATTCTAGAATGTTCCAGGGAAATTTGCAGCGGTCATATAAGAAATTGTTATCATGAGTCAGTAAAGAATTTAGTGAATGAGTTAGAGTGCATTTTTTATGTGGCTTCTAGGGTGGTTGTATGAATGGGTTTGTGATGACAACTTGATGTACAGGTAATGCTACTACTGCAAAGGATTAAACACACCTTGTGTTTTGACTCCCCAACTCGCCATCTTGCCATCTGAAGAAGCGGCTGCTTCACATGTATATCATTATGCCAATAGGTCTTGAAGAAAGAGAAGTAAGAGGGTGAATTATGTGAAGTCAAAGAAAAAGTTGGTCTAGACCACATTACTGAAGTGACAGTGAAAATTGGACAAAGTCACATCAGAACACAAGTCAGAAGTGGAATACAAATGCCACAATATAGAAAATACTTAAACAATTAAGTGAATGAAGATAATGAAACCCAGATTGGAGAAAATGGAGACAGAGAGAGATTGAGAGAGGGGGGGGTGGGCAAATTGTTAATGGCATTGCCAATTGTCATATCAATGCCACTGATGTGCCAGAATTCCATCTCACAAGAGATCTTTCCCATGCCAGAAAATCTATAGATATAGACTACTGCTTTAAAGTATACTTTAAAACCATAGGTTTAGGTCAGGCTTGAACCTGTGACCTGGGAAAAATGGACAGGAAAATAAAATTAATATGGTGAAAGAGCATCTAGATCAGCAAGAAATATTCTTGAGCTTCTGGACCAGCAGGGGAAGGAAAGGAGGAGAATGATGGACACTGAAGAGGAGGAGCTGCGCTGTGGCCTGGAAACCAAGATTCAGGTGCAAGGTCTAGTGGGTTGAACAATCATGAGATCCCCCTAACAGAAAAATGTGAAGCCACGGAAATTTGACAACAGTTTGTCCAGGCTAGATATTCCTTACATCTGTTTGAACTAAGCTTACCAGACAAAAAAATTAGTCACCCTTAGTCAACTCAACATTAATAATGTGTAACACCACGTCTGGAACTGATACCTGCCTGGATTTGGTTAGGAAGCGAGTCCACAAGGTTCTGCAAGTATGGCATATCCAGCTGACACCACTCATGTATGAGTTGCACAAGCAAATCCACCAAAGTGTGGATGTTGATTTTGGCATTTCACCTACTGTTCCAGTATATCACTCGGGTGAGTTTGCAGGCCAACTGAGATGTGATAAGGTGTGTGTGTTCCTCAAATCCGTCCAACACACATCTAGATTGATGAGCACTGCAGTTATCATCTTGAAGTATAGGGAAGGTAACAGCATAATCATCATGGAGATATTGACTAAATGGCAACACCTGCTCACTCAGAATGTTAAAATAAACATGATGGTTCATTCTATTGATTACCACATGGAGTAGGCCCAATCCACGGTAAGAAAAATGCCCCCAAAATATCAGTGACCATCTTCCGGCATGAATCCTGACAATCCAGATGAAATGCTTCATGTGACTGGCAGTGCAGCTGATAACATGTGTCAGTTGAACAGAGGCAAAAATTTGATTCATTGGACCATATGATATTCTGCCAGTTAGCCACTGTCCACATTTGTTGATTTTTAGCCTGCTGAAGTCACACAGCTCTGTGTGTCTGTATGAGCAAGGACCTCCTTCAATGTGTCCAAATCTAAATGTTCATGAAATGCAGTTCCTGCTGCAATGTCCTCTCACTAAGAGGTCGGAATGGTCCTGCATTCAAAGTCTGGAGTAATACCTGTCGGGTTTGGAAGCTATTTGCATTTACTGGCCATCAAACTCATCTCCAGTCCCTCTCAGTCATGATCTTTTTCTGACCACAATTCCAACATTGTATTTCATGGCCATGTGTATTGCACCACTGCTTATAGATTCACTGGACAGTCCGCTTTGACACACTAATCAATCCTGAAACTTCACCTACTGTAGGGCCATGGGCACAGCCAAAAGCAATTGCTGCTTTTTGTCATTCCATCACCTCCTTATATTTCCTCACATATTATTACACTGAATGCTTGACATACCATGTCTCACAGCTAGCCATGAACCTCTGATCATGTAGCGACAATGAGCATGCAGTTAAACACATGACTCAACCACAGCACCATTTGTCGAATTGTAAAGATTCATTGCTGATTTCTACAGAGGATGACTAATTTTTTGACTGATGAGCTTATAGGATGCAGGGGAACTTCCTGGTGGTCAGGAACAGCACGTCAAAGAGAGTTTGGAAGTCCCTGGAAGGCAAAACTGGGGTGAAGCAGCTGGTACTCTTAATGAGTACTGTGAAAGAAATCCTACAAGAAACCCAGGTCAGTATTACTAGAGTGCAACTGGACATGCACAAGGCCTTAAGAGATATGTCTTTCATTCTGTTGGTTAAATCTTCAAGGCAACATAGTGAAGTGGTGCCAGTAATTCAACATCCGCATGGCAATTAGCAGACAGGCAACAATATTGTTGGAATGCCAATGGACAAACAGGGACTAAACCACTATGTTGCCAGGAGACACCTGAAGCTGGCAAATGACCCGATGAAGGTACACTATGACTCTCTGGTAATCAGTGCTGGATTCCATTAAGGTTTCCTCATATGCTTCTATAAACCCAACAGGACTAAAGCTGCTGAAGCTACAACATTCCTAGAAATCACCTTTACTGAGGTATACTACATTTGCCATAAACCTCTAGGAAAGCTGATGGTGGATCATCTTGTCTTGTGCAAACCGCACAACAATTCTGAGAAAGAAGCTGTGTGACACAATGTCTATTTCTTTTGGTAATTTTACGTCCTCCAACGTTAAGTCATATCGGACGGTGAAAGAAACGGGTGAAATGATGCTCACACAAGGACATCTGGGAGGACCTGTAGCACCGGTTCGGGAATCACCGCTTGCCCGCAGCCTACCGCAGCCAGCTGAAGTCTTAGGATGCAGCAGCCAGGGGAGACGATGCAGGAGTTCGCCCTGGCAATGGAACAGCTGGCCAGCAAAGCCTTGATCGACCTCCTACTCGAATTTGTATTCCGTACACCTTTGTCAACGCGGTACGCGACGCAGACATACATCAGCACCTAATGCTCGGCGACTACAGGACCATCCAAGAGGCGCTAACGGCCGCATTAAGGATGGAGGCGGCCAAGACGACGGCTACCGCGACGCTGAGAACAAGCAGTATCCGCTATAATGGAGACCAAGAACCAGCCGAGAGACGCAGGCGAAGATCAAGTGGCGTGTGTTGAGGGTGTGGCCAGTCGGAATTCTTGGAGAGACTGCCGACACCAAGAGCAGCCGGAAAAAACGAGTAAGGCCGGCGTGGCAAGGGGCACGTCGGCGCCGTCATCACCATCCCCTCGAGTGACACTGCGCGCCATCAGCCAACGGATGGATGACAGCCTTATCGCGGACGGTTGGGTGAGAGGGAAGCCGTGCCGCATGTTAGTGGACACCAGGGCAGCCATGACCATTATCAGACCTGACGTAGCCAGCGGTTTGCCATCGAGAAAAACGAGCGAACTATACCAGCTAGTTAAGGCATCAGGCGACACCTTGCCTGTGGAGAGGGAGGCTCTGCTGCAGTTGACCTTGGGACAGAGTGCCCTGCGTCTGTGAGCGTTCTTTGCAAAGGTAGCGGAGGAGGTGATTACTGGGACTGGATGCCCTCAGGAGCCACGAGCCGACGGTCGACATCGGCAGGTAGGTCTCAGCGGCTAAATGGAGAACAGGTGATGTCTGGCACCCCGAAGAACAGCTTGGGATCTGCAGGGTCATCCTGTGGGAAGACGTGGTTGTCCCCGCGACAAGCGAGGTGGTGGTGATGGCGTGACGGGAAAGCCAGCAGACAAAGAACTTGATGCTGGAGCAGAAGACGCCTGTGCACGGACTCTGTGTAGCTAGGACAATGCTGATGTGCCTAGAGGAGGTGCCGAAGAGGCTGCTCAATCCTCCGGACACCGATAGCGACATCCAGGCTGGGACGGAGTTGGGGATGCGTGAGCCCGTTGTGAGCATAAAGCCAATCGACCAGACCCAGGAGCCGGTGCCGGCGCAACACTTGGGGCCCAGGCTGGAAGACCTACTGGAGAGGACGGCCGACCACCTGACCAAACAACTAGAGAAGGTTCGACAACTGTTGGGACGATGCCAGCACGTATTCAGCCAAGGAAACAGTGACTACGGCCGCACAGATTACGTGCACAACCACATCGATACCGGAGACGCCCGGCCTATTCGGCAATCAGCTAGACGAGTTTCGCTGGATAAAAACAAACGGCGGTACGCAACATGCTGGAGGACATGAAATCCAGGGGAGTGATTGAAGAGTCTGAAAGACCTTGGTGTTCCCCTGTAGTCTTTGTGACCAAGAAGAACGGCGAGCTACGCTACTGCGTGGACTACAGAAAGCTGAATCTTATCAGCAGGAAGGACTGCCTCCCCCTAACCCGGATTGACGACATCCTGGACACGCTTGCTGGTGCGCAGTGGTTCTCGACCTTGGACCTGAAGTCGGGTTACTGGCATATGGCTCTAGACCTGCGAGACAAAGAGCAGGCCGAATTCTTGACAGGCCAAGGGCTTTGGTAGCTCACAGTTATGCCTCTTGGTCTCCGCAATGCACCAGCTGCCTTCCAACGCCTCATGGGATCAATTTTTTTTTTTTTTTTTTTGTAATTTTACGTCCTCCAACGTTAAGTCATATCGAACGATGAATGGAATGGGTGAAATGATGCTCAAATGATCCCAGGGTCCATACAGCATAGAGTTACCCGACATTCATCTTTCACGATAAGGGAAAACCCTGGAAAAAAACCTCACCCCGACTGAGATTTGAACTCGGGACCTCTTTAACTTGAGGCAGACACTCTACCACCACGCTACTGAGGCGGGCCCATGGAGTCAATGATGAGAGGATTGACATATGACGCCTGCCTGCTATACTTGATTGACATCATCTTCGGCAAGACATTCGAACACCATCTCGATAACCTGAGCAAGGTGCTACAGAGACTGCAGGTGACAACCTACAGCTGAACGCGAAGAAGTACCAGCTCTTCCGAAAGGAAGTCAACTACTGGGGCCACATAATATCACTAACCGGAGTAGTCACAGACCCGGAGAAGGCACAGGCCGTGAGAGATTGGCCTCGCCCGAAGCATAAGCAAGAAATGTGCAGCTTCCTGGGGCTGTGCAGTTACTATCACCGCTTCCTAAAGGGCTTCTCCAACATCACCAAGCCCCTTACCCGTCTAACAGAAGAACTGGCAGCTGAAGCAGATACTCTGCAGTGCTCCTATTTTGGGATTCCCACAACCAGGCACCTCCTTCATTGTGGACACCGACGCCAGCAACCATTGCATTAGAAGCGTCCTATTCTAAGTCCAGGATGGCCACGAGCGAGAGATAGCCTACTAAAGCAAGACGATGTCCAAGGCAGAAAAGAACTACTGCATCACCCAGCGAGAGCTGCTGGCGGTAGTGAAGACCTTGGAACACTTCCACAAGTACCTGTACGTTCAGTCACTCCAGCTGTGGACTGACCTCTCAGCCCTAACCCGGATACTCAGCTTTAGAAACCTGGAAGGCCAGACAGTCCGCTGGGTGCAGAGGCTACAGGAGTATTACTTCACCTTTGAACATCCTAGAGGGAAGAGCCAGGCCAATGCAGATGCCATGTCCCAAAGACCCTGCTTGGAAGAGTGAGGCCATTGCACAAGAGTGGAAGAGAAGGAGCATGCCGCAGCTGTCAGAGTGTCCACGGCAGTGCCTGCGGATGGTTAGGACAGCGCAGGCCTCAGGCGGGATCAGCTGCCGGACGCCGACTTGGGGCTCTTCTTGAGGAAAGTGGAGGCAGGGACAAGACCAATCTGGGAGGACATTGCACCCAGAAGCGCTGCATTTAAGTCGTACTGGGCCAAATGGGACCCACTGAAGACCAAAGAGGGCGTGCTGTTCAGGGTATGGGAATCACCCGATGGGAAGATGCAGAGAGAGCAAGTAGTTGGTACTTCCCCGAAGTTAGGTTCCGGAAGTCTTGGAGGAAGCACAAGCCGGTACTTCAGGACACGTGTGAGCAAACTGAACGATTGACAAACTCCGACAGTGCTACTACTGGCAGAGGCTCTGAGCAAATGCTGAGAGATGGTGCCGTCAATGTCACTTGTGCGCGGCAAGTCGCCGCCCCCAACTAATAGCCGGGGTCGCATGCAACAGTACAACGTCGGAGCATCTTTTGAACGGATTACTGTCGACAAAGCTGGACCATTCCCAGTGTCCAACCAAGGCAACAAGTACTTGATGGTCGCCGTGGACTAACTATTTCACCAAGTGGCCAGAGGTGCATGCCATCCCAAACCAGGAGGCGAAGACAATCACAGACTGCCTCGTGGAGCAACTGTTCTGTTGCTTTGGGATCCCATCAGATCTCTACAGCGACCAGGGCATCAATTTTGAGTCCCACCTGATGAAGGAGGCACGCTCGTCAACACACAACATCAATGGGATGACGCCAGCAAGCTTAATGTTCAGCCGAGCGCTTGTGAGTTGGCTTTTAGTAGCTCCCCGGGAGCGAAACAGCCAACAACCGAGTATGTGGAGAACCTCGTGGCCCATCTCCACGACATGCATGAGATGGCTCGTCAGAACATCCAGATGGCGAGACACCGCATGAAGACCCGGTACGACAGGTTAGCCAGTAGCCAAGGATTACAGGAAGGTGACCTGGTCTGGTTGTACCGCCCTACCCAGGCCAAGGAACGCTGCCCAAAACTTCAACAACCGTGGCAAGGACCGTACTGGGTGGTAAAGAGAATTAACGACGTGCTCTACCACATCCAGAAAGTGTCCTGAGGAAAGATGTTGGTCATAGACCTGGATTGTCTGGCACGTTACGATGGTACTGTTTGGGACGTCCAGCCTTGAGGAGGGAGCAGTGTCGCCGATTACATTGTTGGTTGTTGCCGTGGCCGCAAGCCGCAGCCGGTGCATGGGCGAGCGCTAAACACTTGTCGAGAGAGAGAAAGATCTATCTTTCTCTTGCCGCCGTGAAAGGTCTTGAAACGTCGGCGGCTTTCTGGAACAATGACTGGAGGTATAAAAGCCCGCAAGTGTTAGATCTCAGGCAGTTGCAGCTCTGCAGTGTGAGAGTTATGTGAAGGTTATTGAAGTGTATCACAGTGAATTCTTTCGTTTGTTTACGTGTGGTGAAGCAACGAGAGACATTGATGACTGCTGTTTGTATGTTATATCATTTTTACTGCTGTAAGGACTGTACAAAACATCTTTTTACTGCAAAGAGCATTTTAAATTTCTGCAAACAACACAATTCTACGAACATGCAAAGTCACAGTATTATATAGAAAAAGGCTGTAAATGGGCTCACAATTAATTGTGTTGCTCTACAGCACACATATTGCTCTATAGTACATATTGAAAAGATATATGGTTATTGTTTTGTTTCCAGTGAGTTCATAGCAAAACATGCAATTTAACAGTGACTCTACACAGGTGGCTGTTATCTCAGTATTTTGCTTAGAATGAAATGTATTTGTTATGTTATAAAGCATCACTTAAACTCTTTATTGTAAATATTTAATTGGATTTGTCAGAAAAATATTTTCATTGAATAGTTTCTTTGATAACTATGAAATAATCCTGTGGAATATTATATAATTGTTACACATCCCATGCAAATAGAAAAGTATGATGTTTTTGAAGATAATCATAAAACACAATCACTTAACTTTTGTTATTAACTATAAACCAAACCAAGCAAAAAACTATATACATAAGAAACAATGGTAAGAACTTGGTAACAGAAAATCATGTATAGTCAACACTACATAAAAAAGAATTAATATAAAATACATTAGCTCACCAAAATGACATCAGTCTAGAAAATGTACTGTGCAGATTGTAACAATAGGGAAAACTAAAAGAAATCTAAAAACAAAAACCAAAAGAAATCTACAAAAGAGACCAAAAGAACTTTTAAGAGCAATTAAATACAAAAAGACAGAAAATCCATAATTGTTCACCACTTTTGGTGCACAACCATGAAACAGAACAAAACATAATGCTTGTAAAACCTGCAAGATGCGAAACAGAATTATATATTTGGGGAAAAATACAAAACTTAAAAAAACCTAAACTGTGTATTGCATTTTGATTTGCCACCACATGTATCCTATGGGAATAAATAACCTAAGTACCAATCATATCAAAGGCAACCCCTTCATAACCACACAGAAAAATGCTGCATCTGCTGGAAAAGCTGACAATGAAGTGAACAAGCCGTGAAACATATCCTGGTAAAATTCCCATTTTTAGTGTTACAAATTCTAACTCAGAAATGATATCACATTACCTGCTTCATTTTTTCACTGCCAAGAATAATTTTAATATTTTGCAAGCATACTTAAGAGCTATGCTCCAATATAAAGCATTCTACTAACAATTAGAGTTCAAACTGAGCCAGGCAACTAGAGAGAGCTTTTATTAATGAGTTAACAGCCAGGCTGAGATACTTGTTTTCTTATCTCAAATTAGAGAAGGTTTATCACTTACAAAGATGTCTAGAGTATTAAAATCCACATTCCAAGTAATATGCCTAGGATCCTCAAATTCAAAGCTTAAATTAATTCTATTTACAGTGTGTACATTTAATAGAAGCGGAGGATTACAGATTACAAATATTCTTTTAAAAGTTTCTGGGAACATAAGCATAAAATATTATGTCTCACACATTTCTTTAACTCAATTTCCATTAGAAGAAGTAATAACTTCTTGGCACATTTCAAACTGTCTGTAACAAATTAAATTGTCTTATTTCTTTAGGTCTTCCAAGTTCCCAAAATAATTAACATCAAAGCTTTCTCTCTTCTAGGATAAAACTCATATGCTTTTGCTTGCTTACTTTGTGTCACTTTCAAAACAACAGGATACTGAACCTTTCCCACCACCCCAATAGTTCCTTAAAAATTTGAGTTATGTATTTCTAGGATGTACTTTCAAAAGAGATAACTCCTTGTCCACAACTGTAAGAAGTGTGACTTTAATTTTTGTGGTGTTTCTGGAATGTTATTCTTTGAAAAGTGATACAAAACATACTTTGTAGCTGTAAACTGTTCCTAATAAAAGATCACTTTCTGTTTTGAGCAAAGATCTTTGAAGCTCCCTTTCTAGAGCTAGAGAGGGTGCAACAAAGTGAATTTTCCTCCTGTATTTCCCTCCCCCATTATGCCAATATCTGGTTTCCAGTCCTCCCCTCCCTGAGTTACTTGTGTAGGGATGGATATATATATATATATATATATGTATGCATATGATGCTTCTGTGCATCAACCCAAAATTAAAAGATTATCAAAGAACCTTAGAAGGGATATGGAACTACCAAACCATCTCCAAGATTTCTAGGTTGGTCCTCCCGGTGCATCATTGCTCATATGTACTTAATTTTTATGGGTATCAGATCACTGTTTGCCATTCCAAACAACTCCCCACAGGTATGGGCTCAGACGTTTTGTCCTGATGCACTTCCAATAATGTCAAAAGTATCAAGAGTGCTGGTGATCTGCTATACCTGAATACCAGAAGCTGAAGGAGTTAGAAACCCTCTCCAAAGGAATAACAAATGACTTGGAGGGTGACCACGAAGCTCACTAGGTAGAGCACCTGCCTGTCATGCTAGGGGTCCCAGGTTCGATTCCTGGCTGGGAATGGGGATTTATCTCCAACCAAGATGATCCCTCATCTTCCCCAGATTCTGGAAGTATGAATCAGAGTGAATGTGTGCATGATCTAATGATACAACTCAACGTTTGTGAGTTAACACCATTGATATGTTCCATAGGAGAATGGTTGCCGATATTACCACTGCGGTTAAAGGTGGGGTATAAACGGGGGGAGGGGGGGAAGACTCAGATAATTTTTTAACTTAACACTGTAAAAAAGAATATTACAGAAAAAAAGTAAATCTTAATTCAAGAAACATTCAACAATTTTTTTAAACATGAATATTACATTACCCTTAACATTATCCTGTGTTCTATGTTCAACAGTATTTTCTTCTTTTCACGATAGTCTCTGATGAGAGTATGAAGTGTATCACAGTGTGGAACCCAGCCAATCAATCCACTGTTTGTTGATAGTGGAATAACAGCATATCTCTGCAACAATAAACCAGTTTAGTTTAATTTTCATGTCCTGGAAGCTGATGACAGTGATGCAAGTTAAAACAAGACAATGGCTCTTAACAATACTTGCTTCTTAAATTTTCTGGGAACATGCTTCTGAAGTTACTTTCCTCTGAGAACCAGATATTAACCTCTACTGCAAAATTTAAAAAATGAGAGTGTTAATCATCTCAGTTTTAACACTTGAACACTTAGTTTTCTTTTATTTAATGAAATCAATGGATTCTTAAGAGCACTGTGCCTGCCATTTTATGCTGACTGATTGAAAAGAGGTAAAATATTTAACTATCCATATATATTGTGACTTTGTGTGTTCGTGAAATAATAAAACGAGGTTACGAAATACAAAAACTACACTTTATTCTCCTCGAAATACACTGTTCACCATTACAATTTGCTAGAACTTTCAAACTGTTTATTTTACCAAATCTACATTCAACTGTCTCTCACTTCCGGTAACGATCGGCCATCATTTTTCATCGACTTCGCGAGCCTACCACCAGGGTGACACTGCTCCCTCCTCAAGGCTGGTCGTCCCGAACAGCGCCTTCGTAGCGGGCCAGGCGATCCAGGTGTACCACCAACATCTTTCCTCGCGATGTTCCGAGGTGAAGTCGTACTCCTGCTGCCTCTGAACCCCACCTGCTGTCTGGCCTTCCGGTCGCGCCGTCACTATCACTTCGCTCCTCGCGGGGACAACCACGTCTTCGCTCAAGACGACCCTGCCAATTCCAAGGCGCTCTTCTGGTTGACGGAGTATAACCTCTTCTCCGTTGAGCCTCAGGACCTTCCTGCCGACGTCGACCGTCGCCTCGTGGCTCCTGAGGGCGTCCAGTCCCAGAATCACCTCCTCAGCCACCTTCGCGACGAACACCCACAGACGCACGGCATTCCGTCCCAAGTTCAGCTCCAACAGGGCCTCCTTCTCCACAGGCATGGTGTCGCCCGATGCCGTCACAAGCTGGTATGGTCGGCTCGGTTTCCTTGTCGGCAAACCCTTCGCCACGTCAGGTCTGATGATGGTCACGGCCGCCCCGATGTCCACCAGCACGTGGCACGGCTTTCCTCTTACCCAGCCGTCCGCGATGAGGTTGTCATCCATCCGCCGGCTGACGGCGCGGATTGTCACTCGAGGGGATGGTGGTAATGGCGCCGACGTGCCCCTCTCCACGACGGCCCTTACTCGTTTTCCGGCTGCTCTTCCTGTTGTGGGCAGTCTCTCCGCAGGTGTCCGGGCTGTCCACACCCCCAACACAGGCCACTAGGTGTTCGCCGGCGTCCCTCAGCTGGTCTTCTGTCTCCGGCGTAGCGGACACTCCTCGTTCTCGACGTCGGGATAGATGCTACCTTGGCCGCCTCCATCCTTAATGCCGCTGTCAGCGCCTCGTGGATGGTTTTATAATCGCCGAGCATTAGGCGCTGACGAATCTCCGTGTCCCGTACCCCGTCGACAAAGTTGTAGGCGGCTTCCCGGGATACGAACTCCAGTGGCAGGTCAACCAAGGCCTTGCTAGCTAGCTGCTCAATCGCTATGGCTAACTCCTGCAGCGTCTCCCCCGGCTGTCGTGACCTTGCCTTTAGTTGGCTGCGGTACGCTGCAGCTAAGCGGTGGTTCCCGAAACGATTTTTCAGGGCCTCCCAGATGTCCTTGGGCGCCGCCGTTGTCTGCACCGCGTTTAAGACTTCCGCGGCCCGTCCCTGGAGGCTGGCTATTAGCTGTGTGGCCTCCTCCTCCGGTGACCATCTGTTGTGCTTGGCCACTGTGTCGAACTGGCGGCGGAAGACCTCAAATGTTGACGCGCCGTCATACTTGGGAGGTTTGACGCGCGCAGATGTTGTGTCGCGTCCCGGCGCGTCGGCCTTCAAGTCCTTCAGCTTTCTGCCGACGACGTCCTCCACCATGGCGTTCAGGGACTTGACGCTGCTGTCGGCCTTTCCCTCCAGGTTGTTTACGCGGTTCGCGAGGTCTTCGACGTCTTCAACCATGGCGTTCAGGGACTTGGCGTTATTGTCGGCCTTTTCCTCTAGATCATTGAAGCGGTTCGCCAGGTCCTCGACGTGCTCGTCCACTTGGCCCATCCGCTTGCCCAGCCCCGTCACGTTATCTCTCACGCCGGCCAACTGTTCCTCAAATTTGGCGGCGAGGACCTCGTTCGCTTCCTTCATTTCCGTGGCCAGACTGTCGTTCGCTGCCTTCATTTCTGTGGTCAATTCGGTCTTTATTTCTTTCAACTCTGCGGCCAGGTTGTTATTTGCCGCTTCTGTTTTTGTTGTTAACTCGTTCATCTTCGCGGCCAAGTTGTTATTTGCCGCTTCCGACTTCGCTGTTAATTCGTTCATCTTCTGCAAAAGCATTTCCAATGCCGATTCCATGGCCATAATGTTCGGTGATGTAGTTATCCCGCTTCCTGACATCAGTTGTGACTTTGTGGGTTCGTGAAATAATAAAACGAGGTTACGAAATACAAAAACTACACTTTATTCTCCTCGAAATACACTGTTCACCATTACAAAATTGCTAGAACCTTCAAACTGTTTATTTTACCAACTCTACATTCAACTGTCTCTCACTTCCGGTAACGATCGGCCATCATTTTTCATCGGCTTCGCGAGCCTACCACCAGGGTGACAATATATATATATATAAATTCACTTATGTGCAAGTACAGAGAGCATGTTAAAAAAGAAACTGGGGATGAGAACCATACGTAGATTACTGCAATAAGCAAGAGAGAGAAGGGCTAGCTTGGATGAGAACAAGAACAATATTCCTAAGAGGGATAAGAGGTACGGAAAAGGGAATTTGTGAATTGTGTGGTGGAAAAGAAAGCAGAGAACAGTATGTAACAGAATGCGAGGAGGTTGCAATATGGAGAGAAAAGGTTTGGGAGGAAAAATGGGAGAAATTAGAGAAGAGGATAGTAGCTATAAAAATGTTAACAGGAAAGGAGGAAAAGAAGGTAAGAAGTATTGGTGAGTTCTTACAGAAAGTAAAAGAAAAATGGGCAAGAAATTTCAAGAATATAAGAAAGGAAGATGGGGGGAAGAAAGGGGCTAATTAAGTAACAAGGAGACATGAATGTTAACAGCTACCTGGCAGAGCAGAAGACCAGGGTGTCAAGTAAGCCAAGGTAGCAACAAGGTAAAGACAAATAAATGTAGCCTAAAGTTGTAAATTGTAAAATTTTAGAATGTGCACAACAAATAATTCATTTGTTATTAATGCATTTTATAAACAACTTTATAGAGACTAAACATTAGGATTGATTCAATGAATTCTGAGTATTAGCCAAGTCTTTGAAATGAGCATTCATATATAATACTTATTGATCCCTTTATTGCCTTTGCCCAGAATACTGCAGTTTGGAACAGTAACCTTCAGTTTGGATAGAGCAATACAAGCATAACAAGTTGAATCCTGGATATGCTGTTGGTTTGCTAGTTGTAACTGCTTGCAATATGCACGTACTGGTAAGGTTGTTTTGTGTATAAATAATAAATAAAACTGAATCCAAACATTCAAACTTTAATTGTCTTTAAGTAAACAACTTTTTACAATTGCAGTTTTGTTGTTCTCTGTTGTACTGCATGTTCAATGCAATTTTAATGCTATTTTTGGTGGTATTAAAGTGAATTTCATATGACTTATCACAATTTCTCTTATATCCTCCTCAGTATTGGGAACTTTAGATAAGGTTGCCATAGCATTACCACAGTTACTCTCTGGATGCTTCTAGGCCTGTGGGAAACCACTTCTGACAAACCATGAATCTAAGGCAGTCGTCTGTAACTCTGATGTAACAAGGAGCTGACTGAAATTACGGTACACAGTGCCCTCTGCTTAAACCTTGTGACTTCGACCAATATCACCATAATAAGTCATATGAAAAATATTCTCAAATGCAAACACCAAAATCTACACTTATATCTTATTCGTATTTTGCACATTATTATAAGAATTGAAGAAAACACTTTAATATTTTATCTGCTCAGCACTAAAGTAATGCTGTATATGTGTTCCCATCATGCTAAGACACAAAGCAACCATTTTCTGCAAAAATGCAGCTCCAGGTGCATTGTGAATGAAAATTACCTGATCACAATTTTTGGTCCTGTTATATGAGGGCTACTAAAAATGTTTTAAGATACTGACAAGATAATAGCTTTAAAAACTGGAATCTCATTTTCTCTAGGTACTCTATGTACTCCTCTTCAGCTTATACTCACCTCTTCTCCTAAACCAAGCCTAAAATTACTGGCCCCTTCCATTTGTTTCTATCGTCCCAAGTTACTTTACACAGGCTGCAACAGAAGATTAAAAATACTTTTTCTCAAACTTCTCATACTTTTTCTCTTGACTCCAATACGCAATATGGAACAAGAAGTGAAGTTCCTGTAGGTAAGCCTTTGCTCAAATGGTAGTGTTGCCATATGTAAATCTGCAGCAACAAATTTCAGTACCATTTTCTTTTCAATATTTTTGGCATTCAACTTAATTTGTGGAATGTCATCTAGGATGAGCTGTACAGAGGACAGATGCTTTCTTTCTGAAGCAGTAGTATTTATTTATTAATTAATTTATTTAATAAATATACAAATTTGCAATGGTCTCAGAAACACAATGAGAATGGTCATTTCCAAGGTGCTGGACAACTTCTTGGGTACAACTCATGTTATCCAGTTACTATAAATAGAGTGTGAAGTACTTAAATTATGAAATCTCTGAGTCAAGGAATATTCAAACCCCCCTCATTTTTAATCTTTAATGTTGCTACAATGTGCTTGTTGCTCAGTTGGGGATCTTCTTACACAATTTTATTCAACTGGCAAAGGTTTCCTCAGCCACTGCTACTGGTGGACTCTTATGCTTCTCTTCATCTTTAACTGGCCCCTCTTAAATTTGGCAAAATAATTGAAAATTCAAGCTTGCAAAGAAACCAAGTCAATAAAAGCCAAAGTAACTGTTAAAAGTTGCTACACTGGTTTCAAACTTATTTTAAAATCATAAATATTTACTGTTTAAAAATAACTATCTTAATTTTTAGCAGAACTAACCTTCATACTGAAATGTTTGTCTGCTCATTTATACATTACATAATAAGCAAGAGTGGAGACTTCCTCTCTATTTTCTACAAAAAAACAGTTTAGTCTAAAAAACATTTTGAGTATTCCTTATAGAGAGCTGAATATCCAATGGGTTACACATTCTTAACATTAAACTCAACTGAAATATGTTTATTTCTCTCAAGAACACTAACCTGTATTGTGAGGTTTCTTCTGAATGTATCAGGATCATTCAGAAGCAATGTATTCACCAACCCAAAAAGCTGCATAACACGTTCATCTTGTCTTAGGTCCTCATGTCCCTTTAGTAAGAACATATAGTCTCGACCATTGCTACCTATTTAAATTAATAAACAAATTATTTTAAAATATTAATTTTTAGTAATGGATAAACAAGGATGTTTTTACTAATATATTAAATACCTCAATATAGAGGTTAAATTTTATATTTGGACAACAGCATTTCTTCATTCCAGCATTCAAAAACATTTTCAGTTATGTAAAATCTCCATATTTATATTACATACATAAAAGAGTTGCACTTTACTCACAAGTTATTCACATGCTCAAGTTATAAGTTCCATGCTTTCTTTTACTCATAAGAACAAAGTAGCTTATTATGATATAGTTCCTGTAGACAGGGTATGTTATTACCTTCCATGGTGGCAAATACATGATATACTGAGGCAGGAGCAAGCACTCCCAAATTCCAGAAACACTATCAAGATATATTGAGGTATTTCTGGATATTTTATTCTCCTGCCTTCTGTGAAATCTCTCAAAGCTCCTGTGACTACGTATCAGTGTGTGGATGATGTCACATGGTGACTTTTGCTTAGCATAGTCGTTGTGACATCACATATCATGTGACCTCTTGTGTGAGAGGTACCGGGATCAATACCAAGCGCCTCCACCAAAACTGTCACAACCTGACAATCGGTGCACATGGATTAAGATGCCATGTGGCTAGATTGGACCTCAGGGGCTAATAACTTTCTGGTAGGCATGCTTTATGAGAGGTTGGGATTTCTCTATTAAGGTTAGGTTGCACTAATATACTGAAACTAACTACAATTTTAAAGGCAAAAGTTTACTATATTAATAAACATACAAAGATGGCCATTTAATTTCCATATATACTGGAATATATAATATTTCAATTATATTTTAATGTAATATTTTATCTGGAAAATTTTACACTTTCATGTTAATATTAATTTATAACTTGTTTTACATATAGTGTAAGTTTTTAAAGAGTATGTTTACTGATTTCATTTAAGATTAACAGAAGTAGTTAATTCATTTCCTTCCTTAGAAATGTTGAAAACAGTGTTGTTATAATAAATTAAATTTAAAGGGAGTCGATTAATGACACTAAACAACACTTACTTTTAAATTTTCTGAAACATGTTCCGGAAAAATTTAAAAATAAGTGTTGTTTAGTGTCATTAATCGACTCCCTTTAAATTTAAATTAGTTAATTCATGACAGATAGAGTCAACATGAAAAATTCAATGCCATGGCCGGGATCTGAACCACAGATCTCCCGGTTTCCGTCCAGTCGCCTCAACTCATTGAGCTACCATGGCAAACATGCCGTCCTGACACTAAATTCTCCATTTGACTCATATATTTCCCCAGTAAACCACTAGGGGCTCTCGCATCCAAGATACACCATTTTTATATGAGTCAAATGGAGAATTTTGTGTCAAGACGGCATGTTGGCCATGGTAGCTCAATGGGTTGGAGTGACTAGATGGAAACCGGGAGATCCGTGGTTCAGATCCTGGCCATGGCATTGAATTTTTCATGTTGACTCTATCTTTCAAAAACCTTAGCCTATATATGGCTAGTATGAAGAAATGATTAATTTCCATAAATTAACTATGTTTAATTCTAATATTTGAAGATAATTCTGAAATATATCAAAGGAAGTTTTTAGTTGGGCAACTTATTTCACTTTCTTCCCCTAGTGGCCTGCACATTAATTAGCCCTTTAAATTTTAAGGTTAACTAAAATATATCAAATGAAAATCAAACAAAAGGACAAGATGAATTATTCTTGTATACAAGTTACTGCTGAAAATATTCAAGCACTTTAGAAGTAGCATGACTTTTTAGGAGATGAAAACTGGATTAGCAATAATATCATTTTCAAAAACGAAAAAAACTTTTGGAAAACAAACTTTTATTAATATTTTTATAGTTTAAGGGATATAGTGCATGTTCATTCCAACAGAGATGCACACACACACTCTTGGTTCTGTGTGATTCTGTATGCAAATCAGTGTTTATCAACTAAAAAGTTCAGGTTTTATCCCCAATTAAGTTTCTCTAAGACAAAGCCTCATCTTACTGATACTAATAAACAATTATGCTCAGAACCAAATGGCTTAAAATTCCATTAGCAATTTATTTCCTTTATCTTCCCAAAGAAGCAGTTACTTAGTTATAACATTTAAAGAATTGCCTAGTGGATACTATGAATAATACATCTTGTTCTAATTACCAACCAAATGTTTAAAGTGAGAGACATCATTTATAATTTTTATGAGTAGTTGACATTTTACATATTAAAGATTATCATTCAGATATTGTGTGAAATTCTCTGGAATGTTTCCGGCTGACATGTCAGCCATTTTCAATGTAAGGTTCTGCAACTACTGCAGATGAGGCTTCTTTCTTCTCACCAGGTAACTTGTAGACCTGCCCACCACTGGTTGCCTGATATTCATTGCTAACTTTAAGAACCGGAACAAATCTCCCAATCTCGGCCGACATGATGATTCCACTGGATATGAACGGCTGGATACCATCTGTTGTATTATCAGTCGTTTTTCTCTTGTGTGTGTGGAATAGAATCTATATTGCCAGACACATGATGAGGACGATGTATTTCCTCTTCCACCACCAACACTAAACTCCTTTTAGGCTGGTTAAGATTTGCATTACTAATGATGTGATCTTTTTTAGAGGATTCATTACTAGTCAACTGAGCATCGATGTCGTTAGAACCACATGTGAATTATTGTTTTAATAAACTGTAATATAGAATTATTTACTGGAATATCAAAATTCAAAATGTTTATCTTCATCACTGTTTAGAATGTGTATTTTTCCCCCAAATGTCTAGCTCACTTATTAATTGCACAGGTTTTAATAGTTGTATATCTTGACCAATATCGTGGTTAGAATTCAAAAAATGATTAGCTGCTGCTGATTTATCTAACTGTTTTAACTTAATGTTTCTTAAATGTTCCAACTGACAACTTTTGAACTTCTTTTTCTTCTTCCGATGTAGAAAGCATCACAGTTATTACATGGTATCTTGTATAAACTCCAGCTTGTTTAAGTTTATGGAATTACTCAAAGGTTTCTTTAATAAATTCTTCAAATTATAATTATTCTTTGGACCTAATTTTATATTATGTTTTTGGAAAAATTCTTGCAAATTTATTGAAAGCCCACAGACGGTAATTAAACTTCTTATATAATCTTTTTTCTTCTAATTGTTTCGAAGTAGTAGCTGATTTAATACATATCTTATACACATGTTCTTTAATCATATATACCTCTTGAAGCCACTTATTTCAGCAACATGTAAAATGAGTTGGTAGTCTAAGTTATATTCAAAGTCAGACATTGGGACATTTGTAAGTCTGTGTATTAAACTATGGAAAACAGCCAATTGGTGTGAACCTGGATTATAATTTTTAGCTTTAATATAGTTGCCTACTTGTATATCTTCTATAAATACGAAACTTCAATTTGTTGTTTTTCTTAATCTTCAAATCCAAAAAGGTAGCATTCCATTTTGTGCAATTTCAATGATAAATTTTATTGAGTTATCTTGATTATTAAGGATGTTTAAGGCTTTGGTTACCTTGTCATTAGGTAAAATAGCAAAACTATCATCTACATATCTGTACCAAACTTTAAATATATCTGAATGAGTTGTAATAACTTTGATTTCTAAGTTACTCATGTACAAGTCAGCCAAAAATGGTGATAAAGGTTTACCCATTGCTAAACCATGTGTTTGTTTATGCAGCTTTCCATTAAATGTAAAGGTATTCTGTTCTATACAACATGATGTGAAGGCTAATAAATCCTGAGTTTCCACTTCATTGATGTTAATCGAAGTAAACCAATCTTGTAGCAGCTGAGGAATCCTTTCAGTTGGAACATTGGTAAATAACGAAGAGACATCAAAAGATACTAATATGTCATTATCCAAAAGTGCGATATTCTTAATTTTGTCAGTGAGTTCAACAGAATTCTTAATACTGCGACTTTCAAATCTTTTAAGAAATGACAGCTTTTTAGATACCCATTTTGCTAACTGATAACAAGGTGAACCTATATTATTGATGATAGGTCGCATACTGATATATTTTTTATGAGCTTTGGTAGGCAGTAAATCCGAGTTAATGTTGGATTACTGACTGTCAATTTCTGCTTTAAGGCTGAGTCAATACATCTTGCCTCATTAATAACTTTATTGATGACTTTAATATTAGCATTCAATGGGTTTTATCAATTTATATATAATCAGTTTTTTTTAAGAAATGCACAACTCTATTCTCATAGTCAGACATATTAAGTAAAACAATTCGATTGCCTTTATCTACTTTCACAAATATTACATATTTCTTATTTAAATGTTTAATTATCTTTAATGCTGGAAACTTGTTTTTCTCAAATTGTATATGAAGAATTTCAGTACATTGTCTTCAGTAGTTGCATAACCTTTCATTGAAAATGGACGAGATGTCAGACGGAAACGTTTCAGAGAATTCCACACAGTATCTGAGTGAGTAATCTTTAATATGCAAAATGTCAACTACTCATAACAGTTATAAATATACACCTTGTGCATGCATTTTATAGACTGTTTGGGATATATCTGAACAACTGTAGTGCATTTCAAGAGATAGGTATCAAATGTCTTCCATTTATTAAGAAATAAAATTGGACAGTATGTCAGTATCTAATCCATACACAACTTACCCTTAATGCAGAGTTTTCTTGGACGTTGCTTGGATGTAATAACCTGTAGTGAGCTTTGTATCTGTGAAATTCTAACAACAGGTTGTCCAGGGGTGTAACTGCCTGGTACTGCGAGCTCAAGGTCTCTACAAACTAGAAGCTTAGGGCTCACATACTGTAGCTCCAAACTAGTCAATTGAGGTAATTGACGAGATATTCGTCGGAATACATGATAGTAGAGATCCCATGCTTGATTCAGATCTCTAACATTACCAGAGACCTTGTAACGGTGACACCACTCTTGAGCTTCCATTAAATCTCTTCCATAAGCCTGAACAAAAATTAATTTTCCAATATGGATTTATAGGTTTTCATAATTTCAAAGGGCTAAAGCCAAACTCAAAAGAATTGATGTTAGTGTTCTCATGAAGTAAGGTTCTATAGTAGTATTGGATATAGAAATGAAATGTGGCATTATGCTTGACCTTGAACTAACAATTATTAGCGTGACATCAATTCACAAGGGCATAAATAATTTTGCTACTTTATGTACAAATTCTGATTTAACACAAGATAGTATTAGTTTCAGTATTCAACATAATTTATAATAAATAATACTACTACTACTACTACTAATAATAATAATAATAATAATAATAATAATAATAATAATAATAATATTTATTATAATATAATAATAATAATAATATTTATTATAATATAATAATAATAATAATAATAATAATAATAATAATAATAATAATAATAATAATAATAATAATAATATTTATTATAATATAATAATAATAATAATAATAATAATAATAATAATAATAATAATAATAATAATAATAATAATAATAATAATAATAATAATAATAATAATAATAATAATAATAATAATAATAATAAATATTATTGTACTTCCATATCTTACAATCTCAATTACAAGTTTTACAATTCTAATCTAGGTACAAATTTGTCAGCTGCTTATATTACGGGCTGATAGTGGTGTTGGCTTCCTGGCCGTTAACCTCTATCCTAGCCCTTATACGACCTTGACCTAATGTTCTGATTGTGTCTTCCATTTCTCTACCTATTTCCTTGCCCTTTTCAACCATTTCTCTTTAACTTTGTCAGCAAATTCCCCCACCTCCCTTAATCTTTTCTCTCTTTTCAACATAAGCATTTGTACTAAAATTAGGCAAGTGAGTCAACCTTGTACATACTTTTCTCCACTTACAAGTTTTTTATGAAGACTAGTTTCTGGGGACTTCTCCCCTATCGTCAGTCAACCACAGAGCTGACGATAGGGGAGAAGTCCCCAGAAACTAGTCTTCATAAAAAACTTGTAAGTGGAGAAAAGTATATACAAGGTTGACTCACTTGCCTAATTTTAGTAACAATGGCACTCCACTTTCTGAAATACTTCTTTTTATTCTATATAAGTATTTTTATTGTTACTACGTAAGCCCCTTTATTATCCCAGATCTTATCCCAAATTAATTTCCTCCAGTTTTCAATTTCGTTACACTCCACTACATAATGTTCTGAACTTATTTTCTTTCCACATACAATGCACTCCTTTGGTAAACCCCCTCTCAATATGGCTCCTGTCCTTAACCAAGCTAAACCCTCCCTCTCATATCTATCACATATGCGGGCCCAAATGACCTTGTTGTCGACGGGTCCTAAAACACCACACACTCACTCACTCTATCACATATGTCTATATATGTTTCCCTTCCCCATTCTGTCCTTATTTTCAGGTATACATTTAGTGATTTCTTACTTATCGGATTTCCCCACATCACTTGTCTGTCAATGTGCTCTATGCTATTTTTAATAATTGTCCAAAAATGTTTTACATTTCTTTCACTCTCATGCCAGATATCCCCCATACCTATGTTAATCAGCGTTCTCTCTAGCTCTGCCCACCGGCTGTCCTTACATGTTGAATTCTTCTGATGTCCTAGACAGATCTTTTAATTTATAAACGTATTAATAAATTATAATTAACCTATAGAATCATTTATTTTTTAAAGACAATTAATCCATTGTTTTTGAATTCTGAAATAATGACATGCATGGTGGTTATATTTGAATATGTCAGAAAAAATTATTTGCCTATATAAAAGTGCAATGAACTCTAAGGTAGATAAACTATGATATACATACACTAAGTGCTTTGCAGACAAAATGCTGAAAAGATACAGGTGCTTAGAATGTGTAACTGAAGCAACATGGCTACAGGGAGGAGAAGGAAGGGGTGGAAAGGGAGAAAGGAAGGTAGATAGAAACATACACAGTGTTCATTTTTATCTGTAATTTTACAGCGCAAAATTTGACGTCATCAATAGCATCACTGATGGAGTGAGTTTATATATGATTCCCCTAGCGGGTTGCAATCATATTAGATGTGTTGACAGCAGCTTTGAGGCCTCCCTCTACAAGCAGGTAAATATACTATTTGAGAGGTGGGTCTGCCTGCATAATATAAGGTTGCATAATTTTGCCTGGTGCACAGATACAATAACTGTTTATAAAAACCTATATACTGCAATGCAGTGCACTACAAAGCTAATTATGCAGCCATATACGTAGACCACGAAGAATATACGAAATGATAAGTCAATGAACACTTATTTCACAATGAACATCTGTTTTTCTGTTATAGTAGACATACATACATATTGTAAACCTGTCACATAAAACAAATATTTCAATTTGATCTCAATTCTTTTCTATCACTCACAGTTTCCTCATAATGTAACTTCATTTCAAACCAGAAAATTAGCAGAACATGTTCCAGGAATGAAAAATAAATTAGTGTTATAATATGTACAAAGCTTTTATCCAAGTCTAAACAAGAAAATATCTCTAGACATAATCTTATGTGTCCATTTTCTTATGTTTCATTTCTCTCTTCCCCTTAAACACTGTCTGTATCGTGAGAAGGTATGCTTGAGGCCTTTCTGTCATAACAGATTGGGACTTGTTTCTTTATAGCGTCCAGTGTCTTTCTTTTTGTGAGTAACCGATCCTGTATCTTGGAAATGTTTGATGCACCTACTGGTTTTAAAAGACTTAAGGATAACAACATAAATAGTCATTTTATTTAAGTGTGAGAATGAAAAAAGTTTATACCGTATACTGATAAAACGTAAGATTTTTTGTTGCAAACAAAGGTATGTCAATTTGACGGTACCTGGACACTTTTGACAACATTATGCTGTGAGGGACTTGTCTGAATGCTGGATAGCATTGCAGAAACTCTCTATGTAGTGGTTTAAATCATATTTATATGTCGCACCAATTTTAATGCCGGTACAAAAGTAGCATTGAACCATGAAGACGCGGTTGTCTGTGTTCATATCCAGGTGAAGCTGGTTGTATTAGTTACAAGAGCAACCACATTGAGAGCACTGTAATTTGCATACTGTTCCACAAAAATTACCGCTTCTTCTCTGTAGAGGGCACTATGATTTCAAGATAGACTCACCAGTCAACTATGACGTCATTCTTGCTCAATTGGAAGGTGGCAAATAACGAATAAAAATGAACACCATGTATAATTTATTTTGTAGCTGTATTTGCTTATGACAGAACAAATGTTGATATGAATATATAATGAACATAAAATGCATAAAATGAAAATTATGCCTATGAACATATTTCTTTCCAAAGTTGGCTACCTATTTTTCTAATCTCAATACACATAGATCTGGGTTATTTGTGAGATGGTGACCTATTTTCATGGAACTAACTTGTATTTGTTCTCATTTTGTCTTAAGCAATCTCATTTCTCTTAAATTCTGGCAAATAGTTCTCTGAAAAGTTTGAAATATTTTCTCCTTTTTCAGCTAGAATCTTTCCCAATAATATTTCTCCATCTAAGCTGTTCTAATTTTGTTTCCATACATCTTGTGTGAATAAAAGCAATGAAAATCTGCATTTCTCTCTCTACACAGTTCAATTTTCAAAAAAGAAACACTCCAATCATTTAAGAGTAGATTTTGTATGGATTTCATGCATATCTGGTTGAGATGGTGTCCTCAGAAATGGAAATGGTTAAAAGCTAAAAAGATACATAAGACCACATTTTAGCTACTGGCACATACGATAGAGATACCATTCAACTCGAGGGACGTCTGTGAAGATGCCATAGCAGTGTGTGTTTGGATGTGGCCAGCGGTATGAGCTGGGTGTGATCAACCAAGACACATAGTGACGGATTGTCAATAGCCAAGACAATGAGCCGGCAGGGAACCAGTAAGGCCTGACTGTGACACATTGGAGATGTTGCATCTGGAGTGATAATGTTTGTCTTGAACAGAAGAGTGGAGGACAACCTTATCACAGATGGCTGAGTGCAGAAAAAACTGTGAAGGGACACAGATGCAGCCATGACCACATTCAAAAACCGATGTGGCAGAGGACTTTCCATAGGAAATTGAATCAGTTGTACCAAGTAATGACAGCATTAGGTGACACTATACCTGTGGAGGAAGAAGCCCTGCTATAATTTACCATAGAGGCGAGTGTTGTATGTCTTTGGGCATTCATCACAAGGATGGCTGAGGAGGTGATATTGGGTCTGAGGGTTTTCAGGAGCCAAATGGCAATGGTTGACGCGAGATGCAGACTGGACAGTGCTCCAAAGCCCCAACGAACTTCTGCGTTCTACAGGTAACCCTGGCTAAGACTGTGGTTGGACGTGCAAGAAACAAGTTGGTTGCAAAAACACACTATGAGATAAGTGATCATGGAACAACATCCACTGTCTTCACAATGTGCACACCACAGTCAGGAGTGAGGAACTGGCCATCACTTGCCATCATGACTGGCAAGTTGAGTCTTAAGTAGAGATTTTGAACATGAAGGCGTGCACTGCCCTACTGATCAAGGGGCACTGCCCCAAGGTCCAATAATACTGGTCAACAATGAAAATGTTAAATAAATAATTTCTGCTGATTCTCATGTATTTGTATGTGCCAAATCCAAAAATCAAGTTACAAATGCTCCATCACCCATCAATTTTTTGTAATATTAAAAAAACAGTTTTCATGATTATTAGCATAGGGCGGTAAATGTGCTGAGGAAAAGAAAGTAGTTTTATCTTATTAGGTCAACAAATATGGCAACAAATGACATATTTGCTTTAAGTGATTATTGTCTGTGACTTCAGGAATGACAATGTCCAACAATGAGCCTCTCCAAAACTATGCTTTTACCGTCCAGGTGAATGTTTACTCCAACAGCAGACAAAGGTTTGTTACAGATACAAACTGTCTTGAATAGTTGCCAAAGGAGTAGAAGCTCACAGAAGCTAATTCTGTGTGTTCTCAGTTGTAAATTAACAAGTGTAGTGTTTCTAATAGTGTGTTTTCTTAAGCATTGGGAATTAGGATGATAAATGTCTCGCACATGTGTAAATGATAAAAACAATTTTTGTTACATTTGTGGTGAGCTCACTTTAAAATGACAGAGGCGAAATTTGACTTCTCGAATTAAAAGAGCTTATGAGTGTTACTTTGAAGATAAAATTGATAAGAATAAGTTTTGAGTTCCAGAAATCTGTTGTGCCAAATGTACAACACTATTAACCGGCTGGTTAAAAGGGAAGCGCCATATGCCTTTTGCAGTTCCTATGATATGGCAGGAACTTAAGGATCATATAACAGATTGCTACTTCTGCTTGACAAATATATCTGGAATAAGTTCCAAATCCAAACACACTGTTAAATATCCATCTTTGGAATCAGCAATTGGACCAGTGCCTCATGGACCATGTCTTCCCGTACCAACTCTACAAGACGGCAGTAATGAGACTGAAGATTTTGAAAGTGTTACTGACATTAGTGAATTACAACAAAGTGACCCAGATTTTGTGAAAGAAGTTATCGTAAACGAGCCACAGTTATTACCCAAGGAGGATTTCAATGATTCGGTTCATGATCTTGGGTTATCTAAAAGTAAAGGCGAGTTACTTGCTTCAAAATTGAAAGGCTGGTATCTCTTGCAGGATGGCACCAAAATAACCTCTTTTCGTCGACGCCAAAAGGAATTTCAGCACTTATTTTCTAAACAGGAGGACCTAGTGTTCTGTAATAATGTTGATTCCTTGATGGAGTCACTGGGTGTTCAACATAAGCCTGAAGACTGGCGCTTGTTTGCTGACTCTTCAAAAACAAGCTTGAAAGAAGTCTTGCTACATAATGGAAACAAGTTTCCATCCATTCCTATAGTTGGTATGAAGGAGAGTTATGTGAACATGCAACTCTTGCTATGCAGTATTCGATATGATGACTACTCATGGCAGATATGTGCAGATTTTAAAGTGATAGCTATCTTACTTGGATTACAACTTGGTTATACAAAATTTTGCTGTTTCTTGTGCATGTGGGATAGTAGAGACAAAAGCAATCATTATGTTAAAAAATGTTAGCCAAAGAGAGAGTCATTCAACCCAGGACAGGGAAATGATGTTCACCAACCACTTGTAAGTGCTTAAAAAATCTTATTGTCTCCATTACACATCAAACTAGGTTTGTTTAAAAAGTTTGTGAAAGCAATAGTTCGTGATGGGAGTGCATTTCTGTTCCTGAAAACTAAGTTTCCAAAGATCAGTGAAGCAAAAATAAAAGAGGGAATATTTGTTGGATCTCAAATTAGACAACTTATGAACGATTCACAGTTTGAAAGCCTTTTAAATACGTAGGAACGAGCTGCATGGTTCTCTTTCAAAAATATTGTCATAAACTTTCTTGGAAACCACAGGTCTGAACATTACGCAGGATTTGTCGTGAGATGATTGAGAACTACAAGGTCATGGGATGTAATTTGTCCTTGAAAATATAAATGTCGAACTCCCATCTTTACTTCTTTTCTGAGAACCTCGGCGCTGTCAGCGACAATTATGGCGAGTATCAGGACATTGTTGAAATGGAAAGACGCTACCAGGGAAAATGGACTCCAAATACATTGGCAGACTACTGCTGGACACTGAAGAGAGATGTTCCTCAAGCAAAGTACAGTCAAAAGTCTAATTCACGTACATTTTAGATATGTAAAAGGACTCAAGATAAGGTGTTACACATATTAACTGTATAATTTACAAGAAATCTTGTAAATGCAATTACTCAAAAACTATGGGTAATGGAAAATTCTGCAAGAAGATTTGTGATCAGCACACAAAATTCAGTAAGAGTCACCCTTTATACTTCTTTTAACATTAAACAACTTAAATTTTAAATTTAAAGGGAATCGATTAATGACACTAAACAACACTTAAACTTTTCTGGAACATGTTTCAGAGACTTTGCCTCCATCCTCAACCGGCCATCGACTCGTTCTCATTGGTGTAGTTGACGATATTTTGTCATAGGTCTCCTCTGGTGGTGGTTCAAGGAACTTGCTGAACAAATCTTTCTGGGGGATGCCGAAATTGAATACTTTGTTCCTATTTTTTGTGGTGAAGATTTGTTCCCATGTGGATAGTTCTTGTTTTCCTGATGTATGTTTTAGTAGTTTTGATTCTGGATTTATGTTGTGGTTTTTTCCCCAAAAATGCGTGGCAACTACTGATTTTTCTAATTGTTTATATTTTATGCCAAATTTATATTGGAAAAACCAAAAGAAATTTAGAAACAAGAGCAAAGGAATACTTTAGAAACATAAAATATAAACAATTAGAAAAATCAGCAGTTGCCACGCATTTTTGGGGAAAAAACCACAACATAAATCCAGAATCAAAACTACTAAAACATACACCAGGAAAACAAGAACTATCCACATGGGAACAAATCTTCATTACAAAAAATAGGAACAAAGTATTCAATTTCGACATCCCTCAGAAAGATTTGTTCAGCAAGTTCCTTGAACTGCCACCAGAGGAGACCTATGACAAAATATTGTCAACCTCATCAATGAGAACCAGTCGATGGCCGGTTGAGGATGGAGGCAAAGTCTCTGAAACATGTTCCGGAAAAGTTTAAAAGTAAGTGTTGTTTAGTGTCATTAATCGATTCCCTTTAAATTTAATTTATTAGAACAACACTGTTTTCAACACTTCCAAGAAAGGAACTTAAATTTTGTTGACCAATCAGTGTAAGGCTGCGCCAAGAGAAGATGATAACGGTGTTAGGCTGGTCAGGATGACCGATCCTGAGGAGGGAACAATGCCACTGTGGTTGTGAGCTTATTTTGCTGCTATAGAGTATTCCCTTTCAAGAACTTTCTGGCTTGGTTCAGACCCTACATAAAGAGCTGCCCACTGCCCATAGTCAGTTAATTAGTAGATTTGAGTGAACTAAGAGCACTTAAAAGTTACAAAGTCCTGGACACTTGAGTGCACAGTAACAGAGACAGTGAGCACCACTGAGTGCAGTTCAGTATGACTTGTGATTCAGCAGTGACAGTTCAGTTTTGATTCAATGGAAAAGTGCATTAATTCTAACAGTGTGTAACAATGACTTAAGGGGAGGCATCAGTGAAATTTCGTCAAAAATGACAAAAAAAGACATTTTCCGCTTTTTGCATTAAAATTATGTTTAAACATTGTAGTTTCAGAATCTGATGTCAGATAGGCCCTAGCGCCATTTATATTGCTTTTTCTAGTGTGTCGCAAAGAAATTGATTAAATTCTCACGTTTAAACTACGCGGTTTGATTCTGTAACTGTGGTAATGTGCAGAGACATCTTGTGGATGTTTGTGGAAGCTACTGAACTTGTCCGCTACCATTTTCTATATATTATTTCCCACTTACTACTTTTGAAAGTAAACAAACATTTCCACTGGCATGTAGTGTTTGTGAAATATGGTTTACATGCAAGCTGTGGATAGCAGCTTATATTAAATTATTATGGTTAAGAATAGGAATAAAGCCTGATTTAACATTGTATTGCTTTCTTGTTGCAACAGTAGGTATATGATTCATACCAGGTTAGGTTAGGAGTACAGTGGCTATTTCGAAGCAAAATATAATGATATATATGGTTTTCTTGCCATAATAGTAAGTAATGATACTAGAATGCTCTGCTTGAGGTAAATGTTAAGTGAAAACATATTATAGCCCAAGAGTTAAGTGATTCTAGTAGGTCACCTTTTGATGCAAATAGAAGAATGGTTGATGTATTTCTGGGCATCGGTAAGGGTCATATTTCTATGCAGAAGTTTTGTATGACCATGGGTATGAATTGCATGAACTATTCTACTTACAATTTCCATTTCATACTATTCTACGGGAAAGTTGCATTAAAGGAGAAGCACAGAATGCTAATGAAAGTTTCCATGGAGTAAATGTCACAAAGAAGTTTTTGTATTAAGAACGAAATTGCAAATTGCAGTGATTGCAGCTGTTAGTGAATTTAATATGGGTTATAAAGATAGACTGAAAGTTAAGGCAAAAGTTGCAGCAAGCAAAGTAAGTCCTGTTAGCAAGAAAATTAGCAGTATTAGGGATAGGTGAAAGCTAAAACAAAGTGCTCAGAGTTCATTGATCAAATATAAATCTGCCAAGCAGCAGCTAAAGGTGACTAAATTAAAAGAAGAAGAGGATAATAAACTTGCTGAGTGGTCTTCATATAGTGCAGGAGGGTTTAGAAACATAGAAAAAAAATGTTGTTTATATTTAGAGCTTCTAACTAGATTTTTCTTCATGTCCAACTTGTAGTATTTTTAATACTCCTTACAGTGCAGACACTAAAGTTTTCAATGAATTTCTTTAAGTATGGCATATATTAGGGGAAATTTACACAGGAATAACATAACATTTCAACATAACATAACATTTTCATTTATTCCTGTGTAAATTTTCCTTAATATTGCTAGTAAACTGATCCCCCTATAATTTTGCGGTTTACTAACTTCTCCTTTGCCTTTGTAAATTGGTGCAATAATACTCACTTTCCAATTTTCCAGAAATCTATTCACTTGCCTTATTTTTTCTAGAAACTTCGCCATGACTCTTATACCTTCATTTGTTTTACCATATTCCTTCCAGAACTCTCCATCAAAGCCCCCAACCTTGCTATTTTTTAAACTTTTTACTTGTAAATTCATTTTGTCTATTGTGATTTCTCCATCTAATCTATTAACTTGCTCCACCTCCCCATCCCAAATCCATTTTTTAAAGCTAACTTTAGGTTGCTCGCCGATCAACTTTGTAAAGTATTCAACCCACTCTGCGGGTGCTATCTTTCCATCAATATTTCTTTTCCTATTGATCTCCATAATTGTTTCCCATACCTCTTTGAATCTTTTTCTAACACTGCCTCTTTCACTTTCTTACTCTTCTTAGCTTCTAACCACTCTTTTCTTTCCCTATTAGTTTTTTATACCCATACCTACATAATATAAAATATTGTTTATCTTCATCTTTTTCTGTAATTTGCCATTTGTCTTTTAATTTCCCTACTTCTCTTTTTGCATTCCTACATTCGTTGTCATACCAGCTATTAATATTTGGGTTAGTCTTTTGTTTCATCTCCATTTTAACTCCTGCTCTTTTTACGATCATCTCTAACAGTTCCAATGCATTCTCTATTCTCCCTTCTTTCAATGATAACTCTATCCCAGATTCTATTATTTTGCTTGTTTTTGAGTTTATTTCTCTCCGAAACTCTACGGCCTCTGACTCTTTCCATTTATAAGATGTGAATCGATTTACTACTCCTTCTCTTGACTGATTTAAGATTTTTGATGTTTCCTCCATTAAATCTACATAAATTGGAAAATGGCAGCTACTTACAGGTTCATTTCCTATTCTAAAATGTTCAATCTTTCCCTCTAGTTCATTACTACAAATTATTAGATCTATAACACTCTGGCCATTTGCATTCGCAAACGTATAGTAAGCGTCATCTATTCCTAAAGTGCCATTACATATAAGTAAATTATTATTTTCACAGAACTCTAGAAGTTTTGTTCCCTCATTATATATCTTATCACTTCTGTCCCATCAATTCACAAAAAAAGTCTATGAAATTCATGACTATGGTCTTATTCTCACATTTGCAATAGTGGAAACAGTTGTATGAATGATGTTTTTTTTGTGTATGTTTATGTAATTTACATCACATTAATGAAACAATACAAATTTGCATTTTTTTAGCCCATAAAAAAAAAACCTTGTATTGCATTTTGTAAGAACTTCAAGAAGACACACCATTTTAACATTGGTAGTATCAATTCCATTTTTTGCACTGGCATCATAAGTATACACTCAACAGTTGGTATCTGCTTATCTCAGGATGCCCATTTAAAACCGAATTCAGACATTTTAAAAAACTTCAGAGTTCACCAAAATAAGTTTTAAACCAAATACCATATTGCAGTACTGTACAGATGTTTAGCCATGAATTAGGTAACTCTTAAAAACTGGCAGTGATTTTATGCCATAGCAGCCAGTAGCTTTGGTATATAAAAGCAGAGTGCATGTAAGGTTCAACATTGTACTATAATGCTTTTCCGTAAAATAATGCTATATATATATAAACATAATATGAAGTGAAATAGGAAATATGAACATCGTATCAGTTTTTATTTATTTTCATTTACAGTTTCCACAGCCAACAGTTGTCACTACAAAATTAAAAGCCAATGATGTAGTTCAGCCAAGTAGGGCCCAATGCTTGTTGTTATTTAATGGCATGAACTGTATGGTGGAACAAATATATGGCTCATTGCAATATATCAGTTTCAGTTTGTGATCAGTTTATGCATTATTTGTGATGACCTAAAGTGCATGTGTTGTTTTGGCATCAGTCATCACCAGTCAGAATCAGTATGAGTGTGTTTGTGTCTTGTTACACATGATGACCAGTCTTACACTCAAGACTAGTTAATATAATGAAGGATAAAGTAAAATACAGCAAGAAACAAACTGCTATATTTCACATACTAGAAGAAAATGGTTACAACAAAAGTATTCAAGAAGATTAAAAAAGCTAAGCTAAAGAAAGCCACTAAGGAAGAAAACACATTCCCCACTGAAAAATAAAGCAACAGCATATTCAGGTAATTCACCTACCACCCAAAAGCATTTAGGAAATTCAAAAACATCTTTAGAGAACAATATATCTCTTGGCACAAATAACTAGATACTCACCAATAAAATTGTTCAATAATAATAAAACAAATTACATTCTACAAATCAATCATCCAGAATGTACTAAATAGACTGTAAGGGATATGAAAAGTTATACAACGGGCAAACCAAAAGAAACCTAGAAAACAGAACTAAAAATATTTAGAGGGGTCAAACTGAAACAGGAAAATAAGTCTGCCATAGCATTTCACTTCTGTAATGAAAACCATAACCTTAAATCAAATTCAAAATTACTAAAAAGCACACCACTTCAAACTCACAATGTGGGAGAACATCTTAATATGGAAATACACAACAGAATAATAACTTTAAAATCCACCTGTCAACAACTCAGTACAGAAGTTCACTGTTCCTTCATGAGTGAGAAGACTGCAGG
Source organism: Mantis religiosa (assembly GCA_030765055.1). Classification (NCBI taxonomy): domain Eukaryota; kingdom Metazoa; phylum Arthropoda; class Insecta; order Mantodea; family Mantidae; genus Mantis; species Mantis religiosa. The sequence continues at coordinate 183,641,214 of CM060950.1, forward strand.
CAAATAAAACCAATGACAGTCAAACGTTCATGGTTGAAAATATAAGCCATTGCTCCCGAAAACAGATCCCTCAAAAATTAAAAAGTTAGTGGCATAATGTGAAAAAACGACTACCAAATGCTTTTAGTTAATTGATGGAAATTAATCATTTCTCCAGGAGATCTGTGGTTCAAATTCCCGGCCATGGCATTGAATTTTTCATGTTGACTCTATCCATCTACCAAATGCTTTATTAATTTATTGGTACTTAGTTTAAAAACATGTCTCACAATAATGAAATTGAAGATAGCACAGAATTACTAAAATACGTACAAAAACATAGTGAACTCGTCATATGGGAGAGGATATACATAGAAAAACATAAAAACCAACTAATGAACTTTGAAATCCCGCCAGAAGAGAATCCCACATTTAAGTTCATCACTAAATCAACAGATGGCAGCAGCAACCCCAGAATTACCCACACCGCTGGATCAAGCTTTAGTCGCATAAGAGCCATAGATGCAAACGATGATTTGCGAAACATGTCCTCAAAATAGGTACGAAAGTGAGGCAGATGTGTAAAAAATACGACTCATCTAAAAATTAATAATTTTTCGCTTCACTGTGGTGTTCCAATACAGTTAAATCTCGAAGATTTAGTTATTTTACCTTAAGATTGCCGTGCTCTTATGTGAACACTACAAAATAGGTCTCAAACTACTTTTAAACAACTTATAAATATGGCTGTGTAGAATTTTTAGCTGCTGTTGCTCAGAAGAGCTGAAGGAAAAGTTACCTGGTTGAATGAGGTTTCCTTCAATGTTTGTGGACCACGCTCCAGCATACCATGTAGTGGCTCCAGTGTATCAAACATGCCTTTGACATTTCGTTCACCAAAATAAAGTCTACTTGCTTCCTCCAGACCTTCATGCCAAAGTTCATGCCACAAAATGGCTACACGTATCAACTCATCACTGACCTGGAACAATGCATTAAGAATGAAACTCAAGACAACAGAAAAATTAATGCAGCAGAAGAATAACATATTACTTGGTGTTCATTTCATATCAGACCATTTATTTTTTTAATTTCAAATCCTTCCTCTCTTTTCATTTTATCAAATACAATACATTACAAATCTGTACAGCACTGGCTACATAATGTAACATGACTAGCTAAGTGCACAATTTAAATAGGTGTTAAAACCTACATTATTATAATGTCTAGTTATTTGTAAATAGCAGAGATGCTTACCATCACAGCTTGCTGAACCAACACCGAACTGTGTTCACACATGCTTTTCAAAATTTTGTTTGCTGCATTTCGTCGAGCCAAGCTAGCAGATTTACTAGCCACAGTTAATGGATACACCAAAGCTTGAGGATGGTGTTTACCTATATCAATGAGCAAATGATGAATCAATCTACCCACAAGAGCACGTGGAGTGTCAATACGGGCAATCAGCTGAGGGATTACCTAAACATGGAAGAAGCAATTCAGAAAACACCCTCAATTCTTACGAATTTTAAACATTAGCATAATTTTGTAAGAAATATTTAGTTTTAATTACACTACTTAGCATTCTGAAACTTTTTTCTTGCAGTAAGGGATTTGACATATGATCTTAATTTTGTGTTGCTGAACATGAATCTGTTATTTATTTCTACATATCATGTCAGATTTTCTTGTAATAGTACTCCTAAATAAGAGATATAGGAATAAAACGTACTGAACAAATTAAGATCTCTTCGGATACATCATAGAGAAAATATAGCAATATTCTGTAAACAGTCCACAGCAAGTCTAACCAATATTTTTTATTGTGAGAGAGGGCTAAATAAACACAGGTTTCATCTATATAGGTACCAATACCTTGGGTCGAGCCACAATCTCTTGGTTCACATATTGCTGAAATGCACAAGTAAGTGATTTCTGTGCTCTAGCAATTAAATATGACCAAAGAATTTATGAAGAAGGCAATCTATACATGAATCAACACCAAAAGATGTTAATACAGGAAAAAATTGTAGTCACCTTTAGTGCGAACAGTCCTAGATGTCCCCTTTGAATGACAGCTTAGCTGCCCAGTGTCTGACTGTTGCATGATTGCCATTTCTTTTCAAACACCAACAGTAGTTGACCATCTTTGGTACATCCCACCTCCCATGGTATCTTCTTTCTGCCTCCTTGATGGCTTGGTGAAGCCTCTTTCTCATCTCTTCACTAACAGATGCAAGGCTTTCAGGAAGGTGATCGAGATGAGAATGAAGGAAGTACAGTTTCAGGCTCATTCTACATCTAACAGCTCCATGTCATCCAACATCTTTTTCACCATTGTTTTGTACTGTTTACTCTTCACATTTCCTAGGAACTTCATCATGAAGTCTCTCACTGAAATCCTTGCAGTAAGTTTCACAGTATTCATTGTCTGTTCAAAGTTTGGGTCTTTCAGCAGCTTTCCAATTAGTGCCCCATCAAAAATGCCTTCCTTGACTTTTGCATCTGATAAATGTGGAAACTTGCTTGCAATATACTGAAAACAGGAGTTGCTTCTGTCCAAGGCTTTAACAAGCTGCTTCATGATTCTCAACTTGATGAGTAGTGGTGACAAAATAACTTTTTGTGGATCAACTAAGGCAGCACTTAACATTATTTATCCCCAATGTCATCTATTGGGCCAGGTAAGTGTAGACCAGTGTTTGTCCCTAACTCTGCTATCTCATTTACATAAATGACAAGGAAATTCAGTGTAGCTTGCTTGCAGTCCTAACAGAATATTGCACACCTTCACATCCCACCTGAGCTCATGATATTTGATTTTGTCCAAAACAGGTTGCATTGCAAGATAATTTTCCTTCAGTAAAATGGAATGTCCCACAAGTACTGAAGCTAGAATATTTACATTATGAAGTACAGCCTTCAAGCTCCTTTTAGAGGAATCCACAAAAAGTGTCCAATCTTTGCAGCTGTTGTATCAGTCCTGGAATGTCACAACAATAGGTCAGATCATCTTCCTTCTTGAAATACTTCCTGAATTCCTTATCGCTATTTCTGTACCATGAAAAGGTAGTTCCAGCAACAAGAAGATATTTTTCTCTCAATCGTGAACCTAGCAGCTCATTCTTTTCCTTAGTCAGGCCGAGATCTCGTATCAGAGTAATCAACTCTGACTGATTAAACAATTCTGGAATTGAACTGTCGGTTCACGATTACAGAGCTCAGTAACAAATTTCTGCAAATATCGTGATCCGTGGTGCATGAAATTGTCACTAAGCACCTGCTGTTAAGGAAATTGTGTGCCAGCTGGGTGCCAAGAAACCTGACACCCGAGCACAAAACAAAATGTTTAGCAGCAGCACTGACTTTTCTGCAGCAGAATCATGATGACGGTGACAAGTTCCTCGACAGGATCGTCACAAGCGTTGCGACGTGGGTTTCGCACTTTACCCCAGAAACCAAGCAGCAGTCAATGTATTGGCGTCACAGTGAATCTCCGGTCAGGATGAAATTCGGACTGTGTTGGTGCAGAAAGTGATGTGGACGATGTTCTGGGACCGGAAGGGCATTCTGCTCATTGACCTCCTGCCCAGAGGTGCAACAGTGAACGCTGATCATTACTGTGAAATACTGCCGAAATTGTGACGTGCCATTCAGAACAAGTGGCATGGAATGCTTACTGCAGGTGTTGTGCTGCTCCAGGACAATACTCGTCCACATACGGGTCGACGTACAGCAACTGTTCTGCAGGGGTTCGACTGGGAGCTGTTTGATCATCCCCCATACAGTCCCAATCTTGCTCCCAGCGATTACCATCTCTTCTTGCACCTCAAATTCCTGTACTACAGTCAACATTTTGACGACGAAGGGCTGAAGATGACTTTCACACACTGGTTCCATTCTGAGGTGGCAGACTGGTACAACACAGGAATACAGAAGTTGATCCCACAATATGGCAAGTGTCTAATTCTGATGGTAACTATGTCGAAAAATAGCTGAAACTTTGCTGTATCTAGTGCCAATAAAGGTGTTCATGTAACTGTGCTTGTTTTATTTTTAAAAAAAATCAGGAAACTTACTTTCTGGATGCACCTAGTATATTGTTAAAACTTATCTTTCAACACATTTTGGCAGATAATAAGAGTTATAAGATATAATACTTTGTCACAAAATGCTTACAATTTAGGTTTGAGCAAACACTCAGTAAATAGGCAACGTGTAGTCTGACTGTGTGAACAACAGAGCCAAGCATTTGAAAAGTGACAATGCAGCATCTGACATAAGTGAAATATTTAACTCAATACTTTGAAGAAACTATGTGTATTCCCTCACTACTGATAAAGAGCTATTTGCTTAAAAGGGAAAGACAATGTTTAGTCAATACATGCCCTCAAAGTCAACCAAATATGGCTTAGGTTTGGTGGATTTGTGATATGAAATTTCTACCCACTAATTGGACAAATTTACACACAGAAATCTGTTAGTAAAGTAAAATTAAGGAGAGTGGGTGACCAAAGATTTGTGTAATCATTTAATAGGAACCCTCAGAAATATAGTCACAGACAATTTCTTCACAACCCTACTATGAGCAAGGAGACTGATACCTTATGTCAATCAATCAATCAATCAATCAATCAATTGTTCACTGTAACATAATACAGACATATATTATGTTAAACAAACATTGTCAAAAATTTGTCACACACACGCACGCACGCACGCACGCACACACACACACACACACACGAACACACTGATACCTTATGTCAATCAATCAATCAATCAATCAATCAATCAATCAATCAATCAATCAATTGTTCACTGTAACATAATACGGACATATATTATGTTAAACAAACATTGTCAAAAATTTGTCACACACACACACGCACGCACGCACGCACGTGCTCATTTAAGAAGCAACATAACAGACAAAAATTAATCAGAGTCCAGACACTTGTTAATATCAAAATGGTGAAGGCTTTTCGCACTACCTCCACTGCAGCCCTTAGAGTTATAGTTGGAATGTTGCCAATTATTCTAAAAGCAGAAGAAACTGTGCAATTATATAGGATCTTGAAGGCAAAAGAGTATGTGATCTGGATTATAGATCATGATCTAGAACTGATGAATTGGCCACACCCTGCCAAAACAATAAGAACCAGCAAAGGCAGAGAAGGAAAACCAGAATCCACATTAGAAATACATACAGATGGCAGCAAGAGCAAGATTGGTGTTGGATCAAGAGTCGCAAACTTCATCAATAATGAATTTTCCCGCCAAAGAAAATATAAACTGGACAAAAGCTGCTCAAACAACCAGGCAGAGCAACAAGCAAACATTGACAAATTAAAAGATATAGAAAAGGAAAAGAGAACAGTAACAATATATACTGATAGTCAGGTAATATTGGATTCCATCAATAGCCGTAAAATCCTCAAAGCATTAATACACAACATCCAAAATTGACTCAGGAAGCTAGAAGAAAGGAAATGGAAGATTAACCTAAGATGGATAAAGACACTTGTAGGACATCATGGGAGTGAAATAGCGGATCAACTTGCAAAGGTAGCAGCACAAGATAACTAATTAGAAGTAACCTACAACAAAATACCGAAAAGTGAAGTAATCGGCTCGCAAAATTGCTCAAGTTTGGGAAAATGGCAACAAGAATGGCAACAAACATCAAAAGGGGAAGTTACAAAATCCTATTTTCCCAACATAAGTGAAAAAATAAAAAATAAAACAAAACTATTAATCTAACAGCACTGTTAATGGGTTACAGGAAAACGTAAGTGTACTACCACAGGTTTAAAATAAGTAACAATCCAATGTGTAAGTGCAACCAAAACGAACAAAGTGTGGACCATTTAATCAGTGAGTGTAATCTGTTAGACAAAGAAAGGAAAAATCTAAAGAAAGCAATAACTATGGCTGGTGGATGGACACTAGAAAAAAAAGGAACTTATACAAAAACACACCAAAAGTTTCAGTATATTTGTGAACAGTATCAAATTCGATAATAATCTCTAAATAGTTAAGCAGGACGCAAATATTCATATTAGTTTACAGAACTGTCAACCCCTAGTAATTCTGATATGTAAATCAATAGAAGCAAGAGCATATAAGACTAAATGTTACAAGAACATAGTTCTCACACCAACGAATCAATGTTAAATATTACAGTTAGTCAAACTACTAATGGTTTGCCATCTAATGTATTATTAGATATTTATATTATAATAAGTGAAAACAAAACTACTAGGCTGTGCTTAACAAGAGCTTAGCCAGTTTAGATTTAAACTTGGAAGATTAAGTAGTTTTGGACCAAAGTATTGGGCTTATTTACAAAACGTTTTAACCTAAATTAAATTTAAAGGGAGTCAATTAATGACACTAAACAACACTTACTTTCAAATTTTCCCGGAACATGTTTCAGAGACTATTTGCCTCCATTGTCAACCGGACGTTGACTGGTTCTCAGTAGTGTAGTTGGCGATATTTTGTCATAGCTCTCCTCTGGTGGCAGTTCGAGGAACTTGCATGAACAAATCTTTCTGGGGGATGTCGAAATTGAATACTTTGTTCCTATTTTTTGAAATAAAGATTTGTTCCCATATGGACAGTTCTTGTTTTCCTGATATATGTTTTAGTAGTTTTGGTTCTGGATATATGTTGTGTTTTTTTTCCCCCAAAAATGCGTGACATATTCTGGGAAAATTTAAAAGTAAGTGTTGTTTAGTGTCATTAATTGACTACCTTTAAATTTAATTTATTACAACAACACTGTTTTCAACACTTCCAAGAAAGGAATTACGTTTTAGCCTGTTTAACTATATAGTTATTCTTTCCCCTTGTTTCATGTGTGAATATCAAAATTAGTGGGATTCATTCAGTTATATACAAAAAGTATTGTAGGCAAAATAAATATGCAGGGAAGAGTGAGTAGGTTTAATTTTTTAAAATAGGACCTGATGTTATTTTTGCCAGGTATCTGATGGCTCTTTTCTGTAGGAGAAAAATTCTGTTAAAGTTTGCTTTAAATGTGTCCCCACAGCTCAATGCCATAAGAAATGTGTGAATATATTAATGCAAAGTACACTAAGTTGCTAGCATCTACTAAGAGAAAATTGGCTAAATATTGCAATATAAATAGTCCTAAGCTTAATTTACTTTCTAGTTTTTCAATGTGGTTGTTCCAAGTTAACTTGTCGTCAGGGACTAAACCTAAAATATTTATGCCTTTTACACATTGGACAAAACTATTGCCTATATTAAGCTGAAGTTTGAATGGAGGTTTCTTTAGGTCAAATAAAATTAATTTGATTTTTTGTGCATTAGTACAGAGCCTGATATCTTGGGTTGTAGCCATTAGCTTTTATGTAGTTGTCTGTGTTAGTTTTCTGTAAATGCCAAAGTTTAGTCTGTTTTTATTTCTCATTATTTTTAGATCCAAAAATGGTAAACACTCATCTTTTTCTATTTCTACAGTGAACTTGATGCTTTTTTCTTGGATATTTAAAAGTTTAATGCATCACTGATGTATTTTTTTGGTAATATTGCAAAGATGTCATCTACATATTGTTACCAGAGTTTGAACATCCAAGGGAAACCTTTGGTGATCCTTATTTCTAATGCACTCATGTACACTTGCACATTATGGGTCACTTTAGTAGCCGTTTCATACAGTGTATATATGTTTACTAATATTTGCTTATTTATTGCTTTCAGGTGTGAATAAAGAGGAGTTTTCGATTTGTGAATCAGCAACCGATGTATTGGTGACTTTGTTGGAACCAGTATTGGAAGGCATACTGTTCCAAACTAATCTGTATACAGCGCAACAAAATAAAGTGCTGAATTTGAAGAAACATGAGCTTCTGAGCTTCCTAGGTATCAATTTTTTTATGGAATATCATCACCTACCTTCTTGCAAGCATTATTGGTCTGTGAGTGAAGACTAGGGGGTTCCTATAGTAAGAAAGACAGTGAGCCGTGATACCTTTGACTCAATCTTGTCAAACCTTCATGTAAATGACAACAGTAAAATTCCAAATAGTAACACTGACAAACAGTATAAGCTTCGCCCAATGCTCGCAAGTTTTAACAACAGTTTTCCTAAACTATACAATGGAACAAGAGAACTGAACATTGATGAATCAGTGATTCTGTTCAAAGGAAGGAGTAGTATAAAACAGTATAATCCTATGAAGCCAATAAAAAGAAGATACAAAAAGGATATATGATCAGAAAGGATATATCCTAAATTTTGATGTGTACCAAGGCCAAAATGAAGAGCTTGAGAAGGAATTTGAAAACTATGGCCTAGGTGAAAGAGTTGTCCTAGGTCTCTCCAGGAAGTACTAGGGGTAGCACAGAAAAATGTACTTTGACAACTTTTTCACATCTCTTCCACTTCTGGAAAAATTAAAATTGGAGAACACTTTGGCCTGTGGCACAATAAGGCTTCATAGGAAAGGGATTCCACAAAGTTTCATGCCCTTGAAGGATATGAAGAGGGGTGACTTTGATTATAGAGTATCCTCTATGGAAATAAGTATATTTCAATGGAAAGACAGTAAAGGAGTGAACTTTGCTTCAAATTATCATGGTACAGAGTCAACAACGGTGTCTAGAAAACAGAAAGATGGCTCAACAATTGATATATCCTGTCCAACCGTAGTTGATGACTATAATAAACATATGAGTCTAGTAGACAATGTCGACAGATTGAGAACAGTCTATGGCTTGAATCATTGCTCCAAGAAATGATGGCATAGGATTTTTTGGGGCATGATGGAAATAGCTTTTGTAAATGCGTATGTGATTTACTGTGAAGAAAATGAAAAGGTTCCCCTACTAGAATTTAGAAGAAAAGTATCACTTGGGTTAATGAAAAGAAAGGAGTTGCCAGAAGCAAATAAAACACCATGAGGTAAGAGGAGGGCACACAACAGTTAATGACAACAATCCTGCCAAAAGGTAAAAAAAGTGATTATTCTATACCAAAAGATGTTCGCTTGGGAAACCGAGGCAATCACTTTATCAAATATGTAAATAATCATGGTTGATGTGAGGTATGTACCAAGAAACAAGTGCAATCCAGACTTCATTCAAAATGCGCATGTGACACATTTCTTTGCTGTAATAAAAAGAAAAATTATTTTGCTGAGTTTCATGGTCTGTGCCTTGCATAATGTATGTAATGCATGTGTGCTCCTGTAATGATTAACCCTTTCACCGATATGGACGTCATATGACGTCCAAGTTAAAGTGCCCCAAACCGATATGGACGTGTATAGACGTCCTGCGCATACATGCATTTAATGCTCATTTAACGCCAATTATTTTAATCTTGCTGTTTTACAATAAATTTAAATTAGTTCTATAAGGAATGTAAACGTATTCTTAAAGGTTTCTTTTTGAATTGTACACCTCCAAACCTGGATAAACACCCAAGGGCACATCTGCAGATTCACACCAAATAATATTGGTTTCCTTGCGAACTTCTTTTTCGCAACACACTACACATTTTCGAAATGGTTACAAGTTTTTTGGGTGTGGGTGGTATACTTTTAGGAAAGTGTTTTCTCTCAAGTATGAGGGATGATGTGTGAATTTTGCTACCCCCTAGTATAAAGAGGCCTCTGAGTATTATAATACTCAATTAGGTTACGAGCTCTTTATACGCGCAAGTACAGGTAGATGAATGTCTTTTACAGCTCTGAAAATTACTGAACAACTGTGCATAGTTACATCCAGTGGTATAAAAATACTTTTTTTTTAACCATTTAACTGTTTTCCGTAAAGAGGGATAGCTGGTAATAGCTGATCCGTATGACCCATATTTGACCCGCCATTTCCCCAAACAATGGAGTAGCTAACATGCCAGCTGTAGACCAGTACAAGTCACTGCTACGTATGTCCTAAAGATCTCCTTCATAATCGTACAACAAATCTTCCAGATTTTCTACAGTAATATCAGAAGCCTGTACACATACCCAAGCTAATTTATTTGCTACATTACCGGGATAAGCCATGGTTAACATTGAAATTTAACAATTTCAAATGTGCCATACATTTAGCTCTTGATAGCTACAAGAAATCATTCTGGACACAGAGAGAGTATAAATAACTGAAATACAGAGCGAAAACTGCTGCATAAGGCTACTAGAAACCTTGGTTGAGAAACACTGTAATAACAGATGCTGACAGAGTTTTCATTCCAGTGTGTGAGCGTGTGACGCAACATATTCTCGTCATATTATCGCTTGGCATAGCATAAATAAACTAAACTTGAACCTGAGAAGTTGCTTGCGTAGCTATACATACATACTATGGCTCGTATACACACAAAACAAAATGATTCACATATTAGGCGCGTTCGGCACAAAGAATGGCTTTTGCTACAGTGAAACAAAGTAGTGAAATTTCAACAATTTATTAATGTAGTCTCTACTTTATTGTTACTGTAGATTTATACTGCCTTTAATGAGTTTTAAACCAGTTTTTGTTTCGTTTAAATAACTTAATAAATACGGAAGATACGGAATTGTATTTATGATGCATTTTTACAGCATTTAACAATTTAAATGTCCTGTTCTGTTTATTGGGTATCCGTTTCCGGCCGCTGAAGGGTTTAAATGGCCATCGGCGAAGCGGTTAAGAATGTATGTAATATATAATATGCGATTCTGTGACTAGGTTATTATTGATTTTCAGTTTATGATTACTCATTCATTTGCATTTTTTCGTTTTTACTGTCGCTTTGTACTTCAAGTATATTTTCTTAAGTTGTTTTGCATATTTGTGCAGTTCACTGCTTTGTTTGCCTCTTTTTGTATTCCTGCTTGTTGTAGAATAGCTAATAAATTTGTGATAATACTAGTTGGAGTATATATTTATTTTCATCCCCAAAATGTCTGACGGTACTCACAAGTACCAGTGTAAAATATTTTTGAATTTCTGAAAAAAATTCTCTAAAAATAATGGCACTCTATTACGAGATGCATTTACAATCATACTGACCAATATTTGATTATAAATTAAAATAATATGATTATTCAGGAAATTAAAGGTTAACTAAACTGATATACTTTATTCTTATTTATGTTTCATGTAAATAAGAACATAAGATTCACCAATGAAAAAGGTTCAACTGGCCAAAATACCATTAAAATTCCTGAAGTGTAATACTAATAATGTCTGTATAAACATTCCATTTAACTGAATTTGATATATGATTGTAGTTGAGGAACCATAATAACACTGTTGCCCCATCTATGATAAAACCGGGAGCACTGGATTTCTTTATGCTGCCACTGGAGAGCATTGTAGTTGCATTACTATAATACTGGTTATTCTATGGTCATTGTAGACTTGCAAAATAAAGTGTGTTGTTCAAGTTAACAGAAGTTCCGTCACACTAAACGTTTAAATTCCTCCCTTACTCCACAACTTATACCATGTCTTAATGTTTCAATAAATAGTAATTTGTGTAAGGTATTTGTGTGATCTCCATATTGTATATTATAGATTGTAAATATTGTCTAATAATCTTAAATATTTTGATAATGACAATTATTCTGTATAAATTACTGTAACTAATAAAGTGAATTGAATTATTTTTATGGTTTTTTTTATTGTACCATACAGATGTGAAATTGGGCAATAAAAGAGAGACATGAACTCATAGCACTTCATATTTTCTATGTATTAAAATAATATTCTAAATTCTACTAACCTGTAACCATGTATCTATTTCGATTGTTCTTATACCTTCCACAATAGCATCATACACTTCAGGCCACTGACCATAATCAAACCAAAGTGTCAAAAGTCTGAGTGTATCCTGTAAAGAGCTGCCGTGGGATAGTGATATGGATCTGAAAAACCCTTCTACTGCTGGTACTGTGAACTGTGAGATGTACAACGAGCTTGGAGTCTGTGAAGTCAAGAAAGGGAGACTTAATTAACTTTTAATTTTACAAAACTGCCCACTTAACAAAAGTATTCAATGTACATATACAGATTTGAACTGAATTAGTTTCATTCACAGCTGGAACATATACTGACAAACTAGTTTCAATGGTGCAGATGAGTTAACATATTGTTTTACTGTAATAGTAATTATTGATTTGGGAGTTGAAACATAAATATCACCGTAGTACTGAATACATTTTTAGGAACTCTATCCCCATTATTAGCAAGCATCTCATTGGTTCCTAGTGGATGTGGTTGTCCACAAAGCATGTCAAAGTAGTTAGCTACAAGTGATGTCTCATGTTTCAACTCCAAACTCAGTTAATTTCAATTAGATTATTAATGTCATCATCCCAAAGTTAATTATTCTAATACTTCACTGTTTCAGTCTTTGTTAATTAACTTCTTTGTCATTAAATTAAAGATCTAAATTATATTCTACCAATAACAACCATGGGACAACTGCAATCACTGATGATCATGCAGCCTTTTCTGTGAATTCCCAACTTTTTGTTGTATACCAATCACTGATGACATTTGTTGCGAATGGATTTATTTTACAGAAGAATTTGTGTATTATAATTACTAGTATATGATACAGGTATGGAGAAAAATAATATGTTGTGTTTCTTTCACCTCCAGCATAGATTAACTCCTTCCACTGCCAGGTAACAGGATACTCATACTCTTTATGTCTACACTGGAGTGCTAGCTGAGCTATGGAAGAGGAAGGTTATGTTTTACAGTGAGCTCCAGTGGTATGAGAAGAAAAGTGGCACAAGTAGCAATAGGAGATGAACTTGAAGTGTACAGAGCAAGGTCAGGATTATTCAGACAAATGAAAATTAAAAATAAGAAAACAGGAGGGAATGACAAGGACACTTGGTAGTGTCAGAGTAGCAATTTCCATGTAGAATTTCAATGCAATATATGTTAGTGTTTCTTGAAAGCTATGCTATCTATCATAATGAAACTTCTACCACGTATATAGCAGTCTTTTCTAATTAAAAAACCATAATCAAATTATAAATAAAATTAATAATTTTTGCTCTATTGATATTCCAACAGATACAAAATTTTCAAAACTTTTCATGCATTTTCATTAGGTGCCCTTTTCTCCTATACAGTTAAAGTAACACATTTCAAGCTTTGTAATCACTTTACAAACATGCTATTAAACATAGCTGGTGAACAATTAAGAAATTTTAATCAATAACAGCAATTTGAAAAATAAATAATAATGTACTCCTTATTTTTTAATTTTTATACACGAAAACAATTTTTGAGGATGTGTGTTTGGAGGAATTTAGTAACAGTGACGTCAAAATTAATATAAAAAAAATTATTTGTGGTTGGTTTATTGACACTCGTCACTTACTTTTTCATATATTTATGAGAGACTAGTTTCAAAGGACCTGGCCTCCATTTTCAATCTCTTCCCAACTGGCATCTGTTGTTATCTGCTCTCTCTGGTGGTGGAACTATGAACTTTTTTGTCAAATTATCTACTGGCGGGATTTCAAAGTTCATTACGCGATCCTTATTTTTCCAGATGAATATGTTCTCCCATGTTGTCAATCTATTTTGGTTTATCACTCCTTTTAATAATTTTGGATTTGGATCAATGTCATGGTTTTCATTCCAAAAATGAAATGCTACTGCTGACTTGTCTTCTTGTTTCAATCTGATGTTTCTAAAGTGTTCTTTGACTCTGGTTTTTAAATTTCTTTTTGTTTGACCTATGTAGCATTTTTCACAATTCTTACAATTTATTTGGTATATTCCAGATTTGTTACCTGAAGGAATTTCATCTTTTGTTTTTGAATTTAGTAATTTTAAAATTGAGTATCTATTAGTAGGTGCCAAGATGATATTTTGTTCCTTGAATATCTTTTTAAATTTATTAAATGTTTTTGGATGATATGTGAATGAACTGAATATGCTTAATAAAGAAAAAGAAAGCAACAGCATATTCAGTTCATTCACATATCATCCAAAAACATTTAATAAATTTAAAAAGATATTCAAGGAACAAAATATCATCTTGGCACCTACTAATAGATACTCAATTTTAAAATTACTAAATTCAAAAACAAAAGATGAAATTCCTTCAGGTAACAAATCTGGAATATACCAAATAAATTGTAAGAATTGTGAAAAATGCTACATAGGTCAAACAAAAAGAAATTTAAAAACCAGAGTCAAAGAACACTGTAGAAACATCAGATTGAAACAAGAAGACAAGTCAGCAGTAGCATTTCATTTTTGGAATGAAAACCATGACATTGATCCAAATCCAAAATTATTAAAAGGAGTGATAAACCAAAATAGATTGACAACATGGGAGAACATATTCATCTGGAAAAATAAGGATCGCGTAATGAACTTTGAAATCCCGCCAGTAGATAATTTGACAAAAAAGTTCATAGTTCCACCACCAGAGAGAGCAGATAACAACAGATGCCAGTTGGGAAGAGATTGAAAATGGAGGCCAGGGCCTTTGAAACTAGTCTCTCATAAATATATGAAAAAGTAAGTGACGAGTATCAATAAACCAACCACAAATAATTTTTTTTTATATTAATTTTTGAGGAATTTCATGAAAGTGTAACATATGAAGAAGCTTTCACCAGCTGTTTAGAGTAGTATATTCTGCATATGCACAAAAAAATTCAAAGCTCTATCTATTATAGTTTTCTAGAAAAGTTTAAGAAAAAGCAAGTTACGGGAAATGGCAAAAGAAGATAATGTTGTGTTTTTATGTAACATACTCAAAATTCAAAACATTCCTGCTCCATATTCCTCACCCCAGTTGTCTCAGCATCCTCTCTCCTCCTCTTTTCACCTCTCATCCTAATTCTTGCTTCCTTAGACACTTCCTGCACTTGTTTTTCTGCTTCTTTTACTCTTGATGCATCAATGTTTTCAAAGGCAAAGTCAAAATTAAAACCTGGTTCCAGCCCAATTTTTTTAAATATAGCTCCCCTTTTAGTAGCACTATCGTTAACATATCACAGCATCCATCACACTAAATTTAATAGTTTTACTGCCAACATACACAGATTTTGGAACTCTCCCAGATTAGGTGATTAAAGCTCTTGTTTGGGTTTTGCATACGACCACGTACCCTTTCATATTATTTCTCTTTTCTCTAAGTCTTTTGCCCACTCTTTTTTGTACGTGTCCAACACACTAGCTTTTTCACTTGCACCCCTTGTCTATATACATTGACTTCTTGCACCGTTAGAAAACCTTTGGAGTCCCTATCCCCTATATAATTCTGCTTGTTATAAGCAGAAGAGAAAATGCAGAGTAAAATGGAGGCATGATAACCTGGCTGCCATATTTAAAACCCCATTCAAATATACTTAATTGCCACAAACACACAAAACCTTATAATGTGCATGTTCTCCAAACTATGTAGATTCATATTGAGCAAAAAACCAAAAATGCATTTTAGTTAATTGATGGAAATTAATAATTTCTTTACACTAGCCGTATATAGGCTAAGGTTTTTGATAGATAGAGTCAACATGAAAAATTCAATGTCATGGCCGGGATTTGAACCACATATCTCCAGGTTTCCTTCCAGTCGCTCTAACGGGGAAATATATGAGTCAAATGGAGAATTTAATGTCATGATAGCAGGTTGGCCATGGTGGCTCAGTGGGTTAGAGCGACTGGACGGAAACCAGGAGATACATGGTTCAAATCCCGGCCATGGCATTGAATTTTTCATGTTGACTCTATCTACCAAAAATGCATATTTTCATCCAAAATCACTAGCAAGTGTCCTTAATATTGGGATGCATAATTTTAATGTTACTAATAATAAGAGGAATTGAACAAAATCCAGGCCCACAGGGAATTACAAACAATTTTAGAAAATCTTGTGGAAAAACTTAATAAAATGGATGGTATGGAGCAAAGAATAAGCAATAATTTGGATAAAACTGCCAAGGAAATAAAAGAAGTTGGAAATGAAATCTTGGGAATTAGAAGAGAAGTAGATGAACTGAAATCAAAATCGGGAAGAGCAGGCGAAAGGAGAAGAAGATTCAACATAGCATTTATAGGAGGGAAAGCAAGAAGAGGGATCTGCCCAATGCAGGAAGTATTCCAAATACTAAAAGATAACTTGCAAATAGAATTACAAGGATGGTAGATTGTAGAAGTTTACCGTGTAGGACAAGGAATAGACCAATTATTGCTCAGTTTTTAAACTCAATTAATACATGAAATACTTGAGAAGGCGAAATTGCTGAAAGGAACTAATAAATTTATCAACAAGGATTTAACACCAGCCCAAAGACAGGTGAAAAGAAATTTAATTTGACAGATGATGGAAGCGAGAGTATCAGGGAAAAGAGCATACATAAAAAATTTGCAGTTTGGTTTGAAGGGGCAAATGCAACTTTTGCATGCAAGAGAGATGTATGTAGCAGTAGCCCATATGGCAGGAAATAAATCAGCAAAAAACCAGCAGTAGACAACACACGTGGAGAGACACAGAGTAAAACAACTGCTATGTCAGAAGGTATCAGTTGTATTCCAGATGTTCAGATGGGAGTTGATGAAAGAAGAGATATGAAGCCGGATGTAGACACAACAGAAGCATCAGAGACAGGGGAAAGGAGCTGGATGAAAACCACTGGTAGTAGTAAAGAAGAAGGGGCAGAAGAAAGACAAGGTAGTAGGAGAGGTGGGAGAGATCTGGCAGAAGGGGAAAACAGCATTGTAACCTACCCACATGGAAATATCTTGGTGTTAAATAAGGATAACCTATATTTGAGTTTGATTTATGAGTCACTATGTTTACACTCTAACTTCACTTACTTGTTGTTGTATAATTGAAACGTTTTCAAGATCATTCGATCTCATCCTCAGCTGTTTGGTGACTAAATGAACCTTCCTCTTCTTCCACTACTACGGAGCTCCGATCACTCTGCCATCTGGTGTTAGGGGCACTAAGTTTTAATACTTCATTTAATGCCGGGATTTCAAAATTTATAACTTTATCACAGTTTTTGTTTATGAATATTTTTTCCCAAATATCCAATTCTATGGGTGTACTTATCGCCGACATAGAAATAGCCACACATAACCTAAAAAATGAAAACTTAACCAAAGCCAAAATTGAATGTCTGGATATAATAAAGCAGTTATCCCCAATATACAATAAAACTTACAACAAAACAATAAGAAATTTAAATAGGAAGCCTGTGATATACCTAAAAGCTGACAAAGGTTATTCTCTAGTAATTATGGAGACAGAAGACTATATTCAGAGAGTAAACCTTATGTTAGACAGTCCAGAATATGAAATAATTCCAAAAAATCCATTATCCAAAAGTATCACTTCTGTTAATAAAGCTTTATCAATTACAAAAACATTAAGTACATCTGAAAAATACAACTTAAAATCTTCCAACCCCACACTACCAAGGTTGTACTGTCTGCCAAAAATCCACAAACAAGACAACAGCATGAGACCCATAATCAATGGCATCAATTCACCTACATACCACATTGCAAAGTGGTTAGTAAGAAAATTAAAATCATATGACAAATTTCAAAGTTTGGGAATAAAAAACTCCTTAGAATTGATAAATCACCTACAGAAGTACAACATCCCGGAAAATCACATACTAGTTTCTTTTGACGTTAAGGCACTTTTTACAAGCATTCCAGTAGAAAAAATAACTACATTCCTCAAAAAATGGCTAACCCAGACTACAACGGACCCCAGAGAAATAGATGACATTATCAATCTTACAGATCTATGCATAAGGAATAATTACTTCATGTTTAACCAAAAATTCTACAGACAATCAAAAGGATTAGCTATGGGGAGCCCACTTTCGCCTATTTTAGCAGACCTATACATGAGCTATTTTGAAACACACATAGTAAAGGCCTTCCCACAGATTTATAAATTTTGGCAGAGATATGTTGATGATGTTTTTGCTATCATTCCGGAAAAACTTAGAGAAGATTCTCTAAAATTACTAAACCTGCAAGATAATCACATCCAGTTTACAATGGAAGTAGAAAGAGACAACACCCTACCCTTTCTGGACCTCAAGATAACTAGAAATCGTCATGGTGTAGATTTTGGAATATACAGGAAGCCCACACACATAGATAATTACATAAAGAAAAATGAATACAACCCAGTTTCACATCAACTAGCTGCCTTTAGAAGTCTAATTCACCGGCTATACAACATCCCACTGAGTAAGGATGAATTTTTGAAAGAACAACACATAAAAGACATAGCAGTATTAAATGGATTCAACCCAGCCATCATAAGGAACATGATGAAGAGAAAGGAAAAACTGAAGATAATATCAAAAAATACCACACTCACACCACTTAAAAACACAAATTGGCAATATAGAAAATTCACCTACCATCCATGGGCTTTTAGAAAATTTGAACGAATTTTCAAAAGACTAAACTTAAAACTAGCACCCCAAAACAAATTCAGTCTGAGGAACCTGCTAAATAAACCACTGAAAAATACAATTCCCAACAATTTGAAATCAGGAATTTATCAGATTAATTGTGAAACCTGTGAAAAAAGCTACATAGGAAAAACTAAGAGAAACTTGTTAACCAGGCAAAAAGAACACCAGAGGAACATTAAGCTGAAACAAACAGAAAAATCTGCAGTTTCACACCATTTTTGGACAGAAAACCACAACATTGGCCACAACATTAAACTGTTAAAATCTTTAAGTACACCCATAGAATTGGATATTTGGGAAAAAATATTCATAAACAAAAACCGTGATAAAGTTATAAATTTTGAAATCCCGGCATTAAATGAAGTATTAAAACTTAGTGCCCCTAACACCAGATGGCAGAGTGATCGGAGCTCCGTAGTAGTGGAAGAAGAGGAAGGTTCATTTAGTCACCAAACAGCTGAAGATGAGATCGAATGATCTTGAAAACGTTTCAATTATACAACAAGTAAGTGAAGTTAGAGTGTAAACATAGTGATTCATAAATCAAACTCAAATATGAAGAATACTTCACTGTTAATAATGCTTCTGCTTTTAATATTTAAAGATAAACTAATTCCAGGTGAAGGAATAAAGCTGAGAAGTAAAAAAAGCTCTGGACTTTTTCAGAGTATATATGGACAAGGGGGAGAACAGGATCACAACAGCAGACGGTTAAGAAATTGGGATTCAGGAACTGTGAAGGAATAAAAAATAATCAGTATGGGACTCTTACAGCACTTATTGGGAACTATGGATTATATGGTAGTAGTGGAAAAATGGTTAAAAGACAGTCTTGAAATAAGGGATTTTAATTATGTTCGAAGAAAGGACAAAACATATGCAATGAGAGGGAGACCATCAGGAGGGCTAAGATTTTTTATTAAAAATACTCTTTGTATATCAATAAAGGAAACATGGTCTAGATACAAGTAAGTTCTTTGGGCTATAAAATGCTAGATGACAGTATATTGTAAGTAGGTTTTGTATATAACCCCCTGTTTCCTCACAGTTCCATAACCCACAATTATTTCATCTCTTAGATAAAGTCAGAGAAGTTAAAAGATAAATATAAGAACATATGTAACAGAAAAAAATGAGAATATTAGATGTAGTAAAGATAAGTTAGTTGATAGAGGAAATGAAAAACTTACTGGCTTTTGTAAAGTAAATGTACTTGATATTCTCAATGGCAATTATGGAGAAGATGAACTGCAAGAATACACTTTTATTAATATAATTGGCCAAAGTGTAATAGATTATGTTTTATGCTCAAGTAATATTAGCCACTTGGTGAATAATCTTCAAGTGTAACATAAGTACATAAGTGGTCGTTTTCCATTAATAACAGAGATAAAAATTAAATCACAAAATATACTAAGGACCCAGAAGGGGAAATTAAAACAGCTAAAAGAGAATGTGTTATAGAATTAAGTGGAAGAAAGATTTTAAGACACATTTTCAATATGTTTTAGATTCTGAGATAGCAAGAATATGCCAACATGGAATTGTAGATAACTTGAAATCCTATGGCCCCATGACCTATCCTATGACCCGGCCTGGCCCCAGCGGAGCTACGTGGGTGTACATGACACTGGAATGGCTCCGCACCTAGTGTCGCACAAAAGGGGTAGTGAGGAGGGTCCACTCAACCTTCGCGCCTGAGACCTCCGGAGAGCACACAAGTTGGAAGCTGCGCCGAAACCGTGGGAGAGGTACCACGGAGAGAGGAAAGATCTCTGCTGGTGAGACAGGAGTTGGTAAACCTAAACACTTAAATCTATAAGGGAGCAATAAACCTATTAGAGGAAGAAACTTAAGACTAGGGGTGACAATCGTGGCACATCCAAAATGGGGTGAGAGGGTGACGATGGGGATGATGATTGGCTAGGGTACCCCGGGGTCGCCACACCCGTACTCACAGAACGTGAGCCCCTGGGGGGAACCTGGGAGGACATCGCACAGAGGAGCACCACCTGCAAATCGTACTGGGCCCAATGGGACTCACTGAAGACAAGAGAGGGCGTGCTGTTCCGGGTATGGAAATCGCCTGATGGGAAGACGCAGAAGGAGCAGTTGGTACTTCCCCGAAGTAAGGTCCCAGAAGTCTTGAAGGAAGTGCACACCGGTACTTCAGGACACCTGGGATGTAGCAAATGAATTTTATTAGCAAAGAGTCATTAAAAGTTAGAAATAATTAATACATAGGAAAGGGAATCACAATACTCGAGGGTGTCGTAATCCGACAGACTGTCACCAGTTGCATGATGTCATGAAGATGACGAAGTATTGCATCATTTAGTTCAGGGGAAATCACCGTTGGTTGTTAGTGTCGGTCAGCGTGTACTTCTTGAAGCTTCTGGAAAGATTTTGAACATGTAGCGTAGGGCAGTTAGTATGTGGAATAAACTGGCATGAGACGGACCTAAGTTGCTGGCTGCTGCAAATTGGAGGGAAACACCATGTGCCGCACCTTCGAAGGCCTGAAATATGTAAGACACTAACAGCATTGTACAGGTACCTTCCTTGATTATGTTCTTAGCAATAAATGTAATGAATCCAATTTTTTCTTCTTCAGTGATTTATGTTGTGATTCCATTGTTATTTATGAACCTTCCAGTGCTCTGTATATGAAAGACATGCAAAGCAAGTGACAAACGTTTCCCCCATAATGTAACTTTTCGTTAGCAAAGTAATGTAGGCTCCCCCTTTTAGTGGAAATTAAGAAGGTTATATTATAATACCATGAGTAGTTTAATATCTATATTAGGCAAATTACCCATCAGAAAAGAAAAACTGCCCCAACATATTCATCTCAGAAGTTACAGAAATAACAGGAAAACTTAAGCAGAAAGTACTCGTAGTACAGATAAAATTAGGCATTGTAATTTATACAACCTTGAAAATCTCTGGCTACCAGATAAGCTGGAGCAAGTACTGCTAAATGAGTACAATTATTACTATGTGCAGAGAAATTACCACAGATGCTGTAATATTTGTCTAGTTTGTGAAAATACAAGCAGAAAAAGAAAAAAAGTATCAGTGTATTACGGAGTACTGCTGATTCAAGGGAATGGAATTATCTATGTATTAGATGAATGTACACATTGAAAGATACCTTAGAAATTATCTGAATTGGTAGAACAAAATGTTTCTTTGGGATGCTGATGTTCATAAGAGACAGTACTAAATTCACTGAAAGCAATGAATTCTTAAATAAATGATTTTCAAAATTGTGTTACATGGAGCGGGAAAAAAAGAAATTTCAGAATTCCTGCTTTAAACAAGAATTTGGTTTTGACTATGAATTATTAAAACAGTGTAAAATGACATACGTTTAAAAACATTAAATTGTTTATTATACACGGTGTTCATTTTTATTTGTTATTTTACCACACAAAATTTGACACCATCAATAGCATTGCTGATGGAGCGATGATTCCCCAAGTGGCTTGCAATCATATATGATGTGCTGACAGCAGCTTTGAGGCCTCCCTCTACCAGCAGGTAAATATACTATTTGAGAGGTGGGTCTGCCTGCGTAATATAAAGGTGTGTAATTTTACCTGGTGTGTAGATAAAATAACTGTTTTTTTTTTAAACTATATACTGCAATGCAATGCACTGCAAGGCAAATTATGCAGCCATAAAAGTATACCATGAGGAATACACGAAATGATAAGTCAATGAACACTTATTTCACAATGAACCTCTGCTTTTCTGTTATAGTAGACATACATGCATGTTGTAAACTGTCACATAAAATAGAAATATTTCAATTTGATCTCAATTCTTTTCTATCATTTACATCTCCTCACAATGTAATTCCATTACAAACCAGAAAATTAGCAGAACATGTTCTAGGAATGAAAAATAAATTAGTGTTGCAATATGTAAAAAGTTTTCATCCAAGTCTAAACAAGAAAATATCTCTAGTACATAGTCTTATGTGTCCATTTTATTATATTTCCTTTCTTTCTCCCCTTTAAACACTGTCTGTATTGCAAGAAGGTATTCTTGAGCCTTTTCTTTCATAACATTATTTATTACTTCTAGATTGGGACCAGTCACTTTATAGAGTCCACTGTCTCTCTTTTTTGCGAGTAACTGATCCTGTATCTTGGAAATGTTTGATGCACCTATTGGTTTTAAAAGACATAAGGATACCAACATTAATAGACACTTTAATTAAGCATGAGAATGACCGAAAGAAAAAAATTATATCGTATACTGATAAAACATAAGACCTTTATGTTGCAAACAAAAGTGTGTCAATTTGACAGTACCTCGACACTTTTGACAATATTACGCTCCAAGGAACTTGTCAGAACGCTAGAGAGTGTTGCATAAACTCCTCTATGCAGTGGTTTAAATTATATTTATATGTTGCACCAACTTTAATGCTGATACGAAAGTAGCATTCAACCATGAAGATGCGGTGCTCTGTGTTCGTATCCTGAGGAAGCTGGTTGTATTAGTTATTAGCACAACCACACTCAGAGCACTGTAATTTTCTTACTGTTCCACTAACATTATCGCTTCTTCTCCGTAGAGGGCACTATGATTTCAAGACAGACTCACCAGTCAACTATGGCATCATTCTTGCTTAATCGAAGGGCGGGAAATAAATACAAATTAACACTGTGTATATTAAATGTATAGGTACATGCACTGACATTATCAGCCATATTGTAATGCATTATTCCTTGAATAATATGATGTGAAATGGAAGCAGCAGCAGCAGCAGCAGTGGCAGTGGCAGGGATGACAATGCCTATCACCTTACATAAAAGCATCATGTAATGATAAGTTGTACTTGGAATCACACTGAATTAGAAAGGGGACAATTCATGAATCATAAACAAATGAATAAATAGATTCACATTGTATGAATCACATTCACCAGTTATTAATACTAAAGAAATCCCAGGGCTATTGTTTGCAGACTACCTCATAGTTGAGTCCATATCAAGTGGAGAGCTGTGAAGAGCAATCAAGGCAGCCAATTTTTATTGCAATAAATGGGGTTTGAAAGTGAATGAAAACAAAACCAAGATTATGGTCTTCAAAAAAGGATAGAGGTTACATAAGGATGACAAATGGGAGATTAATAGAAGAGAAATAGAGTTGGTAAGGAGATTTGATTATTTGGGGACAAGATTGAGTTCAAATGGTAGCTGGAAAGAACAAAAAAAAATGTCTGTGGCAAAAGGTAAAATGGCCATGAGGATGACAAAGACCGCCCTGGTAGCGTGGTGGTTGTATGTCTACCTCAAGTTCAAGAGGTCCTGAGTTCGAATCTCGGTCAGGGCGAGTTATCTGGATAAGGTTTTTCCAGGGTTTTCCCTTATTCTGAAAGACGAATGTCTGGTAACTCTAAGCTCTATGGACCCTGAGCTCATTTGAGCTTCATTTCACCCATTCCATTCATCATCCGATATGACTTAACACTGGAGGACGTAAATTACACACACACAAAAGAAGAGGGTGATAAGATCATGCACAGTAAATTACCACATATAAATGTCAAATGGTTGGACAGAATTTATACAGCAGTAGTAGAAAATAGAATGTTACATGGATCAGAGGTATGGGGAGTAGTTGAGACTTGGAGAGACACTAATAGAGTGCATAGAGTGTTTTGTACATATATATTGGGATTACCGATAGCATCACATAATGGGGCAGCACAATTGGAACTGGGCAGGTAGAAAATAGAATGTTACATGGATCAGAGGTATGCGGAGTAGTTGAGACTTGGAGAGACACTAATAGAGTGCATAGATTGTTTTGTACATATATATTGGGATTACCGATAGCATCATCTAATGGGGCAGCACAATTGGAACTGGGCAGGCATTCTACTAAATTTAAAATCTTGTCAAGGGCACTCAAATATTTATACAGAATAGCTAACTTGGAAGATGGCAATATTATTAAAGAATGTTTTTATATTCAAAGGAGATGTAACAGGGAGGGTCTTGGGCACATAAATGAATGACGTGTTGAAGCATTTAGGTATAGGTCATTCTTGGATAAATGCAGAGTATGGGTATAGAGACTTCTGGAAAGAAATTAAGATTAGAAGATACTGACAGACAAGACATTTTTGCCAGTACTAGTGACAAGAGCTCAGAGGTTATAGAGAGAAATAATAAAAACCTGGGGGAGGGAAGGATATATAGACATATGTACTAAGTTAGGGCGAGAAGGTTCGGTTTGGGCGAGAATAGGAGTGAGAAACATGAAAGGTACAGATCAAGAGAGGGAGCTAGATAAATGTCCACTGTGTGGAGAATAGAATGCAGATTTCCATTGTATATTATATTGCAGTCAAACAAAGATATGGAGGGAGCAGGCTTGCATGGGACAATTTGGGGGGCGAAGTAGTAATTAGACAAATTTTGCCAGTAAAAGGGGAAAAGAACAGGAGAAATATAGGGAATTATTTAGGGAAAGTTAAAGAGAGATGGCTAAGAACAATTAAGAGAAAAATGTAGAGTAGGATAGGTGCAATGACAAAATGTGTAAAAAGGAGTAGAGGGCCTCCAATACACAAAAACCTAAGGTTAACAGTATGGGGACTGAATTATTATTCAATGGCAAGCAACATGGTAGGATTTTCAGGATTTAGGAATATATGGCGCTTTCCAGTATGGATTTTATAATTGTAATCTTGATTTTGTACTTCTATTTGATGATGTAAAAGGAAAGATTAGAAATAAATTACAAATTGTATGAATCAGTTACTGAAAAGCAATCACTCGACCCAACTTCATGTGTTACACAAGCAGGTAAATAATTAACTCCAAATGAACCAGGAACCCTTATGATATTTGACATTTGTACATGGAAAATGTGGAGCAAGAAGAGTTATTTTTTTCAGTTTTTTTTTTTAAAAAGATAATATGCTTAAAACATAAATCATAAAATTAATAGACTTTTTAGCCAGCTGTATATATCATTTGAAACAAAACATAATATACAAAGAGCTTTCAGATAGGTTATTTGCTCAGTCTCCACCATGAAAGGACTGGAACAATTTGTATTTAAACATGACTAGGAGGGTGCTAATTCTGATACTTCACTACTTAGTTACAGATCGAGCACTACCATATAATATACTTTAAAAGGGACATGCATATTTTTTGTCATAAAATATATAAAAAATTTTAAATTTAACATAGTGATGGTCAAATTATGATAAAAATTATTGAATCTGATGTGGACTGACTCAAATAAAATGCCGAACAGAATCAAAATACGCTGCACTTGGGAAGCTTCTAAATTATTAAATTTTAGATGAGTCGCATTTCTTACAGTTGAATCTCGAAGCTTCTAAATGTTTGCAGATACATTTCAGTCCTACATTAGGTGTAATAAAACAGGAAAGGTGATGTGTTGCACTTAGTCTTATTAAATAAAAGTAAATTAAAAAAATAAAAGAGAAAGAAAAGAAAATATAGTTGAAGAGAAATTACCATTCGCTGTGAAACAGCACAATCTCCTGGTTTTCCGCTCACATCATTTATTACTTGTTGGTGCTGATGCTTGTAGAATAGCACAGTTTTGAAATTCATATAGGCCCAAGCATGCCATGCTTTATACCATGTCGCATCATGATCTGTGGCTGCAGCATAATACTGAAGAACAGCCGGGATTGAATGTTCATTTATACCTTGAAGGCTCTCTTGCCACTGCCCTAGTTTTAAATAACACCTATAGAAGTAAACAAAGCATCATTTAGTATTTATCATTAACTTCCTCTGTATGAAAAACATAAATGAAAAATAAAGTTATGCCAAGTTAGTGTTAAGTACAGCACAGACTATAATGCATAATATAAATACAAATATTTATCTGGAAAAGGTCAAGGTCATGGTCCTGGCAGTGGTGGTAGGGCTTTAGGGCACTCAAATACTAAGGAAGAGCCAAAGCATACAGTGTAAAATGCAAACACAGAAGAAACTCTGAAAGTTAAAGCTAGGGATTCAAATGAGTAAAAATGTGGTGTACCGACTAAGGCACACCACAATGAGCACAAAAAGGTGCAGGTTTGGAATATAAAAGATGACTATGGCTAAAAAGCAGTGCTCAATATGCAATCTTACTAACATAACTTCACGATGACAGGAACACAAGGAAGATTACCAGATAAAAGGGAGGGATTTAACCTCCCAAAGTTTGTCCAGGCATCACCCCTCTGCAATAGAATAAAATTGCATAAAGCGCATCTAAAATACTCAGAAGGGACACAAGAGCTGAAACATTTATCATGTAGCTCCATGTGTCAAGTAACCCACACCAAGAACATGCTAATACCATCATTTGCAAGCGAGTGAAGGTTATCATGGACACACTGCAATGGATGATAACTATACAGAGACATAATGCTCTGAAGTGAACTCAAAGCAATCTGAACAAACCGCTCATAGCTGCACAGCAGTGAATAGGTAAAACAGCTTGGCATATACCAAAAAGCTCAGGTGCAATAATCGACCACTGCTGTAAAAGACGAAGTATAGAACTCTGGTGATCATGAAGAAAGGCACATCATACTCTTCGGTCTTCCTTCCAGCGTCAGTGAATATGAAACTGTGGTGAGCAAACCATACTTCAAGTTCTAAGATGTTCAAGCGAATAGACGATGCCAGGTTGGTGGACTTCGGGATGGACAGTAGGTTAGATCGACAGGATCTGAGGGCAGCTACGGAGGAAAGCGTGCTTCCCCACGGGCAAAATGACCTCCAACAGTCGAAGGGTTGAGCGAAACTGAACCTAGGAGGGAGCACAGCCGGGAAGCTTGTTGAGTACTGGTGATGCAATGAATTGTTAAAAAATGAACTAAAAGACAGATGTCCCGGAAGACTACATGTCTGCAAGCGTAACTACAAAGAATCACGCAGCTAAGAAAGTGAACGCTTAGTAGCTTCCGCACTCAGGCTGATTGGAAAGGAACATATCTCAACCTAATGCCACTGTGATGTATAGGATTGAGACGATTTAAAATAGATGGGCGAGCTGAAGAATATAGAATACACCATCGTCAAGTATCGAGGGGACCGAGAGCGATCAAGTTATATAAGGACAGTCTGGTCAGGATCCTATGGAATGCCACCTAAAACGCGTAAAATATAAGGGGATTTGAAGTAAAGTTTCTTCCGGGCTTGTAGGTCGTGATCAAAAAATAGGAATTGCACTTCACATTTTTGCTCAAATCTGTGTTGAGCATCATCAGAGGACTCAATGAAGACGGAGATGCACTGATTGACTTTCCCATTTAACAGGCTAACCAATTACGTGCTACTACAATTTATTTTTTATTTTTAATGTTTTTGTTTGAAGTTTTTCTAATTTACTGTCCTTAAGCACATCTAGAGGCTCCCTTTGGCCACCGAGAACAGCATAAGGTTACATTTTTCAGTTTTTTCCCTGTGTTGCACTGCAACTTTTTTTTTTTTTTCACTCACACGCACTTCTACGCAGGTCATGTGTTGCATGTTCCTTACTCGCACACTCACAATGACAATGAATACTTACATACACTATTTACACTATGTACAGTTAAGATGGTGCTGTTTTCCTGCACGGCTCAGGGAAGTGTTTTCTCCTTTTGGGTATTAGCGCCGCGGTTGATACGTGGATGTGTGCGAGTGGGGGAGGGGGTTAATACATCCTAATTATTTTGTATTTTCGATGCTTTGGCTCTCCACTGTCAATGTTGAAATTCAACTGCTGGTTTTGTTGTGGTCGGATGCTTGTCCACACCGAC
The DNA here is from genome assembly GCA_030765055.1 of Mantis religiosa. NCBI lineage: Eukaryota > Metazoa > Arthropoda > Insecta > Mantodea > Mantidae > Mantis > Mantis religiosa. Next base: position 183,669,453 of record CM060950.1, read on the forward strand.
ATAGTTGTGCTGCTTGCTGCTGCTCCAGTTATCATTTTGTTTTCTTGGTGGAGGGTAATATTGTTTGTTAGAAGTGGTGGGCCGATGATTTTATGAAGAGCTATGTTCTGGACAGTCTTTAATTTTTTTGAGAGTGGTCTTCGCCGCGTGATTCCAGGCCACAAATGTAGAGGATTGAAAGGCTTACAGTGTTTACACAGTATTACACAGATAAAATGGCCTGACGCCAGTACAAGGGGCTGGCTAACAGGTTTAATATCTACATCTTTTATATTTTGTTACATTTGTACACTGTTAGAGCAGGGTATGCATTAAAAACCCATTCGGTGGCCTGTTGTTTAGCATGGAGAACAGTTTTAGTTGGTTATTTTCTGCATGCATATATACAGTTTCTCAGCTTTTTTTTGGTCATTAATTACAAATATTTACACATGCGCTTATTTCGTGCATGCATTCCAACACATGTGCGCATGCGCTTTGGTATTCCCTGTAGGTCCTAAAGATACATACTGTGTTCAATTACAATATATAAAACTCGTGCAGTTAGACTGTGTGGCAGCTTGGAGCTTTCCTGGTATCCAAGGTGCCGGTATACTGCTGGAGTAACATGAGGCCGTGTGCCAGGGGATAATGGGCACGCAGAATTGGCAAGCCTTTGGCGTTTAAAAAATGGTAATTCTGGCTTGTCTGCGATTTAGAGGCTCGCCTCTCCCGATGTTGTCAATGACAGTGTTGGTGTGTGGCGTGATGTACGTCAAGGTGAAAGACACCCGTTTTAGAATGGCCTCTCGGAAGGTGGGAAGGAGGTTGATTTCTTGGAGGATAGTGACGTTTGTGGTAAGCAGGGAGACGGATAGGATTTTTCATGGGGAAAGGTTTTGGATGGTTTGAAGGTATTGGAGGGACTGAAAGGCAGTCAATGATTACAGTTTTTATTTATAATAAGGTTGGCCTGGTGCCGATACATGGGGTATGGCTTACAGTCTTTATATTTACATGGCTTTATATACTGTTATATGTGTACAATGACTGATTGCAGGGTTTGTATGAAAATCCATTCGGCGGCCCATCTTCCGCCATCGAGAACAGTTTTACTTTTCTTCACAAATTCATGTTTTCTTTTTCGGTCTTAAACAACTATTTGCAAATGTGCTTATTTCGCGCACATTCACTCGCTCACACAAATGCAAGCACTCTTGATCACTGTCAACCCACCACAAAAAGGCAACCGAAGCCTGAGGAGCGAGAGGCGCTTGAACTGTTTATGTGCTCTGATAGTGGATCTGTTTACCATGAAATGGGTGTAAGAATGAGAGTGCATATGAGTCACCCATGCTGTCAGATTTAATGTTTGTTTCAGTAACTGCAGTGATAGTTATTATGCATGGATAGTATGTGACAACACTGTGTATTTTAAAAGAACCTAACATCCTTATCATATCCAGACGGTGAGCATAAACATCATGCGGCCAGCAAAAGTGATTACGTTACAAATTCTTCTAACCTGCTTTCTTTTGTTGGGCAGACAGTACATTATTTATACTTTACACATGTTGTGCAGTTAGAATGTGCGAAAATTTGGAGCCTTTGTTGCATCTATGGTGTCATGTGCGGGGTCTCCACCAGAGTGTCGTGGGGCCGTGGGCCAGGGCATACAGGGTGCGCCCGCTTTCCCTACATCTGATACATGAATTAAAGATGGGGCACCAGTGGAATGAGACGCCGGAGGAAACTGGAGTAACCGGAGAAAACCCGAACCAGCATCATGTTGTCCACCATAAATTTCACAAGCGATCCCCTGGGATCGAATCCAGGATTGGCGAACCGATAGCAATCAGAGAATTTTTATTCTTGCACATTTGCAATGTCACAGCTCGGCTCTCCCAATGTTGTTTATGGCAAGGTTAATGTGTTGCCGAATGCAGAAAAAGATCCGTTTGAGAACAGCCTCTTGTACGGTGATGGAGCTGGTTTCTTTGTGAACAGCTGCGTTTGTGGTAAGGAAGGGGAGATTAGGATTTGTCTTAGGGATGGTTTGGAGGTAATGGGCGGTGTCGGGGTTATAGCCCAGGCCACACAAGCGTACAGGACAGGCAGTCAGTCTGCTGAATATACTTGTATTTATACATATTCAATGCGTACTGCCCCCTTGTGCATCACTGGATGACGGGCATCCCATCTCAATTGTTCACAGCTGTGCCATTCTTTCCTTCGCTGCTCATTGGTGGGTTGTTTGGTGGTTTGCAGGTATTCTAGTTCTGAACCTATTAACTAGGTGGGCATGCAGAATAAACCTTCGGGTAGTGTACAGCCTGTCAACACCATGGACGAATGGTACAATTGCTGGTGCATGTCCGACTTCCTCACGGAACCCCCGGCTATTACATGCGGATGACGTCATCATAATGGAGCGTAACAAAAACGTTGACTATTGTTTCCCTCCGCTATAACGCCAGCTTCTGAGCTGTCGGCCACTAGAGTGAATGGTGGAGGATGGCCCAGGGAAGAACACAGCTCTCCTCCTAGCGAAGATCCGTCGCTGTCAATCACAGCGGTCACTGAGGTTGCGGCACAGGCAAATCCCCAGAGTTACCTCTGCCAAATACCTCAGTGTCCTCCTTCATCGCGGGCTGACATTCACTCCTCACATCAGAGACAAGGTCGGACTTGGACGTGCCCCACTTAGGCAGTTGTAATTTTCAAACCGCTCCTCTAAAGGGCGATCATCCCGTTCCTGATCCTGTATGGTTGTGAAATCTGGAGATCAGCGGCACAAAGCACCATTTGCAGACTGTGCAGAACAGGGCGCTAAGGATGATCTATGATACTGGGCACAGATTCCCTTCTCACATTCTACACACCCACTCTGGTCTCCCATTTCGCACGGTTCACAATAAACTCGAATTCCATACCAACCAGCTGGTGAATACCCTTGGTCGCTACAACTATAAAGCACCACATAGGAGGAAGAACTACCAACTGCCAGGGGGCACCATGGGAAACGTTGCATTGAACAGGGTCAACACTTCCCAGGTGTACCCTACCCAGGAACAGAAATGAGCCTGGTAATACACAAACCAACCCATACTCATACCTCCTCTGGCAGATTGGAGGTCTGTTCCCCGGCTACCACCAAGCGGGCAGGGCCAGGTGCAGATGACATTGGGCGTGGTAATCCAGTGGAAGGTTGACCGCACACCGACAAAGGCTAGAGAAACCCATGTTCACGAACAAAAGCTTGTAACACAAGATAAACATTTCAAACCGCCCAGATAAAGCCGCACTAAGGGGCTACATGCTGAGGCTTTAAAAAAACGGGCTCAGATGAATCCGAGCGACTCGCTCTTGATTGCTGAATTGTATCCACGTCTTGTGTAATTTGCTCATCTCTGTTTAATGGCTGACATTCGCGTTATGCTTATATAATATTGTCTTACAATACAATCCAGCATGAAATTTCTCCAAGGAACTGATAAGTACCGTGTCTCAAGTAAATGTAATGGCTTCTTTGAAGCTCATATTCTGGCACTGCTGATTTTTCAGCGTACCCCAACCTGAAGTGGTGTTCGTGATCTTTTAATCTTGTTCTTAAACTATTTATTTATGGTTGGCTCTGCCTATGTGGACCTAACCACATCTATAGGCTATCAGTACCTGCCGAAATGAGCAGGGGGGGGGGCTGTTCATACTTCGGATATCTTAAATACTCTTATTCTCTGGTTGGGATTGTAGACAGTTTTGATGTGCATTTGGCGAACAGTTTCCCTATGATGATGATGATGATGATGATGATGATGATGATGATGATGATGATGATGATTTATTTATTTATATTTAAGGGCACTCAGCTCCATCGTCAGCAGCGCCCGAATCCAAAAACTGTATTTTAGCTTTACTACAACTTTCCTTTGACTTTATCTTAACTTTACTTTAACTTTGCTTTGGCTTTACTCTGGCTCCGCTTTGGCTTTGCTTTAGCAACATTTTGGCTATGTGGTCTGATTTTGTAAGTAATGTAGAAAAGCAATACCGGGAAGGAGCAGCATGCTCTTGCTCTCTTTGCACCATTCTGCGGCAAACTGCACATTGATTTCTTCCTTCCTATAACCATTTGCTATTAAGAAGTTGCATTTCCTGTTCCAGTTGGTGTGGATCACATATTATAGTGGCTCATTTAGTATGTGTCCTGATTGTCCAACTTTTTGTCTTGGTGATTTGAAGACCTCTTCAGATATCGGTCTGCATGTGTCTATTTTTGGTACATGCTGAATTCTAATGTCAAATTTTCTTCTCTGGTGACCATCACATCCTGGAAAGATATCCTTCATTCTGCTACATTTCTATAGTGAGCTGTATTTTCTTATGTCGTTCAGGTGTTTCAGGAACTCTTGTAACATCGTCCACATATCTGCAACACACTTTTGGCTTGTAATTAGCTGATTCCAAAGACAGATGAACGAATATTTGAGTTTGATTTATGAGTCACTATGTTTACACTCAACTTCACTTACTTGTTGTATAATTGAAACGTTTTCAAGATCATTTGATCTCATCCTCAGCTGTTTGGTGACTAAATGAACATTCCTCTTCTTCCACTACTACGGAGCTCCGATCACTCTGCCATCTGGTGTTGGGGCACTAAGTTTTAATACTTCATTTAATGCCGGGATTTCAAAATTTCTAACTTTATCATGGTTTTTGTTTATGAATATTTTATCCCAAATATCCAGTTCTATGGGTGTACTTAAAGATTTTAACAGTTTAATGTTGTGGCCAATGTTGTGGTTTTCTGTCCAAAAATGGTGTGAAACTGCAGATTTTTCTGCATTTAGTCACCAAATAGCTGAGGATGAGATCGAATGATCTTGAAAACGTTTCAATTATACAACAAGTAAGTGAAGTTGAGTGTAAACATAGTGACTCATAAATCAAATTCAAATATGAAGAATACTTCACAGTTAATAATGCTTCTGCTTTTAATATTTAAGATGAACGAATATTTCATACAGAAATTTGCAACTGTGGGGTTGAGAGGACTACCCACAGTGATGCCATCTGTGGGGTGATATACACCAAATAAAGTAACTGGTTCAACTATAATTATTTATTGATAACCAGCACTTAAGATGTACACATTACGCACGCTTGTAACTGTTTGTATCTGTTGCTATAGTGGCGATCATCTATATCAATTGCGTGCAGTGCTGGCCTCACGGTGTGGTGGAGACAGTGCGTAGTACGGGCTCCCGCTACAGCATCCTCCAGGGCAGTATAGTAGGTTATGTCCAAAAATAATCGGGAAACCTCTTCCAAATATCAGTTTTGAAGCACAGTGTAAATTTGAATACATTAAGAATAGCCTATTTTGCAAATTTTCAATCATTAATTTCTTATGATATAATAGTATGGGGAAATAGTAGTAGCATTATCAAAGTATTTAGAATCCAAAAAAGGGTAATTAGAATTATGATGAATTTAAAGAGAACAGATAGTTGTAAGCGATGGTTCAAAAAATTAGGCATATTGTCATTACCAAGCATTTACCTTTTAGAAATAATAGTACAGGTTAAAACGAACTAAGATACATTTCAAAAAAGTAATGATATTCATGACCATAACACGTGAAATAGTTCAAACTTACATGTCACCTATCATAAAAAAAAAAGTATGAGCACAGTTTTAAATTCAACGGAATTCATATCTACAATAAACTGCCAACTGAAATAAAAAACATTGAGTCCTTCACAAAGTTTAAAAACACATCAAAGAAGTATTGGTTACAAAAGTGTTACTACTCAGTAGAAGAGTATTTAAATGACAAAGGGTAGGAATAAAAGGAATGCAAATTTTAGTTATTGATTTGGTTATTATGCTTAACAACTTATTGTAATTCTTGTTTTTTGTTACTATTTTTTGTGTAGTTAGTAATTTGACAATTCCACATCATGAGTTGTATGATTTACGGATGCAATAAATGAATATGAATATGAACGTCCCGACCGTGTTGTGGGTGCAGAATCTGCAGTCGTATGCTCGGTAGGCCCCTCGGTAGGCAGCTGTCATTTTGCTGTGCATCAGCTCTTGGTTCAGCCGTTTCATCTGCAAAGAGGTAGGCAGGTTTTACTCTATCGATGCGGACAAGAACTAGCCTATTGTGAATCTGCAATATGATCTTGTCGTCCCGTTGCAAGATGCGGTGAGAACCGGAGCACGGTAGATGAAGGGAACCTTGTACGCTATCACGCAAGAATACATGGGTACAACTAGCCAAGTTCTTGAATATGGACGAGTGTTGACTGTGGCGTGGTGGTAGTACCGGACACAGACATTCCATCTGCCGATGGAGCTTAACCACGAAATCAGGAGCATCTTTACAGTGTTGATTGTTCGTGGCGCACAGTAGCTCTCCAGGAAGCCGAATGGGCTTCCTGTACACCAGCTCTTCTTATGAGGTGCCAAGATTTTCCTTGATGGCACTGCTTATACCCTATAGGACAATTGGTAGTGCCTGAATCCAGGACATGCCGGGATGGCACATTATGGTTGCCTTGAGTCGGCGATGGAAACGTTTCACCATACCATTAGAACATGGAATGATAACTAGTGGTGCGTGACCTGGAGCTGCCAGTCACGATCTCTAAGTTTTTGAAGAGCCGAGATTCGAATTGGCAGCCTTGGTCATTGGTGATGCAGGCTGGCGATCGAAAGCGGGAGATCCACATGCAACAGAAGCTTCTGTGACGTCCTCAGCTGTGATGAGCTCTAATGGCCAAACCTCTGGCCAGCGATAGTACCTGTCTACTATGGTTAGGCAGTACCGGAACGCTCCTACAGGAGGAAGAGATCCGATGATGTCAAAATGCACGTGCTGGAACCTAGCAGATGACATGTCAAAGTTGTTAATTGGAGCTGAGACATGACGATTGATCTTGCTGCGCTGACATTTCTGACAAGCTCGTGCCCATGTGCAGCAGTCTTTCTGAATATTGAAACATAAGAATCGGTCTGATACCATTCGAACGGTAGCCCTGATACCAGGATGGCTGAGTCCATGGAGCAAGTCAAAAACTTGTCTTCGATATGGTTACGTGATGAAGGGCCTTGGTTGTGATGTAGTTGTATCGTAGAAGAGTAAGATGTCCGTTCCTGGAACCTGGATGTGCTGCAGATGAAGTGCTAAATCGCTGTTTAAGATCTGATGGAGTTCTGCGTCCTTGTTTTGTGATTGTGTGAGTGTGGAGAAATCCAAAGTTTGATTTGAAATTGCAACTCGCAAGAACACGGCAGTGGTAAGTACAGTCAATGTGTTTGATGTGTGTAGCGAACTGTGCAAAGAACGACAGCTGGTTGAGTTGCACAGGAGGAAGTTTGTCACGATGATGCTGGAAAGCGTAAATTAGAGGCTTGTGGTCAGTGTAGATGGTGCAGTGATTGGCTTCTAGAATGTGTCTGAAGTGTTGCACAACTTCATACACCGGGAGCAGCTCGCGATAGTAGGCAGGCCATTCAGTGTGCTTTGGAGTTAACTTTTTGGAAAAAATGCCAGTGGTTCCCAATTATCTCCTTGTCGCTGCTGAAGTGTGGTACTAGGGCTATATTAGAGGCATCGGTGAACAATTATAGAGGTGCTGCAGGGTCTAGATGTGGCAAAAGAGTGACTTGGGATCGTGCTACTTTGCAGTAGTAAAACCATTACTTTAGAAACTGATACTTTAAGATTAGAGATACCTGTATGAAGCGGAGCTTAATGTTCGGAAGCCGATGGCATAAAACCGACGATAGAAATTGATCATTTCCAAGAATCGTCTGAGGTCCCGTGCAGTCTTTGGTAGGGGAAGTTCTGCAGCGCTGTGATGTGGTCAGACAAAGGACGTGTATCTTTGGCTGAAACCTCATATCGTAGGAACTTCACTCTAGCAGCTTCTAGAATGCTTTTTCGAATGTTGATTAAGATGCCGTAATCAGAGAGCCGGCAAAAGAGTTCTCAGATGGTGTTCTTGCTCTTCAGTGTATTTGGAGAAGACCAATATGTCGTCGTTACATGGGAAAGTAAAATCAAGGCCAGTCAGTACTTCATCTATGAACCTTTGGAAGGTTTGTCCAGCGTTTCACAGTCCAAAAGACATATGGAAAATCCAAGAGCCCGAACGGCGTAATGATCACATTTTTTATATATCACTGGGATTGACAGGAATTTGTCAATTGAAAATAGTCTCCACACGGGTGCCAACCTTCTTCCTTCTTTGGTACTAGATGGAGTGGCAAGGCCCATGGTACCTCTGAGCGTCGTGCACATGACATCGAATTCGTTCTTCGCAATGCGAAGGCGATCTGTGCAAGGCATGAGAGTGTCTGCATGAGAGTGCTGGTCTTGGTGTAGCCGGAAATGCTCTGTGTTGTGGCGTACCTCTCTAGGCATTCCGGCCGGTCGGGTTATATCACGAAACTTGGTCAGGATGTTGTGGTAAACCGACAGGACGCTTATGGATTTCACACTGGGTTGTACCATGGATGCTGAGCGAGCGGTTATGGATAGAACTGTGACACTGTCGACTAAGCGCCTGTTGTAACAGTCAGGAAGAAGATGTCATAGGAGAGAAAGCCTGACCCGATAATCGGAATAGTAACGTTAGCGATGACAAATTTTCTAGAGAAATCTCGTCGGAGTCCAAGGACCAGCTTTAAACTCAAGACGCCGTAAGTGCAGATGTTGGAGTTCTTGGCTGCAACGAGTTCGTAGTCCGTTTGCTGGCGACAGCCTTTAAACACGTGTCGAGGGAAACAGCACAAGTGGGACCCGATGTCTACAAGAAATTTGCGGCTCGTGCTACGGAATGTGAAAAAGAGGCAGCTTTCACTTCTGGGGCAATCATTCATCGCCATTAGAGGTTTACCATTTGAGTATGGCGGGAAGTTGCAAGAAGAAACACAGTTCTGGCCTTTATCGCAGAAGCGTCAATGGTACCAACAAGTCTCACCATTGTCATTAGTAGTAGGTGATATCTGCCTGTTCTGGGAGCAATGTTGCCAGCCTCTTGAACGGGATCGGGACCAAAGCGATTATTGTAAAGCGGCCATATGTTGGGTTAATTCAGTGTTTCTCAAAGTGTGGTCTGCGGATGCCCGGGGGTCTGCGAGGGGTCTCTTAAGTTATACTAATTAAAACTATAGAAAACATAGAATTTTATTTACTGAGTCACTTATCTGCTTGGTGCCGAACTACACACGTTTTACTTAACATTTTTATGCAGCTGTGTAGTAACGATGTAACGCAGCTGAGAGGTGCAATCAACGTAACCAATGGGAGCGTGTAGTGCTGCGTTATAATAGCAGCGACGCAACCGTACTGAGCGTGCGAAGTTAGCTGTGGTGCGAGTGAAGTCAGCCTAGTCTACGCGCGGAGGTCTGAGTCAGCACTGTCATTGCACCAGCTGCACATACTCATGCACAACAACAAACCAGTCGTTTTCGCTGTGTTGAAGTCAGTGATGATAGTGTTTGATTGTCCTGACAGTTTGTAATTGTGAATCGTGAGAATTTATTCCCGTCGTTCACCATGAATAGTTGGTTACAAACTGGATCAGTTAAATGTAAGCCTACAATAACTGGCGATCCAGAGGCAAGTTGTAGTAGTTAGCCTATTAGTTTAACTAGTTGCTGTTCTGCCGATATCAGAAATGTAAAATGGCGACAATACAGTGAAAAATATTTAAGTTTCGGATTTGTTCGAGCTGGAACTGAAGATGAACATAAACCTTAATGTGTTTTGTGTTATGATGTACTGTCCAATGATGCAATGAAGCCTGCTAAACTGCAAAGATATTTTAGAGACAAAACATCCAAAATGCATTGGTAAGACCCTTGATTATTTTCAAATAAAAAGTAAAGAGGTGAAAATGAGTAAATCTAGGATAGAAAAACAATTTCTACTGGAACTAGTAGTGAAAAAGCAACACTAGCTTCCTATGAAGTAGCGCTATTCATTGCTAAAACTGGCAAGACTTATAACATTGCAGAGGAATTAATATTGCCAGCAGCTAAAAAGATGTGTAGCATAATGATTGGTGACTCAGTTTCCAAAGAGCTGAACACAGTCCCGCTATCAAATGATTCAGTTAAATGCAGAATAGTTGATATGTCTCAAAATGTCCTGGACCAGCTAATTATGGTGTAAAGTCAACAACAATGTATGCTTTACAACTTGATGAAAGTACTGATTTCCCTGACAAGTCTCATTTGTTAGCTTTCGCACATTACAAACATGAGAAAGAGCTTGGTGAAGACCTATTGTTTAGGGAAGTCTTGCATAACACTGCTGAGGATGTCTTTAAGACACTTGATGAATTTATTTCATTGCAACATCATGAGTGGAAAGTTTGTGTAGGCATAAGCATTGACAGAGCCACAGCAATGTCTGGACACAACACTGGATTGAAAGCTCGATTTCAAGAGGTCAACCCTGAGATTAAGTGGACTCCTTGCTCGATACATAGAGAGGTGTTGGCTGTCAAACAATTCCGTCAGATTTGTGGGAAACATTAGAAGAGTTGGTTAAAATTGTGAACTACATTAAAGCTCGTCCTCTTAACTCACAGATATTCAAGAAATTATGTGAAGAATTGGGAAGCAAACATAAACAACTGTTCTTGCACACAGACATTTGCTGGCTTTCTTATGGATATGTTCTTTTGCAATTTTTTGAATTATGTGATGAAGTGAGGCTATTTTTTTAAGACAGCAGCACGAAAAGTTTCTCCTCAGCGAATGACTATGTGACTTTGAATGGTTGTGCAAAGTGGCATATCTAGCTAGTATCTTCTCACACTTAAATGAACCAAATCGAAAATTTCAAGGACCAAAACCAGATATTTTCATGGTTCATGAGAAAATTGAAGCAATGATAGGAAAACTTCAAGTGTGGAAAGGTCGTGTAAAAAAGAAATCCATAGGGTCCTTTCCTATTTTGGGACAATTTCTGACTTCATCAGAAGAAACTTTGACTAAAAATATTGAAGAAACCATAGTAGAAAACCTGAATGGCCTATCAAAAACTTTGAGGAAGTACTTTCCAGCCCCAGCAGATAATCAGAATGAGTGGATCAAGTATCCTTTCTAGAAAAAAGACATAGGCAGCATTGATAGCCTTTCAGAAAAAGAACAGGACCAACTAATAGAGTTATTTAACAGCAAAGGATGGAAGGTTGTATACCAAGAAAATGAACTTGCAAAATTTTGGTTTCTGGCACAGAGTGAATTTAATGAACTTACTAACAAAGCACTTAAGTATATTGTGCCCTTCCCAACCACATATCTGTGCGAGCAAACATTTTCAGTGCTGTGCAACAAGCCATTGAAGAGAAACGACTTGCCAATGTAGAAACTGACTTAAGAGTAAACATCACCAACATTAAATCCAGCTTAATTGAGCTTATTCAATCAAAAAAACAGTTGCATTGTTCATATTAATACATTCCAATGAACAAAGTTTCAAGTTTTTTCCACATAAACTGATTTTTTTAGTAATCCAATACTAACTTTGTTGAAATGGTCAACTGGTGGATTCAGAACATTATGAATAACTTTTTTATATGTATAAAAATGGTTTCTTTAGATGGAAAATAAATTCATTTTTATAACATGTTGTGCCTAATGTTATTAATCCTTGGGTAATCCAAAGACTGTGGTATTTCTAATTTTTACTGATGTAAGACTAAAGTTAAATAAAAACCTAGTTAGGCAAGCTTGTATAAAATTTACTTCAAAGTGAAAAAAAAATATATATAGTTATACAATTTAAAAATATATATTTTTTATTTAAAATACATTTTAAACAGAAGCTTATTTTATTTAGTTTACCTTTAATTTTTTAATTTCTTGTTAACTAAATTTAAAACTAAATATACAAGCAGATATCATCAATTATACATACAGTAATAATTTAAATTTCAATTATAAAATTCAACCAAAAGTCATTCATAAAATTGAGTAGCCAAACTATGGGGGTCCGCAAACAAGTTGTTAGATGATAAGGGGGTCTTTGAAGCAGAAGAGTTTGATAAACACTAGGTTAATTGATTCAAATGTTTGGATAGCTCGCTTATTTTGCTGTTTATATTTCCCCAATTTACAGCAGAAATGGTGGAGTGGAGGGGTGACGGTGCCACTTCCAGTATGTTATCTTCCAAGGTGATGACTTGTCCAACGGAATTTCCGTTTGTATTTGTAGAATAGCCTGTACTTGCATAGGAGGAAGCTGAATCCATAGCTGTTTCAGGAGATTGTCCTGGATTTGAACAGTTCCGACTAATGAGCGGAGATGACGGAGGAACTGGTAAGGTTTTCTGTCCCCAAATTCTTCTTCCATAAGGAGTTGCTGCAGTCGCTGTTCCTCAGATGGTGATAGTCAATGGATGAGTTCAGTTTTTAAACAAATACACATCTTAAAATGGAGGATTGATAATGATATCCTCTAGCTCTGCAGCAAAACGGCTGCCCAACTGTGAAACTATATCTGCATATTTTGTGGCATCTTGTATTATACCAGCGACACTGAACTGGGATTCTGCTTGGGTGAACTAGAGTGCAGGTTTGTCTGGCCAGAAAACCGGTAATTTTATACTGACATGGTTCAGTGTTGCACTGAACTGTGATTGTAATGGTTCAGATGAAGCGAGCGCTTGCTGTTGTAATTGCGGCTGAAGATGATTTTGTTGCTGGGGTTGTCCTATAGCGCATCTCACGCTTAGAAGACAGTACAGGTCTTATGGGGTGCCCTGTTGCCACATGTACTATATGTACAATTGCAACTTCAGCCATGGCAGCAACTGGCTTGCCGGTTTGATATTGTGTTGTAAATGATATATCATTAATACAGAACTATCTACATTGCTATTAAATTCTATTTTAAGAGATTCAATTGTTGAGAGCATGCATTTTAATTTTTACTCCTCCTTTTACTTGTTACTTTACTTGTTCAAAACATGATTTTGCAGACAAAAATAAATAAATATTACAACAAACCAAATGGAGGCATGCAATGATAAAAGCTTTAAATATGCTTTAAATATGTCTTGTTACTTTTATGCTTCTTCTCTGTCATCTGATAAGGGTGCAATTCCTTCAATTTCGTCGTCCATTAGCCTAGACGACAAATCTGATATCTTCTCTTTCTATTAGTATACACTTGTTACCACTTCTTTCATATTCAAACCCCAAATGGTATAGGAACCAATTCAAAGTGGCCCTTGAGAAATTAGGTAGGGTCATCACCCTTGTCGTTTACCCTTGCCAAAACTAGATTCAACGTAGGTGGAATGATTTCAAGCAGCTGCTTAACAGCATTTTTATTTATCTACCTCCTCAGGACACGGAACTATCAATATTCTTATTGTTTGAATATTTACTAGAATGTCCAATACATTAAAACGGATTGAAACATAAAATATCATGATGCTTCCTAAATTAATGATATATCCTGTAAAATGCATGGGTAAGATTATTTCTGCATGCAGCCATATTGTTATTGCTGCATCAACTTAAAATCTGTGTCATATATCATGGGTGCCCAACATGCACAGAGAGAGCTTCAGGATTACAAGCCATCATGGTCACAAAGGCACTAATATGTTTTAATAACTGTTCTTGGTGATATTTCAAGTTTAAGAGAACTGTATTTTGTTATGTTTTTACTGATGGTGTTAGTGTGTCTGTTTAGTATTATATGAACAATGTAATACTGCGAGAAAAGAAAATACCTTTGTGTATTGCATATGGTTGTTACATGAACAGTAAAATACATAGGAGAACCAATTTTGATAACTTTTCAAACAGAGATTAATGTCTCCCAAAAGAAAAAAATATTTCAAAAGATAAAATATAAATTTTACCTGGACAAGAAAGAAACCTTTACTATGTTTGGCAGGGACTGGTCAATATAACTCCCCAGAATTTTCAGCTAAATATTTAATATACTCTGCCATGAATTTACATTCCACAAAAATAATTGATTTGGAACTTGTTCAGAGATTTGTGTGGCATGGTCTTTTAAAAATTGAATAAAAAAATTAAAACCACAGGGCGGAAAAGACAAAAAAGAGCTGCCATTATGGAAAGGCAGCACAAACAACATTTACGGTGGGCTGCACAAAACTTGAGAAGAGTTCTGTGTTAATTAAAAAAAAAGTTCATTAAATGAATATACATGGGTAGAAAACAGTGAATGGAAATCTTGTGAACATGGTGGATAACTGAAAGAAGGCAAAGTAAATAAATTTATGGATTAAGGGAAAACTGAAGTATAAAAGTTTAATCTGTGATATTCTTCAAAAAGAGACAAAGTTTTCAAGGCCTTCAACTTTCCATGATTGCAGTAGTAAATCATAATTCACTGTAAATAAATAAATGAAGTTAAAAAAGAAGAAAAAGCTGATATCAAATGTGAGTACTCTAAAGCTTGTGGATCTTATGAGAAATAAAAATGAAGAATCTAATGAAAAAACAAAATGGAAAATTGCTGACACTGATGGGAATAAGAACAAAGGATATATATTCTTTATTATTATATATTTGTTAACATATACTTGTGTGTTTCAATTCATTATGGACGGAGTCATTACCAGATGCAGCAATGGATGTGTCACTACCACAGAATACTAGTTAAGTTTGAAGCCTACAGGTATTCAACTGGGTTCTGGAAATGCATTTCCAGTTTCAAGTTCTACATATAATGGTGTGACATCTTTTTCTAAATTCTTCTACACTGACTTTTATTGGTTCAAAGTGATAAGGTTGGATACAAAAGCACATGCCAGTTGTTGCTTGTAACTTATTATTAACTGTGTTAGAAGATATGATTGGTTAGTTTTTAGATCTGTTCTTTCTTTATAGAGATAAATTATAACTTCCTCTGGTTAGAAAAATATGGTGACCTTGCTTGTCATTCAAAGTATCTCATAAGGCTGCATATCTGTTCAGTGTTTATCTCATTTCCCAGCAATGAATGCATGATCTGATAACATGTATGTAATGATGAAGTTACTGTAATGCGATAACTTAACTTCAGGATGATGGAACTGCCAATATTGCTAATTATTCTAATTATAAATTAATTAATGTAATGATTGAAACACTAATTTTGGTTTCATTCCGCTTTAATCCTTAAACTTTGTGGCAATGTTTGTTCCCTAAACTTGTATCATTAACTATGTGTATTATTATACCACCACACAATTTTAGTTGTATACTATACCTAGCAAGAAGCCTGCGACGTAATTCCCGCTGTTTTTCATCATCCTGATCCAGAGTTTGCAGTGTCTGTGGGTGTAGTGCACTCTGCACAAACCTATGCAGCTGACTGATCACAAAAAAGAAATACATTAAATTAAACATTGCACACACATCAATTGGATTGGATGGATGGGATAGATGGTATTGGATTGGAGTAAAATGGTTGGATGAGATGAATGGATACTTTATTCCTTGTTAAGTAATCCAAAGGATGTGACTCACCAAGTGAATTTTAATCCTATATAAATATGCAATTCAAATTTATTTTAACAATACTGTTGCTAAACTTAAAAGATTCAGAACATAACATCACTCCCTAGGTATTCAAGAATTCTGCTAAATTAAATATTCCTTATCAGAAAATCTTTCAGTGCATGTATTTCTCCTCTTTTAAATTTATTGTCAGTTTATTATTGTCAGATAGTACATTGTAAACAGTTGTTTCAAACACTGAGTATGGAAATATTTTCTTCCATGGTTGGTAGCATTGTTTTGTGCCTGGTTTTATTCATCACATATAACTTTCCCACTCTGTTTTAAGCTAAGGTTTGCACATCACTTAGATTTCAGTTTAGCTAAATCAAAATAAATTTTGGAAAGTAAGAAGAAAGAGGTTTGAAGATATAGAAATTCAAAAACTTTTTGATTTGATTTATTGATTCATCCATTAAAACATGTACATGTTATAGGACACGTCAAATTAAAAACTAAGTACAATATTTACAATTAAGGTAGCTAACTAAATATTTAAAAATTCATCCATGCTTTAGAAGCTACTGGCTCTAAGGAAGTTTAATAACAATTTCTTAAATTGATGTTGTGATTCAATCTTTTTTAAAGATTCAGGTAGCTTATTGTAAAGATGTAAGCCAGCATATGTGAAACTTAAATTTAAAGGGGGTCGATTAATGACACTAAACAACACTTACTTTTAAATTTTTCTGGAACACGTTTCAGAGACTTTGCCTCTATCCTCAGCCGGCCAATGACTGGTTCTCATTGGTGTAGTTGACGATATTTTGTCATAGGTCTCCTCTGGTGGCGGTTCAAGGAACTTGCTGAATAGATCTTTCTGGGGGATGTCAAAATTGAATACTTTGTTCCTACTTTTTGAAATGAAGATTTGTTCCCATGTGAATAGTTCTTGTTTTGGTACAAAATTGAATCGAGAATATATTGACACATTGCTTCACTCACACTGTTTATTCACAGGACATGTTTCAAGAGCTCTTGCTCCTATCCTCAGCTGATACTCGACTAGTGCAAGTTGTAGTGGTTTCTTCTTTCTCCGTATTGTCAATAGATGGCGTGATGTACTTGTCAAAGATGTCCGGTGGTGGAGTTTCAAAATTCATGACTCTATGACGATTTTTGTTAATGAAGATTTTTTCCCATACGGAAAGGTCTATGGGGTGATTAACGTATTTTATTAGAGATGTTTCCAAATTGATGTCATGTCTAGTATTCAAAAAATGAAAAGCCACTGCTGATTTTTCTGTTTCACCATTTTTAATGTTTCTCATATGTTCTTTAGTTCTGATGTTAATATTTCTTTTTGTTTTTCCTATATAAATTTTAGGGCAAGTTTCACATTTGATCTCATAGATTCCTGGTTTTTCTTTGGTAGTGATTGAATTTTTGGGAGGGCCTTTTAACAAATTTCTGATATTAAACCTATTTTGAGGTGCAAGAGTTATGTTGTGTTTTGAGAAGATTTTTTGGAATTTGTTATAGGCTGATGGGTGGAAGGTGAATTTTTTAAAAGGTTTTTTCTCTTTTTCTCCTGTAGGTTCTAGGGTGGTGGTTTCTTTTATTTTCTTAGCTTTGTTGAGTCTGTTAACAGTTTTGTCTACTAAATTTGGGTTGAAACCATTGGATATAGCTACTTTTTTTATGTGTAGGTATTCTTCTTGATAATCTTCTCTGTTTAGTGGAAAGTTGATCACCCGAAAGATTAAACTGTTGAAAATGGCATGTTGGTGTTGTTTTGGGTTGAAACTGTTGTTCTTAATGTAATTATCTGTGTGTGTCGGTTTCCTGTAGATACCAAAAGTGAGTTTGTTGTTCATTTTTTTGATCTTGATGTCCAAAAAGGGGAGCACACCATCCTCTTCTGTTTCCAATGTAAATTTTATAGCTGGATTTTGTATATTCAAAAGTTTAAGACCATCTTGTATGAGTTTTTTAGGTACTATTTCAAAAATGTCGTCAACATAGCGATACCACACTTTGAAATAATTTGGAAAAGCTTTTGTGATATGTGTTTCAAAAGCACTCATGAATAAATCTGCCAAGAAGGGAGACAATGGGTTGCCCATAGCTAGGCCCGTTTTTTGTTTATAGATCTGTCCATTAAAGCTGAAAAAATTTTGATTGATACAAATTTCTGTAAGTTGTGAAAGTTCTTCTATTTCTTCAGGTGTTATTTGTATTGATTCCAGCCATTTTTTGAGAAGTGGAATAAGCTCATTGGTCGGTATACTTGGATATAAAGAAATGACGTCAAAGGAAACTAAAGCATCTGTAGAGTTGATCTTTGTGTCCTTCAGGAGATTTAACAATTCAAACGAGTTTTTGATACTTAGATTTTCAAATTTTGTGAAGGATCTGAAGATTTGAACCAGCCATTTTGATAGTTGGTAAGTGGGTGCATCAATGTTATTAATTATTGGTCTGAGGGTAATTTCAGGTTTATGTATTTTGGGTAAACCATATATGTATGGTGTTTTTGGACTGTCTATTTTATTGTTCAATTTATCTCTTTTAGTCATGATTCTACTGTTTTTAATTGCTAATTCCACAGATTTGCATGCTTTCTTTAATGGATTGTTTTCTAGTTTAACAAATTCTTTTCCGTTTAAAAGGTTGTCCATTTTTTTGCGATAGTCTTCTTCGTCCAATATTACTATTTTGTTACCCTTGTCTGCTTTTGTGTAGACTACCGGTTTTTCATTTAAATTTTTGATTAATTTTTTATATGAATATCTTTTTGAATTTGCATATTGAATAATGAATATCTTTTTGAATTTGCATTTTGAATACCTGAATAATAAATAACAAATAACACCTGAAGAAATAGAAGAACTTTCACAACTTACAGAAATTTGTATCAATCAAAATTTTTTCAGCTTTAATGGACAGATCTATAAACAAAAAACGGGCCTAGCTATGGGCAACCCATTGTCTCCCTTCTTGGCAGATTTATTCATGAGTGCTTTTGAAACACATATCACAAAAGCTTTTCCAAATTATTTCTAAGTGTGGTATCGCTATGTTGACGACATTTTTGCAATAGTACCTAAAAAACTCATACAAGATGGTCTTAAACTTTTGAATATACAAAATCCAGCTATAAAATTTACATTGGAAACAGAAGAGGATGGTGTGCTCCCCTTTTTGGACATCAAGATCAAAAAAATGAACAACAAACTCACTTTTGGTATCTACAGGAAACCGACACACACAGATAATTACATTAAGAACAACAGTTTCAACCCAAAACAACACCAACATGCCATTTTCAACAGTTTAATCTTTCGGATGATCAACTTTCCACTAAACAGAGAAGATTATCAAGAAGAATACCTACACATAAAAAAAGTAGCTATATCCAATGGTTTCAACCCAAATTTAGTAGACAAAACTGTTAACAGACTCAACAAAGCTAAGAAAATAAAAGAAACCACCACCCTAGAACCTACAGGAGAAAAAGAGAAAAAACCTTTTAAAAAATTCACCTTCCACCCATCAGCCTATAACAAATTCCAAAAAATCTTCTCAAAACACAACATAACTCTTGCACCTCAAAATAGGTTTAATATCAGAAATTTGTTAAAAGGTCCTCACAAAAATTCAATCACTACCAAAGAAAAACCAGGAATCTATGAGATCAAATGTGAAACTTGCCCTAAAATTTATATAGGAAAAACAAAAAGAAATATTAACATCAGAACTAAAGAACATATGAGAAACATTAAAAATGGTGAAACAGAAAAATCAGCAGTGGCTTTTCATTTTTTGAATACTAGACATGACATCAATTTGGAAACATCTCTAATACAATACGTTAATCACCCCATAGACCTTTCTGTATGGGAAAAAATCTTCATTAACAAAAATCGTCATAGAGTCATGAATTTTGAAACTCCACCACCGGACATCTTTGACAAGTACATCACGCCATCTATTGACAATACGGAGAAAGAAGAAACCACTACAACTTGCACTAGTCGAGTATCAGCTGAGGATAGGAGCAAGAGCTCTTGAAATATGTCCTGTGAATAAACAGTGTGAGTGAAGCAATGTGTCAATATATTCTCGATTCAATTTTGTACTAATTTGTGCTTCACTGTCCCTACGCTTCTTTCAAGTTTATACTTTGAGTTCTTGTTTTCCTGATGTACGTTTTAGTAGTTTTGGTTTTGGATTTATGTTGTGGTTTTTTCTCCAAAAATGTGTGGCAACTGCTGATTTTTCTAATTGTTTATATTTTATGTTTCTAAAGTGTTCCTTTGCTCTTGTTTCTAAATTTCTTTTGGTTTTTCCAATATAAATTTGACTACAGTCACTGGATTCAATTTGATATATACCAGAGTTTTTGTTAGATGGAATGGCATCTTGGATGTTTGAGCAAATTAGATTTTTTAAGGAGAAATGGTTGACTGGTGCTAGTTGAATGTTTTGTTTTTTGAAGACTTTTTTGAATTTATCATAGGCCCATGGATGGTAAGCGAATTTTTTGAAAATCATATTAGTTTCTGTAGCTAAGAGGGTTGTGGTTTCCTTTATTAGGTTGTTCTTTTTTGCTAAGTTCACTTTTTTGTCTACTAATGATTTGGGAAAGTTATTTTTTTGTGCTGGGAAACGCGATGTGGGGAAACTTTGAACATAACTATTTGGCAGTCCTAAGCAAGAAAATGAAAGAAAAAACCGTAAGACTAAAATACAAACTGACTAATCTGTGCAACATGTCTTCACACCGAAATCATACCGGGAAAAGTTAAAAAACATCGGAAATAGCAACGTAAGTCGATAAGCAACAGTTACACATGCTAAATACAATAGTAAAATAAGTAGCGTAAACGCAAAAACAAGCACACAAATCTTTGAAAACGTTGTAAACCTATCCAGTCAAAATTTCTCCAAAAAAGAATTGGGTCTTTTAAATAATGGA
Organism: Mantis religiosa; assembly: GCA_030765055.1. Classification (NCBI taxonomy): domain Eukaryota; kingdom Metazoa; phylum Arthropoda; class Insecta; order Mantodea; family Mantidae; genus Mantis; species Mantis religiosa. The sequence continues at coordinate 183,689,911 of CM060950.1, forward strand.
TTAAAAACATGCGTCAGTTTCTCAAACAAAATTGAAGACTACATTGCAGATATCAACATTTCGACACAAGTTCTACCAGTATCCAAACAAAATTCAGTAAAAAGCCAATATGAAAATATTTTGGAGGAAATAAAAAACAGATCCCTTCAGAAGAGAAAACATAATACTATCCATTCTTTGAAACAGAAAAACGTTATACACACAAAGGCAGACAAAGGTAACAAGATAGTCATAACGGAAAAATCAGATTATATTGAAACAATGGAACAAATGCTAACTGACAATGAATATGAAATCATTAACAAAAATCCTCTAAAAACTTGCATACAGTCATTTGAAAAAACAATAGCAAAATCAAGCATAATACGAAACAAATATACAGTTAAACCGGATAACCCAACCTTACCTAGACTTTATGGCTTACCCAAAATACACAAACCATCCATAACAATGAGACCTATAGTTAGCAGTATAAATTCACCAACATACAAACTTGCAAAGTGGCTAATAAACAAATTCAACTCATTTCCAAAATTAGACAGCCTAAGCATCAAAAACACCTATGAACTTATAGAACACATTAAGGATACTGAACTAAAAGAAGAGGACACACTAGTCTCGTATGATGTTAAATCACTGTTTCCCAGCATACCAGTTAATCAACTCCCACCGTTGATAGAAAAATGGCTCAAATCACTTGGAATGGCATCACCTGAAATTTCAGATTACATCGAACTAACCAAATTATGCATAGAACAAAATTTCTTCCAGTTTCAAACTAAATATTTCCACCAAACTTCAGGGTTAGCAATGGGCAACCCCCTATCACCCTTCCTGGCCGATCTGTACATGAGTGTATTAGAAAAAAGGATCACCAAAGGTTTCCCTTGGATGTTCAAACTCTGGCAACGATATGTAGATGACATCTTTGCAATATTACCAAAAAAACACATCAGTGATGCACTAAAACTTTTAAATACCCAAGAAAAAAGCATCAAGTTCACTGTAGAAATGGAAAAAGACGAGTATTTACCATTTTTGGATCTGAAAATAATGAGGAATAAAAACAGACTAAACTTTGGCATTTACAGAAAACCAACACAGACAGACAACTACATAAAAGCTAATGGCTACAACCCAAGATCCCACAAACAGGTAATCTTCAATAGTTTAGCACACAGACTAGTAAACATCCCTCTCACAGCAGAAGAATACAAAACAGAATACAACAAAATAATTGAAATAGCACAAAATATAACTTTCCCAAATCATTAGTAGACAAAAAAATGAACTTAGCAAAAAAGAAGAAACTAATAAAGGAAACCACAACCCTTTCAGCTACAGAAACTATTATGATTTTCAAAAAATTCACTTACCATCCACGGGCCTATGATAAATTCAAAAAAAGTCTTCAAAAAACAAAACATTCAACCAGCACCAGTCAACCATTTCTCCTTAAAAAATTTAATTTGCTCAAACATCAAAGATGCCATTCCATCCAACAAAAAATCTGGTATATATCAAATTGAATCCAGTGACTGTAGTCAAATTTATATTGGAAAAACCAAAAGAAATTTAGAAACAAGAGCAAAGGAACACTTTAGAAACATAAAATATAAACAATTAGAAAAATCAGCAGTTGCCACACATTTTTGGGAAAAAAACCACAACATAAATCCAGAACCAAAACTACTGAAACATACATCAGGAAAACAAGAACTATCCACATGGGAACAAATCTTCATTTCAAAAAATAGGAACAAAGTATTCAATTTCGACATCCCCCATTAAGATTTGTTCAGCAAGTTCCTTGAACTGCCACCAGAGGAGACCTGTGACAAAATATCGTCAACTACACCAATGAGAACCAGTCGATGGCCGGCTGAGGATAGAGGCAAAGTCTCTGAAACATGTTCTGGAAAGATTTAAAAGTAAGTGTTGTTTAGTGTCATTAATCGACTCCCTTTAAATTTAATTTATCACAACACTGTTTTCAACACTTCAAAGAGAGCAATTGCAATATGTGAAACTATTTTCATACATCTTTGTTTTGTGTGACTTCACAAATAAATTATTCTTTGTTCTAGTGTTGTGTATATGAATTTCAGAATTTGTTTTCAATAAACTTAGGCTTGCTTTCATATGTACAAGAGCTTCATATGTGTATATACTTGGCAGTGATAAGATACCTAATTTACTGAAGTATGGCTTACAACTAGTTGTGCTTGAGAGATCCGCTATGATTCTAATTACTTTATTTTATTTTATTTTGGTGGGATAATGGAAATAATGTCTTTGGTAGAAGGAATCAATGAAGGAATCGTGGGAAAGGGAGATATATGTGGATAAGGTATATAATGAACAAAGAGAAGCAATAGAATGGCTAAAACTGGTGTTTGGAGGTTCAGAGGATTAAGAAAAGGTATTCCACAGAGCCAACATCCTATTTCTGCAGGGAAGGAAGATGGGAGCATGTAGTCTGTTAATGCCAGGGAACAGATTTATGGAGATTTGGGGCAGAAATGGAAGATGGTGGATAGGAGAACAGCATTTAAGGAGGCTTTTGTAAGAAGGGAAGGAGCTTAGGTCAATTTTTAACTAAAGTTAATAAAAAATGGAAGTGGTTAGTTTAAAGGGACGCAGAATTTATAATATATTGAAATTAGTAATACTAATGTTATCACATGCCTAAGTTGGTTATGAATGCACAAAGACAGACATTGACTATTCCCCTTTATTAGTCATATAGTATAAGGATATAAAGTAATATCTAGATAGGCATAGCAATATTGATTAGAATATTTAGGGGCTGAATGTAAGGGTAGCTAATCATTTCTGTTAGTTTCAAAGATCTAAATGTACTGGTGTTTAATTGATTTGTAAGAGTAAGAAATGTAGATATCAACAGCTGCTGTATAAGTGGCTAGCACCAACCCCAGTAGATGACATTTTGTAAAGCTTGGTACAGATAAATAAAATAAATAAATGAATGGTGCCTTTATAAAATGAATCTTAGCAAAAGCTAGTTATAAAGTTGACTACAAAATAAAAATCCTAGAAAAAAATCACACATATACATAAATACACACAAACAACAATGGCAAAAGCCGGATACAAATTCCAAACAAAGAAACAAGAAGGTCAAAAGTTCTGTAATCTGGATATCTTCCTTTATTAGCAACAAATTTTGAATATATATTTCTAAAATATGAATAAACAAGGAAACTAAAAGCATTTCTCTTATTAAACTTCTCCATGTAGGTATAATGGTCATCAGTAAGGAATGTACATATATTTCAATTTTTTTGGTTTTGGATGCTTTTTATGTATGGTGGAAGTTTATTGTAAAGTTCACATGCTGATGCTATTGGTTTAGAATAACACTGGGTTTCCTCTGACATGCCTGGGAATGACCTGGTTAGATGAATGCGGAAGAGTCAAGTTCAGAACAAGCAAGAGGCAACAGCTACTAATAATAAATATCTGCCAAAGCCAAACTTAAATGTTACATAAATGTATTTCAAATGTAATGCATTCTGTGTCCTTATATATATAAAAGAAAAATTACTTAAAAGAATGTCTTTGCAATATTTAATTACCTAAAAATAACAGAAGGAAATATAGCAATTATAAGAATAAAGATAATGAAATTAAATAAAGAAAATATAAACGCATTAAAAGAATATATGGAAGAGCAAGGGAAAAATGGCATAGAAAAATAAATAACGCTTTATGATTTAAGCTAAGATCCTATATATACAGGAAATCATGAAATTAAAATGTATGGTGGATTAAAAGATAAAATAGCAACCCAAAAAGAAATGCATAAGCACAATGTAGACATGTAAAAATATTAAATAAATAACATACATACATAGATAGTCAACATGAAAAATTCAATTCCATGGTCAGGATTTGAACCACGGATCTCCTGGTTCCATCCAGTCGCTCTAACCCATTGAGCTACCATGGCGAACGTGCCGTCCTGACATTAAATTCTCCATTTGACTCATATATTTTCCCGGTAGACCACTAGGGGCTCTCGGATCCGAGATACACCGTTTGTGGCGACTTACTATTGTAAATACTTGAGACCCAGGCTTCATCATTTAACTCTTAATATTTAAGTTAATTGATGGAAATTAATAATTTCTTCATACTTGTCGTATATATGCTAAGGTCTTTGATAGATAGAGTCAACATGAAAAACTCAATGCCATGGCCGGGAGATCCGTGGTTCAAATCCCGGCCATGGCATTGAATGTTTCATGTTGACTATCTATCAAAGACCTTAGCTTATATACCACTAGTATGAAGAAATGATTAATTTCCATCAATTAACTAAAACATACATACATGTTTGCATCCTCTGATGGCTACCATAGCAAATAGCACTTTTCACTTTTGCATGTGCAAGTTTTTTCTGTTTTTCTTATGAGCCACATTCACCAGTTTTAGGACACACACACGCACACGCCCATGCCCACACCCACGCCCACGCGCCCACACACCCCCATACACACACCCATCCACACACACACACTCTCTCTTGCACCACCTTATTTCAAGCTCTCTCCTTTCCATTTGTCTTATTTGCTTAACTTTTCCTCTTTCATAAGTACTACAATCACTTTTTAATTTTTGTGTTTCACAATATTTGTCTGTGTTTCTAAGGATTGTTTTAGGCTATTGGTTGTAACTGATCTACCTACCAAGTCATCCACAGATAGTAACACAATAATTTCTATATTATTTATGCCTGACATTAAGTTACTGTCCTTATCATCTCGACTAATATATATATTAAAAAAAAACTGGACTTTATTCAAAGTCTTGCCATACAGCTTTATTATGGTTTCATTCCGTAGTTACTATTCTTGGGAGTCAGCTGCAAGCCGTTGAATGAGAAGGTTGTGTCAAGAGAGCGCGGAAATGAAGAAAGTGGAAGAGCAGAACATAGGTGTTGATTTGCAACTGTACAGGATAAGAATTGGAACATATGGAGGAAAGAAAAAGAAGAACAAGTATAAAGAAGAATTTAAGATTCCAGTTCAAATATGGACAGCACTAACAATAGCAGCTTTGCTAATAACAGATGGAGTGGAAACGAACACAGGACCAAAGGACTTGAATCAAACTGTAGATATGCTAAAACCAATGAGAAAGGATTTAGCAGATGTGAAGATGATGGGGAGAGATGGGAGCTAAATTGGACTCAAATACCAAACAATTTGGAAGAGTAACTAAAGAATTGAAGGAAGACACCAAACAAAAATTTGCCAAACATAGAAGAATGCTAGAAACGATAGAGAGGAACTGTGAAAATGGACAGTGCAAAATGAGCCTTATCAAATTTGAAGTAAAAAAGCACCTAAAAAGGAAGCTGTACAAGGTTGTGGCAAATTCTAGAAAGAAGGCTGGAAATATCACTGCAAGGATGGGAGACTGTAGAGACATACAAATTAGCGGAAAAAAGGAAGAGATACTTATCCGATTATTCAAAAAGTAGCTGCACAGGAGTTTAAATGGAGGATAGTAGTGCAAAGAAGTTAAACAGAAATATTAACAGAAATATTATGGGCACATTATTCAAATGTCCAAAAATGCTTCTAAAATGTTGTGGGGAATCGTAAGTCAAAATAAGAGTTCAACAACTGAAGTAGAAAATTTCCAGTAAGAAATAAATGAGATTATTGAAAAAGATCCACACAATTCTTTTTGTATTGTAATTTACGTCCTCCAACGTTAAGTCATATCGGACGATGAATGAAGTTGGTGAAATGATGCTCAAATGAGTCCGGGGTCCATGGAGCTTAGAGCTACCTGACATTCATATTTAAAGATAAGGGAAAACCCTGGAAAAAACCTTATCCAGGTAACTCACTCTGACCGTGATTCGAACTTGGGACCTGTTGAACGTGAGGCAGACACGCTACCGAGGCAGGCACACAAAATCTGACTATATAAACAATTTTTATATGAACTTAATACAGCAAAATTCAGGGAAAAGTAAAACCATTATTGGAGGTTTTCTCAAATCAACAATGTACATGAAACCTACAAATGTACATGAAATTATTAAAATAATTAGGATTTTGCTTAATAAAAGCACATCATGCTGGGATGAAATTAGTCCAAAGCTACTAAAATACTGCAAGAATGAAATAGCGAAACCATTGGAACATCTTATCAATTTTTCAATATAGAAGGGAGTATTTCCGGATTGCTTAAAGACGAGTATTGTAAGGCTTATATATAAGAAGAGAGAGAAATTAGATATAAATAATGTGACTTTGTGGGTTCGTAGAATTAAAAGTCCAAGCTGCAGAAATTCAAAATGCTCTTTATTTCCATAGAAACACACTTTGATCAAACCTTACAGTAGCAGAATTACATAACATACAAAAATACAATCTTCCAAGATCATTGACCACAAACAACAGCATTCACATTCAAAACACAGTTGCAGGCACACGATACTCACTTCCGATTACACCCTCATTACGACTGTCGGCTGCTTATATAGCTCCACTCACTGTTCGAGAAATTACCGATATATTAACTTTAAAGAGAGTCAATTAATGACACTAAACAACACTTACTTTTAAATTTTTCCGGAACATGTTTCTGAGGCTTTGCCTCTATCATCAGCCGTACCTCAAGTCGAGGGCCGGCTGATGATAGAGGCAAAGCCTCAGAAACATGTTCCGGAAAAATTTAAAAGTAAGTGTTGTTTAGTGTCATTAATCGACTCTCTTTAAAGTTAATTTATCATAACACTGTTTTCAATACTTCCAAGAAAGGAATTGCAATTACCGATATGTTCTGTAACAAACAAGACTGCACCAGAACCTTCTAATTATCTAACTTTATCTGTTTCGGGAAGGCTTTTATCTCTGCACTATCTTTTTGTGTTCGTATGCCACCAGTCGCAACACTGCTCCCTCCTCAAGGCAGGTCGTCCAGAACAGCACCATCGTAGTGGGCCAGACGATCCAGGTGTACCACTGAACATATTTCCTCGGGGCACCTTCTGGATGTGGTAGACCACGTCGTTAAACCTCTTTACCACCCGGTACAGTCCTTGCCATGGCTGTTCAAGTTTCGAGCAGCGTCCCTTGGTCCGGATAGGGCGGTACAACCAGACCAGGTTACCTTGCTGGAATGCTTGGCTGTTGCCTTGCCTGTCGTATCGGGTCTTCATGCAGTTGCTCACCTTCTGGATGTTCTGACGAGTCATCTCATGCATGTCATGGAGATGATCCACGAGGTTCTCCACATACTCGGTTGCTGGCCTTTTTGCTTCTGGGGGACTACCAAAAGCCAGGTCACAGGGGAGGCGTAACTCTCGGCCGAACATTAAGCCCACTGGCGTCATCCCAGTGATGTCGTGTGTTCACGAGCGGTAGGCCAGCAAGAACAGCGGCACCTTGACGTCCCAGTCTTGCTGATGGCTGGCTCAGGTGTTTTCTAAGGTCTTGATGTATCTCTCCACCATGCCGTCCGACTGTGGATGTAAAGGTGTTGTGCGGATCTTGTTCACCCCAAGTCCTTCCAATGCCTCCTTCATTAGGTTACACTCAAAATTGGTGCCCTGATCACTCTGGAGCTCTAACAGCACCCCAAAAACGGCAGAACAGTTGCTCCACGAGGCAGTCTGTGATTGTCTTCGCCTCCTGGTTCGGGATGGCATATACGGCGACGTAGTCCAGGACCACCATCAGGTATTTATTGCCTCGGTCGGACACTGGGAATGGTCCAGCTATGTCGACAGTGATTAGTTCGAAAGGTGCTCTGACATGGTACTGCTGCGTGCGAACCCGGCTCCTGGTCTGGGGGCCACGACTCGCCGTGCACACGTGACATTGACAGCACCATCTCTCAGCATCTGCTCAGAGCCTCAGTCAGTAGTAGCGCTGTCTGAGTTCGTCGATCGTTCAGTTCGCTCCCAGGAGGCGTCCTGAAGTACCGGCGTGGACTTCCTGTAAGACCTTCGGGACTTTACTCCGGGGAAGTACCAACTGTTCTCTCTACGTCTTCCCATTTGGTGATTCCCATACCCGGAACAGCACCCCTCTCTTGCCATCAATGAGTCCCATTGGGCCCAGTATGACTTGTACAGAGCGCTTCTGGATCCAATGTCCTCCCAGGTCAGTCTCGTCCCTGCCTCCACTTCCCTCAAGAGTGGCCCCAAGTCGGCGTCTGCCACCTGCTCCCTCCTCAGGCCTGCGCTATCCCAGCCATCCGCAGGCACTGCCGTGACCACTCTTGACAGCTGCGGCACGCTCCTTCTCTTCCACTCTTGTGCAGAGGGTCCAGAGCTACGTGCCAGTAGCCCGACTTCAGGTTCAGGGTCGAGAACCATTGTGCACCAGCATGTGTGTCCAGAGTGTCGTCAATCTGGGGTGAGGGGAAGCAATCTTTCCTGGTGACAGCGTTCAGCTTCCTGTAATCCATGCAGAAGCATAGCTCGCCGTTCTTCTTCGTCACCAAGACTACAAGGGAACACCAAGGGCTATCAGACTCTTCAATCACTCCCCTGGATCTCATGTCCTCCAGCATGTCTCGTAATGCCACTTGCTTTGCCAGCGGAACGCATCTGGGTGGTTGCCGTATAGGCCGGGCGTCTCCGGGGTCGAAGTGGTGGAGCACTTGGTCCGCGCGGCCATAGTCGCTGTCGCCTTGGCTGAAGACGCGCTGGTATCGTCTCAGCAGTTGTCGGACCTTCTCAAGCTGTTCTGCGGTCAGGTGGTTGGTCGCCCTCTCCAATAAGCCTTCCAGCCGGGGCCCCAAGTGTTGCGTGAGCACCGGCTCCTGTGTCTTGTCGATTGCTGTTACGCTTACTACGGGCTAGCACGTCCCCAACTCCGACCCGGCCTGGATGTCGTCATCGATGTCCGTTGGGTTGAGCAGCCTCACTGGCATCTCCTCTCGGCACGGCAACAATGTCCTGGCTACAGAGAGCCCGTGCACAGCTGTCTTCCAGTCCAGCATCATGTTCTTCGTCCGTTGGCCTTGCAGTCACGCCGTCACCACCACCTCGCTTCTCGCGGGAACAACCACGTCTTCCTTCAGGATTACCCTGCAAATTCTCAGGCGCTCTTCAGGTTGCCCAAGTATTACTTCTCCGTTAGGCCGCAGGACCATCCTGGAGATGTCCACTGTCGTCTCGTGGCTCCTGAGGGCATGCAGTCCCAGCATTACCTCTCAGCCACTTTCGCGACGAACGCCCATTGACGCACGGCACTCCATCCCAAGGTCAACTTCAGCAGGGCCTCCTTCTCCACAGGCAAGGTATCACCCGATGCCGTCACAAGCTGGTACGGTCGGCTTGGTTTCCTCGACGGCAAACCCCTGACTACGTCCGGTCTGATGACGGTCACGGCTGCCCCGGTGTCCACCAGAAAGAGGCACGGCTTCTCTCTCACCCAACTGTCCGCGATGAGGCTGTCATCCATCCTTCGACTGACGGCACCCAGTGTGACTCGAGGGGATGGTGGTGATGGTGCGACGTGACCCTCGCCACGCCGGGCCTTTCTCGTTCATCCGGCTGCTCTTCCTGGTGTTGACAGTCTTTCTCCAGGTGTCCCGGCTGGCCACTTATCCAGCACATGCCACTAGGTCTTCGCCGGCGTCCCTCAGCTGGCCTTTGGTCTCCAGTGTAGCGGATACTTCTTGTTCTCGGCGTCGGGGTAGCCGTCAACTTGGCCGCCTCCATCATCAGCGTTGCCGTTAGCGCCTCGTGGATGGTTTTGTAGTCGCCGAGCATTAGGCGCTGATGTATCTCGGTGTCTTGTACCCCGTAAACGAATGTGTAGGCAGCTTCCCGGGATACGAACGCTGGTGGGAGGTCGACTAAGGCTTTGCTGGCCAGCTGCTGGATTGCCAGGGCGAGATCCTGCAGCGTCTCTTGTGGCAGCTGGGACCTTGACTTCAATTGGCTGCGGTAGGCTGCGGCTAAGCGATGGTTTCCGAAGCGTTTCTCCAGGGCTTGCCAGATGTCCTTGGGCGCCGCCGCTGTCTGAACCGTGTTCAGAACCTCTGCGGTCCGTTCCTGGAGGCTGGGTATTAGCTGTGCGGCTTCTTCCTCTGGTGACCACTTGTACCTGTGTCGAACTGACGGCGGAAGACTTCGAACGTTAACGTGCCGTCGTACTTTGGCGGTTTGACGCGCGCAGGTGTTGTGTCACGTCCCAGCGCGTTGGCCTTTAAATCTTTCAACCTCCTGCCGATGACGTCCTCCACTATGGCGTTCAGGGATTTGGTGTTGCTGTCGGTCTTTCCCCCCAAGGTCGTTAAAGCGGCTCCCCAGGCCTTCGATGCGCTCGCCCAACTCCGTGACGTCCTCCTTCACCCCGGCCAACTGCTCCTCAAATTTGGCGGCGAGGGCTTCGCAGCGAGGGTGTCATTCGCCATCTTCATTTCTTTCAGTACCGCGGCCAGGTTCTTATTTGCCGTTTTCCGTCTTCGTTGTTAATTCGGCCTTCATTTCTTACATTTTTTGGTGAGGTTGTCGTTAGACATCTTCATTTCTGTTGCCAGGCTATCGTTCGCCGTTCTCATTTCTTTCAACTCTTCTAGAATTTTTGCCGATGCAACATCCATTGTCTATGTTCCACTTCCTGACCCCAACTGTGACTTTGTGGGTTTGTAGGATTAAAAGTCCAAGTTGAAGAAATTCAAAATGTTCTTTATTTCCGTAGAAACACGTTGGTCAAACCTTACAGTAGCAGAATTACGTAACATACACAAATACAATCTTCCAAGGTCATTAACCACAAACAAAAGTATTCACTTTCAAAACAGTTGCAGGCACATGATACTCACTTCTGATTACACCCTCATTATGACTGTCCGCTACTTATATAGCGCCACTCACTGTTCGAGAAATTACCGATATTTTCTCTAACAAACAAGACTGCACCAAAACCCTCTAATTATCCATCTTTATCTGTTTAGGCCGCTATATCTGTTTGTGTGCGTATGCTGCCAGTCGCGACAATAATTATAAGCCAATTACTATAACATTGGAGTTTGGGAAAATATATGAGCAAGTTCTCTTAATCAGGATTTTAGAGTTTTTAAATAAGGAAAATATATTTTTCCAATTTAACATGGATTTAGAAAGGGGTGTTCAACTGCAACTGCCATTATTGATTATATCCATCAGGTAAAAAGTTTATTACAACAAAATAAAAAGGTGGACACACTAATCTTTGACCTCTCGAAGGCTTTTGATAGTGTCAAGCATAATCTCCTGCTACATAAATTAGAAGCTTATGGAATAAGAGGAATAGCCTATGTAATTTGTAAATCATACTTGTTAGGCAGAAAGCAGATAACTGAAATCCAAGTTAAAAATGGTAAGTGTTTTATCATAAAAACTAGTTGAAGTTGGTTTATTGACAATTGTAACTTAATTTTTTATATTATTCAGGGACTAGTTTCAAAGGCTGTTGCCTTCATTTTCAACCTCTCTCAACTAGCATCTGTTGTTGTCCGCTCTCCTCTCTCTGGTGGTGGAACTATGGACTTCTTTGTCAAATTATCTACTGGTGGGATTTCAAAGTTAATCACGTGGTCCTTATTTTTCCATTTGAATATGTTCTCCCATGTTAGTTTATTTTGGTTTATCAGTCTTTTTAATAATTTTGGATTTGAATCAATAACATGATTTTCATTCCAAAAATGAAATGTTACTGCCGACTTTTCTTCTAGTTTCAATCTGATGTTTCTAAAGTGCTCTTTGACTTTGGTTTTCAGATTTCTTTTAGTTTGACCTATATAGCATTTTTCACAATTTTTATAACTTATTTTGTATATTCCAGGTCTGTTAACTGATGGGATTTCATCTGTTGTTTTTGAATTAAGCAATTTTAAAATTGAATGTCCATTACTAGGTGCCAAGATTATATTTTGTTCCTTAAAGATCTTTTTAAATTTATTAAATGTTTTTGGGTGATATGTGAATGAACTGAATATGCTGTTGCTTTCTTTTTCTTTTGTAAATGTGGTTGCTTCCTTAATGATTTTCTTTACTTTAGCTTTTCTAATTTTCTTAAACACCAGACTTTTGTTGTATCCATTTTCTTCTGCTATGTGTAGTATGGCTCTTTGTTCTTTGAAGTATTCTTCTTTATCCATGGGAATGTTGACTAGTCTGTATGTAAGGCTGCTTATTATTGCATACTTATGTAAAATTGGGTTGTAGTTATTATTTTTATGTAGTTTTCTGAATGTGTTGGTTTCCTGTAAATTCCAAATTTTATTTTTGTGTTATTCCTGATGATATTTAGATCCAAGAAAGATAGCTGTCCATTGATTTACTTTTCTTTTCTGAATTTGATAGTCCTTTCTTGCAGATTGAGTAATTTTAATGCATCATCTAAATGTTTATTTGGCACTATTGCAAAGATGTCGTCAACATACCTATACCAAACTTTGAAGATCCATGGGAAGGCCTTTTTAATTTGTGTTTCAAATGCACTCATAAATAAATTTGCCAAAAAAGGTGAAAGTGGGTTGCCCATTGATAACCCTGATTTCTGCTTGTAGTGTTTTCCATTAAAGCTGAAGAAGTTTTGTTCAGTGCATATTTTTGTTAGTGAAATGTATTCTTCTACTTCTAGTGTTTCCATTTATATTGTAGTTAGCCATTTTTTAAAATAAAGTCTGTAGTTTTTCTGTTGGTATGCTTGGGAATAAAGATGTGACACCAAATGAAGCCAGTCTGTCATTTTTGTCCAAATTTATATCTTTGATTTTTTCTACCACATCTAAATAGTTTTTTTAAATTTGCACTTTCAAATTTTGGGAAACTATCGAATTTAGTAACCATTTGGCAAAATTATATGTAGGACCATTTGTGCTGCTAGTGATAGGTCTCATGCCTTTCCCCGTTTTATGAATTTTTGGCAGCCCATATACTCTCGGTAATGTCGGATTATTTACTTTAATTTTGTGAAATTCTTTTTTGTTAATTATTTTGCTCTCTTTTAGAGTTTTATTTGTGGTTTCAATGCAATACTTTAATGGGTTGGTTTCCACTTTTTGGTAAATGCTGTCTTCTAACAAGTCTTCCATCCTCTTAGTGTAATCTATTTTTTTCCAAAATTACTAGTTTATTTCCTTTGTCTGCTTTAGTATAAATAACTGGTTTCTTTTTAAGGGCTTTTATGATTTGGTTACTTAGGTTAATTTTCTTTTCAGTTTTAATTTGTTCTACTATTTTGGAGCATTTGTTTTTTACTGTGTTTCTATGTTATTCATTTAGTGTTTGTATGGCAATTTGGATGTTAGCAATATAATCTTCAACTTGGTTAGAATAATCTACACATGTTTTTAAACCTAGATAAAGCATATTCAGCTCCGATTTTGTGAATCTTTGGTTTGATAGGTTAACAACATTGTTTGGATGATCTTTTAGGTCATGTTTGGCTTTTTGGGTAGGCTTTGAAGATTATATTGCTGATATCCATATTGCTACACAAACACTAAATGAAGAAAATAGTAACACAGTAAAAACCCGCCTTGGTACCGTGGTGGTAGCATGTCTGCCTCACGTTCAAGAGGTCCCGAGTTCAAATCTCGGTCAGGGTGAGTTACCTGTATAAGGTTTTTCCGGGGTTGTCCCTTATCCTGTAAGACAAATGTCAGGTACCTGGACTCATTTGAGCATCATTTCATCCATTCCATTCATCGTCCGATATGACTTAACATTGGTGGACGTAAATAAATCGGCGGTAGCATACCACTTTTGGAAGGAGAATCATGATATAGAACGAGAAATTCACTTATTAAAAAGTGTCCAAGGTTCAGCTACATTAACCACGTGGGAAAAAATCTTCATAAAGAAACATGAAAGAAAATTGTTTAATTTCGACACTACCTTTGAAGAAAACCCAAATTTTAAGTTCATCAAGATACCGACAGAGACGCACCTATCACCTCCGAGCAGTTCACTGAACCGACGTCCATTAGTCAACAACAGCTGATGATGTTAGGAAGATCCTAACGAAACGCGTTGTAGGTAAATACTAGCAATAAGTAGAGCATTGAGTATTAGTTTGACTCAAAATTATATTGAGAATTAATGTTACAAGCTTGTCATGTGAGTGCTCCTGTGACGAACTTAGTTAAAGAAGGCAAACAGTTTACCAAATTAGGAGAAGATTCCATATTTAGATCTCCAGGGAAATATTGGGCAGCTAAAAACGGCCTACCAACTTAAACAATTTTCAAAAGTGTGTTTCACGTAGAACAATTTATGTATATCACAAGCGTGAATATCCAACTTCCAAAAGGCTGATCAGTTTAATGAGGGGAAAAATAGAATATACAGATTCTGTATTTTCTATGCATAATATACTGAAATCTCTTGGGTTCAAATATAGGAGAACCAATGATGGTCGTAAATTTCTGTGCACAATGCATAACATTAGTACATGCGATTCATGGTGTAAAAATGCTTCATAAATACACATTCATATCTTCCGTATTTATGAAGTATTTTAATGAAGCAAAAATTGTTTAAAATCTATTACAGGTCCAATACAAATATGGCATCATTAAAATAGAAACTATATTCACAGATCGTTGAAATGTCACTATTTTGTTTTAATGTAGCAAACACCTTATTTTGTAGAACGCATCTAATTTGAATCATGTTGTTTTGTGTGCATATGAACGATAGCTAAATAAGTGAACTGTTCTCTACAGTTTTAAGGTTCAGATGGTGCGATAATCATTGTTTATGTTCTCACACATGCTGAAGTGTTAAGCGAACTTCTCTGTCATCATTGTATCACTGTACATCTCAGCTTCTGTATGATACTTGCTAGGTGGATTCGGTGAGACAAAGACATATATATCTTTCATCTGTCGCCTGGTAGCCGTGGAACTGGCAACACCAAGGCAGTAGGATAACCATATTGGCTCAACCCATGTTCATTCTTATTTTGTAGCTACTCTAGGGTCAATTCCAGTAAATGCAATTTATGTACTAGCTTGGCACTAAAATAAATAAAAATACATACAACTTTGGATTTCCTGCATATGTTTAAATCTTTAGATCCTCATTGTTCCAAAAATCTAACCTTACTTTCCCTAGGCCCTGTTATGGACCAATTCTGCTCCTGAATTTCTGTAGAACTTTTGCACAGTTCAATTCCTTTTCATGCTGAAGTATATTCATATTCTTATAATACAAGTATACTGCAATGTTCTGATGAACTGACGCTTTCCCTTTACCCCTCTGATGAACTACTCCCACTACTCTGCAGCTGTGCCTTCCTTTCCCTCTCTGCCAGCTTATATGCTCTTACTTTCTCCTGTTTCTGCAGTGACAAAATTTGCCTGGGTGACATCTCTTCTCCATATTATGTCTTCTTAGTTGCATGTTCTATTCTCTGGTTACTATTCTGTTGTTCAGTGCTGATGTGATTATTTCCATTTTCCACCCCAAAGTCGTCTATTTTCCTGGTTCATGGACATTGATGTTCTTGTCCACATATCTGCAGTTACCATGACTTCTGTAGTTTTCTGCTTAATTTGACTTCTCTGGTCATTCCTACTGCATGTTAGGTCATTTTTGCTCATATGATCCACTATTTGTCTTTCAATCCATAGCTGTTGACCTGTAATGTATACTGTTATAGATTTACTTCTTTAATCTTCTGTATCATTCATTTCTCATCGGGTAGTTCTTTGTTTAGTGATCAACTTTTATTTATAAATATGCTCATGTCTCTTAGCTGGTGCACTCTTATATACATTTTCTACACTAACTGCAATATAGCTAGCTTCATGACAACTATCCTGCTGACTACAGGCCTCCCAACATGGTATGCTTCAAAGGCTTCCCATCCTATAGTACCATCTCCTGTTTTCCTTTCATTATTTCTAAATTTCTTCTATGGATCAAGCATTCCTCCTCTCTTGAACACCAGTGAAAATTAGGCTAAATCTTCAATTCCTACTCCCCATTCTTTCTAATCATTATTTCATATCCTCTATTTGCCTTAGTTCTTGTACCTTGGTTCTAATGTCTCCAATATCTGTGGCTACTGTTTTCAATTTGTCTCCTCTCCGTTGTTCCATACCTTCCATTCCATTCAATTTCTCCATTAGTTTTTCCATCATCAGATCTTGACAGGTTCAGGATATAACCCTATGCAACCTATTATTTAAAGTACTAAATAATGTTCTTTCAGTAATCAGAATGTTGTTCACGTTTTCACCAAATGTGTAGCTTGTTCTTTTAAATTTCATTCTCCTAAACATATCAATCCTTACTCTATATATTACAATGTCCACTCCAATGTCTGCTTATATCTCTCTTCCACAACATTTATGGAGTTTATTGCACACAACCTTCCTCTTCCACAGCTAGTTTAGAACCTCTTATCATCTACATTAAATACATTTTCTTAATTTTAGGGAAGGGAAGTCAGAAATATTAACCAGTGAATGCATATGCAAAACTCAAGATTAAAACAAAAATTCCACTAACTCAACACAGAAATTCTGAAATTTTCATAACATTGCAACATTGATCCAAAAATATTTATATCATTTAGGAGGAATTCACAAACAGTGAGGTCCAAACATAAATAAAAATATTCCTCCAAGAGTAGACCAGATAAGGGGAATAAAATAATTTTGGAAAAACACAATATACAAAGAGGATGGAAGACTTACTGCAGGATAATAATTACACAGAAGTGGAAACCAAACCATTAAATAACTGCATTTAATCTAAAAATAAAGCCTTAAAAGGAAGAAAATTGATCAGTAAGAGAAAATCAGGAGAAACTTTCCTTTGTGTGACATGAGAATATTTTCTAAGTCCCAAGGTGCAGGTATACCCATGCGCAAGCAGACAACCTGCAGGTTCTCGCATTGCAGCCAACATCAGAAAGATGTGTAACACTTGTAGCCAACCTCTGCAAAAATGCTCCAGACAGCTGTTCAACACCAGTGCAGAAAGACATGTGAATGCAAAGGTCAGTTTTGGAAAATACTGACCATGTTTCCCCTCAGGTTTTATACTTTACAAAAGTAGGCTTGCTGTCCAGCAGAAGTACCTACTGTACTGTTAGAAGTGAAGGCTGTTCGTTCTGTGCATTCTTCCAATACAAGTATTTAAGATTCATTCAGTTGAAAATTGGAAAATGAAAATGGCTCAACAAATCAGTAAAATGGTCTTGACCTTTTATTTTAATAATGAGGAGGCCTGCCTTCAATTATTATTCGATGAGGGTCTGCTGAGGACACGGATGTTGTGTTCCGAATGCAATGCCACCTGTAGTGTAATTAGCTAGTTAGTGTATATTAGGGACTATTGTGTGAGTTTAGTGAAATTATTTAGATAGTGTAAATTAGAGACTATTGTGTGTGTTTAGTGTAATTTGATTTGATTTGATTTGATTTATTGAGTGCTAAAACACCCTTAACCTCTCAATGTCTTTGTCTACGAGATAAAATATTTCGGGATTATGAAACTGTGAGGAGACTGGCGGGTTATACACTATACCTAAACATATCATGCTGTCATCTAGCTCCTTATCTTCTATTACAACTCAAAGCACTTCTTTATGCCTGGACCATGATTCTTTCATTGTTTTACACAGAGACTTCCTAATAAAGAAACCTAGGCTTCCAGATAGTCTCCCTTTCTTTGCATATGCTTCTCCCTTTCTTCCTACGTAACTAAAACCCCTTATGTCAATGACCTCATCTTTCAACCATGTTTCAACCACTGCTAAATAATCCAGCGTCCCCAAAAAGTGCTGTAAGATTCCCGTATTAATTTTATTTTTTATTCCTTCACAGTTCCAAAATCCTATTTTCCTGACTGACTGCTATTGTGAACCCGTTCTGCTCCTAGACCACACATACTTTTCCAATGTCTTTTTGCTTCTCAGCTGAATTCCTCCAACAGCTGAGGATCGTTTGTCTTTGTTTATCACCATTATACTTCCATGCGGCGAAGTTATAATAATATGTTCTTCTTCTCCTGCCTCTGCTTTATCTCTCCTCCTGCCTTCACCACCTACCGCCCCCTCCTCTTCTTCTTCACTACTGCCAATGGTTTGCATCCAGCTTCTTTCCCCTCTCTCAACCAGTCCACGTGCTGCCATAGTCTCCTCCCTCCTTGGCGACAGCCACTTTCTACCGTCTGTTGTTACGCGTGTTGACATCATCTCCCTGCTCTCCTCACCGCCCTTCTGTCCGACGGAGATTTCATTTCCTTTCGTCTTGTTTGATTCACTCAATGACGTATCCTCTGACACGTTAGTTGTTACCACGTGCTGTATTACATCATCTCTCTGTTGTGTGCCGGTGCCGGACCTTGGCTCCCTCGTCCCTTCCTGTGTATGTGGTACTTGGATGGATTTTTGCTGAGTTATTTCCTCCCGTGTAGGCTCCCTGCTCCATACATCCCTCTTGCTCGCATACGTTGCGTTCGCTCCTTCTATCCAGAGTTGTAAATTTCTGATATATGCTCGTTTACCCACAGCTCTCGCTTCCACCATCCTTCGGATTAGATTTTGCTTCACGTGTCTTTGCTAGTGTAATTAGCTAACTAGTGCAATTTAGGTACTTTGAGTTAGTTTGCTGGATACTGTAATATAGGGGCAAATAAGACTGTTGGCAGCATTGTGTTCAGTGAAGAAGCAAGGATAATTTGGCTGCAATGAATTCAATATAGCCACATATGCAGTAAGTGAATAAATAAACAATTAAGTTATGACTTCAGTAACGTTAAAAGAATGCCCTCCAGCACGAAATTGCACTAAAAAGTAAAGAAATCATATTAAACATCATAGTTGTATATAAAAACATCATAGCTGTATAAAAAATGCAAACAACCTAGAAAAAAATTGCTACATCACATATTAGAAAAAGAGCCAAAAAATTACACAAAATCAGAGTAGATAATCCAACATTTCCAAGAATAAATGGGTCACCAAAAATACAAAAAAACAGGAAAAGCTAAAAGACCTATTACTAGTACCATAAATACCATCACATAAAATTTGGCCAAATGGTCACTAAGCAACTTCACTAGCTTCCTAAAGTTTGAAAGGCAAATTAAAAAAAAAAAAATGCTTTATACCTTGTAGAAAAAATCAGACATTAAGTTAGACAAAAATGACAGACTGGTTTTATTTGGTGTCACATTATTCCCAAGCATACCAACAGAAAAATTACCGACCTGTTAAAAAAAGGCTAACAACAGAAGTGGAACCAGTAGAAACAGAAGAATACTTCTCATTAACAAACCTATGTATTGAAAAAAACTTCAACTTCAATGGTAAATACCATAGGCGGAAATCAGGGTTATCTATAAGCAATCCCCTTTTGCTCTTTCACCTTTTTTTTTTTTTCTTTTTGGGGGGTAAATTTATTTTTGAGTTCATTTGAAACACATAAAAATGGCTTTCCAATGGATCTTGAAGGTTTGGTACCGATAGGTTGATAACATCTTTGCAATAGTTGTAACGTGGTCCAATACATAAAAACTACCTCCAATACAGAATTGCAAATAAACACCACCACCATTGAAGAAGTAAAATCATGTAAGTTTCTTGGAATAATTGTTGATAAACAGTTAACATGGGCTAAACATATAGATTATATATGTAATAACATTAGTAAATCCATATACTTGCTTAGGTATTTTCAAAGTTACAAAGACACTAGGCTTCTGCAGATGATTTATTTTGGATGCATACATCCTTTAACTATGGGATCGAAATATGGGGTACAGCCGCAAAATATCACATGGACAGGTTACTAATTCTACAGAAGAAATGTATTACACTGATTTATAGCCTAAAAGTAACGGAGTCATGCAGAGAAACATTTAGAACTCAAAATATGTTCACAGTCCTGTATATATACAGAACTATATTATTCATAACTGATAGACTTACATTAGTACGAAACAGCCAAATTCCCCACTACAGTACAAGGAATGGTGATAACTATCACATGCATAATATTAACAGGTGTGTCACTGAAAAGGACATTAATATCAGAGGGATCAAACTATATAATAAACTAACTAGTGAGATAAAAATTTTGACGAATAGCTCAAACGCAAAATTTAAAAGTAAATTAAAACAATATGTGTTAAATAAATGTATATAGAGCCTAGATGAATATTAAATTATATATGTAACAATTTGGTACTAGCATACATGTTGTAAAATAATGTCATACTGTAAAATAATTTGTACAGAAATGAACGTGTCCAAAATCAATGTACAACTGATAAACTGGACCACTAAAATATCAATATCAATAGTTCCAAACAGATATTTAGATGATGCATTAAAACTACTCAATCTGCAGGAAAAAGCTATCAAATTCACAACAGAAAAGGAAGTCAATGGAGAACTGTCTTTCTTGTACCTAAATATTATCAGGGCAACACAAAAATAAAATTTGGAATTTACAGGAAACCAACACAGTCAGAGAATGATATAAAAAGTCATAGCTATAACCCAATTATGCATGCAATAATAAACAATTTTACACATAGACTAGTCAACAAAGCCATGGATAAAGCAGAATATTATAAGGAACAAAGCCATACTTCACATAACAGAAGAAAATGGATACAACAAAAGTTTGGTATTGAAGAAAATTAGTTAAGTTAAAGAAAACAATTAAGAAAGATAGCAACAACATATTCAGTGGATTCACGTATCACCCAAAAACATTTATTAAATTCCAAAATATTTTTAAAGGTCTTTAAATATCATCTTGGTACCTACAAATAGATGCACAGTATTAAAATTGTTAAATTAAAAAACAAAACATGAAATCCCATCAATTAACAGATCCAGAAAATATCAAGTAACTTGTAAAGATTGTGAAAAGTTCTACATAAGGCTAATTAAAGGAAACACAATAAACAGATATTACAATAAAATATAATAATTTGTTACAAACTTCACTATCTTTTTAAGAAATTGTAAATTCTCAGGAGACTAGTTTCACAAATGCTTATTTGCATCATCAGTCAATTTGTTGATTTATGTTATTATTATAGATGCTAGGTTATATCACCTAGAAATCAACAACACTGCTTTGCTCTCACCAAGGCAGCCTGGGTTTGATCCTAGGTGACCGCCAAGTCCGCCAAGTGAGATTTGTGGGGGATAACACAGCACTGGGGCGGATTTTCTCCGGGATCTTCGGTTGTTCCCGCCATCTAATTCCACCAGTGCTGCATCTTCATCTTATGTATCCATCAGTGTCACCGCCTGCAGTGCCATATGTAGTAAAAGTGGACGTTAAACACTACACATTTCGTTTTAGAAATCAACAAATCGACTGAAGATACAAATAAGTATTTGCGAAAACTAGTCTTCTGAGATCTGGGAAGAATTTACCATTTCCTAAAAAGATACGTGAAGTTTGTAAGAAATTATTACATTTTACTGCAATATTTGTATTGCTTCACTGTGGATAGCTTCACTTTTTTATGTATAAAAACCAGAATCATAGAATATTTTAGAAACATCAAACTGAAACAATAAAACAAGTCAGCAGTAGCATTTCACTTCTGGAATGAGAACCATGACCTTAAACCAAATTCAAAACTATTAAAAGGTGTGATAAACCATAACAAACTGACGTGGGAGAACATAATATGGAAATATAAAGCCTGAGTAATAAACTTTGAAATCACACCAGTCAATAATTTGATAAAGACGTTCACAGTTCTGACACCACAGTGAAGACTGTAGGCAACCACAGTTGAGGTTGAAAATGGAAGGAACAGCTCTCAAAACTAGTCCCTCAAAAAGTTAAAATCTGAGACGAGATGTGAAAAACTGACTACAAATAGTGTTATGAACCAAAAAGACTTACCTATATGCTTCTTCTCTTTTCCCAGACATCCATAAATGTTTGGTATATGCAAATGTAACCTGAGGATGATGTGCAGGTAAAGGCTGATCAGGGTTCTCCGATGGGTCCGTACCGAGGAGCATCACAAGTGTTTTGTGAGAAAGCATCTGTTTAATAAATATGTTCCATTAACTAAGATACAACATAGCTAAATTAAGTTAAAAGAAATGATAAATGTAGCCCATACAGTATTCCTTAATAATCTCAGGAAATTTAATGTAATATCCTGCTTTGCACCAATGAAAAGGTCAATAAAATTTTTCATGCAGGATGTTCAGCAGATTTTATTCCCAACATCCTCCCTGAGTTGTGTATAAAAACAACTAAGAAGAAATGGATAATAAACATTTTAAGGATTCTTTGTTAACCAATTATTATAAAACACTATCTCCAAAAGTATCATTGTTAAAAAAAGACAATGCGTCCTACTGCTCTAGAGAACTAAACCCAGTTCTTGCTTCATCACCCTTTAAAAAATAAATGCATACAAAATTGTGTCACACTTTGAGCCGGCACTTATACTGATAGTTACCAAACTTTCTGAAGAGAGCACTGCAAGATCCATGCACACACCAGGCTAACGCCAGAAGTGTGTAAAACGTGGAGGGCATCCTGGATACGCTGCACAATAGGGTGGTAGCTGTACAGCTGCCGTAGGTTTTGAACTGCACTGAGGGGATCACTCAGGATTAAGCAGTCCCCCAACTTTCATCGACGTACGTGTAAAATGGCCCGGTATATTGCATAAAGCTCTGCAGTAAAACTGGAAGTGCTAGTGTGGAATCCGAATGTATACGGTTCGGTTACACAAACGTAAGCACAACCAACACCATTTGAGTTCTTGGAGCCATCAGTATAAATTATAAAATGGTCCTCATATCGCGATAAAAATTCTAAAAAACATGTGCGGATACTAGACATAGATTATGGTAGATTTATCATATTTAGTCATACCCAGATTTACGTAGGACGCTCTGCACAACCAAGGAGGGTATGTCCGCTCCCCCTTAGGATACATCTTGGGCATTTCAGTATCAAGCTGTCGAGCTCCCGGAATCGAAAACCAGGTGTCTTTGGTTTAATAGAAGTGTTACTATAACGCGCGTCCATTAAGGTGTTAAAGAACGGTGTAAACGATGGATGTGTGGGCATGCAATTAAATCCACAGCCATAATTTGCTAATAACATGTTGCACCTGTACTGCAGAGGAGGTTCTGCAGATTCAGCATACAGGCTTATAACACGGCTCATTGGAAATGCCCCAACTGCTATACCTATGCCACAATTATGGACTGTGTCTAATCTCTTCAGCACAGATGGTCGTGCTGAGCCATAAATGACACTACCATAATCTAATTTGGAATGGATGAGTGCGCGATAAAGTCGCAATAACACTGTACGATCCGCTCCCCACGATTTTTCACTTAGTACCCACAAGATATTTAAAGATCGGTCACATCGCGCTTTCAGTTGTGCTATATACGACAAGCAGTTAAGTTTTCTATCCAATATCAATCCAAGGAACCTCGTCTCATCTGCAAACGGTAGTAGATTAGCGCCTAAATGGAGCCTTGGAGGTAGTCGACTATGACGATGCCAGAAGTTAACACAGATTGTTTTCTCAGCGGAGAATCGGAAGCCGTTTTTTAAACTCCAATTCTTAAGGTTGTCTGTAGACGGCGTTCTAAAAACAGTGTGCACTAAGATGTACAGTAGATGGCAAAGTTATCTACAAATAGGCATGACGAGACTCCCGGAGGTACACATTTCGAGATAGAATTAACTACAGGTAGCTGAACGCTATCTCCAGGAAGGATTGCTTCCCCTTACCCCGGATTGACGACAATCTCGACACGCTCTCTGGTGCACAGTGGTTCTCGACCCTGGACCTGAAGTCGGGTTACTGCCAGGTGGCTCTAGACCCAACAGACAAGGTGAAAACCACATTCTCGACAGGCCAAGGGCTTTGGCAGTTCACAGTTATGCCCCTTGGTCTCTGCAACGCACCAGCTAACTTCCAACGCCTCATGCAACCAGTGATGAGAGGACTCACTTATGACGCCTGCCTACTATAACTGGACATCATCGTTGGCAAGACATTCGAAGACCATCTCGAAAACCTGAGGAAGGTGCTACAGAGACTGCAGGAGACCACCTGAAGCTAAACGCGAAGAAGTGCCAGCACTTCCACAAGTAAGTCAACTACTTGGACCACACAGTCTCACCAACCGGAGTGGCCACAGACCCGGAGAAAACACAGGCTGTGAGAGACTGACCTCGGCCAAAGGATAAAAGAGAATTGTGCATTTTCCAGGGGCTGTACAGCTATTACAGCCACTTCATAAAGGGCATTTCCAACATCGCCAAACCCCTCACCCGCCTGACAGTAAACAACGGCCTTATGAGTGGACGGAGGATGCCGAAGGCGCTTTCATGCAGCTGAAGAAGACACTTTGCAGTGCTCCTATTTTGGAATTCCCACAACCAGGCAGCGCCTTCATTGTGGACACCGACGCCAGCGACCATTGCATTGGAGGTGTCTTACCTCAAGTCCAGGACGGCCACGGGCGGGTGATAGCTTAATACAGCAAGACGCTGTCCAAGGCAGAAAAGAACTACTGCATCACCCGATGAGAGTTGCTGGCGGTAGTGCAGACCTTGGAGCACTTCCACAAGTACTTGTACGCTCCGCCATTCCACCTTAGGACTGACCACTCCACCCTAACCTGGATTCTGAGTTTTAGGAACCTGGAAGTCCAGACAGCCCGTTGGGTCCAGAGGCTGCAGGAGTACGACTTCACCTCTGAACATCGCAAAGGAAAACCCATGTGGAAGAGAAGGAGCGTACCCTATCTGTCAAGAGCAGTCACGGCAGTGGCTGAGGATGGCTGGGATAGCGCAGGTATGAGGAGGGCGCAGCTGGCGGACGCAGACTTAGGGCAACTCTTGCTGACACAACAAGTACCTGGTGGTGGTCATTGACTACTTCACTAAGTGGCCGGAGGTGTATACCATCCCGAACCAGGAGGCGAAGACGATTACAGAGTGCCTCGTGGAGCAACTGTTCTGCCGTTTTGGGGTGCCTTTAGAGCTTCACAACGACCATGGCACCAATTTTGAGTCTCACCCGATGAAGGAGGCACTGGAAAGACCTGGGGTTAACAATCCTTCACAACACTCTGCATCTACAGTTGGGCGGCATGGTTGAGAGATATATCCAGAATTTTGAAGAACACCTGAGGAAGATCGTGACCAGCCATCAACGAGACTGGAACGTCAAGGTGCTACTGTTCTTGCTGGCCTACCACTCGTCAACACACGACACCACTGGGATGATGCCAGCAAGCTAAATGTTCGGCCGAGAATTACGCCTCATTTGGGACCTGGCTTTTGGGAGCCCCCCCGGATGCAAAACAGTCAGCAACCGAGTATGTGGAGAGTCTCATGGATCTTCTCCACGACATGCATGAGATGGCTCGTCAGAACATCCAGAAGGTGAGCGACTGCATTAAAACCCAATACGTCAGGCAAGCCAACAGCCAAGGGTTCCAGCAAGGTGACCTGGTATGGTTGTATCGCCCTACCCGGACCAAGGGACGCTGCACGAAACTTCAACAACCATGGAGGGACCGTACCAGGTGGTGAAGAGGATTAACGACGTGGTCTACCGCATCCAGAAGATGCCCCGAGGAAAGATGTTGGTGGTAAACCTGGATCGTCTGGCCCACTACGATGGTGCTGTTCGGGATGACCAGCCTGGAGGAGGGAGCAGTGTTGCCGACCGCATTGTCGTGAAATAGTGCAACGCGGATATAAGGTACAGTTAAAGCACCGCGGAGATAAACGACTTGCCGGAACAGATAAAGAGACAGATAAATAACTGGAAAGCGCTTCCTTGTTTGTTACAGATTATTCCACTGGTTTCTGGAACGATGAGAGAGGTATATAGTGAGTGAGTGTGTGGTGTTTTAGGGCCCGTAGAAGCCGTGGCTAGTTTATCAGAGAGTCCCAGTCGTAATCGGCAGCCTGTAGCTGTGTTCTGAAAGTGAACATTTTTTGTGGTCAACGACCTTGGAAGATTGCATTTGTGTATGTTACGTAATTTTGCTACTGTAAGGGTTGAACAAAGTGCATTTCTACGGAAAGAAAGAGCATTTTGAATTTAAGCAACTTGGACTTTTAATTCTATGAACCCACGAAGTCACATCACCATTGTGTTCAAAATCAAAACATTATTCGCTGTTCTTCTGCCCTTCCTAAATACTGACTAATAAGGAGACACTAAATTATACATTTCTGACCAGTTTGAATTCTCTCAGAAAAGATACCAGAAAATATTTTCCCAAAGTTACACAACAGTGCAATCCGCCTATAAGGATTGTGGTTATCCATATTGTGACTTTGTGGGTTTGTAAAATTTAAAGTCCAGTTTGCAGAAATTCAAAATGCTTTTTATTTCCGTAGAAAGGCTCTTGTACAGTTCTGATCTCAGCAGAATGATGTAACACTCATCAATAGTCTCTCGTGGCTTCCTGCCAATACTGATCTGTCTAGTTCAGTCCATCTCTTTTATAAAACATTCTCTGTATCACGAAGATTGGCGAAACTTCCCGAAGCTTCACGGACCCTTACGATAGCCAGGGAATTCTCCAGACGCTTCCCTGGCTTTTTCCTGTCCCCACCCGCCTCTCCTCGGCACGTCATTAGCGCTGCGTGGGCAGGTGTGGTTTGGCTCTATCTGTCTCATTCACTGCCCGCTACTCTCTCTCTCTCTCTCTCTCTCTCTCTCTCTCTCTCTCTCTCTCTCTCTCTCTCTCTCTCTCACGGCATTCGCTTATGCGAATCGCCTCGCAACACTGCTCCCTCCTCAAGCGTCCATTGGTTCGGGAAGGGCGGTACAAACAGACAAGGTCACCTTGCTGGAATCCTTGGCTGTTGGCTTGCCTGTCGTACCGGGTCTTCATGCGGTCGCTCGCCATCTGTATGGACGAGCCATCTCACGCATGTCCTGGAGATGGTCCACGACGTTCACCACATACTCGATGCGGGCTGTTTTGCTTCCGGGGGCTCCCAAAAACCAGGTTACAAGGAAGGCGTAGCTCTCGGCCAAACATTAAGCTTGCCGGCGTCATCCCAGAGGTGTCATGTGTTGAGCGGTAGGCCGGCAAGAATAGTGGCAGCTTGACGTCCCAGTCTCGGTGATGGCTGGCCACGACCTTCCTCAGAGGTTCTTCTAGGTTTTTGATGTACCTCTCGACCATGCCGTCTGACTGGGGATATAGGGGTTTTGTGCGGGTCTTGTTCACCCCAAGTCTTTCCAGCGCTCCTTCATCAAGATAGACTCAAAATTGGTACCCTGATCACTGTGGAGCTCTAATGGCACCCCAAAACGGCAGACCAGTTGCTGCACAAGGCAGTCTGTGATTGTCTCGCCTCCTGGTTGCTGCATGCGACCCCGGCTACTAGTCTGGGGGCCGCGACTCACCGCGCACATGTGACATTGACGGCACAATCTCTCAATGTCTGCTCAGAGCCTTGGCCCATAGCAGCGCTGTCTGAGTTAGACGATCATTCGGTTTGATCCCAGGTGTCCCCCTGAAGTACCGACGTGCACTTCCGCCACGACTTCAGAGGTTCAGAGGTTAAGTCGTACTCCTGCAACCTCTAGACGCAACGTTTTGTCTGGACTTCCAGGTTCCTAAAACTAAGAATCCAGGTTAGGGAGGAATGGTCAGTCCTCAGGTGGAATGGCTGACCATACAGGTAATTGTGGAAGTGCTCCAAGGTCTTCACTACCGCCAGTAGCTCTCGCCGGGAAACGCAGTAGTTCTACTTTGCCTTCGACAGTGTCTTGCTGTAGTAAGCTATCAACCGCTCGTGGCCAACCTGGACTTGGGATAGGACGCCTCCAATTCAACGGTCGCTGGCGTCTGTGTCCACAATGAAGGTGCCACCTGGTTGTGGGAATCTCAAAATAGGAGCACTGCAAAGTGTCTTCTTCAGCTGCTGGAAAGCATCTTCGGCGTTCTCCATCCACATATAAGGCCAATGATCTTCTGTCAGGCGGGTGAGAGGCTTGGCGATGTTGGGTTTATAATTGCACAGCCCTAGAAAACTGCACAATTCTCTCTTATCCTTCGGCCGAGGCCAATTGTGGAGTGTTTTTTCAAAACACGATAGAAGTAAAATTTTATGGAATTGAGTTATATATAGTATCAGCATAATTTTCACCTTCTGCATCGTTCCGTGAAATCAGATTTTGCAAAATTCGATTCATGTCCTGTGTAGAAGATAGGGAATATCAGCAGTTTTTTAAAACTCGATAGCTGCACTTGGCTCAGTTAAAGCAAAAGTCGATACATGAAATTTTATGATCCAGCATGTAGTAACCTCAATTCTATGAAATGCATGTCAGCAATGACTGCCATCTCACTATTGCGATTCTTGGAATTTTCAATCATTTCTGCAAGCTTTGTACATTGCTGCAGCGGTGGCAAACTGCAAACTTGTGAATCGGGTTTTACGCTTGGATTTCACATTCATTTCAGAAAGCTTTGTTATACTTAAATGGCATTTTTATTCTTAGTTGAATAGACAATAGACAATGGACAGGAGCTCAGAATGTGAAACTATACCAGTCGTAGAATGCGCGGGAGGTAGAAATTGCAAAAACAAGGAAAGCTCATACTCCAGCAATTTCATGTTCACATGGTCTTGAGTGCACTCTATGAAATCCTTAAAGTAAAAGGCATAAGCTCTGTGATGTAGCTGATTTGATTTCTTTCCATGCTAAATAAAATAGATCTAGATAAATTCCTCATGAAAATATGCACATTACACCTCCTAATCACAGAGTGATGAAGAAAGAGGCTCCAAATACGAAGCAGACTGTTAGCATTAAATGCAGTGTGAGAATTAATGATGACCCATTATTGTGAGTATGCACTGCAAGCTTCCAAGGAATCACAAGGGTGTCAAAAGGTAGATTATATCTTCTGGCTAGAAAGTTTTACTTATATGGGAATGCACAAAGGAAACCAGAAGAAGTGACAGAACAGGAATATTACAGAAAGGCATTTCTGCTGCTGTAAAACAAGATGTTAAAGAAGTACAGATGCAGAGAAAGCCATTATGGAAGAGGAAAATCAAGGAGAGAATATTTACCTCTGTAAATATTACGAAAATGTGGAACAACTTTTGCAATGAAAGAAGATTAAGAAATCTACCAGTCTGCATATTGTCAAAACATACATACATATTTTACACCTTCTTCAATTTCTCATTCCGTACACAACACACTGACACATTCTCCAACTGCAAAATGAGTCTGATGAAGATTAAGACAGAGGCAGAGGCGGAAAAGAAAAATGAACTAAGAACCATGTGCAGACTGCACAAGTTGTGTTAAATTTTTTTTATCTGACATTGAAAAAGGTAAACGCCGAGGCAATCACTTATTGCTTTGATATGCAGCAGAATCATTGCTTTGATATGCAGAAGAATCAACCACTGCCTAAACTTTCTGTTAGCGATTCTACGCAAGGCAGGTATGGCTGCACAATCAATGCATAATGATTCCATCTAAAACCCAGAACGAAGACGAAATTTCCTTGTATACATGGATGGAAACTGAATCTGCTAAAGGTTGCAACCAGGTTGCCTCAGTTTTGCACCACTTCTTGTTGGAACTGGAAGAAAGGATGTCCAGCAACGCTCCTTCTACCATTAATTTATTTTCACTCTTGCTTTAGTCAGAACAAGACTGGTGTGATGATGTTCATGCTTATTGCTTTCTTGGAAAAGAGTACAAAATCTTCCTGCATTTCACATATCTACCCAATACGTGGGCACAGTTTTATGCTTCCTGATAGAGTGAACAAAGAAAAGAAAAAGTATTCAAAATCTAGCTAAATCTTTTGAAATTCCAGAAACTGCAAAAGAATTTTATGAAGATCTACTAGAAGATATCAATAAACGATAAAGCTTACTTATACATGGAAATTAATTGTTCTTTCACACTAGCCGTGTGTAGGATGCACTATGAAAGGGTAGAGCCAGACTGAAAAATTCAATGCCATAGCCGGGATTTGAACCATCAGAAGATCCGTGGTTCAAATCCCGGCTATGGCATTGAATTTTTCAGTCTGGCTCTACTCTTTCTTACTTATTCATATTGTTTCAAATTTCTTTGTATTCAATATGTTTGTTATATAAATAAAACAAAATATTATACTGCTATATTGTGACAGTAGCAGTACTTAGTTTATAAGTTTATACCTAATCGAAGAATCCTTATAAACATTAACACGTTGGTTGTATAATACATTATGTATTATGAAAAGGTGAAAATAAATAAAAAATAATAAATACATAAATAAAAAGTAACAAAAACAATAATTGACAAAAATAACTAAACTTCAAGAGTTAATTTCTTGCTCACGCACAACGATTAATCAGCATCTATTGGTTTTTGAAAAAACTCTGCATTTTCAAACCTCAAATTTGCACTATTTAAATTACAGTATTTGTTTCTTTTCATATTCAACGAAACAGTTTCAGAAAGGAGAATTGAATGATCAATATAGTTGCTGTGCAAGCCAATTAGAATTGCCAATAAACAGAAAAAAACGTTTTTCTCAGAAACACATTTTGTGCATCTATCGAGTTTTGAAAAAACACTTCTCACTTTCTCATGGCCTGTATGTTCTCTGGGTCTGTGGCCACTCCAGTTGTTGAGACTATGTGGCCCAAGTAGTTGACTTCCTTGTAGAAGAGCTGGCATTTCTTCGCGTTCAGCTTCAGGTTGGTCGCCAGAAGTCTCTGTAACACCTTGCTCAGGTTGTCGAGATGGTCCTCGAATGTCTTGCTGACGATGATGATGTCGTCCAGCTATAGCAGGCTGGTGCATTGCAGAGGCCATAGAGCATAACTGTGAACTGCCAAAGCAGTTGGCCTGTTGAGAATGCGGTCTTCTCCTTATCTCTCGGGTGCAGAGCCACCTGCCAGTAACCCTACTTTAGCTCCAGAGTCGAGAACCACTGCACACCAGAAAGCGAGTCTACAGTGTCGTCAATCCACGGTAAGGGAAAGCAATCCTTCCTGGTGATAGTGTTCTGCTTCCTGTAGTCCCCCCAGAAGCACAGCTCACTGTTCTTTTTCATCACCAAGACTACAGGGGAACACCAAGAGCTGTTAGAATCTTCAATCACTACCCTGGATCTCATGTCCTCCAACATGTTCCGTTTTGCCAGCGGAAGACATCTGGGTGGTTGCCGAATAGGCCGGGCACTTCCGGTGTCGATGTGGTGGAGCACTCAGTCTGTGCGGCCGTAGTCGCTGTTAACCTGGCTAAAAACGTGCTGGTATCACCCCAGCAGTTGTCGGACCTTCTCTAGCTGTTCTGCAGTCAGGTGGTCGGCCGCCCTCTCCAGTAAGCGTTCCAGCCAGGGCCCCAAGTGCTGCGTCGGCACTGGCTCCTGGGTCTTGTCAATTGGTGTTATGCTGAGTACGGGTTCGCACGTCCCTAACTCCGTCCCGGCCTGGAAGTCCTGATCGGTCTCTCTCAGGTTGAGCAGCCTTACTGGCACCTCCTCTCGGCACGGCAACAATGTCCTGGCTACAGAGTCCATGCACAGGCGTCTTCTGGTCCAGCATTATGTTCTTCTTCCGCTGGCCTTCCAGTCGTGCCGTCACCACCACCTCGCTTCTCGCGGGGACAACCACGTCTTCCTTCAGGACGACCCTGCAAATTCCAAGGCAGGAATTGAGCCGCAGGACATTCCTGCCGACGTCGACAGTCGCCTCCTGGCTCCTGAGGGCATCCAGTCCCAGTATCACCTCCTCAGCCACCTCTGCGACGAACACCCACTGACGCACGGCACTCTGTCCCAAGTTCAACTTCAGCAAGGCCTCCTTTTCCACAGGCAAGGTGTCGCCCGATGCCGTCACAAGGTGGTATGGTCAGCTTGATTTTCTCGACGGCAAACCCTTGGCTACATCAGGTCTGATGACAGTCATGGCTACCCCGGTGTCCACAAGCACGCGACATGGCCTCCCCTTCACCCAATCGTCCCCGATGAGGCTGTCATCCATACGCCGGCTGACGGCGCGCTGTGTCACTCAAGGGGATGGTGGTGATGGCGCCGACGTGCCACTCGCAACGTCCCTTACTCGTTTCTCCGGCTGCTCTCCCTGGGGTGGGCATTGTCTCTCCAGGTGTCTGGCTGGCCACACCCCCAACATATGCCACTAGGTCTTTGCCGGCGTCCCTCAGCTGGCCTTCGGTTTCCAGTGTAGCCGATACTACTTGTTCTCGACTTCCGGGTAGCCGTCACCTTGGCCGCCTCCATCCTCAATGCTGCCATTAGAGCCTCAGGATGGTCTTGTAGTCGTCAAGCATTAGGCACTGACGAATCTCGGTGTCTTGTACCCTGCTGACGAAGGCATAGGCGGTTCCCGGTATACAAACTCGGGTGGGAGGTTGACTAAGGCTTTGCTGGCCAGCTGTCCAATAAGAATTTTATAAGAATTGGATAAAACCTATATCGTGTAGAACATTTTAAAAAACTAAATATGGTGAAAAAATTAAAAATTTCAAGTTTCAAAACAAAAAAGTATGTTTAATGATCTTAATATATAAAGTTTGATAAAAAAAATAAATAATGGGAATTTTATATACAAAATAATTATCTGGCATATGGATCGCAGTCCGGTGGCTGCTCTCCTTCCAGACATTTTATCTGAAGCTGAATATCTTCAGTGGCGTGGCCATAGTCTTCTCTTGTAAGTCTCGGCAACATCTGATACAGTCTTTGCTTGTCACAGGATTTATATAAACACAGTGCATGGGCGGAGCCAACTCCAGTTTGGTATGCTTTTTCATGATTGGTTCAGCTGTTGCCTGGGCTGGACTACCATGAAGAATGCTTACAATGTCAATGGGTAAGGCCACTGACAGTGCACAATCCTCTATCCATCTCCAGGCTGGTTTCCTGTGTGCATTACTTAATGTTGAATGCTAAGCTTTATTTAAGCATTTGGTTTCTTCTTGCTTGCTGAAGTTGTCTTTATGTTTGTAAATTTCAATAGCATTGCACTTAAGTATTCATAATAATGGACAGTGGAAGATACAATAGCTGTATCTGAATACTGTATAATATATCAATAATAACTAAACACTAGTAACACAACTTCACTATTTACTTATCTTATTAAAATCCTGGGACCAGTTTCAAAGCAAAACATCTGCTTCATCCTCAGTCACTCAGCTTGACACTTTCCCACTAACTGACTGACTGACTGACTGACTGACTGACTGACTGACTGACTGACTGACTGACCTTGACCACTACCGGAGTTTGAAGAATAGCTCCTTATCTAACTGCCATCTACCGGGGCAACACAAACTTATTGATGACATCTATTGCAGGGATATCAAAATTCATTACGCGATACTTATTTTTCAAAACAAATATCTTCTCAAAAACCATTAAATCTATCGGTTCTTTCAATTGTTTCAAATATAAAATACTAAAATTAACATGCAAATATGTATGAAAAATTATGGACATATGCACCATATTATCTTAAGTCACTTTTAGTAATTCTTAAGTTTGCAATGAGGTATAAATTTGTATATATTCTGAATTTTACTTTGAAACTATTTTTGTTACCATACACTGTATTCTGGACAAAGTGCACTGGACTCAGAACTGAAATATGAATGCCAATATACATAATACTATGATGCATATGCTGGTTAATAAACTTAGAAAGTACCAGACAAAAGGAATGTAAAATTTGCACATGAACTTTTTTCCCCTATGCTAATATGAACTACAGCTTACCTCTACACTGTTTTACAGACATGAAAATCTAACTATAAAATCTTTTGGTAGAAAGCTGATAAATTCTATACCTTAATTTTCCATTGCAACCTGGATTACATCATTTGTTTTACATACAATATACTAAGAAATAATTAGCTGAACATCAATAAATGCTATCTGTTGTGTTATGAAGTGCACTTGATGGAAGGAGTTAATATGCATAGGAATTGAGGATTTTCACAGTTTTGGAGACACTAAATAATGCACCTGAAGTGATAATTTCAATATATAAGAATTTCATAGTTACCAAAAAACATTTTGTAATTTATAAAGGACAAAAGAGGTATTGACTTTTATGAACAAAAATGAATATTGTCTGAAGTCAAGTTCTGTTTCAGAATATCGAAATGTTTCTTTCTTCTCAATGTTACTATTCTTCAACATGCTTCTGCTGTAATGCATCTACTCACCAAACGACTTGATTTTCTGCACAGTGAGGCATATTTTAACCATGTGTACATATCTTCCTGTGGTGAAACCACTAAAGTGTGCACTTGAATGATTCTTTGCCAATCTTCTACAACTCTCTGACATCCCTAAAACACATATAACAAAATAAATTATAAATATTTACTGTGCAGCATACTCCAAAAACAGACACTTTCAAAATCCATTTATTTAAATTTTAACCCATTAATGTCTAGCTTTGCTATATGACATTAGTATACATGACTTGACACAATTTATTTATGTACATGAAATCAAGGAAAATAGTGATGAGTAGAGCCCGGATTTGTAAACACAATCAAATGGTGAAACAAGCGAGCATATAAGCACAAAATATGAAGCATAAA
Organism: Mantis religiosa; assembly: GCA_030765055.1. Classification (NCBI taxonomy): domain Eukaryota; kingdom Metazoa; phylum Arthropoda; class Insecta; order Mantodea; family Mantidae; genus Mantis; species Mantis religiosa. The sequence continues at coordinate 183,724,520 of CM060950.1, forward strand.
GAAATAAAAATTTAAACATTAACCTATATAAACCCTATGTAAACTTGTTACAGTACACGAGGGAGGTTAATTTGAGATTTTCTTGTGTGAAGTTCCTGCATTTGTTTCCACTGGTGACCGTAGACAATTTGACAAAGAAGTTCATAGTTTCACTGCCAGAGAGATGATACCGAAATCATTTGCAAAATAAAGGGTTAAGAATGCTAGGTAGACACTAGTAATGTATGGAGCATGGAGCATTAGTTCAACTCAAAAATTGTATCTATAACATACTTATGCAAATTTACAAAGTCCCTCTAGATTTTATATAAAGCTGCACTTTCATTCAAGAAATAATATATTACTAAGGAAGCATCACATGCTTTTTAAGAAAACTAAGAAACCTCTGAAAAGCATGCACCAATACAGAATCATGTTTCAAGCACCTATTTATCAATTTAGGAACTCTTTCCAGAACATTTTGGAAAGCTGCCTTTCGATTGTGAAATTTTTCCTTGAAGAATTCTTGAGTGTCTTCCAGCTTTGCAAGAAACAATTGTTCAATTCAATTCAATTCAATTTTATTCATCCTTTAGAATCAAATCTGTACATAGTACCTTGATATAGGATACGTCAGTAATTTACACTTAATATTACAAAGTTAAACATCAAATATACCTAACCTACATTCAATTATACTGTGACACAAATTGGATATAATTATGAGTGAGAGAAATGAACAAGCTAAGTAAATTCATATTTTATGTTTATCTGGATTTGTAGTAGTAGTAGTAGTAGTCTAATGCCCGTTAGCTTGGATATATTCCATTTGCTTTCTTGCTTCCCAGTATAGTTCAGTTATTGTTCTTGTGGGTGATGTTTTGAGAGCCGGACAGACAGAAAGGTGGTCTTTATTCATTATGGAATCGATATCTTGACACAGGATACAGTTTGGAGATTTAAAGATTTTAATTTTATGAAGATGTGGAGCCAGATAGTCATGACCTGTTATCAATCTGAATTTTGCTACTGCTTCATGTCTTGGGTGTTCAGGTATCAAGTTTTTCTTGTGTAGGATAGCTGCCCATGGTTTCTCATTGCTTTCTGTTGTGAGGTGTTCCATCAGTTCTTTCTGAAACTTTCTTTGGATTATAATTTTTGCCGAATGATAGGACAGAGTTTTGTTAGGTTTCTGTAAGATTTTGGTGCCCTTTTTTGCCAGAAGGTCTGCCATTTCATTTCCTTGAATTCCACAATGAGAGGGGATCCATTGGAGCTGGATAGTTTTATTTTGGTTATTTAAAGTTCTTATGATCTTTTTAATTTCCAATATTTTACTGGATATTGGTAAGTTATTTGTTGTTATAGCTTGTATAGCTGAACTTGAGTCACTTAGTATAACTGCTCTCTGAAATGCATTTATTCTGTATACTAGGTGTGTTAGTGCTAGTTCTATTGCCTGAATTTCTCCGTCAAAATGGGTGGAATTTCTCCCTACTGCAACGTAAAAACTAAAAAGTTTTGAATAAACCCCAGCTCCAGCTCCATCTTCTATTTTCATTCTAGATCCATCTGTATATATATGTATCCATTGTGGTTCAGGGTATAGATTGTGGATAGTTTCTAGTGTGATTTGTTTTAATTCATCTGGGGTCATTTCTTTTTTTAGGACAGGTTTTATTAAGTTTATGTTATGGGCAATATCTGTATCTTCCATGGGTGATGTTGGTAAAAGAAGTTTTTCAGGCATTTGGTTTGGGTTATATATTTTCTGAAGTTTGGTTGCTTTTTGTATGAAGCCATTTTGTGTTTTAAGTTTTCTCTCTCTGTCTTTATAATTCAGCCAGTAATTATCATGGGGAAGTCTTATCAATTTTTCGTATTGCAATACGGTCTGTTTGTTGATCTGATGGGCTATGGGGTTATTTTCAGTAAGGACCTGCATTGCTGTTATGGGAGTGGATTTGGCTGCACCTGTTATTAGTCGTAAAGCATTATTCTGTGTTACTTCCAGTTTGATTAGATTAGTATCGTTACAGGTGACCATAGTTTCACTTCCGTACATTAGCACAGGCTTTATGTACGTCTTGTAAGTATTATTTAGTACAGATCTTGAGCATCCCCATTTTGTTTTTGCTAATCTCTTTAAGATATTGCATCTTTTGTTTGTTAAATTGCAGATATTCCTTTACTGTGTAAAAGCAGTGCTCCTGTAAGAAAGCCCTTGTTCTAGTTTTAAACATGTTGTAGTTATCTATGCTTTTGATGTCATTAGGAAGGGAATTATAAACTATTGTACAGGAATGCAGTACTCCATTCTTAAACATTGTAGTTCTGATTGAGGTTACGTGTATATCCTTAATATGCCTCGTGTAATGCATATGAACACTTTCGTTGTTTTGAAAGTTAAATCTATTTCTTTTTACAAATAAAGCTGTCTCCAAAATATAAACACATGCCAAAGGAAGTATGCAAAGCTTTCTGAACAGTGGCTTACATGAACATAGCATTCTTTCGTTGCCTATAATTCGAATGGCTTGTTTTTGTTTAATAAATATATCTTTGGCTTCTGGTGAATTTCCCCAAAATATTATTCCATATTTAATTATAGAATGTATATGTGCATAATAGGACATTAAAAGTACACGAAGGCTGACATTCTGACTTAATATTCTTAGGGCATATATATTCCTGCTTAATTTGGTTAGTAGATGATTTGTATGTGTTTTCCATTTTAAGTTATTTTGTATCCACAAGCCTAAAAAGTTTGTTTCACTTTTGTATGAAATTAATTTATTATTTAATTTTACTTCAGGAATACTTTCATTGTTTCCTCTGTCAGTAATACTAAATTTAAGACAAACTGTCTTATCTGTGTTTAAAACCAGGTTGTTGTTAGCTATCCATGATACCAAGTCTTTACTAGTGTGACTTAATGTATTATTTAATGTTTCGTTATTGTTTCCTGTTATTAGTAAGTTAGTGTCATCTGCAAACAGTACAGTGTTATGAGCCTTGATGCTATTTACAAAGTCATTTATATACGAGATGAATAGAAATGGGCCCAGAATTGAGCCTTGCGGCACTCCATATGTGATGTCAAGTAAGTCTGATCTAACTGCCGAATGAGTATTGGTATTAGGGTTTGTGTCGAAAATCTCTGTTAATTGCTGCAGAGCGTTACTGCCATTTCTTCTTTTGAATGATACATAGTCTTTCTTCATTGGCATTAGCCGTTGAACTCAAACTCTCTGACAACAGACTGTCATAGACTTTTAATAAACTTTGTTTGCGGAAATGATAAAGTACCTTTAACAGCCTTTACTGTTCTTGCTAACTATTAGTAACACCATATTCATTCTTCCTTTTAATTACCAATTTTATGTTAAATCAGCAAGAATTTGAATATTTTTAACATGAATGCTATTTATGAACTTAGCTGGCTGGTAACCTTAGTACTCTACCTGGTTATTTATACTGTTATCACTGAAAAAGAAATTTTTGAAGGCACACTTCATACTTTTCAGGTTTTCTTCTGGTACTTTTGGTTCCTTCAATTTCTTATTTACAGAAGACAATTTCAGAAATGGTGTGATGCATTTAGATGACTTGTGTGCTTCACCATTATTGACATTAACTTTGACAAGTAGCTTGGTCAATCACAGGACTCTGTTAAGAAATAGTCTTCTCCTTTCTTGTTCTCTACAGGATGAACACACCTTCATCCACATTTGGAGGTCATAATACTCCTGTGTCCATAAGAATAATTGCAAAAAAATGTCTGTTTTTAATTATACATAATTTTTTATAGTAACATAATAAATTATAGAAAATAAATTAAGTTTTCCCATAACATTACAATACAGTAGGCTGCCACTGAACTGATAACACAAGTCAGAAATGAGTCACAGTACTGAGAGTAAAGCTTGATTTACACAAAGTAAACAAGCATGAACATTTTCGCCAAGACAATATTGCATTAGCTCCAGCAGTGCTTGCTGCAACATGCTCTGTAATTAATTTACTGTAGCGAGCTCATTGTTGAAGCGAGGCGGCACGACGGACGAGTTCAAAGAAATGGGCAGTGCAGTGTGCAGATAAAAGCTTGCCGAAACGGTGGGGGGAAGGAGGCAGATTTCTGGAGAGTTCGTCTTCCTTCTAGCGCCGTCGTGATTGTCTGAGAACATTCCACAAATTCCGGAATAGTGAGTAGCTATAAAAGGAACCGCCCCCTGCCACAGTCGGTCGGTCGGTCATTCAGTCAGTTTGTCAGTCAGTCAGTAATTGGACGTGTGTGCGTGAACAGCTGTAAAAGTGAACTTTGCAAGTTTCATGTGTATGTGACGTAATTGTGTTTCTACGGAAATAAAGAGCAATTTTTAGTGTTTGTAACCTGGACTTTTAATTTCACGAACCCACAAAGTCACAATGGTGTCAGGAGTGGGATGTACCACCACGGAGGCTGCATTGGAAAAGATTCTACAGAAAATGGAAGAAATGAAGACGGCTAACGACAACCTCACTGTGAAGACGGAGGCGGCAAATAGCAACCTGACCGCGAAATTGGAGACGGCAAAGGCCGGCCCGTGGCTCAGTGGTTAGACCGCTTGGCTCTCACCAAGGCGGCCCTGGTTCAATCCCAGGCAACCGCAAAGTGAGATTTGTAGTGGACAACACGGCGCTGGGCGGGTTTTCTCCGGGACCTCCGGTTTCCCCCGCCATCTCATTCCACCAGTGCTCCATCTTCATCTCATGTATCATCAGTGTCACCACCTGCGGTGCCGTATGTAGTAAAAGCGGGCGTTAAACACTACACATTTCATTTTAAACACTACACATTTCATTGGAGACGGCAAATAATAACCTAACTGCGAAGATGGCCGAATTGACCACAGAAATGAAAGCGGCGAACGACAGCCTCGCCGCGGAAATAATGGCCGAATTATCTGAAATGAGGGGTGCGAACGAAGCCCTCGCCGCCAAATTTGAGGAGCAGTTGGCCGGCGTAAAGGAGGACGTCACGGAATTGGGCAAGCGCGTCGAAGACCTGGCGAGCCGCGTTAATGACAGAGCGGAAGGCCGACCGCAGCACCAAGTCCCCGAACGCCATGGCAGAGGACATCGTCCGCAGGAGGTTGAAGGACTTGAAGGTCGACGCGCCGGGACGCGACACAATATCTGCGCACGTCAAACCGCCGAAGTACGACGGAACGTCCCCGTTCGAAGTCTTCCTCCGCCAATTCGACACAGTGGTCACCAGAGGAGGAGGCCGCACAGCTAATAGCCAGCATCCAGGGACGGGCCGCAGAAGTCCTGAACGCGGTCCAGACAGCGGCGGCGCCCAAGGACATCTGGGAAGCCCTGGAAAACCGCTTCGGGAACCACCTCTTGGCCGCAGCATACCGCTGCCAACTGAAGTCCAGGATGCAGCAGCCAGGGGAGACGCTGCAGGAGTTCGCCCTGGCAATTGAAAAGCTGGCCAGCAAAGCTTTGGTCGACCTCCCACGTGAATTCGTGTCCCGGGAAGCCGCCTGCACCTTCGTTGACGGGGTACGAGACGTTGAGATACGTCAGCGCCAAATGCTCGGCGACTACAAAACCATCCACGAGGCGCTAACGGCCGCATTGAGGATGGAGGCGTCCAAGGTGACAGCTACACCTACGTCCAGAACAAGGAGTATCCGCTACACTGGAGACCGAAGACCAGCCGAGGGAGGCCGGCGAAGACCAAGTTTCGTGTGTTGGGGGTGTGGCCCGCCAGGACACCTGGAGAGAGACTACCCACACCAGGGAAAGCAGCCGGAAAACGAGTAAAGACCGTCGTGGCGAGGGGCATCTCGGCGCCATCACCACCATCCCCTCGAGTGACACTGAATGCCGCCAGCCGGTGTATGGATGACAACCTCATCGCGGGGTGAGAGGGAAGCCGTGCCGCGTGCTCGTGGAAACCGGGGCAGCCGTGACCGTCATCAGACCCGACATAGCGAGGGATTTGCCATCGAGGAAACCAAACCAACCATACCACCTAGTGACGGCATTGGGCGACACTTTGCCTGTGGAGAAGGAAGCCCTGCTGAAGTTGACCTTGGGACGGAGTGCCGTGCGTCAGTGGGTGTTCGTCGCGGAGGCGGCTGGGGAGATGATACTGGGACTGGATGCCCTCAGGATCCACGAGGCAACGGTCGACGTCGGCAGGAAGGTTCTGCGGCTCAATGGAGAAGAGGTCATACTCCGGCAACCCGAAGAACGCCTGGGAATCTTCAGAGTCGTCTTGAGGGAAGACGTGGCTGTCCCCGCGAGAAGAGAGGTGGTGGTTACGGCGCGCCTGGAAGGCCAGCGAACAAGGAACTTGATGCCTGTGCACGAACTTTGTTTAGCCAGGACATTGTTGCCGTGCCGAGAGGAGGTGCCCATGAGACTGCTCAACCCAACGGACACAGATCACGACGTCAAGGCAGGGACGAAGTTGGGGACGTGCGAGCCCGTGGTCAGCGTAACACCAATCGACCAGACCCATGAGCCGGTGTCGACGCAAAACTTGGGGCCCCGGCTGGAAGGTTTAGTGGAGATGGCGGCCGACCACCTGACCGCAGAACAGCTCAGGAAGGTTCGACAACTGCTGAGACGATAAAAACGAGTCTTCAGCCAAGCGAACAGCAACTACGGCCACACCGACCGGGTGCACCACCGCATCGACTCCGGAGATGCCAGGCCTATTCGGCAACCACCTAGACGCGTTCCGCTGGCAAAACAAGCGGCGGTACGAGACATGCTGGAGGACATGAGACCCAGGGGAGTAATCGAAGAGTCTGACAGCCCTTGGTGTTACCCTGTAGTCTTGGTGACGAAGAAGAATGGCAAGCTACGCTTCTGCGTTGACTAAAGGAAGCTGAACGCTTCACCAGGAAGGATTGCTTCCCCTTACCCCGGATTGACGACACCCTGGACACGCTTGCTGGTGCACAGTGGTTCTCGACCCTGGACCTACAGTTGGGCTACTGGCAGGTGGCTCTAGACCCGAGAGACAGGGAAAAGACCGCATTCTCGACAGGCCAAGGGCTTGGCAGTTCACAGTTATGCCCTTTGGTCTCTGCAATGCATCAGCTACCTTCCAATGCCTGATGCAGTCAGTGATAAGAGGATTTACTTATGACACCTGCCTGCTATACCTGGACGACATCATCGTCGGCAAAACATTCGAAGACCATCTCGAAAACCTGAGCAAGGTGTTACAGAGACTGCAGGCGACCAACCTGAAGCTAAACGCGAAGTGCCAGCTCTTCCGCAAGGAAGTCAACTACTTGGGCCACATAGTCTCACCAACCGTAGTGGCCACAGAACCGGAGAAGACACAGGCTGTGAGAGATTGGCCTGGCCCAAAGATTAAGAGAGAGTTGCGCAGTTTCCTAGGGTTGTGCAGTTATTACCACCGTTTCATAAATGGCTTCTCCAACATCGCCAAGCCCCTCATCCGCATGACAGAAGAACACTGGCCTTATGTGTGGATGAAGGACGCCGGAGGCGCTTTCCAGCAGCTGAAGAACACACTTTGCAGTGCTCCTATTTTGAGATTTCCACAACCAGGTGGCGCCTTCATTGTGGACACAGACGCCAGCGACCATTGCATTGGAGGCGTCCTATCGCAAGTCCAGAATGGCCACGAGCAGATGATAGCCTTCTACAGCAAGATGCTGTCCAAGGCAGAGAAGTACGGCGTCACCCAGAGAGAGTTATTGGTGGTGGTAAAGACTTTGGAACACTTCCACAAGTACCTTTACTGTCAGCCATTCTACCTGAGGACTGGCCACTCAGTCCTCAACTGGCTATTGAGCTTTAGAAACCTGGAAGACCAGACAGCCCGTTGAGTTCAGAGGTTGCAGGAGTACGACTTCACCTCTGAACATCGTAGAGGGAAGAGCCACGCAACGCAGATGACATGTCCCGAAGACCCTGCCGGAAGAGTGCAGCAAATGCACAAGAGTGGAAGAGAAGGAATGTGCCGCAGCTGCCAGAGTAGTCACAGCAGTGCCTGGGGATGGCTGGGATAGCGCAGGTCTGAGGAGGGAGCAGCTGGCGGACACCGACTTGGGATCACTCTTGAGGGAAGTGGAGGCAGGGACAAGACCAACCTAGAAGGACATCGCACCAAGGAGCACTAAATACAAGTCCTATTGGGCCCAATGGGACTCACTGTAGATCAGAGAGGGCCTGCTGTTCCGAGTATGGGAATCACCCGATGGGAAGGCGCAGAGGGAGCAGCTGGTCCTTCCCCAGAGTAAGGTCTCGGAAGTGTTAGAAGAAGTGCAGCCCGGTACTTCAGGTGGGCACGTGGGAGCGAAACAAACGATCGACAAACTTCGACAGTGCTACTACTGGCTGAGACTCCAAGCACACTCTGAGATGGTGACGTCAATGTCACGTGTGCGCGGTGATTCGTGGCCCCCAGGCTAGGAGCCGGGGTCACATGCAGCAGTACAACGTCGGAGCGCCATTCGAACGCATCGCTGTCGACAAAGCCGGACCATTACCAGTGTCCGACCGACACAATAAGTACCTGATGGTGGTCGTGAGGTTTATACCATCCCGAACCAGGAGGCAAAGACAATCACAGACTGCCTCGTGGAGCAACTGTTTTGCCGTTTTGGGGTGTCGTTAGAGCTGCACAGCGACCAGGGCACCAATTTTGAGTCTCACCTGATGAAGCAGGCACTGGAAAGGCTTGGGGTTAACAAGACCTACACAACACCTCTACATCCACAGTCAGACGGCATGGTCGAGAGGAATATCAAGATCTTAGAAGAACACCAGAGAAAGGTCATGGCCAGCAATCAGCGAGACTGGGACGTCAAGGTGCCACTGTTCCTGCTGGCCTACCACTCAACACACGACACCACTGGGATGACACCAGCCAGCTTAATGTTCGGCTGTGAGTTATGCCTCCCTTGTGACCTGGCTTTTGGGAGCCCCTGGATGCAAAACGGCCAACAACCAAGTAAGTGGAGGGCCTTGTGGATCATCTCCTGGACATGCATGAGATGGCTCGTCAGAACATCCAGAAGGCAAGCGACCGCATAAAGCCCCGATATGACAGGTAAGCCAACAGCCAAGGGTTCCAGCAAGGTGACCTGGTCTGGTTGTATCGCCCTACCCGGACCAAGGGACGCTGCCTGAAACTTCAACAACCATGTCAAGGACCGTACCGGGTGGTAAAAAGGATTAACGAACGTGGTCTATCCCATCCAGAAGGTGCCCCGAGGAAAAAGTTAGTGGTACACCTGGATCGTCTGGCTCGCTATGATCGTCTGTTCGGAATGACCAGTCTTGTGGAGGGAGCAGTGTTGTGAACCCACTGCTGCAACTGGCAGCCAGCGCACACAAAGGGACAGATAGTGCAGCGCGGAGACTGGAACTGTGTGTGCGTACAGCTGTGTTTTGAAAGTGAATTCTTGTTTGTGTATGGGACCTTGGAAGATTGTATTTGTGTGTGTTATGTAATTCTGCTATTGTAAGGGTTGACCAAAGTGTGTTTCTACAGAAATAAAGAGCATTTTGAATTTCTGCAACTTGGACTTTTAATTCTAGAAACCACAAAGTCACAATATGTAGCACAATGGAATGCTTGCTCGCCATCAGGGCCTCAAGCTTCATTGTAGTTTATAATATCATACTCTCAACTTGTCAAGTGAAGTGTTTTGGTATGTTGCGTTTAAGTGTCACCAATTATATAATAATGAGTGATATAGGGTACTCCACCCTTAAGAAAAAAGGGAATACCATTGTAAGTTGTCAAAATACTAGAGGAAAGTAACAAAAACAGTTGTAAATATTAAAAGCAGAAGCATTATTAACAGTGAAGTATTCTTCATTTTTGAGTTTGATATATGAGTCACTATGTTTACACTCAAACTTCACTTACTTGTTGTATAATTGAAACGTTTTCAAGATCATTCGATCTCATCCTCAGCTTGTTGTTATACAACAACAGGTAAGTGAAGTTTGAGTGTAAACATAGTGACTCGTATGTCAAACTCAAAAAACAGTTGTGTTCAAATAAATGTTTACAAGAAGCTATTCTTTCCAAATGGTTACAGACAGTGCAAAAGCTAAGTGCAAGGCATGTAGTGTCATTTTGGGAGCAAAAAGAAGTTATCTTTTAAAACACTGTGAAAGCAAGAAACAGAAGAACAATCTAAAAGCCAGATACTTTACTAAGATTTGAACAATGACTAAAGTTATTACAATTTTCATGTGATCTAAGGATTCACTGTCATGCATAAAAGAGACCTAAATTAACAAAAGAGGTAATATACTAATTTTTTATGACTAATAGTATTATTCAGAAGTGCTACCATTGCTGACATAAAATTTGGTTTGCTAGTTGCTGCCCATAATTTCAGTTTCAATTCCGTACAGCATATTGCTGAAGTGTATAAATTGAATTTCAAAGATTCATCAACTGCCAAGAATGTTAGTCAAGGCCACACTATGTTCTCTCTTCAAAAATCAAGGAAGATTTAAGTAAAGAACTGCAAGATAATCTTCTATTGTCATAGATGAGCAATACATGGCTGCTTTGTATATTAGTAAGATATTTTCATAACAAGAAAATTAAAACCCAACTTTTTGATTTGGTTGCAATTAGTAGAGAGGAAGGTACTGCAAAGGGTAATGATTGTGTACATGTCATTTAGCACATCTAGTGGCTGTAGCAGCATCACAGGAGATTCCTGCCTATGCTGAAGTACTGTTGCAAAACATGTCCAGTTATTTTTCAAGTTCTCCTAAGACAGAGTATCCTTGAAGAATTTCAAATATTCATGAATGCTTCTAAATTAAACATGTTAAGTCCCAGCAAAACAAGATAGTTTGCATTATCATATTATATAAATTGTGTTCTTCAACAATGGAGTGTTCTTTCTGAGTTGCTCAGAGAGGCAGCGTTTGAAGACAAAAATCCAGTAAGCGGTGTGATATTTTCTAAGCTTCAGAATCCTTATCTGAAAGCATATCTTCATTTTATTAATCATGTTTTGCCAATTTTTAATCAGTTCAATTCAATGTTCCAGTCTTACATTGTACTTGTGCAAGATTTGTATCCCGAAAGTAGGAGACTTGTTAGAATGCTGGCAGTGAATTTCCTAAAATCGTGTTCCTCAAATGATGAAAAGTTGGATACTTAAATGCTTTTGATCCACAGGCCTTACTCCCAATAAAAGAGGTGAATGTTGGCCAGAACATTACAGAAGTACTAACAGATTGCCATGGAAAGATATAGAACATTTCATATTTGTCTGTGTTGTTTTACCAGAAATGTGTGAGTGAAGGTTCTGAGTAAACAAAGCTTTTAGGGATATTTCCTTCATCATTCCAAGTAATGCTTTAGATCAAGGCACACACAAAAAGTACAACATTTTGGAACTTGCAAGTAAATAGTAAAGTAAAAGTAAATTAACCGTTAAGAACCACTACAAGAAGTTCAGAAATTAAATGCCTACTTTTCTGAAGAATAAAAAGAAAAGTTAATTGATTCAAACAGTACCCTTGTGTTCTGCTACAGAGTAGTAAAAATAAAAAGTTTTGAGAAGTATGTTTTCTCAAAATTTCAAAATTGGCTATACTATCACTTGTGTTGCCACATGGAAATGGCCCGCCTTGGTAGTGTAGATGGTAGCGTGTCTGCCTCACGTTCAAGAGGTCCCGAGTTCGAGTCTCGGTCAGGATGAGTTACCTGGATAAGGTTTTTTCCAGGCTTTTTCCTTTATCCTAAAAAGACGAATGTCGGGTAACTCTAAGCTCTATGGACCCTGGGCTCATTTGAGCATCATTTCATCCATTCCATTCATCGTCCGATATAACTTAACATTGGAGGACGTAAAATACCCCCCTTCCCTCCCAAAAAAAACATGAAAACACTTTGTGGAAAGAGTGTTTTCCATGATGGCTGACAAAGTATAAAAAATGGAATAGACTGAAGCCTCAAACACTGAGTGAACTAAGAGTAAAAATTGACATTCAAGACAAAGACAGTTCCTTCATCTCATGCCCAAATAACTGATGTGCATGTGAATAAATTTGAAAAATCCATATACAATAAGAAGTGCTACAGTGACAATGGAATCTTCCAATAGTGATGATTCAAACCATTTTAGGCAGCCAATGCAGATACCCCTTCATTCATTTATACTGATAATTATTAATTTATTAGGTATATTAATACCCTCATTAGCCAACAAACAAACAACCAACCAACCAACCAACCAACAAGATCTTCATATTCACAATTAATCCATCTTCTTGGTCATCTGCCACCTCAAAGAGAAAGGTATGTTATTTTTTTATATTTATATTTGTACATATTTTTGAAGCGAAATGTAGCAAAATTTTGCTTAACCTGTAGCAAGGTTCAGTGCAATTTGGTTGGCAACATGGAGTCAGCTGTTTCTCTGGCCAAATCTGCTTGCTCCATGACATGCTGAATGACGCCTGCTCCCCGCCTCCTTCCTTGTACTGTGACGTATTGGGTGATGTAATCGTTACTCCAGTTGCTCTTTCTCTCAGACTCGGTGACGTACACAGTTCCTCCTATCCATTCAAACTGTTTGCCTTTGTTACTCTGTCATGCGTCTAATATTTCGCTGATGCATATCCTGTTTCCATCCATTTATCCACAAATCTAGACCTATGACAAAAGCTTTATCTCCTTTGGCCCTAGTACTCTTAATTTCCTGTAGTAACATGTTTCTAATTTTCCTGTTTGTTTTTCCATAATCTTGTTCAATAAATATTCTCTTACCTTTTAATTTTCTGGTATTTGATAAAATTGTACATTTTATTTTTGTTGCAGCACACCTGACAAACACTAGTCTCGGATTTCGACCTTTCCTCCCAACATTGAATGTATCGCTTATCTCCCAACCCTCTGTTTTTAATCCTAGTTTGTCCTTCAAAATCTACTCAATCTTGTCCCAAAATGTTTTTCTCTTGATTCTTCAACTCCGAAAATTATCACATTCATTTCCCTTCTTGTACCGTTGGACCTTTCCAGGAATGTAATTCTTTGCTTGCATTCTGCTATTTCCCTGTTCACCTCATCTTCAAATCTTCCCCACCTTTTTTTTTAACCCCTCAAATTTTCCATCCATCTTCTCGACAATTTTCTTGTCCATTCCTTTGATATTTGTATTTATGTCCTCTGCAATTCCTTTCAACATGCTCAAGATATTTTGTTTCAACTCCGGCCCAGGGTTTAGCTCAACTCCGCCGATAACTAGCACTACCAAAATTATATCCTCCCCTTAAAAAAATCACACTTTTTTCTTTTGTGGTGAGAAGGATCTCTCTAATTTCATGTCACTAATTTTATCCTTAAAGCTTTGAAAATCAACAACTTTTTTCATAAATCCTTTCATGGAAGTGTTGAAAACAGTGTTGTATAAATTAAATTAATTGGGAGTCGATTAATAACACAAAATAACACTCACTTTTAAACTTTCCCGGAACATGTTTCTGAGGCCTTCCCTCTATCTTCAGCCGGACATCAACTGGTTCTCATTGGTGTAGCTGGCGATGACAAAATATTGCCAGCTACACCAATGAGAACCAGTCGATGTCCGGCTGAAGATAGAGGGAAGGCCTCAGAAACATGTTCCGGGAAAGTTTAAAAGTGAGTGTTATTTTGTGTTATTAATCGACTTCCAATTAATTTAATTTAATTTTTTTTTTCATTTTTGAGCTATTTACAAAATGCTGCTGCACTCCTTTCCAACATTTCTCCTCTTCTTTCTTCTGGGGCCTTACATTTGGGAACTGGTTCTGAAATAAGGTAATGATAAATTATGAAACACTGAGAGGCATGTATCTTACTCAGGTTTAGGAATTGTTCTGGATACTACAACATTTCCATCACTTCGCGTGGCAGTAATTCCTTCACTGTGTGCTCTACAGAAAATTTTTTAATACATACCACAGCAGCAACACTGGGTTTATAATTATTGCTGTGACTATTAAGTACCCACTGCTGTCTCCTGAGTGGATCTTTTGGAAGCGAAAGCACTGTATTATATTTTTAAACACTTATTTTATACACTGATGTGTAACAGTGCACAAAACTTTTCCTTAAAGATTTCTTTTTGAATGGCGTACCTCAAAACCTGGATAAACACACAGGGCACATCTTCAGATTCACAGCAAATAATATTGATTTCCCTGCAAAATTATTTTTCGCGACACACTACACGTTTGAATTGAATTGAGTTTTCAAAATGTGTCACGACTTTTTTGGTTGTGGGTGGTACCCTTTTAGGAAAGTGTTTTCTCTCAAGTATGAGGGGTGCTGTAGTGGTGGATTTCTTATCCCCAGTATGAACAAGCCTCTAAATATTATATTATTCAATTAGGTTACAAGTTATTGATACACGCCAGTCCAGGTAGGTCATTGCCTTGCATGAATTTAAAGCTCTGCAAATTACTAAACAATTGTGTATGGTTACATCCAGCAGGTATAAAAATACTTTTTTTACCATTTAACTGCTTCTTGTATAGAGGGATAGCTAGTAATATCTGATCCACACTGATATTTGACCCGTCATTTCTCCTGAAAATGGTGCAGCTAACATGCCATCTGTTGAGCAGTACTTGTCTAACATAAGTTTACAAATAATATGTACACTGTCCACTTCTAAATTCTCCACTTAGGCCCTAAATTGCTTTTAGAGATTAGGGCTTCCTTCATGCTACTCACATGTACGTTTTCTTCCATGACAATGACACTAAGTCAGCAATAAAAAGATATGTGAGCATGTCAGTTGGTTGGATGTCAAAAGTTAGCTGTACACCAGAAAATATGTCTATTTGTCTATATGTCTGTTTGTGTTCGAGTTATTTTGACCTCTTCACAATGTTGATTCTTCACGAACACCCGAAGGAAGTGGGTCATTTTCTTCCTTTTGCTACCTATATCCTAAACACCTCCTTCAATATCTGAAAACTCACCATCAATATCCAAATCATGTCAAACAGCAAAAGGTCTTCCATATTTTCTAAAATGATGTCAGAATACTGTAAACATCCAACACAAGCTAATTTATTTGCTACATTACTAGGATAAGCCATGGTTAACTCTGAAATTTAAAAATGTCAAATGTGTCATTCATTTAAATCTTGATAGCTACAAGAAATTACTCTAAACATCAAGAGAGTATAAATAACTAAAATATTGAGCGAAAACAGCTGCATAAGGCTACTAGAAACTTCGGTTGTGAAATACTGTAAAAAGAGGTACATAAAGAAGCTGACAAGAGAGGTTTGTTTCTTTCCAACATGTGTGTGTAAATGCAACATATATACAATGATTATACTTGGTAGGATAAATAACCCCTAAAACCTTGAACCGGAAGAGTCGCTTATGCAGCTATACATATATACATTCGTTCATATGCACACAAAACAAAATGATTCAAATATTAGGTGCGTTCGACGCAAAGAATGGCTTTTGCTACAGTGTAACATAATAGTAAAATTTCAACGATTTATTAACACTGTCTCTATTTATTGATACTGTAGATGGATGCTGCCTTTAATGGGTTTTAAAGCAGTTTTTGTTTCATTTAAATAACTTAATACATATGGAAGATATGAATGTGCATTTATGAAGCATTTTTACAGTATTTAACAATTTAAATGTCCTGTTCTATTTATTGGGTATCCGTTTCTGGCCTGTAAAGGGTTTAAATGGCCATCTCTGAAGCGGTTAATGATGACTTACTATGCTGTATGTTCTTTAAGGGGAGGCATCTGTGAAAAATGCTAAAATCCAGAGTTTACATCAGAACTACTTGAAATTTTGTCATTAGGTGGGGTATAGGGAATCTAGTTAAGCTTTTAAAATTCATCTATCTTAAATAGTTTTTTCAAAAAAAAAAATATTTAGTGCTTTTTATAGTATGATTTTTGTATGTTATATAAAAAAATCCCAGGTCATACAGATTTTCTTTTAAAAACTTTAAATTTTAGATTCTGGTTTCTCTGTACATCAGGTATAAAAGTTGCTATACTTTTAAAGTGTGTATCAAGTATTTTTGGACAAAAAAAAATTATGTGTGAATATATTAGATTTTTCTTAATTTTTTTTTTCAAATTTTGAGATTTAAAAATCAATAATAAACTATTTAATTTAAATAAACAAAAATACCAACTTTTATTAAACATTTATTTAGGAATATGTATGCAAAGTTTAATACAAATTCGTTGAGAATTGCAAAAGTTGGAGCATTTTGAAGATACAAAAATGTTCAAAAATTGAAAGTGGAGAAAAATGAATTTAAAGATTTAGATTGAAATTACACTACTTTCTTTAGTTTGAAAACTCCATGCATCATATGCAGGCCCTACAGCTATCTTATTACCTTCTTTCTCTTTAATTTGGTTGCCTTTGGCCCTTTTTTTATAATTTTTCTATCTACAATAGTTTTTACCAAAAAAATAATAATTTAATTTTTTGCTGCGATTTCTTTACATTGGGAAACACATTACATTCTCTACAATTTTTGTTATAAATGATTGGAACTTTGGATTCTGGTTCCTTTAGATAATAGTTACAAAACTATATATTTATATACTCATTTGCCCAAGTCTAATGGTTCTGGAGGAGAAAATTCAAGGAATATGATAGAATTTTCTTGAATTTTTTCAATTTTCTTTTTTCAATACCAATCATAATTAATTTTTTCATATACAGCCATAATGATATCAACTTTTATTGAAAACTTATCTAGGAATATACATATATGCAAAACTTAAATTCATTGAAAACTTTAGTGTCTGAACTATAAGGAGTATTAAAAATGCTAAAAGTTGGACATGAAGAAAAGTCTAGTTAGAAGCTCTAAATATAAACAACATTTCAAAACCATCCTGCACTATATGAAGACCACTCAGCTAGTTTACTATCCTCTTCCTCTTTTAATTTAGCCACCTTTAACTGCTGCTTGGCAGATTTATATTTGCTCAATGAACTTTGATCACTTTGTTTTAGCTTTCACCTATCCCTAATATTGCTAATTTTCTTGCTAACAAGACTTAATTTGCTTGATGCAACTTTTGCCATAACTTTAAGTCTATCTTTATAATCCATATTAAATTCACTAACAGTTGCAATCACTGCAATTTGCAATTTCTTTCGTAATACAAAAACTTCTTTGTGACATTTACTCCATGGAAACTTTCATTAGCATTCTGTGCTTCTCCTTTAATACAATTTTCCCATATACTAGTACTAATATCTTTATTTTTGTCTATGAAATAGACAATTGTAAGTAGAATAGTTCATGCAATTCATACCCATAGTCATACAAAACTTCTGCATGGAAATATGACCCTTACCAATGCCCAGAAATACATCAACCATTCATTCTTCCATTTACATCAAAAGGTGACCTACTAGAGTCACTGTTAACTTTTGGGCTACTATATGTTTTCACTTAACATTTACCTCAAGCATAGCAATCTAGTATCATTACTTACTATTATGGCTAGAACACCTTAAAATTTCATTATATTTTGCTTTGAAATAGCCACTGTACTAACCTAACCTGGTATGAATCATATACCTTCTGTTGCAACAAGAAAGCAATACAATGTTAAATCAGGTTTTATTCCTATTCTAAACAATAATTTAATATAAGCTGCTATCCACAGCTTTCACTTGCATGTAAACCATATTTCACAAACACTACATGTCAGTGGAAATGTTTGTTTACTTTCAAAAGTAGTAAGTGGAAAATAATATATAAAAATGGTAGCGGAAAGGTTCAGTAGCTTCCACAAACATCCAGAAGATGTCTCTGCACATTACCACAGTTACAGAATCAAACCGCGTAGTTTAAACATGAGAATCCCATCAATTTCTTTGCGACACACTGGAAAAAGCAATATAAATGGCCACGCCCACCCGCACATGGGCGTTTAAATAATGGCGTAGCTGCTCTTTAAATGGCGCTAGGGCCTAACTGACGGTATATTCTGAAACTACAATGTTTAAACATAATTTAATGCAAAAAACTGAAAATGTCGTTTTTGTCATTTTTGACGAAATTTCACCGATGCCTCCCCTTAAGGCCTGAGCTTTATAGTTGGGACCACTATTAGGTACAATTAATGGAAATTAATTCTTCTTTCACACTAGCCATGTGTAGGACACCTATGAAAGGGTAGAGTGAGAATGAAAAATTTCATGCCATAGACAGGATTTTGAACCATGGATCTTCTGATCTCCATCCAGCTGCTTTTAACCATTTAGCTACTATGGCCAATGTGCCAGTATGACATTAAATTCTCCAATTATGAAAGAAACACATGAAAGTATGTCATTGATTCTAGAAGCCATTAAGTACAAAAACATTACTGGTGTATTTGTAGCAATTTAAAAGATATTGGACTTCTTCTAGGATTACAGAGTGGATTCACAAAATTTTGTTTCCTATGCCTGTGAGATAGTTGTGCTAGTGAACACTACATAGTCAAAGATTGGCTAAAGAGAGAATCAGGGAAGCAGAATATAAAACACAAACCATTGGTGATCCTTTTAAGGTGTATCTTTCACCTTTACATATAAACTGGGGCTCATGAAAAACTGAAGGGAATGGACAAAACAGGGGAAGGTTTCAAATACCTGACAGATCTGTTGCCCAGTATAAGTGCAACCAAGTTAAAAGAGGGAATTTTCATTGGTCCACAGATAAGACAATTGCTTAAGAATTCATAATTTGATGTTAAACTGTATCCTGCTGACTTTCTGTGTGGTTGTCAAAGAAATGGTGAATGGGTTTCTAGGCAATAAAAAAGTACAAAATAACAATGCACTTATCAATGATCTTTTAAATAACTACAGAAACTCAGAATGTAGGATATCATTGAAATAAAAATGCATTTTATACATTCACAGTTACACCTCTTTCCTGAGAATTTGGGTGTAATTAGTGATGAGCAGGGAGAACGTTTTCACCAAGATATAGTACAAATGGAAAGTAGATATAAAGGTTTATGGGATCCCTCTATGATGAGAGACTATTGTTAGTTTCTTCAGCAGGAAGATCTATTATACATAAAAGAAAATCCCATAGAAAAAAACTACCGAACTGCTTCAGGATCCAGGAACTAAATGTAATGTAATGTTTAATTTTTGTATGATAGATGAATAAGAGCTTGAAATTTTCGAATTTTGTCCGAATTTTGTCAGGTATATCCAACCAAATAAGCAATGTAATAAAATTATGGAATTCGTCATGACCTACATCACTAATGAGACATTATTTCAAAATATATGAGACATACAGATCAATATTTTTATAGGATGTTAATGCATTCTTTCTGAATGTGATACATTATTTTGATAATACAAATTTAATAAAATATAACATTTTTTAAATAAAACTCTACAATAAAGAAGAAACATTTTATTTAAAAAAAAATATGTGCTACAAAAAACTCAATAAAAACATTTCATATAATCATGTATTATCTGAATTATATGATATAAATTTTATGCAGATAGATGGTATTATATGCAATAGTAGAACATTAGCGAAATATGGGTATCATAACTACAGAATTGAGAGTGATGGCAGAAAAGGATGACAGATTCAAAATCAGCATGGCCAAATTACTATAAATCAGTACTTTCAAGTCAGTTCCTTATAATTTTTTAAAATATGTATAGTTGTGTTATTTTAAACCAGTGGCGGCCGATAAAGCAGGGCTGTGGTACTACAGCCTTCCATAGCAAATTTTATTTTATTCTTGTTGGTTTAATTGCCTAAATTGAACAGATTACTTCCATATATATATTTTAAGTCATTACAACGAGACCATAAACTGTGCGTCAAGTTCATATATAAAGCCGCTTCTCCCTCTTGGACTGTCAGTATAACTCACTAACATGCATATTGCTTCCATTTCCCCCTCAGCTAACCCCGCTTCATGTTTCGACCTACCATGCGCCCCATAGCTTAGTGAACTCACTGGACTGCATTGCTTGCAGTCCCAAGACCGGTTTAAGTACAATTTTGTGTGGATTTTCGTGAAATCGACGGTTTTTTAACATTTTAATGGTGATTCAAATATATTTTTGTTCCTGACAGTAAAGTATAATCAACTGTGACTTTTTATACTGGTATCAATGGTGTGATTTGTAATGGGAATTTGTGTCCGTAGTTAATTTATCTTCGTCTTCAGCTGCTCGGATGCAATTTGGGACAGGATTTCTATGTTGGACGCACAATTCTTTCCCTTCTCATGTGAGTTTTTGCGGCTATCTATTTCCTCTGGTCACCAATAGTATCATCTTATTCTAAATAAGTCATGAGATATCTATGTTTCAAGGCGTGGTTCGGAATAAAGAAGTCAAATTCTGTAATTGGTTATATTTATACAGATTCAAATTATAACTTAAAATGTTCTTGATCTAGTACCAATATTCATCACAATCCACCATTACAACAAAAATCTCTTTCTCTTTATAACAAGATTATTGATTTATCGTCACTATTCAAGACTGAAGAACATATCTTCCTCCTAAAGATTATTGACTTATCGTAACTGTCGTTACTTCTACTTAATTTTGTGATTGGCCGATCCAATGGCACGTCACCACATTATGTCATATTATGTCATACCATTACTTTTTCGGCCAATCACACAACTACATATATTTTTATAAATTCATAATCCCTTCATAATTCCTCCGAACATAACCCAAAAATACTGTTACAGATTGTAACAATGAGTTATTCAGTCGAGTATTTAAAGTCGCTTTGTTTTGGTGCTTTAACACTGCACACTGGGTGGGTGGATGGGTGGACGGACGGACGATGATGATGATGATGATCATAATGATAATAATAATAATAATAATAATAATAATAATAATAATAATAATAATAATAATAATAATAATAATAATAATAATAATAATAATAATAATAATAATAATAATAATAATAATAATAATAATAATAATAATAATAATAATAATAATAATAATAATAATAATAATAATAATAATAATAATAATAATAATTGTTTCTTTATCCTTAATTCTCATTCTCTCTTAAGGAAAACTAAACCTAAAGAATGATACATTATCCACTGTCAGTTGCACTCCACAAATTCAAAACTGCAGCAGTCAGCCACCAGGATAAATCAATCATTTTACTGTTGGTGTCAACATGAGAAAGAAACAGACAACAAAATCAACTTTTGTACTGTAATCACTTGTTTTAATGTGGCATTATGCTTGTCATTAATGAACTAGTCATAAATATTGCTACTTTCAAATACCTGCAGTCGATCCCACCACATCTTTCTTATTGTAGGTCTTCTTTCAGGAATTAATTTGTACTGGACAACCTCTTCAAGCTCTGCCAACATTTGTACAGATACCATTGCTCCATATGCACGCTGGTAGCTTTCTCCAGCCATTGCTGTAAGCTCAGTATCCAGCAAATCTCTGGCTGAATCAATAAGCTAAAAGTAAATTAAACTAAATCAAACATACATAAAAACACCATTTTAAAATGACTTAAAAAAATGATTACAGACAAAATACAAAAAACCTGTCAATATCTATACTTAATGTTGGGTTTCTAATATAATATGAGACTGTACACTAAGAATAAAAATGATGTTTTGCATACACAGATTCCTGAATTCCAGTTACTTCTTTAAGTCACATTTTGTAGCCTTTTCTTTTTAGGTATTTCCAGAACCAAAACTACTAAAACATACATCAGGAAAACAAGAACTATCCACATGGGAACAAATCTTCATTTCAAAAAATAGGAACAAAGTATTCAATTTCGACATCCCCCAGAAAGATTTGTTCAGCAAGTTCCTTGAACCGCCACCAGAGAAGACCTGTGACAAAATATTGTCAACTACACCAATGAGAACCAGCCGATGGCCGGCTGAGGATAGAGGCAAAGCCTCAGAAACATGTTCCGGAAAAATTTAAAAGTGTTGTTTAGTGCCATTAATCGACTCCCTTTAAATTTAATTTATCATAACAACACTGTTTTCAACACTTCCAAGACAGGAATTACAATCACAGTGTCTAACTATTGTATAAATGTGTGTGTGTACATGCAGTTTATAGGTATGTGAAATTGAAATAGATTTGTAATTAAGTTTTGTCGCATGTATGGAATTGTGATGTATCGTATGTACTTTGAAGGATGAAATAAAATATGATAAATGAAAATAAAAATTTGAGTGACCTGTTTGAAGAAAGTGGAAGGTGATTTGGGAACCCTACGTTGAATTGCTCTTACTTTTCATGGGCTGGAAGTCAATTATGAAATAATCACATTTATCTATGCAACTGCAATTTTTTTTTAAGATAAGATAAGATGCTTTATTGTCACATACAGTTACAAATAGTGAGTAAAAACTCAGTAAACAGGTGACTCGTCAACAGTAGAAAATTTAAAATAATAATAATTACACAAAATAACAATAACACTAATAATATAAATACTAATAATACTAATAATATAATTACTAATAATATCAATACAACTATATACAAATATTGTTATAATTATGACATGCCCTTGGAATAATATTGTCAGAATATTAGAACTACAAAATGACAAAAAATTTCATTTTAATTCAATTTTATCATCCATATATTCAATAATCGAGTAGTAGGCTTTGTCCATTAAAACAATGAGAAACATTGGAACAATCACACTAACTCCACTCGCAGATGTAAATGTCTTCTGATTCCTATTATAATAGTTCTGAACTGTGCAATCCATTTCTTTCAAACATAACTTTTTTCTATCATAAAATAGAAGCACTAAATCAACATAGATAAATGGAACAAAATACACCATTTTACAGAAGTTAAGACTTGCTTGCTTGACACCGAGCACATATATGATTTGACTGTTAAGTTTGCATTCTGTGGATTTAGGAATGCCTATGTTGCTGTGGAATAGTATGAGTTTTGGCTTCCTTGGATCTTGTTAGTAATATTATTGCAGAATGAATGAATGGACAAATAAGAAAACTAACAGCTTATCGGAATGCCTGTGAGAGGGAGCTGTGTCAAAGATGTACTAATATATACAAATATAATAATTTGTAACTTAAAACTTCACTTATCTCATAAGAAATGATGACACTTTCCTTATAAATTGTTCGGGATGGCAATTTCATGGAAATTCTTCCACATCAGCCGGAACCAACAAAACTGTCATCATCGTTACAAATGCTAGATATTAATATGTTCTTGTCAGTACTACCAAAATCTGAAAATGAAATAAACTTAAAAACAGAATCGACTGCCGGTATTTCAACATTCATTACGCAATGTTTGTTTTTTAAAATAAATATATTTTTCTTGGGAAAAGATGAGAACCCTGAGAACCTTGTCTTTGCTACTCCTTACCCATTCATGTGCTTTCTCCCTACCTATTTCATCATCATGCCATATTAATCTAATTTTCTCTTCGCCTATTCTACTGTTGAAATCTCCCATTGACAAAAACACTATGTCCTGAAATTTGTGCTTAGGTCCTCCATATCATCCCTAGTTGATTAAATACTCTATTATCAAAGAAGCTTGATGTTGTGGGAGGGTTATAAATTATTCCTATTCCTAGACTATGTTCTATTTCTGTACCTTTCTTTATTAACTAAGTTACATTCCTAACTTCCTTTGTCACTGACTCTTGTTGAGTAACTCTGATCTAACAAATGTATCTACTCCCCCTGACGCTCTCCCTCTTACTTTCCTTTTGGTGGTTCCAGTGCCTATATAACCAAAACCTTTTATGTGTATTAACTCATTATTTCCTAGCCACGTTTCTGCAATTCCAACTATGTGTTGCCTAGCTGTTATATTCTGTAACCTCCCGTTAATCAGTTTACTTTTTAAACCCTCAGCGTTCCAGATCATCAGCTTTAACATTTGTTGCTATTTATTTCCTGGAACAAAGGAAGGTTTGCTTTTTTGGCTACTAATTTCTGTTGGTTTGTTACTCGCGTCGACTCTGCCCCCCCCCCCTCTCTCTCCCCTCTTCTTGGTTGAACACTACTGTATTCCCTTCTCCCACTACCACCATCTCCCCTCTTTCCAACAATTGGTTTAACTCACTCTCACTCACAAACCTTAAAGGTTCACTCTGTCCCACCACGCGTACACTTGCCACATTCGACGCTAGGTTTCCCCTCTCTTTTGTCCTATCCTTCTGTGTCTGCGCTGTGCTGTCTTCTTCCCGTTCATCTCTTTTCCTTCCCCTCTGTTTCTGGCCTCTTCTTCCCATCCGATGGTGAACGTCATTTCTTCTTCTGCCACCTGATTGGTTGTAGTATTCCTATCTGGCACGCGCTTGTCAGTGTATTGATGATGATGATGATGATGATGATGATGATGATGATGATGATGATAGTTGACACTACGAGCCATGTAGGCCCTTGGCCTCTCTAACCACCCTCTTCTATTCTACTCGGTCCTCTGCTTTTCTTCTCCAGCCTTTAACCTCCAACTTTCTCAAGTCATCTTCTATATCATCTACCCAACTTTTCCTGGGTCTTCCTCTTCTTCTGCCATCCAGCTTTCCTATGAATATCTTTTTAACTACACTGGTTTCCGGCATTCTCTGCACATGGCCAATCCACCTTATTCTCCCTTGTTTAATTTTCACTACTATATTTGGTTGTCCAAATAGACACTGTAACTCCAAGTTAGTTCGCATTCTCCATCCGTCCAAGTCCCTTATCGCTCCAAATATATTTCTCAAAATTTTCCTTTCCCACCGTAATAACCACTGTTCTTCTGTGGTTGTCAACACCCATCTTTCTGAACCATACATTATTATTGGTCTCAGTACATTGTATATATTTTAATATTAGTATTCCTACTGACGTTCCTTGATTTAAACATTCTGCAAGGCATAGAAACATCTGTTACCACTTACAATTCTTTCTTGAATTTCCAATGATGTTTTATTATCTACTGTTACTATAGATCTCACGTATTTAGATTTTTCCACTCCTTGATATTCTTTCTCATGTAATTTAACCGTAGTTTCTCTTATTCTTGCATCCCCATCACCTCCCATCTTCATATATTTGGTTTTACTAACGTTCACTACCAATCCTAAATCCTGTGCTTTCTCTTCCAACACTACATAACTTTCCTCAAGAGCTGTTATATTCCTTGCGAGAATTTCCACATTGTCAGCATATGCCACTATTTGTAGTGATCTGGAAAGTATGGTTCCTCCAGGTTTATGGGTAACTGTCAGATTACTTTTTCCAGTGCTAAATTAAACAGCAGTGTGGATAGCACATCTCCTTGTCTCAACCCCCTCTCCACAGTAAACATACCTGATAAATGTTGAAGTTTTGTTGAGTCACACTTGTTTACAGTCACCTTCACAAAGTTTTAACACTTCATTAAGTGGTGGGATTTCAAAATTTATAACATGTTCACTGTTTTTAAACAGTGCGCTCCTAACACCAGATGGCAACAGGATCAGATACAGGAGAAGGAAGTGGAAAGGAAGGGGAAGAGTCAGTCACTAAACTGCTGAGGAAGAGGGTGAATGTCCTGGAAAACGTTCCAGTGTTTTTAAAAATAATAAGTGAAGGTGAGTGTAAACAAGTGTGACTCAACAAAACTTCAACATGAAGAAAACTTCACTGTTAATAATGCTTCTATTTGTAATATTTAACATCTGATAAATCTTGTTCTATTCTAATCCTGCATCTTGTCAATTCCATTGTCATTCTTGTCAATCTCATCAGTTACAGTGGTATTCCTAACTCTCTCATCTGATAAATTTTAGCTCTGTCCAGGCTATCATACACATGTTTAAAATCTACATACAGCTGATGAAGCTGTCATATTCATAAAACTTTTCCAGTATTTGTCGCAATATAAAAATCTGGTTTAATGTAGAGCATTGTTTCCTAAATCCTGCTTGGTAATCCCCAAGTATCTTTTCTAACCATCGCTCCAGTCGTATGGCAAGTATCTTGCCAAAAACCTTGCAAGGTAACTTGCAGTACAAGCCCGCAGTAACTTCCACACTCTGCTTTGTCTCCTTTTTTATGTATTAGACAGATTATTCCCACATTCCAGTCATTAGGCATTTCTTCTTTTCGGTGTGTTGACCTGTCAACATTTTCTGATTTTGCGGACTCTGCACATTCCTTTCCTGTTCTCGATTCATTCTCTGCAGTGCAAGGCTCCAACCTTCGCCTTCTACGTAGAGTTTCAAGCCTTTAACAAATGCTTTTTTCCCATCTGACTGGGCCTCCTTCAGTCTTCTAATCAATTCTTTCTTCAATTCCTGCTCCATTTTTGTGTGATCCTGTTCAATAAAAAATATTCGATCCTTTCAGTTTGCTCGTCTTCTGTAGTATTATCCATTTCAACTTCATCGTAGCCAATTTCTACACAATTGGCCTTGGTCCTCTTCCCATTCTTCCAAACCTGTGCATGTCCACGATCTCCCATCCCGTTAATGCAATTCCCAACTTATCTTGGAGAAGCTCCTCTATCTGCTCCCAGGTCCTGCCATCTCGATTTTCTTTTATAACAAATACCACAAGATTTTGTTTTCTTCTTCTGTACTCCACTCTTTCGACTGCCTCTATTCTCTGCTAACATTCTCTTAGTTCTTTCTCTGTTTCATCATTTTTCCTTTTTAACAATACATTCATCTCCGCAATCTTTTCAGCTATTTTTCCTTCAATTCTCTTCTCCACTCCCTATCTATTTTCTTCTTCATCACCTCTATTTTATCCAAATTCTCCATCCTTTTCAGTATCTCCTCCAGCACTTCCACTGTCTTCTTCGTTTTGGGTCCAGGGTTTAGCTCAACTCCTCCAACCACTAGCAGTATCATCACAACTAAAATGGTCCATACAGTATCTCTTGTTCCTTTTTTAACAATGCTGTTCTTTACCGTACATTTCTTGGTACAAAAACGCACGATTCTGGCCCTATATAGCTCCAGTTGTTCACCCATGTTATCCTGAGCATAAGCACCGCCGCGACATGTGTTACCTCGACAACAGGTCAGCAACTCTAGTTAAATACAGAAAATATTTTGAAAAAGAAAATTCGAAGTAACACTGTGAAGTACAGCAATGAGTTGACTAAGACTCTCTGTACTTCACATACCTCAGTTTTCTTTTAATGTGTTTTGCCTCCACTTGAAGGCACTATCAATTTGACACTTCTTGATAATGCCTTGTGGAGGCGAAACACATTGAAAGAAAATTGAGGTATATATGAAGTACAGAGTGTGTTAGTCAACTAGTTGTATCATTTTTAATTACAGAAAACATTGTTGTGCTTAGTTAATAAAGCATTTGTAGTTGGTTCTTTTTCACACTAGGTCACTTTAATTTTTTTAGGAGTTGTTTCCATTTTCAACCTTAAAGGTCCGACAGTCCAAGAAGCCTGCAGTCTTCTCACTGGTGGTGGAACAATGAACTACTTTATTAAATTGCGGACTGATGGAATTTAAAAATTTATTAATTGGTCTTTGTATTTCTATATTAAGAAGTTATCCTTTAATAATTTTGGATTTGGGTCCAGGTTACACTTTTTGTTCTAAAAGTGAAATGCTACAGCTAATGTGTCTTCCTCTTTGAATTTGATGTTTCTAGAATGTTCTTTGGCTCTATTTTTTTTTCTATTTTTTTAATTTTTTTTTTTTTTTAAACCCTATGTAGAGGTTTTCAGAATCTTCCAAATTTATCTGGTATATTCCAGGTTTTGATTACCAGGATTTCATTCTTTGTTTTTCAATTTAATGATTACTTTAATGAGTATTTATTTAAAGGATAAGAATTGAAAGAAGCGTAGTGACAGTGAAGCACAAGTTAAACTAAAAGTGAATCAAGAAGATATTGACACATAGCTTCACTTACACTGTTTTTCACAGGACATGTTTCAAGAGTTGTTGCTCCTATCTTCAGCTGAGTCTCGACTAGTGCAAACTGTAGTGGTTTCCGCTTTCTCCATATTGTCGATAGATGGCATGATGTATTTGTGAAAGATGTCCAGTGGTGGAGTTTTCAAAGTTCATGATTCTGTGATGATTTTAATTAATGAAGATTTTTGCCCATATGGAAAATCTTTTTGCCATTTATTTATTGGTGCCAAAAGGATATTTTGTTTTCTGAAGATCTTTACGAATTTGTTAAATGCTTGGGTCATATGTGAAACCTCAGAATATGCTGCTGCTTTCTTTTTCCATGATGAATGTGCCTGCTTCCTCAATGATTTTCAGTAGATTAGTGTTTTCAGTCTTCCTGAATATTAGATTTTTGTTGTATCCATTTTCTTCTGCTGTCGTATTGTGACTTTGTGGGTTCTTAGAATTATAAGTCTTTTTGTAGAAATTTAAAATGCTCTTTACTGCAGTACACAGTAACTCTGTACACACCTTGCAGCAGTAAAAATGACGTGACATACACAATCTCTGCCTTCAAGGTTGTCTGGTTACTCCTGCCACACATAAAGAAATAAAAGTATTCACTGTGTTACAGTTCAATAAGCCTTACACAACTCTCACAATGCACAGCTGCAACTCAATTAACAACTGACTCTGCTCTAACACTTTGCAGGCTTTTATACTTCCAGTCATCGTTCTAGAATGCAGTCAATCGCTTGCGACACAGCAAGACAAAGACAAAACTATCCAGGCATGTCTGTCTCTTTCTCCCTTTTTTCTTTCTCTCTTTCGGCAAGCATTCAGAGCTCACCTACCTGCTCACTGCGGTCTGCGCCTGTGGCACAATGCCTCAGTGACAACATGTATGACTTTTTGTTCCATTTAGTATTCTACTTTTCTACTTTATCCAACATTACACTGACTAGTCTGTGTGCAAGACTTTATTATTGCATGTGTATGTGTGTACCGGCTTTACCTGTGATTTATTATGTAATTTTCAGACTGGTTAGCTCCCAGTAAATTCCAAATTTTATTTTTGTGTTGTTCCTGATGACATTTATATCCAAAAAAGATAGCTGTCCGTTAGCTTCACTTTCTATTGTGAATTTGACCATTTTTTTTTTCTGCAGATGTGTAGTTTTAATGGATGGCCTAAATGTCTATTTTGAACTACAGCAGAGCTGTCATCACGACATTGCTAGCAACCCTTGAAGATCCATGGGAAAGCCATTTTTATGTGTGTTTCAATTCACTCATAAGTAAATTTGCCAAAAAAGATGAAAGTGGATTGTCTGCGGAAAATCTTGATTAATGCCTGTAGTATTTACCGTTAAAGCTGAAGAAATTTTGTTCAGTACGTATGTCTTTAATGAAATATATCCCTGTGCTTCTGCTGGTTCCATTTCTATTGCAGTTAGCAATTTTAACACTGGCTATAGTTTTCCTGTTGGTATACTTGGAAATAATAACTGGTCAAATGAAAACAAAAAACTGTCATCTTTGTCTAATTTTATGTCTTTAAGGGGAGACACCAGTGACATTTTATTAAAAAATGACAAAAAAATGACATTCTCCGCTTTTTACCTTAAAATATGTTTAAACATTGTAGTTTCAGAATCTGCCATCAGTTACGCACTAGCGCCATTTAAAGTGCTGATATGTTATTATTTAAATCCCATGTGCAGGTGGGCATGGTTATTTGCTAGCATGTTACAAAAAAATTGATGGAATTCTCACGTTTAAACTACGCGGTTTGATTCCATAGATTGTGGTGATGTGCAGAGACATCTTCTGGATGTTTGTGAAAGCTACTGAACACTTCTGCTTCCAGTTTTATATATTGGTTCCGACTTTTGAAATTGAAATTC
Organism: Mantis religiosa; assembly: GCA_030765055.1. NCBI lineage: Eukaryota > Metazoa > Arthropoda > Insecta > Mantodea > Mantidae > Mantis > Mantis religiosa. Next base: position 183,754,341 of record CM060950.1, read on the forward strand.
CACATGTAGTGTCTGTGATTATGTAATATGGCTTACATACAAGTGAGAGCCGTGGATAGCAGCTTATATTATTAAGATAAGTATTGTTTAGAACAGGAATAAAGCCTGATTTAACATTATATTGCTTTCTTGCTGCAACTGTATATCCTTCATACCAGGTTAGGTGAGGGGTACGAATGTAAACAGTTGCTACCTGAAGGCAAAATGTAATGAAACTTTACGGTTTGCTAGACAAAATAATAATGATAATAGAATGCTCTTTTGAGGTAAATGTTAAGTGAAAACATTATAGCCCTAGAGTTACCAGTAATTCTAGTAGATCACCTTTTGATGTAAATAGAAGAATGGTGGATGCATTTCTGGGCATGGGGAGGGTTATATTTCTATGCAAATGTTTTGTATGACCATGGGTATGTATTGCATGAACTATTCTACTTACAATTCCCATTTCATAGACAAAAATAAAGAGATTAGTGCTCCATTGGAGAGATGCACCAAAGGAAAAACACAGAATGTTAATGAAAGTCTGGATAGTGTGACATTAAGTAAATGTCACAAAGAAGTTTTTATGTCATGAAAGAAGTTGCAAATTGCAGCGACTGCAGCGGTTAGTGAATTTAATATGGGTTATAAAGCTAGACTAAATGGTAAGGCAAATGTTGCAGCAAGCAAAGTAAGTCATTAACTTTAAAGAGAGTCGATTAAAGACACTAGACAACACTTACTTTTAAATTTTTCCGGAACTAGTTTCAGAGGCTTTGCCTCTATCATCGGCCGGCTCTCGACTGATTCTCGTTGGTGTAGCTGACGATACCTTGTCACAGGTCTCCTCTGGTGGCGGCTCAAGGAACTTGCTGAACAAATCCTTCTGGGGGATGTCGAAATTGAATACTTTGTTCCTATTTTTTGAAATGAAGATTTGTTCCCATGTGGATAGTTCTTGTTTTCCTGATGTATGTTTCAGTAGTTTTGGTTCTGGATTTATGTTGTGGTTTTTTTCCCAAAAATGTGTGGCAACTGCTGATTTTTCTAATTGTTTATATTTTATGTTTCTAAAGTGTTCCTTTGCTCTTGTTTCTAAATTTCTTTTTGTTTTTCCAATATAAATTTGACTACAGTCATTGCATTCAATTTGATATATACCAGATTTTTTGTTTGATGGAATAGCATCTTTGATGTTTGAGCAAATTAGGTTTTTTAAGGAGAAATGGTTGACTGGTGCTAGTTGAATATTTTGTTTTTTGAAGACTTTTTTGAATTTATCATAGGCCCATGGATGGTAAGTGAATTTTTTGAAAATCATATTAGTTTCTGTAGATGAGAGAGTTGTGGTTTCCTTTAGTAGCTTCTTCTTTTTTGCTAAGCTCACTTTTTTGTCCACTAATGATTTGGGAAAGTTATTTTTTTGTGCTATTTCAATTATTTTGTTGTATTCTGTTTTGTATTCTTCTGCTGTGAGAGGGATGTTTACCAGTCTGTGTGCTAAACTATTGAAGATTGCCTGTTTGTGGGATCTTGGGTTGTAGCCATTAGCTTTTATGTAGTTGTCTGTGTTGGTTTTCTGTAAATGCCAAATGTGTTGGCATTTACAGAAAACCAACACAGACAGACAACTACATAAAAGCTAATGGCTACAACCCAAGATCCCACAAACAGGCAATCTTCAATAGTTTAGCACACAGACTGGTAAACATCCCTCTCACAGCAGAAGAATACAAAACAGAATACAACAAAATAATTGAAATAGCACAAAAAAATAACTTTCCCAAATCATTAGTGGACAAAAAAGTGAGCTTAGCAAAAAAGAAGAAGCTACTAAAGGAAACCACAACTCTCTCATCTACAGAAACTAATATGATTTTCAAAAAATTCACTTACCATCCATGGGCCTATGATAAATTCAAAAAAGTCTTCAAAAAACAAAATATTCAACTAGCACCAGTCAACCATTTCTCCTTAAAAAACCTAATTTGCTCAAACATCAAAGATGCTATTCCATCAAACAAAAAATCTGGTATATATCAAATTGAATGCAATGACTGTAGTCAAATTTATATTGGAAAAACAAAAAGAAATTTAGAAACAAGAGCAAAGGAACACTTTAGAAACATAAAATATAAACAATTAGAAAAATCAGCAGTTGCCACACATTTTTGGGAAAAAAACCACAACATAAATCCAGAACCAAAACTACTGAAACATACATCAGGAAAACAAGAACTATCCACATGGGAACAAATCTTCATTTCAAAAAATAGGAACAAAGTATTCAATTTCGACATCCCCCAGAAGGATTTGTTCAGCAAGTTCCTTGAGCCGCCACCAGAGGAGACCTGTGACAAGGTATCGTCAGCTACACCAACGAGAATCAGTCGAGAGCCGGCCGATGATAGAGGCAAAGCCTCTGAAACTAGTTCCGGAAAAATTTAAAAGTAAGTGTTGTCTAGTGTCTTTAATCGACTCTCTTTAAAGTTAATTTTATCATAACAACACTGTTTTCAACACTTCCAAGAAAGTAAAAGTAAGTCATGTTAGCAAGAAAATTAGTAGGATAAGGGATAGGTAAACGCTAACACAAAGTGTTCAAAGTTCACTGAGCACATATAAATCTGCCAGGGAACAGTTAAAAGTGACTAAATTAAAAGAAGAGGATAATAAACTAGCTGAGTGGTCTTCATATAGTGCACGAGGATTTTAAAACAGAAAAAAAAAAAAAGCTTGTTTATATTTAGACTAACTAACTAGATTTTCCTTCATGTTCAATTTTTAGCATTTTTTAAATACTTCTAATACTCCAGACATTGAAGTTTTCCATTAATTTCTTTAAGTTATGCATATATGTATATTTCTAGGTAAGTGTTCAATAAAAGTTGGTTATCATTATGGCTGTATATGAAACAACTTAATAATGATGCATGGAGATTTCAAAGTGAACAAAATATCTTAATGTCTATCTAAATCTTTAATTTCATTTTTCTCCGCTTTCAATTTTTCAACATTTTTGTGTCTTCAAAATGCTCCAAATTCTGCAATTTTCAACGAATTTGTATGAAACTTTGCATACATATTCCTAAATAAATGCTTAATAAAAGTTGGTATTTTTGTTGTAAATTGAGTAATTTATTACTGAACTTTAATATCAAAATTGCAAATAGATTCAAGAAAAACTTAATACATTCATACACAATTTTTTTTTTCTCCAAAACTACTTGACACATACCTTAAAAGTATAGCAACTTTTACAACTGATGTACATCGAAACCTGAATCTAAAAATTAAAGTCCCCGAAAGACAAACTGTATGATCTGGACATTTATATAACATACAAAAATCACACTGTAAAAAGTTCTCTTTGTGTGCGTGAATTTTTTTCTTTTTGTTTTAAAGATTTATTAACAGCATGCCCCATTTCAAGAAATATTACATGCTTTGTATTCTTTGGTATTCAATTTGTTTCTTAATTTGGTCATTGTTCTTGTAATCAATGTTGATATCACTCTCACTGTCACGACTTTAACTCTTTGTGTTTACACTACACTTCACTTCACAGTCCTATTGAGTTGCAGAATTGTTGGAAGTCTCTCAGATATTTGAATACAAGCTGTTGTGTAGTCGCTGGCCAGCTTCCTCCTTTTTTCCTAATGTCTTCTCTTAATCTGTTTCTTTGTTGTACTTCTGGGCATTCATATATTATGTGATGTACTGTTTGGTTTCCTGTGCTGCATGAGCATTTAGGGTTATCTGCTATGTGGAATCTGTGTTTGTATGAATTGGTTTTTCCATGTCCTGTTTCCCATTGTTTTTTCATGCTATAAAACACAGCGTGAGTGACAGATTCACCTTGAGTCTCTCTCTAATGGAGGGGAAGAAACTCCTTGTTATTGCTCCTTTAGTTGTGTTGTTCCATCTATTCTGCCAATCCTGTATGCCCTTTTCTCTAATTTCTGTTTCGATTGTAGATTTTGGTATCCTGTTGTAAACTGTTTCTATTCCTGTTTCTTCTCCTGCTTGCTTTGCTAATTTGTCTGCTAGTTCATTTCCAGGAATGGTGATGTGTGCTTTTATCCACTTGAAGTATATTTTCCAGTTTTGTTGACTAAGTGCTGCTATAATTCTGTCTATATCTGTTGTTATGGAATTATGTTTCTTTTTGTTCACGAGAAGTGACAGGGTTACTTGACTATCAGTATGGACTGTAATTATGTTCTCTAGTTCTGCTACATTAAGTTTATTGATTTCTGCCATAGCTTTTAGGATGGCTATCTGTTCAGCTTGATTATTAGAGCAATTTTGGTTCAAACTATATTTTAGTATGTCGAGATTTAACTGCATTGGAACACCACAGTGAAGCGAAATAATTATTAATTTATAGAGGAGTCATATTTATTACACATCTGCTTCACTTACATACCTATTTTGAGGACTAATTTCGCAAATCATCGTCATAAAGAGTATAAGAGCCGAAGATGCAAACGATGATTTGCGAAACATGTCCTCAAAATAGGTACATAAGTGAAGCAGATGTGTAATAAATACGACTCATCTATAAATTAATAATTATATTTTAGTGATTTGATTAGGTTTACTCCTTTGAAAATTGCCACTCCTGCTCCAACTTTGTTTGCTATCTTGCTGCCATCTGTGTAGACGTTGAAGTAGGCAGTGATGTCTGCATCTTCTGTCATTTTGATTTTAACTGTTTGAGCTGGATGGTTCCATTTATTAAGTTCCAATGGTGAGTCATAGTCTTCTGAAGTTTTCAGTGTCTTCTATAGGTCTGCTTTCCCTTTTATGGTTATTTTATAGGCTGTACTCCTGTTATAACACAGCAGGCATTGTATGAGATTGTGCGGTAGGCTTTTGCAATCTTGATATTGATAAATCTTTGGACTCTTTGCAGTTTTAAGGAGTTCTTGATTCTCTGTGCAGCTTCTACAAATAGTGGTGCTCTGTATGTGAGAATAGGTGTGATTGTCCCTTTACTTATGACGCTTAATACCTTTGGGCCTAGACCCCACTGTAATTTTGCTGTTTTGCCCAGTGAGTGTATTAGACTTGTTGCTTTTTCTGTAATATGGCTGTTGTGGCTGTCGAAACTGAAATTTTTGTCTATGTATATGCCTAGGTACTTGATTTCTTCTGCTTGTTCTAGTTTTTTATTGTTTATAGAGAGATTAATTACTTCATTATTTCTTGTTCGTTTCTTTGAAATTACCATGACCTTGGATTTATTTTGGTTGAAGTGCAGTTTGTTTTCCTTAGCCCATCTTTCTATTTTCCTCATATCTTCATTTGCATGAGCTTCGGCTTCCAGTATACTTTTCCCTTTAGTTACAACCAGTAGGTCGTCTGCGAATGCTATGACTTGTGTCATGTTAGCGTAATTCAAATTTAAAAGGGTGTTGTAGAGCATGTTCCAGTAGCCTGACCCACTGCATGACCCCTGTGGGCAGCCTATCTTCAGTTCCTTTTGTATTTTATATCCATTTATATGAAGTATCGTTTGTCTATTGATAAAGTAGTCTTTAGTTAGTTTGTATAAATTTTGGGGGCACCTAAGTCTTTCAACTGGCTAAGTCTTTCAAGCCTGGCCAACATGCTGCATGGAATGCACCTTTAACGTCCAAGCTTGTCATTGATATGTAGTTATATTCTTTAATGTTTACCTCTACAAATTCTTTCAAGGCCATTATCGCGTCAATTGTGCTTCTCTGAGGCGTGAAGCCGTAGTGATTTTTGTTCAGGAGGTTTCTTCAGTACATCTGGTGGGATATTCTTCCTATGAGCAGTTTCTCCAGTACTTTGCCTCCTACATTTATCAGGCTAATGGGTCGGTATTTTGAGACTTGCGCTGTGTCCTCTCCTGGTTTGATTACTGGTATCAGTATCAACCTTTTCCACATTTCTGGGAAAACTCCCTGTCTGAGACATTTATTGTATGTTCTTGTATAAAACAATGGGTAGTTCTGATGTGCTCTTGCGATAATGTCACTGGTCAATCCATCTTCGCCTGGTGCTTTCTTTGGCTTGAATCCTTACAGGGCATCTAAAATTTCCTCTTGGGTAAATTCGGCGTCATCTATGGTATCCGTCGGCTCAAAAGCTTGTTGTCTAATTGCCTTGTGGTAGTCATCATCTTCCGAGTCGTCGTCGTGAGGTACAAAGTGTTCAGCCATTAACTTGATTGTGCTCTCCATGTCAGTGATATAAGACCCATCTTCTTTTTGGAGTGCAGTGAGAGTAACTGGTTTTCTAATATTTCCTACTGCTATTTTGTAAACTACGCTCCAATTGTGTTATTTGTGGTATTAACGCACCCAAATGTTTCCATCAGATTTGCCGTCAATACTTTGTCGAAAGTCTGGAATCCTTAATCTCAGAAACTATTTGTAGTTGGTTTATTAATACTCGTCACTTACTTGCACAAACACATATATCTGGAATCCTTCTTCATTTACAATGAACCTTTTACTTGTATGACTCCTTGTTTGATTTGGGGTGATTCTGCCTATCTCAAACTCTATTGTTTTGTGGTCAGATGCGCTCTCTTTCTCTCCACATTCCCATTTGCATGTATACTTCAGCAGCTGGTTGTTGGTTATTATTAGGTCGACCCAGCTCTCTCCTCTGACCGTCTCAAAAGTTGGTGTTTCACTGGTGTCGTTCACTATGTTGAGGTTGTTGGCAATTACAAATTCTCCTACTGTCTGTCCCCTTGGATTGGTATGCGTGTTGTTCCATAGACTGTTGCTGGCATTACTATCTACTGAGATAATTATTCCTTTATTGCGGTTCTTTTCTACGATATCTAACTTTCTGTAAATCTTCTTCGACGTCCCTATGATGGTCGAAGTGCATGCTAGCACAGACGAAAGTAAAACCATTGTATTTTACTTCTATAACCAAACAGTCTTCTTCTGATAGCTGCGAAATGGTTATTACATGGACATTTGCGTTGTTGACAATTACTGCTGCCCTTTTCCTTCCAATTCCTTGAGCGTATGTTCTCATGGGCTTCGGTATTCCTGCTAATTTATTCTGTATGTTGTACGGTTCCTGTATAAATGCTATATCAATTTTGTTTTCTGACATAAGTTGTATTAAGTTTGACGTTGCTGCGCGTGAATGTTGCACATTGATCTGAACACATTTCAGTGGAATTCGACTTCTATCCATTTTAGTAATCTACTGTTTGTTGGTATCTTATTATTGCTGTTTGATAACTAACAATTAGGGTTCAGTGCTGAGTGGTTCGTATTAATCGTGTTCCCATTATTGAATTTGTTAAAATTGCAACAGTTGATGCATTTGTAGTTACCTTCATTTTCCTTGCAGTATTTCAGAGCGTGGTCTTTTGAGCAGTTTGGGCATGTCAACTCTCCTGTAGAGTCCTTTGCCAGGGGGTTGTATTTACTGCATTTAAAGCAACGGGGTGTTCTAATATAGTAGCGCCAATTGCAAATATTGCAGCCACTTTTTAGTTTTTTTATTCATTATTTGTTTTCTTACTGTTGAACTGATTTCCAGAATGTTTCTTTACTTTTTCTTATCTTCGAAGATATATTTTGGGTGCAATTGATCACCATGGTTCTCCATCTGAAAGTTTTGTGTTGCAGTAACTTCTGCCATGTTTTCCATTGTTATTTCTTCAGGGATATCAAAGATGATGGTTCTTGGGTTTCTTAGACTAGATATATTTGTTTCCAGCTCCTCCCTACATTTTTCATTGATGTTTCTACCAATGATTTCAATTTCATTCTTATTCTCAGGTTCTATGAGAAACTGGCCGCTTTTTAATTTTTTGAAGGAATTTATCCCTACTCTCATTTCCATTTGGTTGAGTTTCGTTTTTATCGGCGTTTTCGTATATTTTCCGCTTTGTTTGTTTTTACTTTTAAAAATAAGTTTGAATGTTTTTTTTCCTGTTGTTGACTTGCCCGCCTTCTAAAACCTCTGAGTAGTTTCTCCGATACTCCTCAGAGGGAATCGCTTGATTTGGTATTCCGTTATTACCCAGCGGTTTCCAATTTCTGTCGAAAGATAGCACGGTGTGCTGCCTCCTAGCTCTGGAGCCATCAACTCCTTGTCTGTCTTGCTTATTTTGATTTTCTCTGAAATTGTTTATTTTGTTGTTCCGCTCTGCTAATTCCTCCTTTAGTTCCATGAATGCTTTTCTTATTACACTCACTGCTTTAAGTATATCTAGCTTCAAATCCTTCCTTAAGTTGCCGCTTTCTTCCGTGACATTTAACAGCTGTTACATGCTCTTTCCATAGATTCTTCTGTGTCGTCTGCTAACCCGCATTGACTCACTTCACCATCATCTTTGCTTCTTGTTTCTACCATCGTTTTTGCTAGGCACTAGTAAGCTCAACATCACTTCCGGTTTTTCTGAAAGTAGTCTAATTCCCCCTTCTGTGTCACTTTCAACTTTAACCTAACCTTAAACAAGAGTATTAATGCTCCTATCATTCGTATTACTTGGAGATGAGGATTCCACCCTCACAAACACTTCTGCAATGAATACTGAACTTCTATAGCGTAACTGTTCACAGCACTGGCGAAAATGTTGCAAAAGCTTATTACCTACGTATTCTCTGTTCCGTAGCTGGGATAAGCCCTGCTAATTTATTTATTTATTTATTTATTTTCAGTTCAGTATAGTGTTAAATACACAAAAGAACAATGTCATATGAATTTATACAGATTGTATGATACAAACGAGGTACTAACTAGACTATTAATAAAATTAATCCACACTATTATAGCCTTAGTCAATTTAAGAACAGAGCTATACAGGTTGTGTGATATAAATAGAATACTAACTTGCTTTAATAAATCCCTACACACTAATAATAATAATAATAATAATAATAATAATAATAATAATAATAATAATAATAATAATAATAATAATAATAATAATAATAATAATAATAATAATAATAATAATAATCTTTATAAAAATAAAGTTCTAACTAGTATTAATAAACTCATCCACACTATAATACGCTTTGTCAATTAGGAAACATTTCAGCATTGATTTAAAATTATCTTTACAATTCTTGATACTAACTGGTAGTATGTTATAAAATTTTATACCCATAAAACTAGGTGTCTTCTCATAAAAGTGCAGTCTATGGGTAGGAATCGCTAAGTCGTCTTTATGTCTAGTGTTGTGATTGTGTCTATCAGAGTTGGTTTTAAGGTGTAGGTTAAATTTCCGAAGGTGCATTATTGTGTGGTATATGTATAAGCTAGGAAGGGTTAGAAGTGTCAATTTTATAAATACTGGATGACAAGATTCGTTATGTTTTAGATTCCCAAGGTGTCTGACGGCTTTTCTCTGCAATACAAAGATTTTGTTAAAATTTGCCATAGTTGTGTTACCCCGTACTTCGATCCCATATGAGAGGTAAGAGTAGATGAAAAATAATAGATAATTTTAGCTATGGGCAAAGGTATATATTTTGTTAGATATTTCAGAATGAATAAATTTTTACTGATGGTATTGCCAAGTTTATCAATATGTTCAGAGAAGTTTAAAGTACTGTCTAGTGTAACACCTAATAATTTAGCATTCTTGATCATTTTTACTGGTTCATTGTCAATGTCTAAATGGATTAGAAGATCTGTTCTTTTAGCTCCAAATGTAATTAATTTACTTTTATTGGGATTCAAAAACATGTTCAGATTATAAAAATAATGCAACAGTTTATCAATTGTTTCATTTAAGGTATTCTGTAGAGTAGTAATATTTCTGTAACAAACTGTTACTATGGAATCATCTGCATACTGGAATAATTTTGCATTATTGGGTATAAGCTGGTCAATATCGTGCAAGTATAGAATAAACTGAAAAGGTCCTAAAATGGAACCTTGCGGAACTCCATGGCTTAAAGTTTGTGTTTCTGACCTAAATTCACCATTTTCTGTTTTCAGGATTACAAACTGTTTTCGATTTGTCATATATGATTTCATCATTTTAAGCGCAAGGCCCAGGATGCCAAGATCATAATTTATTCATTAGTATGTTACTATCAACAGTCAAAAGCTTTAGTGAGATCTAATAATATGCTAGCCGCGTAGTTACCAGAGTCTATATTGCTTATTATTTCTTCAATACGACTTGATATACAGTTTGTAGTGGAGCTATTTCTCACAAAACCGTTCTGATGTGTGGATAATAGGTCAAATTTTAAGAGATAATTCATAATTCTATTGAAAAGAACACATTCAAAAATTTTTGTTATGTTGGTAAGATAGAGATGGGTCAGTAGTTATTTATGGCATCTTTCTTTCCTTTTTTAAAAATTGGTACAACTTCTGCTTTTTTTAGGATATCTGGGAAAATTCCAACTTCTAAATAGGATGGATAAAGTCAACATGAAAAATTCAATGCCATGGCCGGGATTTGAACCATGGATCTTCTGGTTTCCGTCCAGTTGCTCTAACCCACTGAGCTACCATGGTCAACATGCCATCCTGACATTAAATTCTCCATTTGACTCGTATATTTTCCCGTTAGACCACTAGGGACTCTCGCATCCGAGATACACCATTTGTGGCGACTTACTATCATAAGTACTTGAGTCCCAGGCTTCATCATTTATCTCTTATTATTTTAATTAATTGATGGAAATTGATCATTTTTTCACACTAGCCGTATATAGGCTAAGGTTTTTGATGGATAGAGTCAACATGAAAAATTCAATACCATGGTGGCCGGGATTTGAACCACGGATCTCCTGGTTTCCATCAAAAACCTTAGCCTACATACGGCTAGTCTGAAGAAATGATTAATTTCCATCAATTAACTAAAATTATAAACAGGAGTTTATAATATTAGCAATTGGGTCAGCTATTGCCATCCTACATGCTTTTATCAAGGAGATGGGTATGCCATCGTTTCCCATACTATTTTTTAAATTTTTAATAATGTTTGATATCTCATATTTGCCAGTTGGATGTAGATATATGCTGCGTGAGGATTTGCAGTTGCTTGCTAGTCCCAGAGAGGTACTGATACTGCTTTTGGTGTGATTGAGTTTTAATTTAGTTCCAACGGAGGTAAAATAGTTGAATGTCTCAGCTACCTGTGCAGGTTCTTTTATTGTTTTATTATCAAAATGAATGGTTATGCTTTCTACAGTAGCATGAGTTTTACGTAAATTATTTATTATTTGCCAGCTAGTTTTACACACATCAATTTTAATATGGTGTTATTTGATTCTTTTCGATTCTATTGTTTTTTTAAAAGCATTGTTTTTATTAAAAATTGATCCATGATTTATTTATAAATTTTAATATTTTTTATTATTATACTGTTACATTTTGCATCGATCACTAACTGATCATAAATGTGTTTTACTTTTTTATAGTTATTTGCTTAAAGCGTCTTGTCTGTATTGTAATGTAAAGCATTAAGTTTGAGCCATGTGCGTAGATGTTTAATTTTTAGAGTAATCCAATTCTCCTGATAAACATGTTTAGGGTTACAATGTTTTACAGATTTGGGGGGACAAGGTATGTTGATGTAATAGTACAAAGTATCATAAAAAGTATTTAGTTTTATATTTGGATCTTGAGCGACGTAGACATTTACCCACTCTTTCTTCAATAAGGCTGTGTTTAGAGAGAATAGATTTAATTCATTAAATGAGTTTACGATTTTTGAATGACTTGTGCACTGTTTTGGGAGCCCTAAATCACTTAATTTTATACATTGAGCTGTGTGGTCTGATAAGCAGGGGTTAAGAATGTTAACATGATAATGTGTTTTGTCTAAGTTAGTGATGATATTGTCAACGGCTGTACTGGGCGTAGCTGTAATTCTTGTAGCTTCATTGATTGTTACAGTTAAGTTATATTCATTAAAGAGGTATTGCAGTTTCAATTTGTCATTGAAGTTTTGGAGAAAGTCAATATTAATGTCACCCATGATTATGATTTTATTCTTGTGGTTAACTGTAAATCGGTCTAAAAGGAGTGTTACATTATTCAGGAAGATGTTTATGTCACCATTTGGTGGCCTGTACACTCCAATAATATTAATTGTGATATTATACAATGCAAGCTAGCTCTATATGACCCTCAATACATAAGTTCTGGAGGTTTAATTTGGCCACAACCTTGGTTAGAATAGGATTAACTAGGATACTGACACCACCCCAGGTTTTGATACTTTGGCAAAAAGCTGAAATTAAGTGCATTTTAGGAATCAGGTTAAATAAGGATTCATGCTCTCGCAGTCCATGTTCGGTAAGGATCAGTATGTCGGGTTTCTCTTCTAAGAGAAAAACATTCAGTTGGTCAGCTTAGTTTTTTTAGTGTGAGACTATGGTTTTGTTAACATTGCTTCCTTGTGCTTATGTTGGGATTATCTTTACAGAAGCTTCTTTAACTGTAACTAAATCTAAAACAACCTTAACTAGAGTGATCTTTTCCCCCTCATACTAAAGTGCACACCATGTCTGGTATGATTTTCACTTTTAACATTTGCAGTATTTATCAACTTTACATTTTTTTTTTGTAATTTACGTCCTCCAACGTTAAGTCATATCGGACGATGAATGGAATGGGTGAAATGGTGGTCCAATGAGCCCAGGGTCCACACAGCTTAGAGTTACCCGACATTCGTCTTTCAGGATAAGGGAGAACCCCGGAAAAAACCTTATCCAGGTAACTCACCCTGACTGAGATTCGAACTCGGGACCTCTTGAGCGTGAGGCAGACATGCTACCACCACGCTACCAAGGCGGGCATCAACTTTACATGTTGGTACTTGCTGGTAACAGAGGTTATGTTTGAGTTCACTAAGTTTGTTTGCTTGTTCACCCAAGAATTGGGGTTTTGGTCGTGTCTTTGAGGGAGTTTAACGACTTGGTGATTTTTTGGAGGCCAGAGAAACTCTGAAGATTGTGTCATAAGCAGATTATATTTTAACCTATGATTGATCTATGAACTGGGTGGTTATGCTTCTGAAATGTGATTTACTGGTAGACTGGGGGAAAAAGATATTTAAAGATGTCAGTCATTGCTCCATGAGCAACTAGAAACAATCTTAATTTAAGACAAGAATAGTAACAGGTAATATTAGGAAAGTTTAACAGTCTGAAATGGTACAGGGACATACTGAAAATATTTGGAAGCTTCAATTATAATTCACAATTTGTTAAGGTGTTTAAACGCTACAGATAAATTCCTACCACTTCTGTAAAGTACTCTAAAGGATGACAAAACTAATATAATTTTGAGATTGAGTACTAGTTCGACTCAAAATTGTATCATAGTCCTTACACATTGGAATGACAAAATTAATTAATTTTTAACTGACATGGTTTAAGATTACTAATTTAATCCAAATTTTAAATGGATGTGAAAGCACTAGCATAGCTGGTTATAACACAATTTTCTTTATCTCAGAATATTTTATATCAGTGACCTTTTATTTAGTGGTATAAGCCTTTTCATGGTGAAGGTAAAGGCAAAGGCGGTGGCGATGGTGTGCCTTTTTTCACTCACAATCTGTAGTTTTTTGTTCTTGTGCTGCTCCAACTCTAACTTTGTGGGTCAACAAGATCAGTTTCTGACGAATATACAACCTACATACCTTACAATGCCATGGCAAAGGCATAGGGAATTAAGCCTTTGTGCTTATGATAGTTCCTATTTCTGAAATAGTAATATGAAGTCAAAACTTGTAATACTCTTGACAAGATTAAAAAATTGTATTAATTTAACAATTTGCAAAATAATCTGCACATAAGGTGCATGAAATAGTTACAATTTAAGAATGAGTGGTCTTGAGTTGGATTTTAGTTATCAAAAGAGAATATATTAAACTACCTGCTGTGCAACTATGTACTGTCCTCTATGCACCGCCAATACAGCTCTGTAGAATGCACCATCCTGAGTGTCACGTGGAATACAGTTAACGTACTGCTCCATTGCTGCCCAGTGGTTAAGACCCCATGCAGCTGCTGCAGCCATGCGTGACATCCTCTGTCTACCATCCTCCTTAAAGTGATTCCAGTGTTTATTTGCCACTTCATGAAGCTGACCCCTAAAATTATTATTGCTTCCTTTAAGTGGCTGTATAACAACATAAAAACTATTTAGATCAAATATAGCTTGAATCATACCATTCTCCAAGAGCCTCCATACACCTCATTTGTCCTAATGCAAGTTCTATGTCATCAGAATTTTCTTCAAGGCGTTCTTGGTAAGAATGTAAGGCTTTCTCCCAGTTATGCAGCTTCTCATACCACCTTTCTTGTACTTTAAAGTCTGATCCCTGATGATTCATTACATACTCCAACAATCCTATAAAAAGAGGTTTATTTTGAAGTGACTTCACAAACAGCACATTATCATGTGGCTGTAAACATTAAATTATACATACATAATTTTACTTATTTTATGAAGATGTCCTGAAATATAATACATGGAATAAAAAAGTAGTGTTCTTCATGTAGACAATGACAAATTAATGGCATATTATATAATGCAATACTCTACAAGAAAATAAGACCTTAATTAGCCTCTTTCTGAAAGAGGCATTCATAAACTGAATTTCTTCCCATATTATATGAACCTAATAAATATTTCTTTGTGTTTGGAGGAATTTAGTAACAGCAAAATTAATCTCAAAAACTATTTGTAGTTGGTTTATTGATACTCGTCACTTACTTTTTTTATATTAATGAGACTAGTTTCAAAGGCATTCACCTCCATTTTCAATCTCTTTCCAACTGGTATCTGTTGTTGTCTGCTCTCTCTCTCTGGTGGTGGAACTATGAACTTTTTTGTCAAATTATCTACTTTGAAATCCCATGAGTAGATAATTTGACAAAAAAGTTCATAGTTCCACCTCCAGAGGGAGAGCAGACAACAACAGATGCCAGTTGGAAAGAGATTGAAAATGGAGGCGAATGCCTTTAAAACTAGTCTCTCATTAATATAAAAAAAGTTAGTGACGAGTATCAATAAACCAACTACAAATAGTTGGTGAGATTAAATATTTCTTTACTGAACAAAACACTTGCTTAGAAAATTTTGGACATCATTCCTTACAATATTACTATGAACCAGAAGACAGTTAATTTTCATTGATCAAGAGGACTCATCACCTCTTCATTTGTCTCTATCAAGGAAGAAACAGAGACATAGTAATGTTTTGTTTAGATATGGAAAAATGCTCTTCTCATAACTGTCATGCAAATGGTGGCATGACATCAATAAAAAATATAGAACATAGTCTAATAAAAAGAAATTTACTTCAAAGTGAACTTACATTTTTTTTAAACATTAGAATATGCAGACTTGCACAGAATGCAGAAAAGGTTATCCAAAGCAGTTTTAAATTATAAGCCATAAGGTTAAAGGAAATCAGGTAGACTAAAGAAACAATGGTGTCAGCAATTTGCAACCAGAACTGCTGAAGCCAAAACCATGAAAAAGAAGAAGATGAAGATGAAGAAGAAAAGAAGAAGATGATGACGACAATGACGATGACGATGATAAAATGTACATAAATGAAAATGTGTAGTGTTTAATGCCCGCTTTTACTACATATGGCACTGCAGGCGATGACACTGATGATATATGAGGTGAAGATGGAGCACCGGTGGGAAACCGGACATCCCGGAGAAAACCCGCCCCAGCACCGTGTTGTCCACCACAAGATAAAGTGTGCACAGCACATTATACCATGAAAAGAAAATTATTCCCATTTTCATTATTTTCTTGATGCTAAAATATCTACACTGATTACACAAATAAAAATATTTGTTAATCAATGTCCACTTATCTTAAGAAGTTGATGTTAATACCTCTTTCTTCTTTTTAAAAAAATCAATTTCATGAACATTTGCCCACATTGTCAGTCAACACACTTCATCATCAAGGATGCCATGTTTTTTCGTATTACCAAAATCTGAAGACGAAACAAACCTAAAAACAGAATCAATTGCTAGTATGTCAAAAGTCTTTACACAATTTTTATTTTTTAAAATAAATATTTTTTCCCAGACTATTAAATCTATGGGAACATTTAATTGTTTTAATAATTTAACTTTGGGATTTATTTCATGGTTAAATGACCAAAAATGATCTGCTACGGTCAATTTATCAATTTCTTTATATTTAATGTTACGAAAATGTTCTTTCTTTCTGGTTTCCAAACTACGTTTCGTCTTTCCAATATAAACCTGTTCATAATCCAAACAATTAAATTGATAAATACCAGAATTTTTATTATTAGGAATTTTATCTTTTTTAGAAAATTGTAATAAAGTTTTAATAACATATTTATTTTGAAGAACTAAAGTTATATCAACTTCTTTAAAAAAATTGTGAAAATGTTTGTTAACCCAAGGATGGTAAGTAAATTTTTTAAATTTCTAATCATCTTTTATTTTTTTTAAGAGTAGAAATATCATTAATAGTTTTTTGACATTTAAATTTTTCAATCTTCTTTTGTATAAAATCTTTATTAAAACCATTAATTAAAGCAGTATTAATAATATGCTTATATTCTTTATTAAATTCTTCTTTATTCAGGGCTATATTAAATTATGTGTAAAAACTATTATTGACACTCGTCACTAGCTTTTTTATATTATTGAGGGACTAGTTTCAAATATCATTGCCTCCATTTTCAACCTCTCTCCAACTAGTATCTGTTGCCGTATGCTCTCCTCTCTCTGGTGGTGGAACTATGAACTTCTTTGTCAAATTATCTATTGGTGTGTGCATTCGAAACAGAAATTAAAAAGGCCTTTCCATGGACCTTCAAAGTTTGGTATAGATATCTTGACGACATCTTTGCAAGAGTGCCTAATAAGCATTTAGATTATGCATTAAAATTACTCAATCTGCAAGAAAGGACTATCAAATTCACAAAAGAAAAGGAAATCAATGGACAACTCTCTTTCTTGGATCTAAATATCATCAGGAATAACACAAAAATAAAATTTGGAAAGTACAGGAAGATAACACATTCAGAAAATTACATAAAAAATAACAGCTACAACCCAATTATGTATAAACATGCTATAATAAACAGTCTTCCACACAGAATAATCAACATACTCATGATAAAGCAGAATACTTCAAAGAACAAAAAACCATACTAGACATAGCAGAAGAAAAAGGGATACAATAAACATCTGGTGCTTAAGAAAATTAGAAAAGCTAAACTAAAGAAAATCATTAAGGAAGCACAAACATTTACAAAAGAACAAGAAAGCAACAGCATATTCTGTGCATTCACTTATCACTCAAAAACATTTAATAAATTCAAAAAGATCTTTAACCCTTTCACCGATATGGACGTCATATGACGTCCAAGGTAAAATGCCCCAAACCGTTATGGACGAGTATAGACGTCCTGCGCATACATGCATTTAATGCTCATTTAACACCAATTATTTTAATCTTCCTGTTTTACAATAAATTTAAATTAGTTCTATAAGGGTTGTAAACGTACCCTTAAAGTTTGAGTTTGATTTATGAGTCACTATGTTTACACTCAAACTTCACTTACTTGTTGTATAATTGAAACGTTTTCAAGATCATTCGAACTCATCCTCAGCTGTCTGGTGACTAAATGAACCTTCCTCTTCTTTCCCTACTATGGAGCTCCGATCACTCTGCCATCTGGTGTTAGGGGCACTAAGTTTTAATATAGTATAGCAACGCAAAGAAAATCCTTATAAGGAATGTGCTGCGGGACAAGGACAGCGAATGTGTGTGGCAGAGAACGCTTGCTATACAAGGAGCAGACCGTTAAAAAAACATGCATCCTATTCACTCTGTTCATTAAAGCCGAGAAGATTCATTCACAAAAGTAGAAGCCGTCAGAATGTTTTTGAATGGTCTGTAACTGTACTGACATGGTGTGTCATAAACCTGTCCAGGGAGGGTGTGGGGACCTTCGGCCAACCCCCTGCGTCTCGCCCCTCGGAGACTTTCTCTCCTGTGGAGGAGTATACTTCATTTAATGCTGGGATTTCAAAATTAATAACTTTATCACGGTTTTTGTTTATGAATATTTTTTCCCAAATATCCAATTCTATGGGTTTACTTAAAGATTTTATCAGTTTAATGTTGTGGCCAATGTTGTGGTTTTCTGTCCAAAATTGGTGTGAAACTGCAGATTTTTCTGTTTGTTTCAACTTAATGTTCCTCTGATATTCTTTTTGCCTGGTTAACAAGTTTCTCTTATATCGAGATTTAACTGTATTGGAACACCACAGTGAAGCGAAAAATTATTAAATTATAGATGAGTCGTATTTTTTACACATCTGCTTCACTTTCGTACCTATTTTGAGGACATGTTTCGCAAATCATCGCTTGCATCTACGGCTCTTGTGCGACTGAAGTTAGATCCAGCGGTGTGGGTAATTCTGGGGTTGCTGCTGCCATCTGTTGATTTAGTGATGAACTTAAATGTGGGATTCTCTTCTAGCGGGATTTCAAAGTTCATTAGTTGGTTTTTATGTTTTTCTATGTATATCCTCTCCCATATGACGAGTTCACTATGTTTTTGTACGTATTTTAGTAATTCTGTGTTATCTTCAATTTCATGATTTTCAGACCAGAAATGAGCTGCTATTGCGGACTTATCAATATTTTTGTATCAACCCAATTCTACACAAACATGCAACCATCAACAGTCTGACACACAGATTAGTAAATCTACCTCTCAGCCAGCAAGAATATCAAAACGAATACCATCAAATCTTAAAAACTGCAATTAAAAATGGATATGGAAAAAACCTTGTAGATAAAAAACTAAAATTATTCAAACTTCAAAAGAGATTAAAACAGATCACAGCTCTCACACCAATAAAACAAGAAATTAGATTTGCAAAATTTACTTACGACCCCTGGGCCACAAAAAAGTTCCAAAAAATATTCAAGAAATACAATATAACATTGGCACCAAAAAACAATTACAACATTAAAAACCTACTTCACATAATAATACTGATAAGATAAAACCAGAGGAAAAGTCAGGCATTTACAAGATTAAGTGTAAAGACTGTGAAAAAATTTACATAGGGAGGACAAAAAGAAACATAGGCACTAGAAAGAAAGAACACTTCAGGCACTTAAGATACAAAAATATTGATAAGTCCGCAATAGCAGCTCATTTCTGGTCTGAAAATCATGAAATTGAAGATAACACAGAATTACTAAAATACGTACAAAAACATAGTGAACTCGTCATATGGGAGGGGATATACATAGAAAAACATAAAAACCAACTAATGAACTTTGAAATCCCGCCAGAAGAGAATCCCACATTTAAGTTCATCACTAAATCAACAGATGGCAGCAGCAACCCCAGAATTACCCACACCGCTGGATCTAACTTCAGTCGCACAAGAGCCGTAGATGCAAGCGATGATTTGCGAAACATGTCCTCAAAATAGGTACGAAAGTGAAGCAGATGTGTAAAAAATACAACTCATCTATAATTTAATAAGTTTCTCTTAGTTTTTCCTATGTAGCTTTTTTCACAGATTTTACAATTAATCTAATAAATTCCTGATTTCAAATTGTTGGAGATTGTATTTTATAGTGGTTTATTTAGCAGGTTCCTCAGACTGAATTTATTTTGGGGTGCTAGTTTTAAGTTTAGTCTTTTGAAGATTCGTTCAAATTTTCTAAAAGCCCATGGATGGTAGGTGAATTGTCTATATTGCCAATTTGTGTTTTTAAGTGGTATGAGAGTGGTATTTTTTTATATTATCTTCAGTTTTTCCTTTCTCTTCATCATGTTCCTTATGATGGCTGGGTTGAATCCATTTAATACCGCTGTGTCTTTTATGTGTTGTTGTTCTTTCAAAAATTCCTCCTTACTCAGTGGGATGTTGTATAGCCAGTGAATTAGACTTCTAAAGGCAGCTAGTTGATGTGAAACTGGGTTGTATTTATTTTTCTTTATGTAAATTATCTATGTGTGTGGGCTTCCTGTATATTCCAAAATCTACAACATGACGATTTCTAGTTATCTTGAGGTCCAAAAAGGGTAGGGTGTTGTCTCTTTCTATTCCATTGTAAACTGGATGTGATTATCTTGCAAGTTTAGTAATTTTAGAGAATCTTCTCTAAGTTTTTCCGGAATGATAGCAAAAACATCATCAACATATCTCCGCCAAAATTTATAAATTATTAAATGGATTCAACCCAGCCATCATAAGGAACATGATGAAGAGAAAGGAAAAACTGAAGATAATATCAAAAAATACCACTCTCACACCACTTAAAAACACAAATTGGCAATATAGAAAATTCACCTACCATCCATGGGCTTTTAGAAAATTTGAACGAATCTTCAAAAGACTAAACTTAAAACTAGCACCCCAAAATAAATTCAGTCTAGGAACCTGCTAAATAAACCCTAAAAAATACAATCCCCAACAATATGAAATCAGGAATTTATCAGATTAATTGTGAAATCTGTGAAAAAAGCTACATAGGAAAAACTAAGAGAAACTTGTTAACCAGGCAAAAAGAACACCAGAGGAACATTAAGTTGAAACAAACAGAAAAATCTGCAGTTTCACACCATTTTTGGACAGAAAACCACAACATTGGCCACAACATTAAACTGTTAAAATCTTTAAGTACACCCATAGAATTGGATATTTGGGAAAAAATATTCATAAACAAAAACCGTGATAAAGTTATAAATTTTGAAATCCCGGCATTAAATGAAGTATTAAAACTTAGTGCCCCTAACACCAGATGGCAGAGTGATCAGAGCTCCGTAGTAGTGGAAGAAGAGGAAGGTTCATTTAGTCACCAAACAGCTGAGGATAAGATCGAATGATCTTGAAAACGTTTCAATTATACAAGTGAAGTTTGAGTGTAAACATAGTGACTCATAAATCAAACTCAAATATGAAGAATACTTCACTGTTAATAATGCTTCTGCTTTTAATATTTATGTACCCTTAAAGGTTTCTTTTTGAATTGTACACCTCTAAACCTCGATAAACACCCAAGGGCACATCTGCAGATTCACGTCAAATAATATTGGTTCCCGCCATTTCCCCCAAACAATGGAGTAGCTAACATGCCATCTGTAGAGCAGTACACGTCAG
Organism: Mantis religiosa; assembly: GCA_030765055.1. NCBI lineage: Eukaryota > Metazoa > Arthropoda > Insecta > Mantodea > Mantidae > Mantis > Mantis religiosa. Next base: position 183,775,460 of record CM060950.1, read on the forward strand.
TCTACCTATATCCTAAACATCTCCTTCATAATCACACAACAAATCTTCCAGTATCATAAGCCTGTACACATCATACCCAAGCTAATTTATTTGCTACATAAGAGGGATAAGCCATGGTTAACATTGAAATTTAACAATTTCAAATGTGCCATTCATTTAGCTCTTGATAGCTATAAGAAATCACTCTGAATACAGAGAGATTATAAATAACTAAATTACTGAGCGAAAACAGCTGCATAAGGCTACCAGAAACCTTGGTTGAGAAACACTGTAATAACTGATGCTGACAGAGAGTTTTCTTTTCAGTGTAACGCAATATATACTCGTATGATTATCGCTTGGTATAACATAAATAAACTAAACTTGAACCAGAGAAGTCGTTTGCGTAGCTATACATACATACATACATACATACATACATACATACATACATACATACATACATACATACTGTCACCCGGGCTTTGGAACACCCTATGGAAGCAGCTGAGAGCGGAAGACAGGGGAGGTCCGTGTTAGCCACGCCTCCCCCTCGTCCGTCTTATAGTGGTGACAGGGATGGCTGGGGGAAAAAAACATGATTGTGCGGTCTGTTTCTCTTCCACCTGTTCTGGAAATTACGGGATCTTTCAAACTTCTGGAATCTTCGCCTGGGAACAAGAAAAGCCGAGAAGACGGCGAGATGCCTATAAAAAGGGCTGCAGCTAGTCAGAAGTTTAGTGTGTGAGTGAGTGACAGTTCTTGGTGTAAGAAGGCAGTGTTAGTCAGTGACGTGTTAATGAACGAAAAGATTGTGCAACAGAAGACTGTACGTAACTGTGTATGAGTATCGGAGTTGATGTAATCGCGAGTACAAGTGAAATTGTAACGGACGAACTGGTGAATTGTAATTGTGTACAGTACGCAATTCTGCGTAATTGGCAAGTGTTTAACTGTAAGTCGGTGGAAATAAAGAACATTTTTGAGTGGTGAAATTGGACTTCTCATTTCACGAACCCACAAAGTCACAATACATACATTGGCTCGTATACACACAAAACAAAATGATTCAAATATTAGGCACGTTTGGCGCAAAGAATCGCTTTTGCTACACTGAAACAAAGTAGTGAAATGTCAACGATTTATTAATGTAGTCTCTACTTTTTTGTTACTGTAGATTTATACTGCCTTTAATGAGTTTTAAACCAGTTTGTGTTTCGTTTAAATAACTTAATAAATACGGAAGATACAGAATAGTATTTATGATGCATTTTTACAAAATTTAACAATTTAAATGTCTTGTTCTGTTTATTGGGTATCCGTTTCTGGCCCCTGAAGGGTTTAAATGGCCATCAGCGAAGCGGTTAAGGAACAAAATATCATCTTAGCACCTACTAATAGAAACTCAGTTTTAAAATTGCTAAATTCAAAAACAAAAGATCAAATCCCATCAATTAACAGATCTGAAATATACCAAATAAGTTGTAAGAATTGTGAAAAATGCTACATAGGTCAAACTAAAAGAAATCTAAAAATCAGAGACAAAGAACATCATAGAAACATCAAAATTAAACATGAAGATAAGTGAGCAGTAGCATTTCATTTTGGAACGAAAATCATGACATTGATCCACATCCAAAATTACTAAAAGGAGTGATAAAACAAAATAAACTGAAATGGGAGAACATATTCATATGGAAAAATAAGGACTGAGTAATGAACTTTGAAGTCCCACCAGTAGATAATCAACAATACATGCAGTTAGTAAGGGAAATGATATAATTGTTAGAGCATTAGATAGAAAGGAGTTAGTGATAGCGATTTTTCTTGACCTATCAAAAGCTTTCGACTGTGTTAATATTAAACATCTATTGGTGAAATTAGAAAACTATGGGATAAGAGGCATACCATTAAAATGGTTAAGCTCGTACCTGCAAAATAGGGTGCAGTGTGTCGAAATAATACACAATTCAGGAGGAAATTTGAAAAAAGTTAAATCAGCATTCAAACGTGTAACACATGGAGTGCCTCAGGGGTCAAAATTGGGACCATATCTGTTTATCCTATATATAAATTTTCTATTTAAAATAATACAGGATGCAGGAGGATTAGCCATTGGATATGCAGATGATATAACTGTAGTGGTAACAGGTAAGACAGAGGCAGAAGTTCAGGAAAAAGCAAACTCCTTATTAGAATCAATTAGCACTTATTTAGAAGCACTGGGAATGGTACTAAACACAAACAAAACCGAATGGATGCAAATTCAGCTCAGTAATAGAAAAAAATCTGACATCACATTAACAGTACAAAATAAGCAAATTAGCCAAGTAGCACAGACCAACTTTTTAGGATTAGTTATAGACAGTAGTTTAAAATGGCACAAACATATAGAAAAGATCAACAAGAAAATAAACAAGGGCATATATGTATTAAAACAGACAACACAAATCATGGATGAAGTCAGTGCACTGAAGGTTTATTATGCATTTATACATGCACACCTAAGTTATGGGGTCATTTTATGGGCGGCAGCAGGTAAGAAAAATATGTTAAAAACATTTAGGCAACAAAAGAGAGCAATAAGAATAATGGAAAAAATCCCTAGGAGACAATCATGTAAAAGTAGCTTTAAAAAACTTAAAATACTCACATTACCCTCTTTATATATATTTGAATGTCTCAAACATGTAATAAGAAACCACATAGAAGGAAAAAATAGAAACATTCATGAATATAATACAAGAACAAAACAGAACTACTTTAGAAATAGGTTCAGGGGAACACTAGCTGCCAAATGTATTGAAAGTACTGCAAAAAATTTATATAATCATTTACCTCACTCTATCAAGGCAATAAATGAAGAAGTGAAGAAAATTTATGCAATAAAGACTTACCTGGTGAAAAACACTTTCTACTCAATTGAGGAATACAAAAAGGGAAGAGAGACTTAGTTTATTAAATTTTGTTATCCATCTATTGTGTATATCTAGAACAGCTAATAATCTGTAAATAGATTTATTTGTTTTATTATTGAACTGTAAAAATGTAATTGTAGTGTTACTTTTGATGATGCTTTGTAAAACATGTTGCAAATGGCAGAATAAAATCTGAATCTGAATCTGAATAATTTGACAAAGAAGTTCATAGTTCCACCGCCAGAGGGAAGAGAGCAGATGCCAACAGATGCTAGTTCGAGAGATGTTGAAAATAGAAGCAGTAGCTTCTGAAACTAGTCCCTTGATAATATAAAAATGTAAGTGATGAAGTGACAAACCAACTACAAATAGCTTTTCTGATTAATTTTGACGTCACTGTTACTAAATTCCTCTAATCATGCATTGCTACTTCATCCTGGAGGCTTTCTCTGTAAACCTGATACATACAGTCTAGTAATTCATTTTGTATTATGGCAGATGTATGTAAGTGTTTACTTTGGATTCCTCCAAATGCTCACTTAGCTGATATCTAGTGTAGCAATCTGATGCACTAAATTCAAGAATATGCCTCCCTTAAATGATTCTTTTCTTTTGTTATGCCCTCTTAGAACAGTTTCATGTTCGCCACAGAATTTTAGGTAATCAATTATTCTATTTAATATCTGTCTGTTTTTCTGGACTAATTCATTGTGTTGTGTAACAGATAACCTATATCCTTCATCTATTTGTGCTTGAACATCCAATGTGAGAGAAACTTACTTAGTGCTTATTAATTTTTAGATGAGTCGTATTTATTACACATCTGCTTCACTTTCGTACCTATTTTGAAGACATGTTTCGCAAATCATGTTTGCATCTTCGGCTCTTATGCGACTAAAGCTTGATCCAGTGGTTTGGGTAATTCTGAGGTTGCTGCTGCCATCTGTTGATTTAGATGGCCGCAGCAACCCCAGAATTACCCACACCACTGGATCAAGCTTTAGTCGCATAAGAGCCGAAGATGCAAACATGATTTGCGAAACATGTCTTCAAAATAGGTACGAAAGTGAAGCAGATGTGTAATAAATACGACTCATCTAAAAATTAGTAATTATTTCGCTTCACTGTGGTGTTCCAATACAGTTAAATCTCGTTACTTAGTGCTATTTAATTCTTTCTGAAATATATTTGAGATCACTAATACCATGGACTGTCCATGAAGCATTACCACCAAACCACCAACAGCTAAAGTAAAATAAAGTTTTCTTATTCTCACTAGCTGTCAACCATGGTTTCTTCTTGTACCAGTCTGGATTAAAAGAACATGATTATGATATGTGTTTCTGTACTATTGAAACATTAGAATGAACAGGGCTTAATTATTTAATATGTAGTTTTTCTTGGTCACTTAAGATCTGAAATGGTGTAAACAATGTGAAGTCTACCTTATTCATAGAGAAAGAAACCCAGGAACAAAAAAAAAAAAACAAAGGAAAAAAAACCTTGTAACAATCACCATACACACAGGCACAAGTATGCAAGGACAGTAAGATAGCCCCGAATCCGCATTATAATTAGGCACACTTCCCCTTCCCCTCTCCTATCCAGCTACCCACACTTTGCTATACACCACACTTTTTTCGCAACCAGAGCCAGCAATCACATAAAGTTTGTTAGCTCTACGCTGCTGAGAGAGCTGTCTTATAAGTGACAATATGCACAATAGTGGAAAATAGCCACTTCAAACCAGCTGATGACAGAATCAAAACAACATACTTTCATGATAATGACGACCCAATTTTGGGTTTTCCTTTCAGGGCTAAACCTTGGAAGCCCCAAAGGACGAGACGCCCCTGCTATTTCATCTGATTCCAGTACTTCACCAAACTTGTCTTATTCACTGCCATTTTAATATTTTAATTTACTTCCTCTTCCTTTTACTCTAAGTCTTAATTCCTTCTACTAATTGCATTGTTCAGTTAATTTTCAAATGTTCAATTGCCTTACTATATAGGTATAATTACTTTAAAAACATTTAAAATATTCTTTAACTATGTCATACTTTAAAAAAAATGAACACATTAGAGTAAATGCCCGATGTACTCTTCATATCAAGAACTACATGGTGCAGCAGATATAATAAACAGGTTTTAAAGTGAAAAATATTTTAGTTCATAATTATTTAAATTTTTGTTACATAATCTTAAAGTATAGTTTTTTTGAGATTGGAGAACACTTCTTATTTTTTTTTAATATGATGCCTTTTAGATGTTCACCACCACTTTCAATACATTGCTGTACTCAGCATTCAAAGTCTGTAATAACTTTCTGTAGTAGCATATCTCTGTGTACCATGGCTATCTTCTCTTGTATTCAGTGTCTTAATTCTGCAATGTTTGCTGGTCTGCTCTCAAACACTTTGTGTTTAAGATAGCCTCACAAGAAATAGTCTGGCACTGTCAAATCCAGGGAACGAGGTGGCCATGGCACAGCTCCTTTCCAGGAAATTAAACGTCCTGTAAACAAGTTCTACAGTGCTGTCATGCTAATTGCCGCCGCATGCACAGTTGCCCTATCCTGCTGGAAACAAAGGCCATTAGGGTTTTGAATTTCAGGTACAAGAGTAGTTTAGACCACATCCACTTCACAATCAGGTGACAGTATGGTGTGCTGTAATGGCCACTAAAATAATTGGGGCATATTTCTTTGAGAAAAATTGAGAAACTTGTATGGTAAATTCTCATCGCTACAGAAACATGATCTATGTCTACCTCGTTCCCCGGATCTGACAGCACCAGACTATTTCCTGTGGGGCTGTCTTAGAGGTGTTTAAGTGCAAACCAGCAAACATCGCAGAGTTAAGGCATCAAATCTGAGAGGAGATAGCCACGGTACAGGAAGATATGCTATGGAAAGTTATGAGAGACTTTGAAAGCTGAGTACGGCAATGTATTGAAAGTGGTGGTGGACATCTAAAAGACATATTCAGAAAATAAGTGTTCTCCAATGTCCAAGAACTATACCTTAAGATTATGTAACAAAAATATAAATTATTATGAATTAAAATATTTTTCACTTTAAAACCTGTTTATTGTTTCTGCCATACTCAGCAATAAGCTGTAGTTCACTCACATTTCTCTATAACATCAAACTGAAAAACGGTAACACATGGAGTACCCCAAGTTTCAGTATTATTGTTATTTTTATCTGTATAAACAACCTCACTTTATATAAGGAACACTGTAAGTACTGTACTGTTCACTGATTTGTAAAAATTGTAAATGAGTATTGTAATAAACCAACTACAAAATAGTTTCTGAGATTGAGTATTGTGACTTTGTGGGTTCATAGAATTAAAAGTCCAATTTGCCAAAATTCTAAATGCTTATTATTTGCGTAGAAACACACTGCGTAGCTGCAGAATTACATCACATATCACAATTTACAACACCAAGGTCGATGACAATAACAAACAACTTACTCAACTTCCACTGTTTACAACACTCTTGTTAAATGTCTTTACAACAACTCTCAGCTGTTCTCTGCTTACCTCTCGCAACTCACTCACTCTCGTTACACAACATTTGTTCACAGCTGTTTACCACTACTCATGACCCCTCTTGGCGAGTCGTCGTCTACTTAAATACCTCACTGATAATTTCGAGAGATTTCTGGACCAAACAGGAAAGAATGTTCTATCACCTTCCAGAAGCGTAACCCTATCTGTGCCGGCAGGTCTTTTATCTCGCGCTATTTTTATTTGTTCCGGCATACTCCTTATCTCCAGGCTCTTTGTGTACACAAGCCACGCTATCGCAATCGGGTTCGCGACATTATGTAATTAAATTAAAGTAAGACCTGAAGTATGTCATACTGGTTTAAAGCTAACAATTTATTGGTAAATCTTTACAAGACAAAATTTGTTAAATTTATAACTCATTGAACATTACACATTCCAAAAGAAACTGTGATTAACAACACGTTATTAGAAGAAGACAACATTACATTTCTGAACCCTCAAGTAGATATTTAGACTGAAAAGCTCACATTAAGTATATTGTGACTTTGTGGGTACGTAAAATTAAAAGTCAAGTTTGCAGAAATTCAAAATGCTCTTTATTTCTGTAGAAAGACACTGTTTGTACATCCCTTTGCAGCAAGCTGACGTAACATAAACCAACACAATCTCTCGTCACTTCTGCACACGTAAATAAACAAAAGAGTTCACTTTCAAATCACAGCTGCAAGCGCACAGTTATTGAGTCCTATTAGATTGTCACAATAAACTAGCCATGGCTTCTTTTATATCTCCACTCACTGTTCCAGAAATTAATCAAGAAAACGAACCTTCCAGTCATTTATCTTTATCTGTTTTGGGCAAGCTTTTTATCTCCGTGCTGCACTATCTGTCTCTTTGTGCGCATCTGCCGCGCCAGTCGCAACAATGCGATCGGCGACAGCTCCCTCCTCAAGGCTGGTCGTCCCCAATAGCACCATTGTAGCGGGCTAGACGATCCACTTGTGCCACCAACATCTTTCCTCAGGGCACCTTCTGGATGCAGTAGACCACGTCATTAATCCCCCTTTACCACCCGGTACGGTCCTTGCCATGGTTGTGGAAGTTTTGGGCAGCGCCTCTTGGTTCGGGTAGGACAAAGCAACCAGACCAGGTCACCTTATTGGAATCCTTGGTTGTTGGTTTGCCTGTCGTACCGGGTCTTCATGCAGTCGTTCGCCATCTCATGCATGTCGTGGAGATGATACACGAGGCTCTCCACATACTCTGTTGCTGGATGTTTTGCTTCCAGGGGGCTCCCAAAAGCCAGGTCACAGGGGAGGCCAAACTCTCAGCCAAACATTAAGCTGGTTGGTGTCATCCCAGTGGTGTCGTGTGTTGAGGAGCGGTAGGCCAGAAAGAACAGTGGCACCTTGACGTCCCAGTCTCACTGATGGCTGGCCATGACCTTCCTCAGGTGTTCTTCTAGGGTCTTGATGCACCTCTCCACCATGCCGTTCAACTGCGGGTGTAGAAGTGCTGTGCGGGTCTTGTTCACCGCAAGTTTTTCCAGTGCCTCCTTCATCAGCTGAGACTCAAAATTGGTGTCCTGGTCACTGTGGAGCTCTAATGGCACACCAAAACAGTGGAACAGTTGCTTCATGAGGCAGTCTGTAATTGTCTTCGCCTTCTGATTCGGGATGGCATTCATCTCCAGCCATTTGGTGAAGTAGTCCACGGCCACCATCAGGTACTTATTGCTTTGGTTGGACATTGGGAATAGTCCAGCTATGTCGACAGCAATGCGTTCGAAAGGCGCCCTGACGTTGTACTGCTGCATGCCACCCTGGCTCCTAGTTTGGGGGCAGTACCTCGCCGCGCACACGTGACATTGACAGCACCATCTCTCAGCGTCTGCTTGGAGCCTCAGCCAGTAGCGCTGTCGGAGTTTGTCGATTGTTTGGTTTGCTCCCAGTTATTCTCCTGAAGTACAGGTGTACACTTCCGCCAAGCCTTCCGCAACCTTACTCCGGAAAAGCACCAACAGCTCTCTCAGTGCCTTTCCATCTGGTGATACCCATACCCGGAACAGCACGGCCTCTTTGATCTTCAATGAGTCCCATTGGGCCCAGTACCACTTGTATGTAGCCCTCCTTGGTGTGATGTTCCCCCAGGTTGGTCTTGTCCCTGCCTCCACTTCCCTCAAGAGTGGTCCCAAATCAGCGACTGCTGGCTGCTCCCTCCTCAGACCTGCGTTATCCCAACCGTTTGCAGGCACTGCTGTGACCACTCTGACAGCTGCGGCACACTCCTCTTCCACTCTTGTGCATTGGTCGTACTCTTCCGGGCATGGTCTTTGGGACATGGCGTCTGCGTTGTCGTGGCTCTTCCCTATACAATGTTCAGAGGTGAAGTCGTAGTCCTGCAGCCTTTAGACCCAACGTGCTGTCTGGCCTTCCAGGTTTCTAAAGCAGAGTAGCTAAGTTTGGGCGGAGTGGTCAGTCCTCGGGTGGAATGGCTGACAATAGAGGTATTTGTGGAAGTGCTCCAAGGTCTTCACTACTGCCAGCAGCTCTTCCGGGTGACCCAGTGGATCTTCTCTGCTTTGGAGAGTGTCTTGCTGTAGTAAGCAATCACCCGCTTATGGCCATCCTAGACTTGGGATAGGACGCCTCCAATGGAATGGTCGCTGGTGTCAGTGTTCACAATGAAGGCTCCACCTGGTTGTGGGAATCCCAAAATAGGAGCACTGCAAAGCGACTTCAGCGTCCTCTGTCCACACATAAGGCTGGTGTCCTTCCGTCAGATGGGTGAGGGGCTTGGCGATGTTGGAAAAGCCCTTCATGAAGCGGCGTTAATAACTGCACAGCCCCAGGAAGCTAGGCAGTTCTCGCTTATCCTTTGGGCGAGGTCAATCTCTCACGGCTTGTGTCTTCTCCAGGTCTGTGGCCACTCCAGTTGGTGAGACTATGTGGCCCAAGAAGTTAACTGCCTTGCAGAGACCGCCTGCGGTGCCGTATGTAGTAAAAGCGGGCGTTAAACATTACACATTTCACTTCCTTGCGGAAGAGCTGGCACTTCTTGGCATTTAGCTTCAGGTTGGTCGCCTGTAATCTCTGTAACACCTTGCTCAGGTTGTCCTTCGAAAGTCTTGCCGACGATGATGATGTCATCTAGGTATAGTAGGTAGGCGTCATAAGTTTATCCTCTCATTACTGACTCCTTGAGATGCTGGAAGGTAGCTGGTGCATTGCAGAGACCAAAGGGCCTAACTGTGAACTACCAAAGCCCTTGGCATGTCAAGAATGCGATCTTCTCCTTGTCTTTTGGGTCTAGAGCTACCCGCCAGTAACACAACTTCAGGTCCAGGGTCGAGAACCACTGGGCACCAGTAAGCGTGTCCAGAGTCATCAATCTGGGGTAAGGGGAAGCAATGCTTCCTGGCGACAACGTTCAGCTTCCTGTAGTTTACGCAGAAGTGTAGCTCACCTTTCTTCTTTGTCACCAAAACTACAGGGGAACACCAAGGGCTGTTAGACTCTTCAATCACTCCCCTGGATCTCATGTCCTCCAGCATGTGTCGTACCGCCGCTGGTTTTGCCAGTGGAACGCATCTAGGTGGTTGCCAAATAAGTCGGGCATCTCCGGTGTCAATGCAGTGGAGCACTAGTCGCTGTTACCTTGGCTGAAGACGCGCTGGTATCGTCTCAGCAGTTGTCAAAACCTCCCGAGCTGTTCTTGCATTCAGGTGGTCGGCTGCCCTTTCCAGTAAGCCTTCCAGCTGGGGCCCCAGGTGTTGTATCGGCACCGGCTACTCGATTGGTGTTACGCTGACCACAGACTCGCACGTTCCCAACTCCGTTCCTGCCTGGACGTCCTGATCGATGTCTGTTGAATTGAGCAGGCTCACCGGCACCTCCTCTCGGAACGGCAACAATATTCTGGCTACACAGAGCCCGTGCTCATGTGTCTTTCGGTCCAGCATCATGTTCTTGGTTCGCTGGCCTTACAGTCAACCCAAAGTCAACTGCAGCAGGGCCTCCTTCTACACAGGCAAGGTGTCGCCCGATGCCGTCACCAGCTGGTATGGTCGGCTCGGCTTTCTCGATGGTAAAAATTTGGCCACGTCAGGTCTGATGATGGTCACGGCTGCCCAGGTGTCCACGAGAACGCGGCACGGCCTCCCCTTCACCCAACCGTCCGCGACGAGGCTGTCATCCATACGCCCGCTGATGGCGCACAGTGTCACTCGAGGGGATGGTGGTGATGGCGCCGACGTGCCCCTCGCCACGACTGCCCTTACTCGTTTTCCGGCTGCTCTCCCTGGTGTGGGCAGTCTCTCTCCAGGTGTACCGGCTGGCCACATCCCCAAAACACACCACTAGGTCTTCGCCGGCGTCCCTCGGCTGGTCTTCTGTCTCCAGTGTAGCGGATACTCCTTGTTCTCGACGTGGGGGTAGCCGTCACCTTGGCCGCCTCCAAGCACCTCCGTTAGCGCCTCGTGGATGGTCTTGTAGTCGCCGAGCATCAGGCGCTGACGTCTCGTACCCCGTCAACGAACGTGTAGGCAGCTTCCCGGAATACGAACTCGTGTGGGAAGTCAACCAAGGCTTTGCTGGCCAGCTGTTGAATTGCCAGGGCGAACTCCTGCAGCGCCTCCCCTGGCTGCTGCGTTCTCGACTTCAGTTGGCTGCGGTAGGCTGCGGCCGAGCGGTGATTTCCGAAGCGGTTTTCCAGGGCTTCCCAGATCGCCTTGGGCGCTGCGAATGTCTGGACCGCGTTCAGTACCTCTGCGGCCCGACCCTGGAGGCTGGCTATTAGCTGTGCGATCTCTTCCTCGGGTGACCATTTGTTGTGCTTGGCTACTGTATCGAATTGGCGGCGGAAGACTTCGAACGTTGACATGCCGTCTTTGGTCTTTTGACGCGCGCAGATGTTGTATCACGTCGGCCTTTACATCTTTCATCCTTCTGCCGACGATGTCCTCCACCATGGCGTTCAGGGACTTGGTGTTGCATTCGGCCTTTCCCTCTAGGTCGTTAACGCGGTTCACCAGGTCCTCGACTCGTTCGTTCACTTGACCCATTCGCCTGCACAGCTCCGTGACGTCCTCCTTCACACCGGCCAACTGCTCTTCAAATTTGGCGGCGGGGACCTCGTTCGCTGCCTAACTCTTCAAGAACTTTTTCCAATGCAGCGTCCATTGTCGTATGTTCCACTTTTGGCACCAATTGTGACTTTGTGGGTTCGTAAAATTAAAAGTCAAGTTTGCAGAAATTCAAAATGCTTTTTATTTCCGTAGAAAGGCACTGTTTGTACACCCCTTTGCAGCAAGTTGACGTACCATAATCCAACAGAGTCTCTCGTCACTTCTGCACATGTAAATAAACAAGAGTTTACTTTCAAATCACAGCTGCAAGCGCATAGTTATCGAGTCCTATTATGACTGCCACAATAAACTAGCCACAGCTTCTTTTATATCTCCACTCGCTATTCCAGAAATTAGTGGAATTTTCTGTAACAATCAAGAAAGTGAACCTTCCAATCATCTATCTTTATCTGTTTTGGCAAGCTTTTTGTCTCTGCACTGCACTATCTGTCCCTTCGTGCACACCGGCCATGCCAGGTGCAACAATGCGATTGGCGACAATATACTACCCAACTTAGATCTGTCTGTTATGCTATGCGAGCATTACTAACATGTACACTCTACAGACACACTTAAATTAGTGTCCTATGCATATTTTAACTTCATCATGTTAGATGGATAGAGTCAACATGAAAAATTCAATGCCATGGCCGGGATTTGAACCACGGATCTCCTGGTTTCCGTCCAGTCGCTCTTAACCTTTGAGCTACCATGGCCAACGTACCTTCCTGACATTAAATTCTCCAGTTGACTTGTATATTTTCCCCGGTAGACCACTAGGGGCTCTCGCATCCGAGATACACCGTTTGTGGCGACTTACTATTGTAAGTACTTAAGTCCCAGGCTTCATCATTTAACTCTTATTATTTTAGTTAATTGATGGAAATTAATCATTTCTCCACACTAGCCGTATATAGGCTAAGATGTTTGATGGATAGAGTCAACATGAAAAATTCAATGCCATGGCCGGGATTTGAACCACGGATCTCCTGGTTTCCGTCCAGTCGCTCTTAACCTTTGAGCTACCATGGCCAACGTACCTTCCTGACATTAAATTCTCCAGTTGACTTGTATATTTTCCCCGGTAGACCACTAGGGGCTCTCGCATCCGAGATACACCGTTTGTGGCGACTTACTATTGTAAGTACTTAAGTCCCAGGCTTCATCATTTAACTCTTATTATTTTAGTTAATTGATGGAAATTAATCATTTCTCCACACTAGCCGTATATAGGCTAAGATGTTTGATGGATAGAGTCAACATGAAAAATTCAGTGCCATGGCCTATATACGGCTAGTGTGGAGAAATGATTAATTTCCATCAATTAACTAAAATAATAAGAGTTAAATGATGAAGCCTGGGACTTAAGTACTTACAATAGTAAGTCGCCACAAACGGTGTATCTCGGATGCGAGAGCCCCTAGTGGTCTACCGGGGAAAATATACAAGTCAACTGGAGAATTTAATGTCAGGAAGGTACGTTGGCCATGGTAGCTCAAAGGTTAAGAGCGACTGGACGGAAACCAGGAGATCCGTGGTTCAAATCCCGGCCATGGCATTGAATTTTTCATGTTGACTCTATCCATCAAACATCTTAGCCTATATACGGCTAGTGTGGAGAAATGATTAATTTCCATCAATTAACTAAAATAATAAGAGTTAAATGATGAAGCCTGGGACTTAAGTACTTACAATAGTAAGTCGCCACAAACGGTGTATCTCGGATGCGAGAGCCCCTAGTGGTCTACCGGGGAAAATATACAAGTCAACTGGAGAATTTAATGTCAGGAAGGTACGTTGGCCATGGTAGCTCAAAGGTTAAGAGCGACTGGACGGAAACCAGGAGATCCGTGGTTCAAATCCCGGCCATGGCATTGAATTTTTCATGTTGACTCTATCCATCAAACATCTTAGCCTATATACGGCTAGTGTGGAGAAATGATTAATTTCCATCAATTAACTAAAATAATAAGAGTTAAATGATGAAGCCTGGGACTTAAGTACTTACAATAGTAAGTCGCCACAAACGGTGTATCTCGGATGCGAGAGCCCCTAGTGGTCTACCGGGGAAAATATACAAGTCAACTGGAGAATTTAATGTCAGGAAGGTACGTTGGCCATGGTAGCTCAAAGGTTAAGAGCGACTGGACGGAAACCAGGAGATCCGTGGTTCAAATCCCGGCCATGGCATTGAATTTTTCATGTTGACTCTATCCATCAAACATCTTAGCCTATATACGGCTAGTGTGGAGAAATGATTAATTTCCATCAATTAACTAAAATAATAAGAGTTAAATGATGAAGCCTGGGACTTAAGTACTTACAATAGTAAGTCGCCACAAACGGTGTATCTCGGATGCGAGAGCCCCTAGTGGTCTACCGGGGAAAATATACAAGTCAACTGGAGAATTTAATGTCAGGAAGGTACGTTGGCCATGGTAGCTCAAAGGTTAAGAGCGACTGGACGGAAACCAGGAGATCCGTGGTTCAAATCCCGGCCATGGCATTGAATTTTTCATGTTGACTCTATCCATCAAACATCTTAGCCTATATACGGCTAGTGTGGAGAAATGATTAATTTCCATCAATTAACTAAAATAATAAGAGTTAAATGATGAAGCCTGGGACTTAAGTACTTACAATAGTAAGTCGCCACAAACGGTGTATCTCGGATGCGAGAGCCCCTAGTGGTCTACCGGGGAAAATATACAAGTCAACTGGAGAATTTAATGTCAGGAAGGTACGTTGGCCATGGTAGCTCAAAGGTTAAGAGCGACTGGACGGAAACCAGGAGATCCGTGGTTCAAATCCCGGCCATGGCATTGAATTTTTCATGTTGACTCTATCCATCAAACATCTTAGCCTATATACGGCTAGTGTGGAGAAATGATTAATTTCCATCAATTAACTAAAATAATAAGAGTTAAATGATGAAGCCTGGGACTTAAGTACTTACAATAGTAAGTCGCCACAAACGGTGTATCTCGGATGCGAGAGCCCCTAGTGGTCTACCGGGGAAAATATACAAGTCAACTGGAGAATTTAATGTCAGGAAGGTACGTTGGCCATGGTAGCTCAAAGGTTAAGAGCGACTGGACGGAAACCAGGAGATCCGTGGTTCAAATCCCGGCCATGGCATTGAATTTTTCATGTTGACTCTATCCATCAAACATCTTAGCCTATATACGGCTAGTGTGGAGAAATGATTAATTTCCATCAATTAACTAAAATAATAAGAGTTAAATGATGAAGCCTGGGACTTAAGTACTTACAATAGTAAGTCGCCACAAACGGTGTATCTCGGATGCGAGAGCCCCTAGTGGTCTACCGGGGAAAATATACAAGTCAACTGGAGAATTTAATGTCAGGAAGGTACGTTGGCCATGGTAGCTCAAAGGTTAAGAGCGACTGGACGGAAACCAGGAGATCCGTGGTTCAAATCCCGGCCATGGCATTGAATTTTTCATGTTGACTCTATCCATCAAACATCTTAGCCTATATACGGCTAGTGTGGAGAAATGATTAATTTCCATCAATTAACTAAAATAATAAGAGTTAAATGATGAAGCCTGGGACTTAAGTACTTACAATAGTAAGTCGCCACAAACGGTGTATCTCGGATGCGAGAGCCCCTAGTGGTCTACCGGGGAAAATATACAAGTCAACTGGAGAATTTAATGTCAGGAAGGTACGTTGGCCATGGTAGCTCAAAGGTTAAGAGCGACTGGACGGAAACCAGGAGATCCGTGGTTCAAATCCCGGCCATGGCATTGAATTTTTCATGTTGACTCTATCCATCAAACATCTTAGCCTATATACGGCTAGTGTGGAGAAATGATTAATTTCCATCAATTAACTAAAATAATAAGAGTTAAATGATGAAGCCTGGGACTTAAGTACTTACAATAGTAAGTCGCCACAAACGGTGTATCTCGGATGCGAGAGCCCCTAGTGGTCTACCGGGGAAAATATACAAGTCAACTGGAGAATTTAATGTCAGGAAGGTACGTTGGCCATGGTAGCTCAAAGGTTAAGAGCGACTGGACGGAAACCAGGAGATCCGTGGTTCAAATCCCGGCCATGGCATTGAATTTTTCATGTTGACTCTATCCATCAAACATCTTAGCCTATATACGGCTAGTGTGGAGAAATGATTAATTTCCATCAATTAACTAAATTCATCATGTTATTTTGAGGCAACTCAGTAGAAAGCAAATAAATATTCCTTATGCAAAAATAGGTTATAAGAATTATTTCTTATCCTGAAAGACGAATGTAGGGTAGCTCTAAGCTCTATGGACCCCGGGCTCATTTGAGCATCATTTCACCCATTCCATTCATCGTCCGATATGACTGAACGTTAGAGGACGTAAATTACAAAAAAAAAAAAAAAAAAAAAAAAAAAAATTATTTCCAATACACATAGCAGGCACTCATACAAATATATTTTTAGAAGACTGAAGATACTAATCCTATCTTGCAAGTATATGTTCTGGATCTTAAAATTCTTTGTATGCAATCACCACATTTATAACAAACAATGAAATTCAGGTGATGAACACTAAGACAAAACAATAACATGTCTCATCCAATTGTTAATCTTTCATGCTTCTGGAAAGGTGTGTATTATAGTACTACAAAAATGTTTAATGCACTTCCTAATGATTTTGAGAGAAAAGTTGACAGTTAAATGTTTTTAAAATTGCTGCTAAAAGTACAAATTATCTGAATGACAAATTATCTTGATAATATTGTTTAAGTACTTCTGTAATATCAACCTATGTACCTGTTTTAGTGATACATCACTACCAATTACATTTTATGCAAGCTTGAAAATTATTCAAATGTATATCTACTGAAGAACTGACAATAAACGCTATGCATTGCAAATCAACTATAACAAAATGATGCCATGTAATGGCTGTAAAAGCCTAGTGAAAATTTAGAACCAAGTTCAAATTGTAATTGCATACAAATATTTGTTAGTCTTATAACTGTGGTAAATACATGGGTCATTAAAATATTAGTGGCAACACTACCTGCATTTGGTGCTGTCAGCAGTAAATTATGTAAGCTCATAACAATGTAAAATAAGAGCATCTAATGTTTGTTAGCTATGAGTTTGAAGACAATAACTCTATTTTAATATGACAGTTTTAGTAAGTTTAATTGTAGGCTGTTATCTTTAGTGCTCTAAATATGTTTAGTAAATATGAACAAAGATGCTTAATTAAAATTCAGGTTGCAAGAGGTATCGATGTTGCACAGTGCCAAACAGAATTATTAGAAGCTTGTGGTAGACAGACTTCACCAAATAGTACTGTAACTACGTGGGCAAATGCATTTCATAAAGGAAGGGAAGACGTTCATAAAAAATGTGAAGCTGGCAGACCACAATCAGCAAGTGATGAAGTGCATGTGAATGCTGTTAAAGCACTGCTAGAAGAACATCGCTGTTGGACTTGTATTGAACAGGCAAGGGAAGTTGGAGTTGTTCTTGGTACAATTCTCCACATACTTGAGAAGAAGTTAAAGATGAGGAAAATCTGCACTCGTTGGGTTCCACAAAATTTTACAGGAAACAATGTGCCAGAGGATGGAAACAGAGAGATTACTGTGACTTTGTGGGTTCGTGAAATGAAAAGTCCAATTGCACCACTCAAAAATGTTCTTTATTTCCACTGACTTACAGTTAAACACTTGCCAATTACACAGAGTTACGTAATGCACACAATTACAATTCACCAGTTCATCCGTTACCGTTCCGATGCACGTACACAGTTTTCTCGTCCGTTCGCTAGCTCGTCAAGCACTGACTGACAGAATTCACTCACTGCAGCCCTTTTTATAGGAATATCACTGTCTTCTAGAAGTCTCTGGATTAGGTGAAACAACCCGCACGTTCGAGAACCTAAGGGGAGGGTAAAGAGACGGCTCAGTGGCCCGCAATCCCTCTCCTAATCATCCCTTCAGTTAGTGACTTAAATTAATGGGTGGGTGTGTTCGAACGCTTCCGTCTCCTGCTGCCGCTGCCAGTCGGGTCTATAGGGAGTTCCGACGTTTGGGTGACACTGCTCCCTCCTCAAAGCTGGTCGTCCCGAACAGCACCATCGTAGCATGCCAGGCGATCCAGGTGTACCACCAACATCTTCCCTCGGGGAACCTTCTGGATGCGGTAGACCACGTCGTTAATCCTCTTCACCACCCGGTACGGCTCTTGCCATGGCTGCTGAAGCTTCGGGCAGCGTTCCTTGGTCCGCATAGGACCGTATAACCAGACCAGGTCACCTTGCTGGAACCCTTGGCTGTTGGCATGCCTGTCATACCTCGTCTTCATGCGGTCGCTCGCCTTCTCCATGTTCTGGCGAGCCATCTCGTGCATGTCGTGGAGATGGTCCACCAAGTTCTCCACATACTCGGTTGCTGGCTGTTTCGCTTCCGGAGGGCTTCCAAAACCCAGGTCACAAGGGAGGCGTAACTCTCGGCCGAACATTAAGCTGGTTGGCGTCATCCCAGTTGTGTCGTGTGTAGACGAGCGGCAGGCCAGCAAGAACAGTGGCACCTTGACGTCCCAGTCTCACTGATGGCTGGCCACGACCTTCCTCAGGTGTTCCTCTAAGGTCTTGGTGTACCTTTCGACCATGTCATCGGACTGGGGATGTAGAGGCGTCGTGCGGGTCTTGTTCACCCCAAGCCTTTGTAGTGCCCCCTTCATTAGGTTGGACTCGAAGTTGGTACCCTGGTCACTGTGTAGCTCTAACGGCACCCCAAATCGACAGAACACTTGCTCCATGAGGCAGTCTGTAATTGTCTTTGCCTCTTGGTTTGGGATGGCATACACCTCCGGCCACTTGGTGAAGTAGTCCACGACCACCATTAGGTACTTCTTGCCTCGGTCGGAAACTGGGAACGGTCCAGCAATGTCAACGGCGATCCATTCGAATGGCGCTCTGACGTCGTACTGCTGCATGCGACCCCGGCTCCAAGTCTGGGGACCACGACTCGCCGCCCACACGTGACACTGACGGCACCATCTCTCAGCATCTGCTCGTAGTCTCAACCAGTAGTAACGCTGCCGTAGTTTGTCAATAGTTCGGTTTGCTCCCAGGTGTCCTCCTGAAGTACCGGCGTGCACTTCCTCCAAGACTTCCAGGACCTTACTCTGGGGAAGTACCAACTGTTCTCTTTGCGTCTTCCCATCGGGTGACTCCCATACCCGGCACAGCACGCCCTCTCTGGTCTTCAACGAGTCCCAATGGGCCCAGTACGACTTGTAGGTGGCGCTCCTGGGTGCGATGTCCTCCCAGGTTGGTCTCGTCCCTGCCTCCACTTCCCTCAAGAGTGGCCCCAAGTCTGCGTACACCAGCTGCTCCCTCCTCAGGCCTGCGCTATCCCAGCCATCTGCAGGCACTGCCGTGACTACTCGGACTGCTGCGGCACGCTCCTTCTCCTCCACTCTTGTGCACTGGCCGCACTCTTCTGGACAGGGTCTTCGGGACATGGCGTCTGCGTTACCGTGGCTCTTCCCTCTACAATGTTCAGAGGTGAAGTCGTACTCCTGCAGCCTCTGGATCCAACGTGCTGTCTGGCCTTCCAGGTTCTTAAAGCTCAATAGCCAGGTTAGGGCGGAATGGTCAGTCCTCAGGTGAAATGGCTGAACATACAGGTACTTGTGGAAGTGCTCCAAGGTCTTTACTACCGCCAATAGCTCTCGTCGGGTGACGCAGTAGTTCTTCTCTGCCTTGGATAGCGTCTTGCTGTAGTAGGCTATCACCCGCTCATGGCCGTCCTGGATCTGCGATAGGACACCTCCAATGCAATGGTCGCTAGCGTCGGTGTCCACAATGAAGGCGCCACCCGGTTGTGGGAAACCCAAAATTGGAGCACTGCACAGGGTCTCCTTTAGGTGCTGGAAAGCGTTTTCAGCGTCCTCTGTCCACACATAAGGCCGGTGTGCCTCTGTCAGACGGGTGAGGGGTTTTGCGATGTTAGAGAACCCCTTTATGAAGCGGCGGTAATAACTGCACAGCCCCAGGAAACTGCGCAATTCTTTCTTATCCTTTGGGCGAGGCCAATCTCTCACAGCCTGTGTCTTCTCGGGGCTGTGGCCACTCCGGTTGCTGAGACTATGTGGCCTAAGTAGTTCACTTCCTTGCGGAAGAGCTGGCACTTCTTCGCGTTCAGCTTCAAGTTGGTCGCCTGCAGTCTCTGTAGCACCTTACTCAGATTCTCGAGGTGATCTTCAAAAGTCTTACCAACGATGATGATGTCGTCCAGGTATAGCAGGCAGGCGTCGTAAGTCAGCCCTCTCATCACTGACTCCATGAGGCGTTGGAAGGTAGCTGGTGCGTTGCAGAGGCCAAAGGGCATAACCGTGAACGGCCAGAGCCCTTGGCCTGTCGAGAATGCGGTCTTCTCCTTGTCTCTTGGGTCTAGAGCTACCTGCCAGTAGCCCGACTTCAGGTCCAGGGTCGAGAACCACTGTGCACCAGCTAGCGTGTCCAGGGTGTCGTCAATCCGGGGTAAGGGGAAACAGTCCTTCCGGGTGACAGCGTTCAACTTTCTGTAGTCTACGCAGAAGCGCAGCTCGCCGTTCTTCTTTGTCACCAAAACTACAGGGGAACACCAAGGGCTGTCAGACTCTTCAATCACTCCCCGGGATCTCATGCCCTCCAGCATGTCTCGTACCGGCCCTCTCTTCGCCAGCGGAATGCATCTATGTGGTTGCCGAATAGGCCGGGCGTCCCCGGTGTCGATGCAGTGAAGCACTTTGTCCGTGCAGCCGTAGTCACTGTCGCCTTGGCTGAAGACGTTCTGGTATCGCCTCAGCAGTTGTCGAACTTTCTCCAGCTGTTCTGCGGTAAGGTGGTCGACCGCCCTCTCCAGTAGGCCTTCTAGCCGGGGCCCCAGGTGTTGCGTCGGCACCGGCTCCTGTGTCTTGTCGACTGCTGTTACACTCACAACGGGCTCGCACGTTCCCAAATCCGTCCCGGCCTGGACGTCGTGATCGGTGTCCGTTGGATTTAGCAGTCTCACTGGCACCTCCTCTCGGCACGGCAGCAATGCCCTGGCTACACACAGTCCGTGCACAGGCGTCTTCTGGTCCAGCATCATGTTCCTGGTTCTCTGGCCTTATAGTCGCGCCGTCACCACCACCTCGATCCTCGCGGAACAACCACGTCTTCATCCAGGACGACCCTGCAAATTCCAAGGCGCAATTCTGGTTGACGGAGTATAAACTCTTCTCCGTTGAGCCGCAGGACCTTCTTGCCGACGTCGACCGTCGCCTCATGGCTCCTGAGGGCATCCAGTCCCAGAATCACCTCCTCAGCCACCTTCGCGACGAACACCCACAGACGCACGGCACTCCGTCCCAAGGTCAGCTCCAGCAGGGCCTCCTTCTCCACAGGCAAGGTGTCGTCCGATGCCGTGACAAGCTGGTATGGTCGGCTCGGCTTCCTTGTCGGCAAACCCTTCGCCACGTCAGGTCTGATGAAGGTCACGGCCGCCCCGGTGTCCACCAGCACGCGGCACGGCTTTCCTCTTACCCAACCGTCCGCGATGAGGCTGTCATCCATACGCCGGCTGACGGCGCGCAGTGTCACTCGAGGGGATGGTGGTGATGGCGCCAACGTGCCCCTCTCCACGACGGCCCTTACTCGTTTTCCGTCTGCTCTTCCTGGTGTGGGCAGTCTCTCTGCAGGTGTCCGGGCTGTCCACACCCCCAACACAGGCCACTAGGTGTTCGCCGGCATCCGTCAGCTGGTCTTCTGTCTCCGGCGTAGCGGACACTCCTCGTTCTCGACGACGGGATAGATGTTACCTTGGCCGCCTCCATCCTTAATGCCGCTGTCAACGCCTCGTGGATGGTTTTATAATCGCCGAGCATTAGGCGCTGACGAATCTCCGTGTCCCGTACCCCGTCGACAAAGTTATAGGCGGCTTCCCGGGATACGAACTCCAGTGGCAGGTCAACCAAGGCCTTGCTAACCAGCTGCTCAATCGACATGGCGAACTCCTGCAGCGTCTCCCCCGGCTGCTGTGACCTTGCCTTTAGCTGGCTGCGGTATGCTGCGGCTAAGCGGTGGTTCCCAAAACGATTCTCCAGGGCCTCCCAGATGTCCTTGGGCGCCGCCGTTGTCTGCACGGCGTTTAGGACTTCCGCGGCCCTTCCCTGGAGGCTGGCTATTAACTGTGTGGCCTCCTCCTCCTCCGGTGACCATCTGTTGTGCTTGGCCACTGTGTCGAACTGTTGGCGGAAGACCTGAAATGTTGACGCGCCATCATATTTCGGAGGTTTGTCGCGCGCCGATGTTGTGTTGCGTCCCGGTGCGTCGGCCTTCAAATCCTTCAGCTTCCTGCCGACGACGTCCTCCACCATGGCGTTCAGGGTCTTGACGCTGCTGTCGGCCTTTCCCTCCAGGTTGTTTACGCGGTTCGCAAGGTCTTCGACGTCTTCCACCACGGCGTTCAGGGTCTTGGCATTATTGTCGGCCTTTTCCTCTAAATCATTAAGGTGGTTGTCTACTTGACCCATCCGCTTGCCCAGCTTCGTGACGTCATCCCTCATGCCGGCCAACTGTTCCTCAAATTTGGCGGCGAGTACCTCCTTCGCTCCTTCATTTCCGTGGCCAGACTGTCGTTCGCTGCCCTCATTTCTGTGGTCAATTCGGTCTTTATTTCTTCCATCTTCTCAGTGATGTTGTCGTTGGCCGTCTTCATTTGTTTCAACTCAGCGGTGAGGTTATTTGCCGCTTCTGTTTATGTTGTTAACTCGTTCATCTTCGCAGCCAAGTTGTTATTTGCCGTCTCCAACATCTTTTCCATTTTCTCGGTGATGATGTCATTTGCCGTCTTCATTTCTGATGTCAGTTCGGCCTTTATTTCCATCATCTTCTCCAGAATCTTTTCCAATGCCGCGTCCATGGTTGTAATGTTCGGAGATGTTGTCGTCCCGCTTCCTGACACCAGTGTGACTTTGTGGGTTCGTGAAATGAAAAGTCCAATTGCATCACTCAAAAATGTTCTTTATTTCCACCGACTTACAGTTAAACACTTGCCAATTACACAGAGTTATGTAATGCACACAATTACAATTTACCAGTTCGTCCGTTACCGTTCCGATGCACGTACACAGTCTTCTCATCCGTTCGCTAGCTCGTCAAGCACTGACTGACTGAATTCACTCACTGCAGCCCTTTTTATAGGAATATCACCGTCTTCTAGAAGTCTCTGGATTAGATGAAACAACCCGCACGTTCGAGAACCTAAGGGGAGGGTAAAGAGACGGCTCAGTGGCCCGCAATCCCTCTCCTAATCATCCCTTCAGTTAGTGACTTAAATTAATGGGTGGGTGTGTTCGAATGCCTCCGTCTCCTACTGCCGCTGCCAGTCGGGTCTATAGGGAGTTGCGACGTTTGGGTGACATTACATTTCGAACACAATGAACATGAAGATGAGCGGTTTCTTCTAAATATCATAACATTAGATGAAACTTGGGTTCAATGCTACCAACCAGAATTAACGAGACAATCAAATGAGTGGCAGAACATTGATTCACCACTATTCACCACAACTCACTGATTCATTCTCTTTAATATATTTATAAACGACCTAGCAGATACATTGAAAATAAAATAGATAACATACAAGTGGGAATGTATGCCGATGACCTAGTAATATGGACTTTGGAAAAGAATGTAAGTGCTGGGAAACATAAAAAGCTATGTGTGTTTGGAGGAATTTAGTAACAGTGACGTCAAAATTAATATAAAAATTATTTGTGGTTGGTTTATTGACACTCGTCACTTACTTTTTCATATATTTATGAGAGACTAGTTTCAAAGGCCCTGGCCTCCATTTTCAATCTCTTCCCAACTGGCATCTGTTGTTATCTGCTCTCTCTGGTGGTGGAACTATGAACTTTTTTGTCAAATTATCTGCTGGCGGGATTTCAAAGTTCATTACGCGATCCTTATTTTTCCAGATGAATATGTTCTCCCATGTTGTCAATCTATTTTGGTTTATCACTCCTTTTAATAATTTTGGATTTGGATCAATGTCATGGTTTTCATTCCAAAAATGAAATGCTACTGCTGACTTGTCTTCTTGTTTCAATCTGATGTTTCTAAAGTGTTCTTTGACTCTGGTTTTTAAATTAAATAGAAGAATATTTCAAGGAACAAAAAGCAATAATACACATAGCAGAAGAAAACGGATACAACAAAAGTTTGGTGTTGAAGAAAATTAGAAAACTAAACTAAAGAAAACCATTAAGGAAGCAACCACATTTATTAAAGAAAAAGAAAGCAACAGCATATTCAGTTCATTCACATATCATCCAAAAACATTTAATAAATTTAAAAAGATATTCAAGGAACAAAATATCATCTTGGCACCTACTAATAGATACTCAATTTTAAAATTACTAAATTCAAAAACAAAAGATGAAATTCCTTCAGGTAACAAATCTGGAATATACCAAATAAATTGCAAGAATTGTGAAAAATGCTACATAGGTCAAACAAAAAGAAATTTAAAAACCAGAGTCAAAGAACACTTTAGAAACATCAGATTGAAACAAGAAGACAAGTCAGCAGTAGCATTTCATTTTTGGAATGAAAACCATGACATTGATCCAAATCCAAAATTATTAAAAGGAGTGATAAACCAAAATAGATTGACAACATGGGAGAACATATTCATCTGGAAAAATAAGGATCGCGTAATGAACTTTGAAATCCCGCCAGCAGATAATTTGACAAAAAAGTTCATAGTTCCACCACCAGAGAGAGCAGATAACAACAGATGCCAGTTGGGAAGAGATTGAAAATGGAGGCCAGGGCCTTTGAAACTAGTCTCTCATAAATATATGAAAAAGTAAGTGACGAGTGTCAATAAACCAACCACAAATAATTTTTATAATAAAAAGCTATGTATAAAAAGCTACAAACAACGATGGAGAATGCAATTAAAATATTAGAGTAGACTAACCACAACAATATAGAAATAAACACAGAAAAAACCCAATATCAACTTTGATAGATATATACGGCTAGTGTGAGGAAATGATTAATTTCCATCAATTAACTAAAACCCAGTATCAACTGTTCACAATGCAACATAAAACAGAAAATATATGTCTGCAAATCAATAACTAAAATTTACAAGAAGCGTCTACAACAACATATCTAGGAATAGAACTAGACGAAAAACTATCAATGTAAGAACATGTGATCAATGTAACAAATAAGATCAACAAAAAGAACATCTTAAAACGCCCAGCAGGAATATAATGGGGTGGAAATATGGACCTCCTTAATAACAAATAAAACATACATAAAACCCAACCTACTAAAAAATCTTATCAAAAAGCTTAGCCCATATACGGCTAGTGTGAAGAAATGATTAATTTCCATCAATTAACTAAAATAATAAGAGTTAAATGATTAAGCCTGGGACTCAAGTACTTACAATAGTAAGTCGCCACGAATTGTGTATCTCGAATGCGAGGGCCCCTAATGGTTTACTAGGGAAATATACGGGTCAAATGGAGAATTAATGTCATGACGGCAAGTTGGTCATGGTAGCTCAATGGGTAAGAGCGACTGGATGGAAACCAGGAGATCCGGGTTCAAATTCCGGCCATGACATTGAATTTTTCATGTTGACTCTATCTATCAAAAACCTTAGCCTATATACGGCTATTGTGAAGAAATGATTAATGTCCATGAATTAACTAAAACCCAACCTACTATTTGGAGGAGAACTGTTGGCAACAGTAGATGAGAAACTCAAATGGAAACTACAAACTTCACACAACAGTTCAATAAGAATACTAACAGGAGCTGTAAAAACACCACCAATTGCTTTACTACAAAGCTTCACAAAAATCCGGCCATAGAACTGGAACCTGAACTAAAGGCAATTATTTACCTTAGCACAAACACTTCAAGTTTACAGAAACAGACACAAGTGGAATCAAACAGCGAATAATATATGCAATCTAAAAACCCAAACAAGCTTCAGAACATACATTAATAACTCAAAACACAAGAACATAATAGCAACAAATATAACAAAAGAGGAAACGAGCCTAACAAGAATGATCTGTTATATACAATACATAAGCAAAACAATTCACCAGATGAAATGAGACCAATAGCAATAGCCACAGAAAATGAAAGGTATCCAGAAAAAAATTGGCTCCTAATATATACAGATGGATCCTTTATTAACAAACAAGATGCTGGTGCAGGAGTATACTGCAAACATTTCACACAGTATCTAACACTAGACGAAACTTCAAACCATTATGATGGAAAACTAACAGCCATAAAAGCAGCACTGCAGAACATCCTATACAGACCATACATAAAACAAAACAGTTATCTTAAGAGATTCAAAATCGGCCATAGATAGGATTGTAAATTATAAAATCAAAACAAGAAACATCCAAGAAATAAGAAGTTTAATTAAAGCTGTTGAATAAAGAAATCATGTCACCCTGCAATAGATTCCTGCCCATGTTGGACTTCCGGGCAATGAACATGCAGACCAACTAGCAAAAAAAGGTGCAATTTGAAAAATAAAACCTGTAAGACAGATTGAAATTAATAAAACATTAAGCAACATTTTAAAAGACAGTAGAGACTTGATGAAGAAGATAAACTAAAAGACAAGGGCTATAAGAATATGAGAGACAAAGCTGACATACAAAAATTGCTAAGGAAAACTGAAGTGGCCCAATTTATAATGGAAACTGGCCATGATTGTCTTGCAGAACACCTTTATAATCATAATAATCCTTTATTCACCATTAAGCTTACAAGAAGCAAATGGTTTCGTCAGTTATAAAAAGTATTTACAATGTATTTACAAGTACAGAAAGTTTAAAAATTAATGCATATAAAATTCTAGGTGAAATCAGATTATTTGCACGGCTTAAGCTGGTAATTATCGTAAGTTAACTTTACTATAGTAATAATAAAATTAAACAATTAGGTACCTACTACTATAATTTACAATAGTTTTACATAAATTCACTAGCATGTATGTTATATTCTAAGTATTCTTGTACAGTATAAAATGCTTTTTGTTTAAACCAGTTTTTTAATACTATAACAAATCTGTTTTGTGGCAGTTCTTTTATTTCCAGAGGAAGCTTATTAAATAATTTTAACTGTTGATAACAGTGGCTATTTATGGTCTTGCTCAATCGGTTGTGAGGTGTATCTAAATTATGTTTGCATCGAGTGTCATAACTGTGTACTGAGGAACGATTTATAAATAAGTTTTGATTTTCTTTAACGTGTATGATATTGGTGTATATATACATTGACGGTAAAGTCATTATCTTATGGTCTATAAAGCTAGGCTTACATGTATCCTATTGTCCTAATCCTAGAATTAGTCTGAGAGCTTTCTTTTGCCATATGAATGCATTTTTCGAGGTAGCACAATAAAATACACTGCATACCTACACCCAAATGCACTATCTGTAAAGAGGATATCATCATGAACGAACATCATTTGGACAAATGCAAAGGTCTCAAAAGTGGGAACCTACAGGCTTTATATCGGGAAGCCAGAGGGAAAATGATGCAAATCAACTAATCCCCAGTGCCATTAGCCAACAACAAAAACAAAAGCATTGATTCACCACAGCCAAAAAAGTATTGACAAGAACAGGATCCACTTAAAATCATGTTCATTGTTGCTTATGATTTTTACGGTGTTCTTATCACTCATTCAGTTCCTCAAGGAAATCGTGTGATTGATGCATATTACTCACTTTATGGAGCACCATTTTCGACCTGCTGTGCGTCATAAATGTTCAAATCTCCTGAATTCTCATCCCATTGTGTTACACAATGGTTTTTCACTCTCACACCTCTGCCTCTGTTGTTAATTTACTTCGCACACAGATTGAACTGGAAAATTCTGGAGCCTCCTCCATACTCCCCATATATGTGGCCATCTGATTTCGGCCTTTTTTTGTTTCTTTTTCTTTTTTGACAAAAATGAAGTTACTACTTAAAGGAGTCCGCTTTAGAACCAGACAGGCAATTAGAGCAGCAGTAGAACAATCTGCTCGAATATTAGGACATAAAGACGCTGTGGATGGCATCAGGCATCCGTCGGCTAACTGATGTGTGGAGGCGAGTTCTTCATTTTAAAAGAGGTTACTTCTAAGCACTGCAATAATGTGACTGCTCCAAAAATTAAATTTAAAGGGAGTCGATTAATGACACTAAACAACACTTACTTTTAAATTGTTGTTTAGTGTCATTAATCGACTCCCTTTAAATTTAATTTATCATAACAACACTGTTTCCAACACTTCCAAGAAAGGAATTGCTCCAAAAATGTTTTATTTGTTGTTAATTCAAATGTTGCCACTAATATTGAATGAAATAGGTATTTGATTCTGCATTGGTACATAATTAGAAAATTATTCGTGCTTTGATCATATTTCCTGTATATAACGTCTTTTCATGTTCATTATTAAAATCTAACGTTTATGTATATATTCAACTAAACTGTGCATCTGCTTGAAATATTCAATGTTAATGGGCCTTTATGATTACTAGTAAACTAACTGAATGTAATCCAATCTAAAGGACTAGAATTATTGGTAATAAACAATTTTATAACTCAAAACATTTAATAGTAGTTCTGGTTTGGTGGATCTGCTATTGTATATATTTAAGCAACCTGCACCAGCTGCACACAACAGGGATAGTTGGTATATAGGCCGTAAGTAAAAGATGCTAGAAATACATAACCTGAGCAGAAGTTACAAACAGAATTTATTTATTATCTCACCTGCTGCAGCTTCTTTTTGCTGCAGTTTATTGTTGATAGAAATTAAAGCCTCAAAGACTTGAGAATTAGGACCTTTATGAAATTCATCCTCTTTGTAATGTAGAGCCTTTGCATATGCTCGGCAGTGCATAGCCCTCTCACCAAGTAGTTGGGGATCTAATGGAAGTGGACCCTGAAGTAAAAAATATGAATAAGTTATAATGGCATGAATTTCTGCTACATATGGGCAGTCATACACTGCCAAAATACAGAATGCACTGCTATTATTTAAAATAATGTTTACTTGATGATAAAATCACAAATAATATAAAAAAGTATAACATATGTATACCTAATAACATAACATATAATCTATGCTTGAAAATTTAATGTTAGAAAAGTTATGAAGAAAAACTGAATGAACTGATTAAAATAGCTGCTCATTTGGTGTTTCAGAAATACTGCAGGATATGATTTCAGCATATACATGATTTTTCTCACTATGCAGAATGAGCAGTTACACTATCCTAGTATATTAAAGGCTATGCCATAAACATTGTCTGCTAAATTGTATTGATTTTGATCAAATTGACTGCTAAGTGCAAGTTAACATTTTGTCTTTCATTAGGCAGCTACAGGAATATGGTGTTTCAGTGGTGAAGATCAAACATTCAGATATTGGCACATGAAAATAAGTTATTTTATTTTTTGCTTTGTTTTGACAACTATGTAGCTTATAGTTTAGCATATGTGAGGTAAATGATAAATATTGTATGAGTTTGTTGCTGAAAAAAAGCTTAGTTATGTAAATTTCAATTAAAATGTATTAGACTGCTTTGTTACACATAATAAACCAATGTAATAATATGTTAAATAAAAATGATATAAGGCATAAAATACTTCTGGAGCAGTATATACTGGCTTGATAGATGTAAACTCCCATTTTGCTTAAAAAGCACATTTTGATCTGATGACACAACCATTCTCATGAGATGAAAGTAACAAAGAGTAACAAAGACAGCTTCTAAAATTCAATGCACTAATTATCAGACAAAACAACAAATTATTTTATAAATAAATAATCTCATACCAATAAAACAGTAGAATTGAGATACATATAAACAGGAAAAGGAATACCTAGCTCTATGAATACTACTACTTATCCAGACAGCTGTTAATAAGAAACTATCAAACTTGTTGCCCTTTGGGTTCAAAGCACTATGCTGTGGCAAGCAACACAAAGATTCACTGTTTGAATGCAAACATGTAGGTATACTTTTTATCTCCAAATTGTTTAGCTTGTTAGATGCTGTAAGAAACTAATTTATCACCGTGCTCTTGGAGCTACGATGTCTACATGGTATTGCAGAACACAAAAGAAAATGAAAAACATGTGGAATAATGATTTTAATAAAACATCCACATTTCTCTATGAATGGCACCCAAAGAGCTCAGAAGTAAAATGCACGCTGTATCAGCGGGATTGAGTGTTCATGTTTCGAACCCCAGTCTGCAGTCAAAATTTTCATCTCATACTTTTTAGCTTGATAAACACAATAAGAACCAATTTACAAATGTTCTCTTATGGCTAAGTTCTCTACATGGCATTAGAGGATATGAAAGAACAGGAAAAACATCATGGTAAAAGAATAGGACAAACGTGGACCAGAAAGTAAGCGGGAGAATATGGTTATTTACGATGGAGCTATGGGAAAACAATCAGCAGAACCTAAGCCTGTAGTCTGTACTGGTTGCAAAAATGCACAAAAGGATAAATGATGTAATCATAGCTGGGGACAATTGCATAAGATTCTAAAACACAAGATTTGTTTTCTTTTCCATCTTTGTTTCTACAAATTATTTACTGCACCAGAAATACATTTTCTATAACTCTGAAATGCATGAAAATTGAATTCAATTTCTTAATACTTTTATTATGTGGCTTCATAACTAATTAACGGTTTCTTATCTGGCTTACTAAGCACCATTTATCTTGGGTATTTTCTTTTTGTAATTTCCAACAAGAGAAGGGACTGTTTTGTAACCAGTAGTGACACAGAATATACCCCTTCAGTTTTACACCTTATACTCTTTGTATTACACAGAATTATATTGCAGCAGTAAGTTTTGAACTGTGATCTCTCTACTGCCTTCACTAAGCATGCGTTTCACCACTGAGCTATGACAAAACATACCAGAACAAGGTTATATACAACATAGATGGTGGTTCTAAAAAAGTCATTGTTTCATTGGTTTTTCCTGTTCTTGCATGTCTTCTAATGTCATGCCATAATAAATTAACCGTCAGAGAGCATTTGTAAATTGGTTGTTACTGCATCTAACAAACTAAAACTTTTGGGATAACAATTCTGTCTCCTGACAGATTTGAACCACAAACTCTCAGTCCCTTTGATACAGCGTGCATTTTACTAATGAACTACATGGACAATTGACAGAATGTGCCTTATAATAACACATATATTAGTTCTGTTAAAACCATAATTCTAAGAGTTTTACATTTTCCTGAAAATTTTCAACACCATGCAGTTAATAGCTCAGATGTAAGAGAATTGCTACTTTCTTTGTGATATTTAGTCAATCTTTCATCAACCTGGGTTAATATGGCCTTAGAAACCTTCGAAGTGAGTTGCAGGTTAAAATGGTGATCACAACACAATACATATATGAACATGGCCGAATTACATAGAAAATGAAGCTAGTTACAGCGAAGCAATAAATATTACACAAATATAGATATTTACTACTAAGGCTCCACTTATCTTAAGAAATTAATGTTAATAATTCTTTCTTCTTTCTAATGGAAATCGATTTCATAAGCAAATTGCTTGCGTCCTCAGTCCATCAAAAAACAAACTCCGTTGTCAAGGAAATCTCGGTTACCATGTTTTTTCTTATGTTTTATCAGCATTACCAACATCTGAAGACGAAACAAACCTAAAAACAGAATCAACTGCTGGTAAGTCAAAATTCATTATGCAATATTTATTTTTTAAAATAAATATATTTTTCCAAACTATTAAATCTATGGGACCATTTAATTGTTTTAATAATTCAACTTCGGGAATTATTTCATGGTTAAATGATCAAAAATGATCTGCTACGACCGATTTATTAGTTTATTTATATTTAATGTTACGAAAATGTTCTTTCTTTCTGGTTTCCAAATTACGTTTCGTCTTTCCAATATAAACCTGATCACAATATAAACAATTAAATTGATGAATACTAGATTTTTTATTATTAGGAATCTTATCTTTTTTTAGAAAATTGTAGTAAATTTTTAATACTATATTTATTTTGAGGAACTTAAGTTATACCAACTTCTTTGAAAAAATTTTGAAAGTTTATTAACCCAAGGATGGTAAGTAAATTTTTTAAAATTATAATCGTCTTTTATTTTTTAAGAGTAGAAATATTATTAACAGTTTTTTGATATTTAAATTTTTCAATCTTCTTTTGTATAGAAAGGCCACGCCGTGGCTCAGTGGTTAGACCGCTTGGCTCTCACCAAGGCGGCCCAGGTTCGATCCCAGGCGACCGCAAAGTGAGATTTGTGGTGGACAACACGGCGTTGGGGCGGGTTTTCTCCGGGACCTCCTGTTTCCCCCGCCATCTCATTCCACCGGTGCTCCATCTTCATCTCATGTATCATCAGTGTCACCGCCTGCGGTGCCGTATGTAGTAAAAGCGGGCGTTAAACACTACACATTTCACACATTTTGTATAGAAACTTAACCATTAATTAAAGCAGTGTTAATAATATGTTTATATTCTTTATTAAATTCCTCTTTATTTAGGGGTATATTTATTAATCTATAAATCACACTATTAAAACAGCAAATTTATGTGAAAAAGGGTTAAAACTTTTATTTTTGTATGTACTTATCAATATGAGTAGATTTCCTATCAAATTTTAATCAAATTTCCCATCATTCCTAAGTGGAACATAGGGCTCTCAGGAAACTTCTCCATCTGACTCTATTCCTGGCTAGCTCCCTGATCTCACTCCAGGTCTTCCCTATCTTCTTGGCTTCTGCGAGAACTGTTCGCTTCCAAGTTATCTTGGGTCTGCCAATTCCTCTGCTGCCCTGAGGGTTCCAATCCAATGCCTTTCTAGCGGGGTCATTTTGAGGTCGGCAAAGTGTATGTCCCAGCCATCCCCACTTCCTATGGATTTCCTATAAATACCAAAATCTAATTTGTTATTATTTCTTATTATCTTCAAATCTAGAAAAGGAAGAAATCCATTAATTTCAGTTTCTAATTTGAAATTTATAGTTTTATCGTGTAAATTTAGTAATTTTAAAGCATCGTTAATTTCAGAAATTATTTGTAGTTGGTTTATTTAATTTGTTTCTCAGGAACAATAGCAAAAATATCATCAACATATCTATAACATGTTATAAAAATCAAAGGAAAAGCTTTAGTGACTTGAATTTCGAAAAAGTTCATAAAAGATCAGCAAGAAAAGGTGAAAGAGGATTACCCATTGCTAAGCCAGAAGTTTAACAAAATTCACCATTAAAAGTGAACATTTTTTTTTTTGATCCAAACAAAAATTAGTAATGTAAGACTTGAAGCTTTCATGGCGAGCATTACTAAACAGATCCTGAAAAAGGCCATGGAGTTTACAAAGGCCGAAAGCTTGACGTTTATTAATTTGACACGGCTGATCACCCGCAAAGCCTTGATTAAAAATCAGTAAGTTTAACAAAACCAACTATTAAGTCCTCATGTAAATTCATTGAATTCAACCACTTTTTTAAAATAAATTAAAAGTTTTTCTTTAGGAATACTACGAAATAAGGCAGTTACATAAAAAGAAGTAAGTTTACCAGTTTTAGATAATACAACACTATCAATCTTTTTTATTAGTTCAAAAGAATTTTTAATACTTAAACTTTCAAATTTATCAAAATTACTAAATTTTTTGTGTAACCATTTAGCTAAATTGTAAGTTGGTGAGTTTATACAATTAAAAATGAGACCTATTGTTGATTGATAAACTCACCAACTTACAATTTAGCTAAATGGTTACACAAAAAATTTAGTAATTTTGATAAATTTGAAAGTTTAAGTATTAAAAATTCTTTTGAACTTATAAAAATGATTGATAGTGTTGTATAATCTAAAACTGATAAACTTATTTCTTTTGATGTAACTGCCTTGTTTCCTAGTATTCCCCGAGAACAACTATTAATTTATTTAAAAAAGTGGTTGAATTCAATAAATTTACATGAGAACTTAATAGTTGATTTTGTTAAACTTACTGATTTTTGTTTGGATCAAATTTTTTTTTTCACTTTTAATGGTGAATTTTGTCAACAAACTTCTAGCTTAGCAATGGGTAATCCTCTTTCACCTCTTCTTGCTAATCTTTTTATGAGTTTTTTAGAAATTCAAGTCACTAAAGCTTTTCCTTTGATTTTTAAAACATGGTATAGATATGTTGATGATATTTTTGCTATTATTCCTGAAAAACAAATTAACGATGCTTTAAAATTACTAAATTTACAAGATGAAGCTATAAAATTCACATTAGAAACGAAAATTAATGGATTTCTTCCTTTTCTAGATTTGAAGATAATAAGAAATAATAACAAATTAGATTTTGGTTTTTATAGGAAATCTACTCATACTGAAAGATTTTATACAAAAGAAGATTGAAAAATTTAAATATCAAAAAACTGTTAATGATATTTCTACTCTTAAAAAAATAAAAGATGATTATAATTTTAAAAAATTTACTTACTATCCTTGGGTTAATAAACATTCTCAATTTTTTTTTTTTTTTTTTTTTTTTTAAAGAAGTTGGTATAACTTTAGTTCCTCAAAATAAATATAGTGTTAAAAATTTACTATAATTTTCTAAAAAAGATAACATTCCTAATAATTAACAATTTGGTATTTATCAATTTAATTGTTTAGATTGTGATCAGGTTTATATTGGAAAGATGAAACGTAATTTGGAAACCAGAAAGAAAGAACATTTTCATAACATTAAATATAAACAAACTGATAAATCGGCTGTAGCAGATCATTTTTGGTCATTTAACCATGAAATAAATCCTGAAGTTAAATTATTAAAACAATGTTCCCATAGATTTAATAGTTTTGGAAAAGATATTTATTTTAAAAAATAAACATTGCATACTGAATTTTGACTTACCAGCAGTTGATTCTGTTTTTAGGTTTGTTTTGTCTTCAGATGTTGGTAATGCTGATAAAACATGGTAACCGAGATTTCCTTGACAACAGAGTTTGCTTATGGACTGAGGATGCAAGCGATTTGCTTGTGAAATCGGTTTCCATTTGAAAAGTAGAAAGAAGTATTAACATCAGTTTTTTAAAATGAGTGGAGCCTTGGTAGCAAATATTTATATTTGTGTTTTCATACCCTCTAGTAATGGAATGCCTGAATGATAATGACATAGGAAAGTGTACATTTACTTTCTTGAAAGATGGTACAAAGAAGGAGAACATTAGAACTACCTATTTTTCATATAATTACTTTTTGTTAAAATATGTAGCAATATTTTGGGAGGAATCAGCTGTGCACATACCTTATCATTAAAAAGAAAATAGTCCAAATCATGACAGAATCAAGTGCCAGATCATTATGTAAACCTCTTTTTAACATTAAATTTATTGGGAGTCAATTAATGACACTAAACAACACTTACTTTTAAATTTTCCCGGAACTAGTTTCAGAGGCCTTCCCTCTATCTTCAGCCGGACATCGACTAGAAATCCTTCCCCTCCCTTGTATGTATGTAACTATATATTTGAATTAGGTTTATCCAAAAAACTATTAAGAATACAGATTCATTCTATAAATAATGTAGCAAACAACAAATCTGCATATTCATGAGCATATGCAAAAAAAGCATACTGCACCCTGGTATAAAGCCATACAACAACAACCTTCTAAACTTCTTAAAGAAGTACAGCAAGATAAAAACTTTAAACTACCCCTAAAAGAAGTGAATTCAAGATAACCTGCTAAATGACTCCTTCCTACTTATGTACAAATATGTGCTTTCTTTTATTCTTGTTTCTTGTAGATTTAGGAAGTATCCTTTAATAGTTAAAATTATACAATGAGCTGAATGAGACACTCTGTACTTCACATACCAAAAATTTTCTTTCAAAGTGTTTCGCCTCCACTTGAAGGCATTGTCCTAAACCAAAACCAGCCATTAATGTGGTTAACATTTGAAAGAAACTGTCACAACAGAAGAAGTACATTTCTTATGCATGGGCCTAAAAACATGTAGAGTATTCTTGTGAAACAGAGGATTACATTGCAGTTGTTGAAACAGCTGTTAGTGGACTAAACAGAATAGATTTCTTTTTAAGAGTTGACAATTTCTTGATGCCTTCAAGTGGAGGCGAAACATGTTGAAAGGAACTTAGTGGTATGTGAAGTACAGATTGTCTCAGTCAACTCACTGTATAATTTTAATTATTACATTACTTCACAGTGTTAATTCCAAATTAAAGTTTTCAAATTATCCTTTAATAGCTTTGTATATATGGCACTGTGTTGCAATATGATGTACCTAACAATGGTTTACCTTTGTACTTATGCAATTAAATGGATCAATAAACTAGGTACTTTATAAGGTCAACAACCTTAGCCTACATACGGCTAGTGTGAAGAAATGATTAATTTCCATCAATTAACAAAAATAATGAAGCCTAGGACTCAAGTGCTTAGTAAGTCGCCACAAACGGTGTATCTCGAATGCGAGAGCCCCTAGTGGTCTACCGGGGAAATATACGAGTCAAATGGAGAATTTAATGTCAGGACGGCATGTTGGCCATGGTAGCTCAATGGGTTAGAGTGACTGGACGGAGACCAGGAGATCCGTGGTTCAAATCCCGTCCATGGCATTGAATTTTTCAGGTTGACTCTATCTATCAACAACCTTAGCCTATATACAGCTAGTGTGAAGAAATGATTAATTTCCATCAATAATCTAGGTACTTATTTACTTTTATAAGTTTCCTGTGACATAAAAGTTCCATATTGCACATTCACAAACAGTAGCTCATAAATATCATAAAAAACAAAGGAAAAACAAAAGAAACCCAAACATCAACTTTCAAGCAACATTAACACTGCCATTTATGGCATCAAATTGTAGAAATGATTCCCCTTTCCCCAAGAGGACTGTATAACACATTAGTAGCATTTAACATTCCTTTTCAACGAATTGAACAATTTGGAATTTCAAAAGTTTCTGGAATAATAATATAGATGAAAAGTTTCTGACGCGTCTTCATCCTACATTGAGGAAAGATTACATTGGTCCTCTTTATGAAAAGGCAGTTTTTTAAAGAAAAAAAGTGTATCACTATTAAAGAAACCAAGATTTATAATGCTGTACAATATTAGAGTACAATAGAGTATAATGGTGTACAATTAAATACTTTATTGGAGTTACATACAGCAATGTTTTTACACAAACTTGACACTTTATATCCAAGATACCAAAAAAGGTCAGAGGCATTTGATTAGAATCTGTGGTTGTCAGTAGACAAAAAAACTGTTTCATGTGGGCAGTTCACTGTAGAGATGGAACCTCAATACTTGGTGTTATCATAGTAAGTCTAATATTTTAAGATACACCTTTGATATTTTTACATTTTAAGTTTTGCATTATTGAGAGTTGTTGCGATTAACTTTATGCTAAAGGAATGAAAGGAATCAAGATTTCACATTACTGTATGTGCCTTCAAAGAGTTGCTGGACAACAGCTCTTGATAGAATGAATGCAACATTCCACAGTTTTGCATCTCAACTGAAAACATGAAAACACTGGCAGAAAGAGTAGAAGTCCTTATGTAACATGCAGCATTAAATGAGTTGTGAGTGAAGCTGATTTAACTGACACACTAAATCATATTTTTGCAATAACCTAGCTTGATGATTCACTCTCACCCATTATATTTACCTATTTCAGTGACCAAAATCTGTGAACCAAGAAAACCCAAATCAGCACTAAGATGGGACATAATACAGTGCATGGAAATATTTGTTCTTTCATTCTGTTACATTGTGTTTCACAAGTTACACTCAGGTCATGACCATACCTTGCAGAGGTATACCCTATGACTAATTTCCATAAATATTTTGTTTGTTCAACAATGATATTGAATAAAACACATGAGAAGTGTGGAATTATTCGAGGTAAACAGCACTAACAACATAGGAGTATGTAAAATTGTAGAAAAAACATTTTCTAATGTAGTAGATCATAAATATAACAGCTTTAAAGAAGCATGTTACAATCATATAGTATATGACGTTTCAAAGAAAACCTCTATTGAAATAACAATGTACAGAGCTCACTTTACTGTCAAAACATTATTCAGCAACACCAGAAATGATGGGCAAAAACAAAATTTGTTACATGTGCTTTTACTCAGGAAATTACCAACAGGAGCATAATTCAGTGAACAAGCTATCACCTTTACAGTATTTTATAGAGTGAATATCAGGTATTGAGTATCAGTGTTTAAAAATCAGTATCAGTATAAAGTATCAAGAAATAGTGGCATCTTCCCATCTCTAGTTCATTGCCATTGTCATCATTTCTCATGATAATTAACCAAGCCAAGCACACCTTATTGGCTACAGACACTGAAAGAAACAAAGCATTCTATGACTGTACAGATCATTATCATCCTCATCATCCTTATCATTATGCTTTGTGTTTTCTATGGTCTGTTCAGGAAATTGAAAGAAAACTATTGCTATTAGTTATGTGATAGCATACATGCTTAAGGCAGTTAAAGTTCTGCAGGCATTTGATCCATATGCAACACACACACAATTTAAATAGCTCATAATTTAGACAGAATAGAGGTAATTCAAGCAAATTTCCCCAAACAGAATGCTTTGATTGTTCTCTGAAGAAAGTGTACAAATTTTCTATTAAGAATAAAGTTGTTTTCTGAAATAATGACATAACTGCTTGTAACAATAACCATTCTTACTAGATGCTGAACATGGACAGAAGCAACCTCCTAGAGGATGCAAATAGGTGCTGGGAGCTTTGGATACAAGCAAATCAACAAGAATTCCAGCTGGAGAGAATGCTTGCAATGAGAAGGGCCTCCAGGATAAATTACTCTTTATTAGAACCTGCTTTAGCAAACTACTATCTACTGCAATCAATGGCTGGAAGAAACAGTGCCACTATCTTCTGCTCTGCAAGTGTATAAAACACTATCATTTAAGATATGCGTGAAGAAACTGGAAAGGGTCCTCATCACAAAATGAATTAAAAAAAAAAAGGACAAAGAATTTATGTCAGGAATGTATGACTCCAGGATGTCAATGTGCTACAAACAAAATTTAAAAAGCACTTTCATTCACATTCTGTAAGTGACATGGCCTGTTTGTGTGCCTATGACTCTGTATACGAGGGTTGGGGCAAAAGTCATGACAACTATTTTTTTCTTGTATAAGTGTCTTGTGGAAGTTCTGCAGGCATAGTGTGTATGCATAACAACAGATGGCTCTGTGTTAGTCGGTAGTAGGACAGTGAGGGTTGTGAAATCAGTCAGTTGGTGAGTGTCATGCAAGATGGAAGTAACACGTGTTGAGCAGTGGGCTTACATCAAAATAGCCGTTCTCCGAGGAAGAAATGCGATGGAATGTCGCAGTGAATTAGTGGAAGTCCTTCACCAACAAAGCATACTATTCAATTCAGGAATACATGGTTGATGCACTGTGATCTACATTTTATCTTAGTGTCTGTTCAACTTTAGGAAAACTATATACTCTAGATATTGTACATAATTAATATTCTCTTGCTTTATTATACTTTGTAACATATTATATTGTAAATATTGTAGACTTATTTCTGATCTTAAAGTTTAGGTTTAAAATTTTGACGAGTCACCAATTTACGAGCGCCTGCTCAACTATGTAAGTGTAATGTTACGAATAAAGTATTGTATTGTATTGGGAATAATGCCCTACCATACTGTACAGTAGTACAGTGGGTAGGAAAGTTTCAGCAAGGACGTGTGTTGACCAGTGATGAGCAATGTTCAGGAAGACCTGTCAGTATGTGGACCGACATGGCACATGCCATCATCGAGCAGCTCCTGGATGAAGACAGACGATGGATGATACTGGAGTTGCGGATGGCAAGTGACATCGAGAAATGCATCGTCCACAGGATATTGCATAATGAGCTGCAACTAAGCAAAATGGCATTGCGGTGGGTACCCCATGCACTGACGGAAGTTCAAAGGTGGGTGCGCTATGCAATATGCTCTGACCACCTTGCACGCTGGCAACAGGACGGCGATCAATTCTTGTCACAAATAATCGCCATCGATGAATTCTGGGCCAGAGCATACGAACCGGAACTGAAACGTCAGTCCACAAAGTGGCGACATGCTGGATCACCAAGGAGGCAGAAGTTCCGTCAGAATCCTTCCCCAGTCAAATTGATGGTGATCGTTGTGTATGACATCAGGGGTGTCATTGTTTGCCACTTTGTTCCACATGGCAGAACATAGACTGCACAGTAGTACAGGGACTTCCTGGTGCGACAGGTACAATGTGGCATTCAGGAGAAATGTCCGGATCTTGTGGACAGTGCAATAATCCTGCACGACACTGCAAAACCACATGAAGCAGAATGTGTAGGGCAGCTACTACGACGTTGGGGATGGGAAGAATTGGAGCACCCACTGTACTCTCCTAACATTTCGCCCTGTGACTTTGACCTCATTCAAAAGATTAAGGAACCACTATGTGGTAGGCTGTTTACAACACAAGAGGACATTGCTAATGTTGAGTGCGAACAGGTGACCCGATTCGCACAGTGCAGCAAATGCTGAGGCAGATGGTATTCAGTGCCTCCTGCATTGTTGGCAGCATGTGGTGACAGTAGCAGGAGACTACTTTGAAGGTCTTTAGGCCCAGGTTTGTCGTGTCAATTGTATGCGTACTGTGTTGACATTCTTTTGCACAGTGAAGGCCATATTTCCCTGTATACTACCATAATAAATTAGTGTGTTACAATATTTCAGTGCTATTCACTGTCCACACTGTAGTTAACACCTTGTCCTTTTGTCTGTATGTGTCACATTTTCCAATCGGACATGTATATTCACAAAAAAAAAAAATAGTTACCATGACCTTTGCCCCAACCCTCATATATATAATGGAGAGGACACTTTCTTTGTACAGAGTAATTTTAAGTGACAGAAGGAAATATTTATTGCCAGAAAATCTAGGAAAATATTGGTTGCGTTTTGTAACACAGCAACTGATAAAATGATTAACAGAATGTTTCAAGCTAGATTATTGATTATAAGTTATACAATGATGATGATGATTGATGATGCTGCTGATACACAGACAAAAATAGACCCACAGAGGCACGCACACGCACACACGCCCGCCCGCCCGCACGCACGCGCACACGCGCACACACACACGCGCACACGCGCACACGCACACACACACACACACACACACACACACACACACACACACACACACACACACACACACACACACACACACACACACACATATTCATGATCTTTATTACTTTTAAATCTGACCTCTTATGATAAAATTAACAATATTTGACAATTTACTTCAGAACTGGGAGCCCTACCTTAAACAAATATCTAACATT
Source organism: Mantis religiosa (assembly GCA_030765055.1). Classification (NCBI taxonomy): domain Eukaryota; kingdom Metazoa; phylum Arthropoda; class Insecta; order Mantodea; family Mantidae; genus Mantis; species Mantis religiosa. The sequence continues at coordinate 183,816,506 of CM060950.1, forward strand.
TTTATCTCATCTCCATGTATGTTTCTCTGGAATAGATACCATTTATATTATTCAAGCATTAACATTCATTTTAAATCACTTCTACAAGTCTCAAAGATCTTAGAGCCTGATGGATAATTTATTTTAAAAAGTACAGCATATTACACAAAGTACAGTCCTTTCTGCAACAGTACATACCTTGTCACAGTGTTCCATAAATTCAGCCAAGTTAAGAATAGTTTGTGTAATTTCTGGAAGTTCTGGCACCATCAGTGCCTGTTCTAAACTCTGAATTAGTTCATTCTGTAAGGGTTCACTCAGTTCTGTCCAGCATGACACAAATGCAGCATTGAATAGATCTCTAGGTAACTGGGAATAAGTCTGGGCTAAAGCCCAACAAGACCTGTAAATTAAAACAAAGAATTCAAAAGTCAGAAACAGAGAACTAAGCAGTGGCAAAATATGCACAGTGAGGTGTGACCTATATTAAAAATGTTGGGAAAAGTGTAGCTGAGACTACAGGTGTGTTGGAAAGAAGCATTCGACAAATAATTAAGGAGACCAACAATGTGCATTCTGGTGTTTCTACTTCTTTTTCCACACCCCACAAAAAAGACCCAAAAGATATCACAGAGCTACCTTATATAGTTTCAATGAGGCTGTAGGTCATTGAATAGTCAATGAATTTTACATTACACATAAACAAAGACTTACATTAAGGAAGGAACATGCCAAGTTAAAAGAATCCATAGATTTGGAAGGAATAAGTCTACTCTAAAAAGAATACATCTGAGGCAAGGCTTCAAATGGAGGAAGATTAAAAACAGAAGAGTTTTAATGGAGCACCATGAAATTAGAGCGAAGCGACTCCATTATCTCAGGATAATATAGCAATACAGGAATGAAGGCTGACCTGTTATATACATGGACGAAACTTACATTCACAATTCCCGTACCTCAACACTTGGTTGGAGTGGTGACAGTATCAATGGGTTTCTGTCACCAGTATCCAAAGGCCAACATCTTATAATCAGTCATGGGAATGAATGAATGAATGAATGAATGAATGTTTAGATTGTGATCAGGTTTATATTGGAAAGATGAAACGTAATTTGGAAACCAGAAAGAAAGAAGAAATTTGCAACATTAAATATAAGCAAACTGATAAATCGGCCGTAGCAGATCATTTGTGGTCATTTAACCATGAAATAAATCCCAAAGTTAAATTATTAAAACAATTAAATGGTCCCATAGATTTAATAGTTTTGGAAAAGTTATTTATTTTAAAAAATAAACATTGCATAATGAATTTTGACATACCAGCAGTTGATTCTGATTTTAGGTTTGTTTCATCTTGACATGTTGGTAATGCTGATAAAACATAAGAAAAAACATGGTAACCGAGTTTTCCTTGACAACGGAGTTTGTTTTTTGATGGACTGAGGACGCAAGCGATTTGCTTGTGAAATTAATTTTCGTTAGAAAGAAGAAAGAAGTATTAACATCAATATCTTAAGATAAGTGGTGCCTTAGTAGCAAATATTTATATTTGTGTAATGTGAATTCTTTTGTTTGTTTATGTGTGTTGAAGCAACAAGAGACTGTGTTGGTGTATGTTACGTCATCCTGCTGCTATCAGGGCTGTACAAAGTGTGTTTCTACTGGAACTAAAGAGCATTTTGAATTTCTGCAAAAAAGACTTTTAATTTTACGAACCCACAAAGTCACAACTGGTCTCAGGAGTGGAACATGATGATGGAAGCTGCATTGGCAAGGATTTTAGAGAAGATGGAAGAAATGAAGATAGCGAATGACACCCTCGCTGCTAAGATGGAAGCGGCAAATAAAAACCTGGCCGTGGAGCTCAAAGAAATGAGGACAGCGAATGACACCCTCGCTACGAAGACGGAGGTGGGAAATAGCAACTTGGCCGCGAGAATGACCGCAAAGATAACCAAAAGAGCCATAGAAATGAAGGCTGCGAATGAGGCCCTGGCTGCTAAATCTGAAGAGTAGTTGGCCAGCGTACAGGAGGACGTCACAGAGTTGGGCGAGTGTGTCGAAGACCTGGCGAACCGCGTAAACGACCGAGAGAGAAAGGTCACAAGCAACACCAGTCCCTTAATGCCATGGTGGAGGATATCGTTGGCAAAAGATTAAAGGATTTGAAGGCCGACGCTATGGGGCGCGACATAACATCTGCGCACCTCAAGCTACCTAAGTACGACGGCACAATTTTCGAAGTCTTCCGCCGCCAATTTGACACAGTGGCCAAGCACAAGTGGTTACCAGAAGAAGAGGCTGCACAGCTAATAGCCAGCCTCCAGGGATGGGCCGCAGAGGTCCTTAACGCGGTCCAGACAGCAGCGGCGCCCAAGGACATCTGGGAGGCCCTGGAAAACCACTTCAGAAACTACTTAACCACAGTCAGCTGAAATCTAGGTCGCAGCAGCTAGGGAAGACACTGCAGGAGTTCGCCCTGGCAATCAAACAGCTGGCCAGCAAAGCCTTAGTCGACCTCCCATCCGAGTTCGTATCCCGGAAAGCCGCTTAGACATTCATTGACGGGGTACGAGACGTACGTTTTTGCCTGGGCAAAAACATTCAAGGACTGGACATCTGAAGACTGGGCTAAGGTATGCAAAGTATTTAAATACATAAAATAGCTTATAAATTATGTTTATTTTTAGAAACTGTTCTTTTTAATTTCAAAATATTATTCCTATGTTGATTTTGAAGTATTTTTTTCTATTTATTGCAAGGTATATATCAAGGGTTTTTTTATTTCTAGGTAGTCTGCAGTGATGAAACAATGGTTTCAGTAGTTGAAGAAAGTCCTCAGTGTGTCAGAAGGTGGCCAGGAGAAGCATTTAAAAACGAATGTGTGGTGCAGAATGTGAAACACCCCACTAAAGTAATGATTTGGAGTGGAATTTCTGTGTATGGAACAGGGAAAATTCACATTGTAGAGGGAATTATGAATGTTAAGCAGTATTCAGAAGTGGCAAAGGAGTGCATTAAACCCATGATGAACGAGTGGTATCCATCAGGAAATGGGGTGTTCATGTAAGATCGTGCTCCTTGCCACAAAGTAAAATGTGTTATGAACATTTTTATTGAATATGGCATATCTCCCTTAGACTGGCCTGGTAAGAGCCCAGATATGAACCTTATTGAGTCTGTGTGGTGTGTGCTGAAGAAAAATGTTAAAAGTTTTCACCCAACAACAAAAGAAACAATGGTGAATATAATTTTGTCAGTGTGGCAAAATGATGAATAAATTCACAAGATGTGCAAATATACAATTCAGGGTATGCCTAAAAGAATTTCTGCTCTCATAAGAACTAAGGAGGGCCACACTAAATACTAGATGATAAATTGCATTCTAAGTGTCATGAAAGTGAACAAAAAATTTGTTAGAATCTACCTGTATTAAATGGAAATTAAATAAAAATATCCGCTTAAAATTGAAAATTACTAATAATTTGCACATGTCTGTAAACTAAAACACTGAAAACCACACATATGAAGAAACATGCACAGTTTTGTTTTTGTTTTTAAGGCACTTTATGTTGACACAATAGAATAATTTTGAAATTTTTAGTGCACTGCAGATTGGTTGCTGGGTGAGCATTTTCACCCTTCCTGCTGCTGTTTCCAATGCAGAACTTTGGTTGGTCACAGAAGGGCTTAGTGATGCATGTGAACAGCAGTTGTGAAAAGTTTTGATGTAGGTCATTGTACATAGATGGGAATGATGAAGTCATTGTGGCTGGTGGAAGAGCATCCTGTGCGCCATTATCTATTGAAGACAAGAGTTTTGCTCTTATTGAGGAATATTGTACAGTGTGCATTTTGTTGATGATGATGATGGACTCTGACAGGCACATATTCGAGTGGACAATGGTGACTTCCAGACAATTCCGACTGAGATGTTCTTGATGTTGCTGAAGAAGATAGGTGTCGGAGGAGAGAATACAGATGTAGGATGGAAGTTTTTCTTTGCTGGTGAGTTGTACATTGAATAAGAGATTGAGGGTGATATTGTTGCCCATGTTGATAGGATTGGTTTTGCAAGACATTATTTAGGGTTGTAGGGAGAGAACCTGATGACGTATCGTTTGAAGCCACTTTGTAGTTCTTCCTCACCTGTGTAGATGATGCAGAAGGAGGTAGTGTTGAGTCTGATAATGAGTTCTGGAGTGGTTTCTGCGAATCTGGTTGGTAAGAATACTTCAGTGTTATCTAATTTGGCGGTGAGTTTGGTTCTGAGAATGTGTTGAGAGTTTTGATACTGATTACATAGTATGGCACTTCTGTTGAAGTGAAGATACACTGAGTGTCAGCATTGTGGGATGGCTCTTCTAGCCCATTAACAACATTCTGATATATGGCTGCTCTTATGGCACAAATGACAGTTTTGTAAATCAGAGGAGGACCATTAATATGAATGGTTTGCAAGGGCAGGTGGTAATGCTGCATACACCTTTGGAAAGGAGCATAAGCTTGTTGTGTGTCTATTGGAAGTTGGTTCGAAACCAGGTTGACATTACAAGGGAGATAACAATAAAATATGTGTTTACAGTTCTGCAGCAACACTTGGAATTCCGTGGGCAGTAGTACCTTAATGCATTGTTTGTTTTTGAGAAAATTTAGGAGCATGCTCTAGGCAGTGCAAGTCATGTGTTTCTGATAGTGTACTTACGGAGAAATGCCTGAATTTGCGCACTGAGTGAATGAGATCTTTGTAGAATCCGAGGTGGCATCACGTGCAAAAGTTTGTGAGACGAAGGCGAAGTTAACAGTTCCTAACCGGTGAAAGCAAAAGGAATAGTGAGAACAGAAGGAACATGGATTGCCAGACATTCCTCCACGAGAGCACTGCAGCAACTCAAGGCAAAGAGCAACAGTTATAGATATAAAGTCCATAACCACATCCACCAGAAGCACTGATTCAGCTTGAGTCATGACACAGAGAGGAAGCAGAACATCTGCAGGAAATCAGTGGTAGGAAAACTCTGTTGGAAATTGGATTTTGAACAAAGTGGTACATCCATTGCTGCTGGTAGGAAAAGCCCAATCAAGGGATGGATTTTTACAGAAAATAGTACTTCCACAGGAAACCATTGGATTTTATTAAAAAATACAAATATCAAGGTTCAATTTCACAGAACTGATTTACATTCATTTGTTAAAGAAGACTTAATGGTTGGAACATATTTTATTTACATTTCAGATGTTTAGAAATGTACATTCCTGAGTCCCATTTTACTTGGTACATTTAGATGTGCTAACAGAGAAGGTTAATATAAGAAATATTAGCATTTACATACTTTCTATCTTGCATGTTTATTTTCTACTTCCACCCACCTTTCCAGTAATTTTAGTGATCATACAAAAAGTAGGTCCTGAAAAACATTCTTTTTACTCAATTTACTCAAAGGAAAACAAGAAATACTTTACCTTAATGCTGGGGAGGGAGATTCCTTTAATAACTCTATGCTTAGTCGTCTTAACCATTCTAGCCAATCATCCTTAGAAACTCTTCTTGTTGCCGTCCATGCTCTCTGGAGATTTGCAGCAGAAACATGCAGCTGTAATGTATAGAAGAGCAAATTTATGCCTTTTATAGCTGATGATATCAACAAAATAACATTTCATTAAAATAAGGAAAATCTGTATCAGCACACAAATTATGGCAAACTAAAACCTTAAGGGAAAAAAAAAAGGACATTGCTTTCTTATGAAGTACGTGTTAGATTAAGAATTGAAGACAATTAGAGTTTGTGGCATCCCAACTTCAATACCTTTAAGATGATCATTTCTTTTTTAAGTGTTCAATTTTATATCTCAGATATTTTACCATTTTCAGAATTCTTAATATTATGTTATTAGAGGCCAGATTTTTATGCAATATTAAACTGAGAAATATTATGTAAATATGTTGCAAAATATGTTAAAATACATAATATGAAATAAATGTGTCATTATAACTACATAAAAAAAAGCCTTCAAAATTACATTAGAAGTCTGGACTTAAATGAAAATAAAGTTAAATTTAAAGGAAGTCAATTAATGACACTAAACAACACTTACTTTTAAATTTTCCCGGAACATGTTTCAGAGACATGTTTCTGTGTAAAGTTGACTGAGTCTCAATTTCTATTTCATTTGAAAAATCTTTAATAACATTTCTGTTATCAAAAGCTGTACCTCAGTTGTTTTTGTTTTTAAATAATAATGAAATATGCTTAACAGGAATAGGCAAATATTTAAATAGCCTCTTGAGAGGGAAAAGGGCATATTCCACTCAGCTGACATTGTTTGCTAAGGGTCACTGATAAAAACCTTAGCACTCATAGCAATAGCTCACCAAAGAGGCAAATGTTTTAATTGTACCAAATCATAACCTGACACATTTAATAAAACCAAGTAAGACAAACTTGCATTTAGTGCAAAAGAAACACAAAAAGTTTCTACTTTAATGTGTGTACTTGTTCTATATGACAATTAATATGTACTTAAGCACAATAGAAAAGGAACTCAATGGACAACTCTCTTTCTTGGATCTAAATTCATCAGAAATAACACAAAAATGAAGTTTGGAATTTACAGGAAACCAACACATTCAGTAAATTACATAAAAAATAATAGCCACAACCCAGTTATACATAAACATGCAATAATAAGCAGCCTTACACACAGACTAGTCAACATACCCCTGGATAAAGCAGAATACTTCAAAGAACAAACAGCCATACTACACATAGCAGAAGAAAATGGATACAACAAAAGTCTGGTGTTTAAGAAAATTAGAAAAGCTAAACGAAAGAAAATCATTAAGGAAGCAACCTCATTTACAGAAGGAAAAGAAAGCAACAGCATATTCAGTTCATTCACATATCACCAAAAAACATTTAATAAATTTAAAAAGATCTTCAAGGAACAAAATATCATCTTGGCACCTACTAATGAACACTCAATTTTAAAATTGCTAAATTCTAAAACAAAGGATCAAATCCCATCAGTTAACAGATCTGGAATATACCAAATAAGTTGTAAAAATTGTGAAAAATGCTACATAAGTTAAACTAAGAGAAATTTAAAAACCAGAGGCAAAGAGCACTTTAGAAACATCAGAATGAAACAAGAAGGTAAGTCAGCAGTAGCATTTCATTTTTGAAATCATGACACTGATCCAAATCCAAAATTATTAAAAGGAGTGATAAACCAAAATAAATTGACAACATGAGAGGACATATCCATATGGAAAAATAAGGACCACATAATGAACTTCAAAATCCCACCAATAGATCATTTGACAAAGAAGTTCATAGTTCCACCAGTACAGAGAGGAGAGCAGACAACAACAGATGCTAGTTGGAGAGAGGTTGAAAATGGAGGCAAAGGCTTCTGAAACTAGTCCCTCAATAATATAAAAACTTAAGTGACGAAGTGTCACTAAACCGACTACCAACAGTTTTTCCAATTACTGATACTGCTTTAGCTTTACATAATTTATTCTACTATTGATTCCTTCTGGTGATTTACATGTGCAGGAAGGCATTTTTTATGTGGCTCCATTTATAATCCTAATCTGACCATTCAAAAATAGTATTGGAAAAAATCTGTATTTATAATACTGGAAATATAATGCACTTAACTTGACAGGACGGGATGTCATGTGAACTTAAGAAATGTTACCATACTACACATACAATTAGGAAGCACTTAAGGTAACAGGAATGACCCGTCAGGAACTAGGTTGCACTGGGAAGACATCACAACCAAAAGTAGCATGTGTAAGTACTACTGGGTCCAATGGGACTCACATGTAAAAGAACCTCAAACCTGATAAGAGGCCTCTGAGCAAAATTAAGCAATCTCACACCTAATATAGAATGGGGTGCTAAGAGCCACAGCAGTTAAACAGAGTCCAAAAATAATTTTGTAAATACCAATAAAGAGGTGTGGTTCTCAATTCAGGAATCACCTAATGAGAACACTGCACACAGAGCAGCTGATACTTATTCAGAATAAAGTTATGGAAGAGCTGGAGGAATACATATGAGGACTTTGAGAAGACATCTTTGACATAATCAAAGAATTGACAAGCTACAGCAAATACACTACTGGTTGAGGCTACAAGCAGATGGTTAGAGTTGGTTCCACCAATGTCATATGTGTGCAGAAGTCATGGCCCAACAGACTAGGAGCCTGGGTCACATGCAACAGTAAAACATGGCAGTATCCTTCAAACATATTGACACTGACACTGCTAAACTCTTCCCTATGTCCAACAGAGGATACAAGTATTTGTTAGTGAGTATGGGTTGCTTGTGGCTGGAGGTGTATATACCATCCCTAACAGGTAGGAGAAGACAATTATTGTGAACTGCCTGTTGTAAAAACTGTTCTGTCACTTTGGGGTACCATTGGAACTAGAGCCATAAGCACACCAACTTTTGAGTCAAACCTGATAAGGAAAGCACTGGAGTACCTTGAAATGCATAAGATGTCTACAACACTTCTCCATTTACAATCAGATGCATTGTTGAGTGATATTGTTGTGTATATAGGCTGAGCGAGACTTAGAAATTACTTTAATCTTGGTATTTAACATTCATTTCCTGTACCTTGATTTTGAGCACAGTTTTGTGTTGATGAATAAGCCTAAATTTTGCTGTCTGACAAAAACATGTACTTTGGACTATTGCATCAGTATCCTGCTGACTCATGGCAGCCATACACAGAGGGCTGGATCCATGAATCAGCACAATCTGGCTGACAAAAACACTGATTGGGTACCAAAATATTTTGGAGAAATATAATAGTGCTTTGTTAGCTTGGGAATCGTCTATGTGGTCCCTCTAGTGTGGGAAATGCTGATTTAGCTGTTAGCTGCCATTTTGGCAGGACCCCTATTTAAGGCTGGTTAAGCCTGAGCATGGCGGATTATTCAGGAACATTCTGGGAACATTTGGCAGATCGCTCATAAAGTCTTGTCTCTCCAGAGATCATAGAGGTCCTAAATTCAGGCTCGTCATGCCACCAACTAGCGGTGGCTTCTCTACACTTTGAATCCTCAACCATATATAACCACACATCTCCAAGGTAAGCCCAGATGGGTCTTTGATATACTAATGTAATTGTTAACACCATTTCACCCCAAGTCTCTTCAAGACTTCGGGAGTGACTTATCTTGAGAACCAGTCATTAGGTCATAGTAAATTGACATTTTATAGAATCTTGTGTTGTCTCTATTCATCAATCTTTAACCTAGCTCTAAACTTCCTCTACCATTTAGTTCTACCATCTGATCCCCTATCCTTTCAGCTAAACTCCCAGTTGCAGAATAGATAGTAAACCCTTAACCTGAAAACCCTTTAAGTATACACAATCCTATTCACAACATATAGCTTAATCTTCCGGGTCACATTATTATTTGCAACAATATATCAATACTCCAAAGCAATTGAGGAAGGCCATGGCCAATCACCAGAGGGCCTGGGATGTCAGGATGCCACTTTCATCAATGCACAACAACAGATAGACACCAGTCAGCTTAATCTTCAGCAGGGAGCTGCATCTAACACAGCACCTGAAGTTCTTCTGGGACATAAAAACCAGCAATTGAATATGTGGAGAACCTCATGAACTGTCTTCATGAAGTGCACAAGATGGCCCATCAATACATCTCATACCCATTACAATTGGCAAGCCAAAAGCCAATTCTATCAGGGTGATATGGTGGGGCCGTATTGGCCTACTTGGACCAAGGAGCATTGCCCCCAAGCTTCAATAACCATAACAACGTAAATACATGACGGTGAAGAGGATTAAACGATGCAGTCTACGATGTCCAGAGACTGGCCTGATACACTTAGATCATCTCAACTGCAACGTCACTGCAGCCCCTTGTCTAGCTGCCTGGACTGTCCATACTGATCCAGAACCAGAACTACTAAAACACACAACAGGAAAAAATGAACTGTCCACATGGAAACAAATTTTTATTTCAAAAAAATAGAAACAAAGTATTCAATTTTGACATCCCCCAAAAAGATTTGTTCAGCTAGTTCCTCAAACTGCCACCACAGGAGACCAACAAAATATCGCCAGCTACACTACTGAGAACCAGTCGATGTCCGATTGACAATGGAGGAAAGTAGCCTTCGAAATATGTTCCAGGAAATTTAAAGGTAAGTGCTGTTTAGTGTCATTAATCGACTCACCCTTAAATTTTACAAATCTTTACATGCACTCCTAGAAACTTCCTCTGCAGCAATTGTGAGAGAAGCCATCCCTTTATAGGAGATTATAACTTTGTTGTGGGGACTATATAAAGGATTATTAGCACAAACCTGAAGTCAGCTGAGACAGTCAACAAAGAGTTCACTTCAGTCTGAGTGATAGTCAACTGCAGTTGAGTGTTAAAACAACAAGGTTCGACAGAAAGCTGGAGGAATAATTTGTTATAGTAACTTCAGCTTCACAGGAAAATTAGAGCAACATAGAAAAATTGCTTACTTCTCCAATGAAAGTTAAGGTGCCAGTAGAACAGAAATCAGGGTTATACTTAACTGTAAAAAATGTAACCTAGTATAAATGAAACACTGAAACCAGAACAGAATGTCTCAGTTATACTACTAGTAAACAAATAGTAAAATATGGCATAGCAAACTACATTTGGAATGCTAACTATGACACCAGTCCAAAAGTTATATTAATGAGAAATGTTAAAATTTCCACTGACTAAATATTTGGAAAAACATACACATCATTAAAAGAAACAACATGTAAAGAATTTTGAAATTATGTCCTTAAATAACCTCAGCAGTTTCATCACAAGGAAACCAGATAGCACTAACTCTGCAACCAACATAGTAATTGCTCGAGATTTAACTGTATTGGAACACCACAGTGAAGCAAAATAATTATTAATTTATAGATGAGTAGTATTTATTATACATCTGCTTCACTTACGTACCTATTTTGAGGACATGTTTCCCAAATCATCGTTTGCATCTTCGGCTCTTATGTGACTAAAGCTTGATCCAGTGGTGTGGATAATTCTGGAGTTGCTACTGCCATCTGTTGATTTAGTGATGAACTTAAATGTGGGATTCTCTTCTGGCGGGATTTCAAAGTCCATTTTTAATGAACTTTGAAATCCCGCCAGAAGAGAATCCCACATTTAAGTTCATCACTAGGTACGTAAGTGAAGCAGATGTATAATAAATACGATTCATCTATAAATTAATAATATTAATAGCTTCTGTGTTGCCACTGACCCCAAGGTTGAAGATGGAAGTAACTGTATCTGAACCATATTCCAAATTCAAATTTTAAGTAAGGGGAAGCTAGTGTTGCTAACAGGCTCAATAATCTTTCAATTATTGTTTCAGTTCACTGTTTACAATTTATAACTTCCTGATTATTTCAAATTCCCTCATGAAGGAAACAATGTTTTGATACACAAGGGTCGTTTGGTAAGTCTGGTAAATTTTCATGAAGGGATGGAAACTTTTTGTTGCAATTTTGTGGGTGGTAAGCTTGATTATTCAAAAAATTGTACAGAAAATTTGAATGTGCTACAATATAAAGTTCATTTTTGACAGCCATCTGAACTGGTCAGTGTGATAGCTGCATTGAAAATGGAAAAAACACACTTTCATGCTAGATAGAGTCAACATGAAAAATTCAATGCCATGGCCGGGATTTGAACAACGGATGTCCTGGTTTCCATCCAGTCGCTCTAACCCACTGAGCTACCATGGCCAACGTGCCATCCTGACATTAAATTCTCCATTTGAGCACGGTGTATCTCGGATGCGAGAGCCCCTAGTGGTCGACCGGGGAAATATACGAGTCAAATGGAGAATTTAATGTCAGGACGGCACGTTGGCCATGGTAGCTAAATGGGTTAGAGCGACTGGAGGGAAACCAGAAGATCCGTGGTTCAAAGCCCGGCCATGGCATTGAATTTTTCATGTTGACTCTATCAAAGACCTTAGCCTATATACGGCTAATGTGAAGAAATGATTAATTTCCATCAATTAACACTTTCATGCTGTTATTACATATTTTCATTTGAAGAGCTGGACTGCCACAAAAGTCAAAACTGAATTGGATGAAGTTCACACGGACTCTGCACCAACACTGAAGACCATTTACTTTTGGATCAATGAATTTATATGTGGTTGTAGAAGCACTGAAGATTAATTGTGCTCTAGTCACCTAATTGAGGTCACCACAAAGGACACCATTGGAAAAATTCATGATCTGGTTAGGCAAGACCGTTGAATCTAAATTTGTGAGATTGCCGAGGCTGAAGGCATCTCAACTGAGTAAGCAATATCCTGCATGAAAAATTGGCAATGAAAAAGCTGTGTGCAAGATGAGTGTCGCAATTGCTCACAGTCAACTAAATGTGCATCTGGAAGAACACTTTTACTGAGTGTCTGGTAATGTTCAACTGCAGTCCGCAGGACATTTTCTGCTGATTTTGTAATTGTGGATGAAACTTGGATCCATCATTACACACCTGAGTCGAAACAACAGTCACAACAATGGACAATGGCTGGTGAAAGTGCAAAAAAGAAGGCAAGTACCATTTTGTCAGCTGGTAGGTGATGGCCACTGTTTTTTGGGATTCTCAAGTAATATCCCTCATAGACTATTTTGAAAATGGCAGAACCATAACTGGAGCCTATTATGCTTATTGTCGGATAATTTGTAACATGAGTTGACTGAAAAGAGACCGAGATTGAAATGCAAAACGATATTCTTTCACCAGGATAATGCACCATTGCAAACATCAGCAATCACAATGGCAAAAGTGCATGCGTTGGACTTTGAATTGGTTCCCCATCCACCTTCACCAGACTTAGCCTAAAGTGACTTCTTCCTGTTCCCAAACTTCAAAATTTGGCATGGTGGTAAGAAATTTTATCAAATGAAGTGATAGTCAAAATCAATGAGTATTTTGCAGACTTTGATGGAACCTATTTTTCTGAAGCAATGAAAATGGTGGAACTTTGCTGTCCAAGTGTATAGCCATCAATGGAAGCTATGTCGAGAAATAAGATGAGATGTTCATGGGGGGGGGGGGGGGGGGCGAAGAGAGAGATTATTATTGGTTTTTTATCAGACTTATCGAACAACCTTTGTATTTAGCTACAGTACAATCAACTTGGAATATTTTGTCACTCTGAAAAGAACCACCCGTTATGTTTGCCTAAAACAATTCTAAAGAGATAAGTTTGAAATTTGGTTTCTGAGAGATTACTAATTAAGGCTTCTTTGGCCCCAGAATTTAATTTAACATTCATTAGTCATCATTCCTTCATTCATTATTTCTGTACACCTAAGATGTCAGTCAAAACACATTTTGAACACTTATCAAATATTTTGAGCTACAAAATGTTTTGTTGGGATTTAAGTTATGTTAACTCAACAGCAGAAGAGCACAATGTAGTGCAACAGTTCAATAATGACAACAAAACCATTGCAATCCCTGTCCTTGTCCATAAAGGATACAATATAGGAAATTAATGATGGTGATATGTGGTGAGCATGTCCAGTGTAACTGGTTATATAGTGGTCATGCAGGTATCTACAGAAATATCTAGAACAAGATTAAGGCACTGACTCAAGACAGTTTCAGCATCACTGTTTCTATTGTTATCAGTAAATAGTTTGTAAACATCCATTGCTAAGTTTCAATTTATCCAAATAAGCACAAAAGTAGTGAACTGTGTGAGTCCTGCTAAAAAGTTTATGTGCTATAAAGTTGTGCACCCACTTCATGATTAGATTCAGTCTAGTCCAGCAACTCATATCATAAAGTAAATATTCAAGCACAGCCTAAAAGATATTCAACAGGCTCAACTATAAATCTTCAATAGACATTGGGATGTATCATATAAGTTGGAGTTGCCTAAAATAACCCTTACCTCTTATGTATAAACAGAATAACTAAAGACTCTGTACAGAAAAATAAAATGAACAGGATTTCTCAGGTACCAAAAAACTTACTCTTTTTATTGTTGTTGTGTCCGAGGATGTAAGAGCAATATCTCTGTTTTTATGTCGAGTCAATCGATGCCTCATCAGTACATAGTCTTCCTCTTCTGCAATTGTTGCATCCTGTAAACAGGTGTTGTTTTAATACATAAAAAATAGAAGCTAGCTACAGTGAAGCAACAAATAATAGTAATAATAACCCATGGCGCGACAGCCCTTAGAGGGCCAAGGCCTACCAACCTGACTGCCGGTCTCACGCCCACTTACGCAATGCAGAAGTGGACGATCATCCAACCGATACGGGGAGGAGATGTGGTCAGCATCTCGGCATCCCCCAGCCGGAATGTTGGTTTCCGGGACCAGGGCCGCTTACCTAGCGTAAGCTCCTCACTTTCCTCACGATGCTGAGTGGGCACCGGTCCTATACCCGGGACCTAAAATCCCCAACACATGGGTGGGATCGAACCCGGGCCGCTTTCCGTGGAAGCAACAAATACTATACAAAAAATAATACAATACTATACACAATTTTTTGAATTGTCATCAACTTCCTGTAAAGTTTTGTTATAAATAATTATGTTGTGTAAGGCATTGTTTCATTATTCTAAAAGTAAATAAAATTGTCAGATAGGATGCTGAACACTTAAATTCAACAATGTACAAACTACATCTGTAACTATAATCAAACAAATGATTATTTTACATGGTTGGAAATAAGTATCATGTAGAACTTTAGCACAACCAATTGTAGGTTTCTCAGAATTATCTGTTTGACTACTACCTTAAAAAATAACATCTACTATTCAGCATAACTTTATGTATTTGTAATTCTGATTAACTTTTCTTTTCTTTTCTCTGCCATATGCAGAGATATTTTAGCACTATACTAGCTCAACAAATGCATGCAACCTTTTAACTACTCAAATTTAATTAAGCAATTAATTTCTTCAAAATTGCCACACACAAGTTGCTATTCATTATTTCTCCCAATTATTATGTAAATTATATTCCGAGTTCATACAAAACTTTTAAATCTGCTGTAAAATTATGTTTATACACTTCTTCCATTTCCATTCTCCTTTAAGAAACCCTTATAATTCAAAGACATTTTATCTATAATAGTGGCTTATATACATTTATAAAAACAAAAGTATAAATGAATTCCATTGAAATGATTTCTTCCTCAACAGCTATGTCATCAACTTTTTACCAGAGACTTTTCTTCAGAGAAAGCGATTTTTCAGCATTGTTCACTCTGAATCAAACACAACCTGACACCAATCTCATTAATCAGAGTGCACTATAAGCGGATTTAGTTTAGATTGCCGTGCTTTTTGTTAGATTATCCTTGTCACACTTTGATTTAAAAAAATAGGGATCTTTTGCAATTCCTTTCTTGGAAGTGCTGAAAACAGTGTTGTTATGATAAATTAAATTTAAAGGGAGTCGATTAATGACACTAAACAACACTTACTTTTATATAACATGTTTCAGAGACTTTGCCTCTATCCTCAGCCGGCCATCGACTGGTTCTCATTGGTGTAGTTGACGATATTTTGTCATAGGTCTCCTCTGGTGGCGGTTCAAGGAACTTGCTGAACAAATCTTTCTGGGGGATGTCAAAATTGAATACTTTGTTCCTAATTTTTTAAATGAAGATTTGTTCCCATGTGGATAGTTCTTGTTTTTCTGATGTATGTTTTAGTAGTTTTGGTTCTGGGTTTATGTTGTAGTTTTTTCCCCAAAAATGTGTGGAAACTGCTGATTTTTCTAATTGTTTATATTTTATGTTTCTAAAGTATCCCTTTGCTCTTGTTTCTAAATTTCTTTTGGTTTTTCCAATATAAATTTGACTACAGTCACTGCATTCAATTTGATATATACCAGATTTTTTGTTAGATGGAATGGCATCTTTGATGTTTGAGCAAATTAGGTTTTTTAAGGAAAAATGGTTGACTGGTTCTAGTTGAATGTTTTGTTTTTTGAAGACTTTTTTGAATTTATCATAGGCCCATGGATGGTAAGTGGATTTTTTGAAAACCATATTAGTTTCTGTAGCTGAGAGGGTTATGGTTTCCTTTATTAGCTTCTTCTTTTTTGCTAAGTTCACTTTTTTGTCTACTAATGATTTGGGAAAGTTATTTTTTTGTGCTATTTCAATTATTTTGTTGTATTCTGCTTTGTATTCTCCTGCTGTGAGAGGGATGTTTACCAGTCTGTGTGCTAAACTATTGAAGACTGCCTGTTTGTGGGATCTTGGGTTGTAGCCATTAGCTTTAATGTAGTTGTCTGTCTGTGTTGGTTTACTGTAAATGCCAAAGTTTAGTCTGTTTTTATTCCTCATTATTTTCAGATCCAAAAATGGTAAATACTCGTCTTTTTCCATTTCTACAGTGAACTTGATGCTTTTTTCTTGGATATTTAAAAGTTTTAGTGCATCACTGATGTGTTTTTTTTTGGTACTGTTGCAAAGATGTCATCTACATATCGTTGCCAGAGTTTGAACATCCAAGGGAAACCTTTGGTGATCCTTATTTCTAATGCACTCATGTACAGATCGGCCAGGAAGGGTGATAGGGGGTTGCGCATTGCTAACCCTGAAGTTTGGTGGAAATATTTTGTTTGAAACTGGTAGAAATTTTGTTCTATGCATAATTTGGTTAGTTTGATGTAGTTTGAAATTTCAGGTGATGCCATTCCAAGTGATTTGAGCCATTTTTCTATCAACGGTGGGAGTTGATTAACTGGTATGCTGGGAAACAGTGATTTAACATCAAACGAGACTAGTGTGTTCTGTTCTTTTAGTTCAGTATCCTTAATGTGTTCTATAAGTTCATAGGTGTTTTTGATGCTTAGGCTGTCAAATTCTGGAAATGAGTTGAATTTGTTTATTAGCCACTTTGTAAAAATAAAAGTAAGTGTTGTTTAGTGTCATTAATCGACTCACTTTAAATTTAACAGGGATCTTTTACTTCCACTAAACATGTTTTCATCATGCATTATGGAAATGCAAGTATTACTGTTCTTCTCTCCTCTCACATAGAATGCAGAGATTTAAAACTATGCAGTCAAAAAGGGTGGGACAAAAATGAGAACAAATTAAATAATAAAAGTGTAGCCATCAAAATGTTAACAGGGAAAGAGGAAAACAGATGGTGGAGTTTCAAAAAGAGCAACAGGAAAATGGGACAGGAAGTAGAGGGATTTAAGAAAATAAGAATGACAAAGAGAAAAAGGGCAGGGAACAATATAAGTTTCAAGATTGGTAAAGGCTACTAAGATGTATAAATAAATAAAATAAAAGTACCATGGGAGTCAAAAACCTCTGAACTGGCTGCACAGTGTTTTGCCTGTCCTCAATGCTCGTCACCGACTGCCACTAATCACAGAAAGGTGCAGATAAAACCATATATTTTTAAAACTGCTTTGAAAAGCTTTACCTGTCAGCTTTCTTAAAAGGAGATGCTCAAACAGGGAACCATCATTCTGGCATCTCTTTAGGAAGCCATCCATCAATTGCCACAGTTCATGTTGTGCATTGCTAGCAATTTCCTAGCAGATATTTTGTTTTTCTTCCAGGTTGTGTAGGTATGTCTTTTTATGTTTTCAGTTAACCCAGAGATAGAAAATGCTGGGGGTTAGATTGGAGGACCGAGGGGACCACAAATTGCTACTAATAATTCTGTCTTAAAGCACACTTTCAATTATTAAATTATTGATGAGTCGTAGTTTTTACACATCAGCTTCACTTACGTACCTATATTGAGGTTTTGTGAACTATTTCGCATCATCAGCTATATTGCAATTAAAGCTTGATCCAGTGAATCCAACTTGATCCAATACATTAAAATTGATACACTTTCAATTGTTCTCATCAAAATATTGGTCATTGGAGCTGTTGCAGAGTCTTGTGTAAAAAAGGCAAATCATGCTCTCTGTCAGTTAATTATTTAAAAAGAGAGAGCAAAATTGCTGTCTTGTAAGTACAGGCTGCAAATGCTGACTCAAAAAAAAGTTGATCCTGTAATCTTTCTCCACTAATCACACACTGTACACCAATTTCACCACGAAGAGGTATTTCATGAACAGTATTAGGTTTCTCAGGGCTCTAATAATGATTATTTTGTGTGCACACATATCCATGAAGGTGGAATTGAGCCTTGTCAATGAAAACTATCTCATGGGTAAATTAAAACAAGCATACTGGAAGAATTAAACCAAACTGTCAGGCTGGAAGCTGCCAGCATTTCACAATGTGAACTACAGCGAGTGATGGACAGTTTTTTTAAACAGGTGCCAAAAATAAATGGGTAATGATGATGGCCAGTTTCAGCATCTCCTTGCATAAAGCTGGTAAGTAAAGACTTTAAAAGTAGTTTTAAGATGCCATATGGTTTCATTTCTGCTGTTCTATAGCAGTGTAAGTCAGATCCAAGAGCCGAGGATGCGGACAGCCAAAAGACTCTCCCATTAGTATCCATCCCTTCTCAAAGTGTCATTTTCTTGGTATTTTAATTGTAACAAACTTCTGTTCTCAAATTACCACTCTAAAACTGGAATGACTTAAGCAGTAACCATGATTCATATCTAATCACCGTTTTTTTAAGCATGATACTAGCCAGTTTGAAATATTATTGTAGATAGATATCATTTATTTATCTTGTAAATCATACATTGTACATGAGTACTATGATATAAGAAGTCAAATTGTAAATATACAGTGCAATTAACTATACTAGTAAATTAACAAGTCAGATCCAATAAGGACAAGTCAGTATTTGTAAAAAGTAATGATTTGTATAGATATCCCAATAATTTTATAATATACACATTTAATTCAGAAATATAAGATTATTATAAACTTTCCGTAAACTCACTAACAGAATAAAAACAGTGGTCTAGCAAATATGCCAAAACTGACTTTTTAAATGCTGAAAATTGTAAGTGGTTTTATTGGCTATAAGCAGTTTATTAAAAAATGACTCCTAGGTTTATTACACTGTTTTGATGAGCTCTTGTGTAACTTCTATTCACATGAATAACCATTCTCTGTCTAGTATTATGGTTATGAACTATGTCATTAAAGGTATAGTGGCTATTTCCCTTTCATTAAACTCGTCTTTGTAAATTTTAAAACTTCAAAAATGAAAATACATGGGAGAGGTAAGATTTTAAATTTTTTAAATAATAGTCTGCATGTAGAAGTTGGTTTAACTCCTCCAAGTATTCTTAGAATCCGTTTTTGCATTATAAATCATGATTTACAATGATGTAAAAGTTTGTTCACTTTCAATTTGTGTTTTATTGTCATTGAAGTGTAAAAGGAAAATATATCAATCCCTCGACATGTAGACTGAAAACTGCAGAGTGGCAATGAGGGGACTTTTTGCTCAATACTCTATTGAATGCTTGTTTACTCTGATCATAAGCATTGTCAAGCCAAAGAAAATATTTAGTACTTCAGGAGAATATCTGTCCAACTCTGTAGACAAGAATGCAGGCTTGGTGGTAATTTCTCACACAAGAAAGTAGAATACTTATTGCTCTCGCTCGCAATATGATACATAATATGCAACGGAAAGAATAACTTGAAAATATTAGCCACTGTGAAATTTTCATTCAAATCTGCATGCATACATGAATTATGCTCATCAAAGGTGTGAATTACTAGCCTGAATGTACCCTGTTGCCACAAGAAGAAATAATCAGTGAGTCTTCTTTTAGCATGTTGCATGGGTTAAGATTGTATATCACTGTCATCACTCTCATTATTTATAACATTTATCTTCATTACAACTTTCACTTTCACTGTCATCAAACTCAAAATCTGATAAATCAGATGATAATGCTTCAAATTCCACTAGTAAATCTGCATGCTGCACAACACATGACTGCTGGAAGAAGCCATGATTTTGTATGGCCATGAATCTCCAAGACACATGACCTGCTTCTACATTGCGCAAATGTTGGCAAGAAAGCTACTGTGCACAGCTTTAGATTTTATGCGATAGACAGCAGCACACAGCGCAGAAAGAGTTTCAGCTTAAATAAATGCAACCCCTATAGATGGCAGACCAACACTGCTTAGAGAACGCTACCTTCCTTTCTGTGAACCATGAGTTGTTTTGTCAACTTCTATGCATTGGAATGCTACGTCATCTGCAAGGAGAGCAGTGAGTAGTGCTGTCGGAATTCTTCTAATACCCGCAGTGAAAGGGTTAAACAAAATTATAGAAAAGAATTGTAAGAATGTAGGGCAATTTCTAAGGAAAGTTAGAAATAAATGGATTGTAAAAAGTGATAAGGGCCAATAGTGTATATTTAAAAATTCAGAAGAAGTTGATTGTATCCTATAATGGACTGCTCTGTGGAAAAGTGGCCTGGGCCATTTATCAGAGAGCAGTCCAAAAGTTGTAATGGCTTAGTATCTCTAATATCACTGTCACTGATCTATTCTTACCTCCACAACTGGTTTTCAAAATATGTTTCAATATTTTTGGTTCTAGATTGCAATTTTTTCTCCAGATATGGGTAGCAACTGCCAATTTTTCAAGCTGTTTGCATTTTATACTTGTAAGTTTAATATCTGAAAAAAGCTTTAACTTGTAACTACAATGGGTATGCTAGCATGATCAGGTTTGTTGGCACAAAAGTATTATCCTGCTATCAGATAAAAGCAGTTGCATATAAACTTTTAATCCATGGTACATAACTATATTAATAAATTTCATATAAATTTCACAGAAATACACATTATAAGAGAAAATGGTATATTGCAAAGACTCATGAACAAGGGCATTTTAAAGTAAATGCTCCTTTAAGCAGTTTAACTGGATAAGAAATGTTTAAAGAAATGTTCTATTTCTCACATTCATAGAAGGTTCACTCAAACATAATAAGTTTATGAAGGCAAAATTTCTATTGTTATATAAAACTATAAAGGAGCTAATGTTATTTTTCCAAATATTTTGCTTTAAGACAAACGTATTTTCATCTCCGGAAAATAAAAAGAATGGATTTGCAAACAGTAGCTGTAGTACATAAAGTATAACATTTTTCAAAGTGGAATGACTTCCTAAGAGAACTGCTCCCCCTGTCAATGGTGATTTTCACTTGTTCCTTTTCTCCTTTTATTTCTAATTTTGTCTTTTCTCCTAATTCATATCACTCTCATTTCTTTCATCTCTAGTTGGCTATAATCTTTTCCCTTCCCTCCCTTGACTTTTCTAACCACTTACTAAGCCTAGTTTCAAGTAGCAGAAAATTTCCTTCTTTGTTTTTCTGTTTACTTTTCACTTTTCCCTTTACTCTTTTAACCCTTCCCAAGTGGACATGTTTTACGGCTCTGAGAGGAAGGTAATTTTATAAAAATATGTAACCCTTCAAAATACAAATAAAAGTATACTGTCATGCTTGAATGTATTAAAAAACATTTTGTACCTTATTTTTTGTTGAATTCCACCACTGTTGTCCTACAGGAGTGAAGATTTGTTAAACTGCGTAAAAATGTTCCTGCAAAATCAGTATAAGTACCATTTTTCGATAATGCATAACATCTTGTAGTTCTAACATACACACGTGTTCACACATAAACTAGGAACAGTTCAGGAACTAAATACTGTCATATAAGTATATGTAACATATGTTTTGTAAAACCGATGGTAATGATTATTTTATCTCACGATTATTCACACAACATATAACATAAACATCATATGTTCAAGGGTGTGAAATCTTTCCCAAAAACTGTTCTTTTGTGTGATATATTTTGAAACACACATCTGGATGCAGGTTTCACAAAAATATATTGTTTTCTTTATTTGTTTTTGGGCCTTACATACCACACAAGGATTTGTCCAACTTCCTTGTTCTCTTCTCCCCATGAAATGCGGAAATCCATTTAGCCTTTCCAAAGTTGGGCCCTGAGAAATACGACCCTTTCTTGACGTAGCATTGTTTTGCCGCACTCCCATGTGCTCCGCCATCAGAGATCTGACGAGATACTTGTGAAATTTTCTATGTGACAGGATTGGTTTACATTTTTTTGTCATGTGCATTGTGTATAACAGGTACAAATTCACAATGCAAACTTCCAGCAACCAGAAAAACATTTTTCTATACCACTTGCATGTTCTCCTGCAGAATTGATACTTTGGAATATAATTATCAGTTCTAACG
Organism: Mantis religiosa; assembly: GCA_030765055.1. Taxonomy (NCBI): domain Eukaryota; kingdom Metazoa; phylum Arthropoda; class Insecta; order Mantodea; family Mantidae; genus Mantis; species Mantis religiosa. The sequence goes on from CM060950.1 coordinate 183,838,691, forward strand.
ACACTGCCCATGTGTCAAGTGTAGTCCAAAATAATGTTTGGTTTCAATATATCGAGATTTAACTGTATTGGAACACCACAGTGAAGCGAAATAATTATTAATTTTTAGATGAGTCATATTTATTACACATCTGCTTCACTTTCGTACCTATTTTGAGGACATGTTTCGCAAATCATCGTTTGCATCTTCTGCTCTTATGCGACTAAAGTTTGATCCAGTGGTGTGGTGGGTGTGGGTAATTCTGGAGTTGCTGCTGCCATCTGTTGATTTAGTGATGAACTTAAATGTGGGATTCTCTTCTGGCAGGATTTCAAAGTTCATTAGTTGGTTTTTATGCTCTCATTGACTGATACAAATGGATCATTTTTTCCGTAGTTTCTTCATTAAATTTTGAATAAATTCTTCCTTAGATAATTTTCTGTTTCCGTCAGCATGCGCAAAATGAAGATTCCAAAACAAAAGGAGAAATTTGTCATGAGAAAATACATCACTGAAAAATGGGAATTTATCTACCCAACTTGTAGAAAAATAGTCTGTGACGTCAGAGACAAGTTCCCTCAGTAATTATTTTCAGAATTTCCTCATCAAAGAATAGTCTGAAAAAGTCTATGGGTCTCATCAAAGTGAGAAGGAAGAATCGGTCTCTGCTGGATATTGTGCACTGGTATAACAGATGTAGCGCCAGGATCAAAATTACTCACCTCTGCCCAGCTAGGTGTACTGTTCTATGCAGTATCACTTGAGTCACTCTCGCACTCACTTGCACTTACACACGAATTCTCGCACATTTCACTCTCATTATCACTGAACTCAAAATCTGACAAATCACTATCACTCTTGTTCAACAAAGCTTCAATTTCTTTGTCCGTCAACCCTTTCTTTGCTGCCATTATGCCAAAAAAACTAAATAAAATGAGGCTTACTGGTACCAAACACTGCAATGTTTATTGAGAACAACCAAAGGAATTCCTGACAAAGCAAATACGGGATCTACCAACCACCAATGTTTGAAAGCTTATTTCTTGCCATCTGCTGGCACTATATCTGAATTATACTGTCACCCGAGCGTCGGAACACCCTATAGACTGGGCGAGCAGCAGACGGGTCGGTGTTCGCCCCGCCCCCTCGTTTGTCTTATAGCGTTAAGAAGGGATGGCTGGGACAAAAAACATTACGGCGCCGTCTCTTTCTGTTCCACCTGTGTTCTCGAACTTACAGGATATTTCCTCTAATCTGGAACCTTCCGATCGATCTGCTGGCCCTATATAAGCAGCACGTCGAGTTAGTCAGTCAGTCAGAGTCCTTGGTGTAAGAATGCAGTGCTAGTGTACGACGAGAAGACTGTGTGAGAGCATCGGAAGATTGTACGTAATTACGAGTGCAGTGAAATTGTAACGGACGAACTGGTGAATCATAATTGTGTGCATTACGTAATTCTGTGTAATTGGCAAGAGTGTAACTGTAAGTCGGTGGAAATAAAGAACAGTCGAAGACCTGGCGAGCCGCGTTAATGAGCTGGAAGGAAAAGCCGACAGCAGCGTGAAGTCCCTGAACGCCATGGTGGAGGACGTCGTCGGCAGGAAGCTGAAGGATTTGAAGGCCGACGCGCCGGGACGCGACACAACATCTGCACGCGTCAAACCTCCCAAGTATGACGGCGCGTCAACGTTTGAGGTCTTCCGCCGCCAGTTCGACACAGTGGCCAGGCACAACGGATGGTCACTGGAGGAGGAGGCCACACAGTTAATAGCCAGCCTCCAGGGAAGAGCCGCGGAAGTCCTAAACGCGGTGCAGACGACGGCGGCGCCCAAGGACATCTGGGAGGCCCTGGAGAATCGCTTCGGGAACCACCACTTAGCCGCAGCGTACCGAAGCCAGCTAAATTCAAGGTCGCAGCAGCCGGGGGAGACGCTGCAGGAGTTCGCCATAGCCATCGAGCAGCTGGCTAGCAAGGCCTTGGTTGACCTGCCACTGGAGTTCGTATCCCGGGAAGCGCCTACAATTTTGTCGACGGGGTACGGGACACGGAGATTCGTCAGCGCCTAATACTCGGCGAATATAAAACCATCCACGAGGCGCTGACAGCGGCATTAAGGATGGAGGCGGCCGAAATAACATCCATCCCGACGTCGAGAACGAGGAGTGTCCGCTACGCCGGAGACAGAAGACCAGCTGAGGGACGCCGGCGAACACCTAGTGGCCTGTGTTGGGGGTGTGGACAGCCCGGACACCTGCAGAGAGACTGCCCACACCAGGAAGAGCAACCGGAAAACGAGTAAGGGCCGTCGTGGAGAGGGGCACGTCGGCGCCATCACCACCATCCCCTCGAGTGACTCTGCGCGCCGTCAGCCGGCGTATGGATGACAGCCTCATCGCGGACGGTTGGGTTAGAGGGAAGCCGTGCCGCGTGCTGGTGGACACCGGGGCGGCCGTGACCATCATCAGACCTGACGTGGCGAAGGGTTTGACGACAAGGAAGCCAAGCCGACCATACCAGCTTGTCACGGCATCGGGCGACACCTTGCCTGTGGAGAAGGAGGCCCTGCTGGAGCTGAACTTGGGACGGAGTGCTGTGCGTCTGTGGGTGTTCGTCGCGAAGGTGGCTGAGGAGGTGATTTTGGGACTGGATGCCCTCAGGAGCCATGAGGCGACGGTCGACGTCGGCAAGAAGGTCCTGCGGCTTAACGGAGAAGAGCGCCTTGGAATTTGCAATGTCGTCTTGGACGAAGACGTGGTTGTCCCCGCGAGGAGCGAGGTGGTGGTGACGGCGCGACTGGAGGGCCAGAGAACCAGGAACATGATGCTGGACCAGAAGACGCCTGTAAACGGACTGTGTGTAGCCAGGGCATTGCTGCCGTGCCGAGAGGAGGTGCCCGTGAGACTGCTAAATCCTACGGACGCCGATCACGACGTCCAGGCCGGGACGGAGTTGGGAATGTGCGAGCCCGTGGTGAGCGTAACAGCTATCGACGAGACACAAGAGCCGGCGCCGAAGCAACACCTGGGGCCCCGGCTAGAAGGCTTGGTGGAGAGGGCGGCCGACCACCTGACCACAGAACAGCTGGAGAAGGTTCGACAACTGCTAAGGCGGTATCAGCGCGTCTTCAGCCAAGGTAATAGTGACTACGGCCGCACGGACAAAGTGCTTCACCGCATCGACACCGGTGACGCCCGGCCTATTCGGCAACCACATAGACGCGTTCCGCTGGCGAAGCAAGGGGCGGTACGAGACATGCTGGAGGACATGAGATCCAGGGGAGTGATTGAAGAGTCTGACAGCCCTTGGTGTTCCCCTGTAGTCTTGGTGACAAAGAAGAACGGAGAGCTGCGCTTCTGCGTAGACTACAGAAAGTTGAACACCGTCACCCGGAAGGACTGTTTTCCCTTACCCCGGATTGACGACACCCTGGACACGCTAGCTGGTGCACAGTGGTTCTCAACCCTGGACCTGAAGTCGGGCTACTGGCAGGTAGCTCTAGACCTGAGAGACAAGGAGAAGACCGCATTCTCGACGGGCCAAGGGCTCTGGCAGTTCACGGTTATGCCCTTTGGCCGCTGCAACGCACCAGCTACCTTCCAGCACCTTATGGAGTCAGTGATGAGAGGGCTGACTTACGATGCCTGCCTGCTATAGCTGGACATCATCATCGTCGGGAAGACTTTTGAAGATCACCTCGAGAATCTGAGTAAGGTGCTACAGAGACTGCAAGCGACCAACTTGAAGCTGAACGCGAAGAAGTGCCAGCTCTTCCGCAAGGAAGTTAACTACTTGGGCCACATAGTCTCAGCAACCGGAGTGGCCACAGACCTGGAGAAGACACAGGCTGTGAGAGATTGGCCTCGCCCAAAGGATAAGAAAGAATTGCGCAGTTTCCTGGGGCTGTGCAGTTATTACAGGCGCTTCATAAAGGGGTTCTCCAGCATCGCAAAACCCCTCACCCGCCTGACAGAGGAACACCGGCCTTATGTGTGGACGGAGGATGCAGAAAACGCTTTCCAGCACCTAAAGGAGACCCTGTGCAGTGCTCCAATTTTGAGTTTCCCACAACCGGGTGGCGCCTTCATTGTGGACACCGACGCTAGCGACCATTGCATTGGAGGTGTCCTATCGCAGATCCAGGACGGCCATGAGCGGATGATAGCCTACTACAGCAAGACGCTATCCAAGGCAGAGAAGAACTACTGCGTCACCCGACGAGAATTACTGGCGGTAGTAAAGACATTGGAGCACTTCCACAAGTACCTGTACGGTCAGCCATTCCACCTGAGGACTGACCATTCCGCCCTAACCTGGCTATTGAGCTTTAAGAACCTGGAAGGCCATACAGCACGTTGGGTCCAGAGGCTGCAGGAGTACGACTTCACCTCGGAACATCGTAGAGGGAAGAGCCACGGTAACGCTGACGCCATGTCCCGAAGACCCTGTCCGGAAGAGTGCGGCCAGTGTACAAGAGTGGAGGAGAAGGAGCGTGCTGCAGCAGTCCGAGTAGTCACGGCAGTGCCTGCGGATGGCTGGAATAGCGCAGGCCTGAGGAGGGAGCAGCTGGCGGACACAGACTTGGGGCCACTCTTGAGGGAAGTGGAGGCAGGGAGGAGACCAACCTGGGAGGACATCGCACCGAGGAGCGCCACCTACAAGTCGTACTGGGCCCAATGGGACTCATTGAAGACCAGAGAGGGCGTGCTGTTCCGGGTATGGGAGTCACCCGATGGGAAGACGCAGAGAGAACAGTTGGTACTTCCCCGGAGTAAGGTCCCGGAAGTCTTGGAGGAAGTGCACGCCGGTACTTCGGGAGGACACCTGGGAGCGAACCGAACGATCGACAAACTTCGGCAGCGCTACTACTGGCTGAGACTCCGAGCAGATGCTGAGAGATGGTGCCGTCAGTGTCACGTGTGCGCGGCAAGTCGTGGCCCCCACATTAGGAGCCGGGGTCGCATGCAACAGTACAACGTCGGAGCGCCATTCGAACGGATCGCCGTGGACATTGCTGGACCGTTCCCAGTTTCCGACCGAGGCAACAAGTACCTAATGGTGGTCGTGGACTACTTCACCAAATGGCCGGAGGTGTATGCCATCCCAAACCAAGAGGCAAAGACAGTCACAGACTGCCTCGTGGAGCAAGTATTCTGTCGATTTGGGGTGCCGTTAGAGCTACACAGTGACCAGGGTACCAACTTTGAGTGCAACCTAATGAAGGAGGCACTACAAAGGCTTGGGGTGAACAAGACTCACACTACGCCTCTACATCCCCAATCGGATGGCACGGTCGAAAGGTACATCAAGACCTTAGAGGAACACCTGAGGAAGGTCGTGGCCAGCCATCAGCGAGACTGGGACGTCAGGGTGCCACTATTCTTGCTGGCCTACCGCTCGTCTACACACGACACAACTGGGATGACGCCAGCCAGCTTAATGTTCGGCCGAGAGTTACGCCTCCCTTGTGACCTGGCTTTTGGAAGCCCTCCGGAAGCGAAACAGCCAGCGACCGAGTATGTGGAGAACTTGGTGGACCATCTCCACGACATGCACGAGATGGCTCGCCAGAACATCCAGAAGGCGAGCGACCGCATGAAGACCAGGTATGACAGGCAAGCCAACAACCAAGGGTTCCAGCAAGGTGACCTGGTCTGGTTGTACCGTCCTACCCGGACCAAGGGACGCTGCCCGAAGCTCCAGCAGCCATGGCAAGGACCGTACCGGGTGGTGAAGAGGATTAACGACGTAGTCTACCGCATCCAGAAGGTTCCCCGAGGGAAGATGTTGGTGGTACACCTGGATCGCCTAGCCCGCTACAATGGTGCTGTTCGGGACGACCAGCTTTGAGGAGGGAGCAGTGTCACCCGAGCGTCGGAACACCCTATAGACTGGGCGAGCAGCAGATGGGTCGGTGTTCGCCCCGCCCCCTTGTTTGTCTTATAGCGTTAAGAAGGGATGGCTGGGACAAAAAACATTACGGCGCCGTCTCTTTCTGTTCCACCTGTGTTCTCGAACTTACAGGATATTTCCTCTAACCTGGAACCTTCCGATCGACCCGCTGGCCCTATATAAGCAGCACGTCGAGTTAGTCAGTCAGTCAAGAGTTCTTGGTGTAAGAATGCAGTGCTAGTGTACGACGAGAAGACTGTGTGAGAGCATCGGAAGATTGTACGTAATTACGAGTGCAAGGGATATTGTAACGGACGAACTGGTGAATCATAATTGTGTGCATTACGTAATTCTGTGTAATTGGCAAGAGTGCAACTGTAAGTCGGTGGAAATAAAGAACATTTTTGAGTGGTGAAATTGGACTTTTCATTTCACGAACCCACAAAGTCACAATACAAACGAAAATAACTGACTACAATAGCTCTGTAACTGTGCACCCATATATGGGTTTCCGCTTGTGGGTGACTGGACGCGTCACCCATATATGGATTTCCGCTTGCAATGGTTTAAACATATAAATTGTCCTCACATCTTCCTTTATTTAAGTGCATATTTTGGCACCTCAAGGTTCAATGCACTCTGTCCGTTCACCTGGCTATGCTTTTTTCCAGTTGCTTCCATTTCTGTTCGATCATCTACAACATGAAGTTGCAGAAGTTCATTAATCCCCAAATTAGTATAATCTCACCACTCTTTCCTTGATGTTCTGATTCTCTTTCATAATTACCTCTAATTTCTTAAATATTTCCTCTTCTTTGTTTTGTTCCCAAAATTCTTCTACCAACACTTCTTTCAGCCAGCATTTTTTTAAATCCTTTATTTTTCCATTGTTACGTCTTTTGTCATCCTGGGTGCCAATGCCTTTTAATTGCTTTTCCTTCCTAATCTCAAGAGCATCACAGCTATACATCTACTTTCTTCCACTGCTTATTTAATGCTATCACTAAGAAGTTAGAGGAAATTAAATTTAATATGCAAAGAAAAATTCATGAGGAGGAAGAAAATAAGCATGATAAACTGTTAAGAGTAGCGAACAAAGGAGGTGAAGACGATGGAAACAATAGTGAAAGTTTATTTTTCTTTTTCTTTAAAATGTAAGTCAAATAGGACAATGAATGAAATAGGTAAAATAATATAAAAATTATTTGTGGTTGGTTTTTTATTTCTGTTGGATGCCAGTTGGAAAGAGATTGAAAATGGAGGCCAGGGCCTTTGAAACTAGTCTCTCATAAATATATGAAAAAGTAAGTGACGAGTGTCAATAAACCAACCACAAATAATTTTTATATTAATTTTGACGTCACTGTTACTAAATTCCTCCAAACACACATCAAGGTAAAATAATACTTAAATGAGCCCAGGGTCCATAGAGCTTACGAATTACCTGACATTCATCTTTCAGAATAAGAGGAAATTCTGGAAAACAGTCTTATTCAGATAACTCAGCCTGATCAAAATTTGAACTCAGGACTTCTTAAATGTAGGCAGACATGCTAGCACCATGCTATGGAAGTGGGTACACTGAAAGAGACCTTCAAAGGAAAAGTCAATGATAGAGGTAACAGTGAAAGAAGACTGGAACAACAGCTCAAGGAACATGATAAAGAATTATGCAATGAAGAAGATGCATTGCTTCCATGCTGAAGTTGTAGACTGTCATACAATTATATTGGCTAATACAGAAAAACAGTAAAATCCTGATGAGTGGGTTAATAGGAATCTCAAGACTGCATTGACTGCACTTCACCAGTAGCAGAGTTGTTTGGAGTAAATCTACATAAGTTGCAATTCACATTTAATTCAGCCTGACACAAGACCCTTAACCCTTTCACCGATATGGACGTGTATAGACGTCCTGCGCATACATGCATTTAAAGCTTGTTTAACACCAATTATTTTAATCTTGCTATTTTACAATAAATTTAAATTAGTTCTATAAGGAATGTAAACGTACCCTTAAAGGTTTCTTTTTGAATTGTACACCTCCAAACCTGGATAAACACCCAAGGGCACATATGCAGATTCACACCAAATAATACTGGTTTCCTTGCAAACTTCTTTTTCGCAACACACTACACATTTTCAAAATAGTTACAACTTTTCTTGGTTGTGGGTGGTATACTTTTAGGAAAGTTTTTTCTCTCAAGTATGAGGGGTGCTGTCGTGGTGAATTTCTTACCCCCTAGTATAAAGAGGCCTTAGAGTATTATAATACTCAATTAGGTTACAAGCTCTTTATATGCGCAAGTACAGGTAGATGAATGTCTTGCATGAATTTACAGCTCTGAAAATTACTAAACAACTGTGCATAGTTACATCCAGTGGTATAAAAATACTGTATTTTTACCATTTAACTGTTTTCCGTAAAGAGGGATAGCTAGTAATAGCTGATCCACATCACCCATATTTGACCCGCCATTTTCCCAAACAATGGAGTAGCTAACATGCCATCTGTAGACCAGCACACGTCACTGCTACTATGTCCTAAAGATCTCCTTCATAATCGTACAACAAATCTTCCAGATTTTCTACAGTAATATCAGAAGCCTGTATACATCATACCAAACTAATTTATTTGCTACATTACGGGGATAAGCCATGGTTAACATTGAAATTTAACAATTTCAAATGTGCCATTCATTTAGCTCTTGATAGCTATAAGAAATCACTCTGCACACAGAGTATAAATAACTAAAATACAGAGCGAAAATGGTTGCATAAGGCTACCACAAACCTTGGTTGAGAAACACTGTAATAACAGATGCTGACAGAGAGTTTTCTTTCCAGTGTAACGCAACATATTCTCGTATGATTATCGCTTGGTATAGCATAAATAAACTAAACTGGAACCAGAGAAGTCACTTGCATTGCTATACATATATACATTCGTTCGTATACACACAAAACAAAATGATTCAAATGTTAGGCGTGTTCGGTGCAAAGAATGGCTTTTGCTACAGTGAAACAAAGTAATGAAATTTCAACGATTTATTAATGTAGTCTCTACTTTATTATTACTGTAGATTTATACTGCTTTTAATGAGTTTTAAACCAGTTTTTGTTTCGTTTAAATAACTTGATAAATACAGAAGATACGGAATTGTATTTATGATGCACTTTTACAGTATTTAACAATTTAAATGTCCTGTTCTGTTTACTGGGTATCCGTTTCCGGCCCCTGAAGGGTTTAAATGGCCATCGGCGAAGCGGTTAAGACCGTACCCATTAATGGTTTGTTTATGCTTACATCTAATTAGTACTTATTAGCACTACAAAAATTGCTTCCAGATAAGATCACATGGTATTTTAATACAATGAACCTCAAATGAAAATGTTTATTATGTGTGTAGACGTGCATTGCAAACTTTTATTATGCAAAGCCATTAAATGTTAATGAAATAAGCCTGTAACAGTGAAAGTTTATCATAATTTAGCAATTACTTCAATAAATTTTTGTCATACATAAATGAATACTTTTTAAGACTCGAAACATCAACTTGCTAAACCTTGAGTTGTTTTACAGTAATTGTTGGAATGTCATCCACTGACCCTAGATGCACAGCTCTGTATTCTCTGAAATGCTCTGAGTTCCAGCCATTGTGCTAAGGGCAATATAAATAAAATGCATATCACTTCTAGCCATGTAATATGACCCACATTTTAAGAATGACAAGAGATACCTGAATGTAAAAACTAAATATAGTTGGTTTATTGACACTTGTCGAGTGTTGATAAACCGACTACATTTAGTTTTTACGATTAATTTTGACGTCACTGTTACTAAATTCCTCCAAACACACAACATAAGAGATACCTAATCTTATCTTATAATTAAGAATATTCCAGTGGTTGCAAATGAACTTAAGACTGTGAAGACTGTGAATGAACTGTGAAGACTAATGCAGGAGGAGTCCTCTCTTCCCCTTCAACTGTTCACTACAAGCTATGTTAATGGAAAGGGGATGGTGGCAGGTAAGTCAGAATGTAAACAAATAAAGTAGAACAGCTTCTTATATAAACTAGCGCACTACAGACACAAGTGGCTAGTACTGCATAATAATAAGTTTGACCCACAAAAATGCATTTCCAACCCAAAGTTCATTGTGCTAAAATGCTTGTATTGCTGAATGATACCACCTCATGACAATCTGCATTCATTTTTGGACACCAAGTGTGCACCTTGAAGGTAAAAAATTATACGGTATTTTAATTATTAGGGCAACAATGGTCTGATTAACTGTAGAAAGTAAAATGTTGGTAAAAATGTTAAAAATAATTATTTGATGTTTTCTAGTGTAAGCTTGCACACCTCGAAATTTTAGTTACTGAAGCAGCTGGGCTGAATCCATCTCCTAACATGAAGTCAACAGAAAATGCAAAAGAATCTCATATAAGCTAGTAGAGATTAAAAAGGGTAATGACGACGATTAATGAAAGAATGAGCAAAATAACCAAAGAACTGAAAGACATGGTAGAAGATTATTAAATCAATACTTCATGCACTGCATAAACAGAATAGGACTAGAAAAAATGGAACAAATCAGTAATGAATGCACAATTACTTTTGGAGTACAGGAATATACAAGAAAACACAGCAGCAACCAAATAGCTTATGGATGGGAAACATGGCCTCACATTACATGTGCAGAAAGAGACCAGGATCAGACCAAGATCAATAGGCATCAACTACACCTCCATAAATATTAAAAGGGTTGAATTATTGGTATGAGACAAGAGGAGTGACGGAGGAAAGAAGGTAAAGGAAGTGGGTGTGTGTGGGGGGAGGGTAGCTTTGTGTGCACAAGCTGAAAATGCATAATGATCACACATGAACTCAGAGAGAGAGAGAGAGAGAGAGAGAGAGAGAGAGAGAGAGAGAGAGAGAGAGAGAGAGAGAGAGAGACAGAGACAGAGAGAGGGGGGGATAAAAATGTAGTTCTATACTTACATTGACTATTTTGCTGACCAGCACCTCATAGCGAGTACAGTTGATCTTGTACTTTGTCAGCACTTTATGCACCAATGGAATAAATATGTGGTATTTGCGACCCAGCTGAGTTACCAGAGCACAAAGTGTTTCCATTGCAGTTGGTCTTAGTTCTGGACACTCATCCAAAGATCGAACAAGAGGATGGACTATGCGTGAAGCAAAATCTGTGAAGTCAAGTGTGTCTGCAAGATGATCCACTGTTTCCAGAGCAATGCGGCAAACATTCACTGGACAGTCAGCAGCATCGAACAACCTCACAATTGGAGGAAGAATTAGATGGAGGTAGTCATCTAAATTGTTGCCAAACTTCTGCAGTGCAGTCAGAAGCTGAAACATAAATATCCTCAAAGTGAATTCCTAAAAACAGATTCATGGTAAGTCACAAATGATACAAAGAAGAAATCTGGAATTAATTTTCCCCACTTTTCAGGCTACATGATAATACAGTATTTAAACTTAAAGGAATTAGTTGCATTATGATCTATATGAATGATTGAGTAACTGTTATAACAAATACATAAAATTACTTTCAATATCATTTTAGAATTTTATGTCCCATATAGTTTTAAATTTTACAACCTGCCTATACACTCTTGCTGTTTACTGCATTTTTCCATGGGCTGTATGCATCAAGTTTTGTGTAGGACTAGAGAGACCTTAAGTGCTGAACAGGCACAACATATATCCATCCATTTCCTACACATGGACTTAATACTTCTTAAATCATAGGTATATACTAGCCACATAATAAGAATTAAAAGTTAATTTTAAAATAGCTATATACATTGTTGGTCAAAAACATTTTGGGTGTAACACATACCAGGTGAGTCTTCTGCCCCTATGCAACCCGCAGTTTATAGTCTAATGTGAAAACATTGAACCTTATAGCATAAAAGCCATTATAGCAGCTCTGTCCTTCTATTCGGTACTCTGCTCACCCAGTATTAATACTTACAGCCCTGAATGAGGACCAAGAAGTTGCTAAAACCTTAAATAAATGGTTTTTCATGCATATATTACTAACAAGGTGATAAACGAATGCTTTCCTAAAGGGCACCAGAGAGAACATGGCAGCTGGCGGAGTGGGTTAGTTTGCTGGAATGTGGTGATACAAAGGCTAGGTTCGAAATGACATCACATAGTTCCTTCCCCCCCCCCCTTTCTCCCAATCTTTATAGCCTGTATTTTGGTTACTAATTTGTTTATTGTTGCTACTGGTTCACTTGTGAGCCAAAGACGAATTACCTACAATCCGATAATTAGGGGCCTATACAGATTTGCTCGCCATATAAATTGGGCTGAGCTAATCCTAACGTTAGGCAGTTGAGACCCTTGACTTTTAAAGGGTAACCACGGGCTATCTTTATCTTTTATTAGGGATCATGTTTTAAACTTCGTGACCCTTATCTGTATCGTATATGTGTTGTAGACCATGTTCTGTAGTTGGCTTTCATTTTTAGCAGAATGTCAACAACATTAAATGTAATAGTTTCTGTTTCATGCTTATATCTTATGTTTCACTTTGCATTTGTGAAATAGTTGAAACTTGGTTGAATGGGTCAAGCACAATACCCACCATTAATGAAATATCTACTAGGAACTACACATTTATAACTATCTGCTAGTGGGAAAACAAGACTATTATTGTGTTCTGTAAAGACCTATAATCTTATAAAAGTGTTATTTGTATTATAATATCAAATTATAGGCCCCATGAGCAAAAACAAAGGTACTAAAAGTTTTGAGGTAATCATGAAAGATTTGAACTCAAGTCAAACGGGCATAATAGTGAAGTAACATGTATGATACCACTTAACCAACACTACATTGCTAGCTAAGGTTTCCCTATGAATTAAATAACTGCAGTCCCAAAACCCACCTCAAATTTTTACAGGCTCTCTACAGCTTTATAGTGTTTTGAGCTCATTTTGGTATTTTTAACACAAATAAAACACTGCATCTTCCATTACAATTACTGTACGAATTAAAAACTGCCGCAATTTGTGACAGAAGTGAGAACTATCTACCTAATTCTTAGCACTTTTTGACATAGCTGTACAATGAAAACACATGGTGGCTGAAGATTTAAGTCCAATTGGCCACACTGTGTAGATCTGCCATTTTGTGTTCCAATGTTATTGTCAACTGATGCACATGATAGATTGTTCCTTCAGGGCGTGTTTAAAGGTGTGCATGAATGTACGCTAATGAATAAAAGTTTGTAAACTCACCTAAAATTATTACTGCAGCTTTCTTATCTGGGTATGATGTTTTTGGAAATGACATACATAGTGACTGCTTTTTGTCCCAAACAATACTTATGCACTAAGTTATTAACCCATCCTCTATAAACTGTTCTACAAATCATCCATTAGAAGACATTCAAGAAGGGCATAAGTCACATATGTTGCTTAGGAAGTTGCATAAATTCAAAAATAAATAGGGGCAGGTGACTCACCTGGTATACCTGAAGATTTCAAAAGATTTCCTACAAATCATAGCTAATGCTGATCTTGCAGAACATTTCTGTCCAACTACATTTAAGATTCCTAATTTACTTATTTATTTGTTTACAAACAGCCAATGCTGATCTTAGAAAACATTTTTTAACCAATTAAATTTAAGGTTTCTAATTTGCTTGTTTTGTATTTGTTTACAAATACTGCTAACCACTGTAGATAATGGAGTTTGTGGGATTTGGTCCTATCCACTTATCACCAAGGTGCATTCAAATTGTGATAGAAAAATTTAATAGGTGTCCTGAACACTTTTATATTGCTAAAAATAATATGCATAAAACAAAATACTTATTTAAAATTTGAGCTAAATATATGGGCTTTGTTACAGTGATGTGCATTACTCATTTAGATTAATTATTGAATATATTTTGGAACACTTACATCACTTACTACTGAAAACAGCAAAGCAAGTTTCTGGAGATACTTGCTACTTACAAAAACATAAAAACAAGAGCAAAAGATATATCAGAAACATAAAGCAAAAACCAGGAAAAAAATTTCAGTTGTAGCTTACCTTTTCTGGAGGGAACAACATAAACACAGATGTGAAACTACTAAAACACATTATAAATATATTGTTATATGTGAGATTTTAATGTTGATTTTCTTGCTGTCTCTACAGAGAAACGTAGCCTAATTAATTTGCTTCAAACCTATAATTTGACTCCTGTTATAAACTCTGCATCTAGAATAACAAGCTTCAGCAGAAAGTGTATAGATCAGATATTTATTAATACTAATGCTCTACCCTTTGCAACCAATAATATAGGAATTGGTATTTCAGATCATAATGCTATCTTACTTCAGCTGCACGTATCCCAAAAAATTGTAAAAATAAATGAACAGTTGGGTCTACATGAAACATACTTGAAATGGTGTCTCTCAGTTTCAACTTCTTACTACGTAAAGAATCATGGGAGGACATGCTGAATGAATAGGATATTAATATGAAGGCTGAAACCATCCTAAGTGGTATAACACACTATTTTAACACTGCTTTCCCCTATAAGAGACACAATGTGTCCCATAAGCTACCAAATTCTAGGAATTGGATAATGAAAGGAATTATCAAATCGTGCAAGAGAAGAAGGTTTCTTCATGAACTTAATAAAACAAGTACAGACCTCACCTTCAAAGCTTACTTTAAAAAGTACTGCAGTATTCTCAGCAAAGCTATTATCGAGGCAAAAAATAAGAGTAACAAAGAATATATTTTAAATGGTGATAATAAAGGCAAAGCCGTTTGGAATGTTGTTAGAAGGGAGTTCTATACAACTAACCGTCGAAGAAAAATAAAGTTATGTCATGGTGGAGAACAAGTTTTGTACCATCACAGAATCTCCAATATATTCAATGAGCATTTTGTGAATATAGCCGAAAACTTAGCAAGCTCAATAGGTAGAGCTTCTTTCAATCCACTTATCAGTATTGCTTCAAATAACATGACCATGTTTCTATATCCGGTCAGTGAAGATGAAATAATAATAATAATGATAATGATAATGACAATGACAATGACGACAATGACAATAACAATAACAATCACAATCACAATCACAATAATAATAATAATAATAATAATAATAATAATAATAATAATAATAATAATAATAATAATAATAATAATAATAATAATAATAATAAAAGCAAGAACTCTAAAAAATAAGAAGTCATGTGGCATTGACGAAATCCCTGATTCTCTGATCAAGCAATGTATCCAATATCTCACAAAACCACTTACTACTTTAGTTAATTGATGGAAATTAATCATTTCTTTACACTAGCCGTATATAGGCTAAGGTTTTTGATAGAGTCAACATGAAAAATTCAATGCCATGGCCGGGATCTGAACCATGGATCTCCTGGTTTACATCCAATCGCTCTAACCAATTGAGCTACCATGGCCAACGTGCCATCCTGACATTAAATTCTCCATTTGACTCGTATATTTCCCCAGTAGACCACTAGGGGCTCTCGCATTCGAGATACACCATTTGTGGCGACTTACTATCTTAAGTACTTGGTCCCAGGCTTCATCATTTAACTCTTTATGCTGCACACCTGGAGTCCTTGGTTCGAGTCCTAAATCGGTAAATCTGAATCTCTCTGTAACCAATGGATCTAGAGCGATAAAATTAACTTTATATGGTAATACTTATCTTTGTTAATCATATCCTAGCAGTGCGTAGCTGAGGGGTTCTTGGTTCAACTCCTGGTTTGGTTGATCTGAATATCTCTGGAACCAATGGGTGTAGAGTGATGAAATAAACTTTAAAGTGCCGCTTTAAGATCAGTGGCGTAATAGACACAACCCTACAGCACACACCAACTTCAAGTGAGGTCATAGCCACACCCCATGCCATGCACCAGCTCTAAATGACGTCATAGCCACGCCCAGCAATTAATTGCATAATAAATGACGTCACAGCCACACCCCTAAATTGAACGCGAACAAAACTGACGTCATAACCATGCTCACACTGGCACACGTCCTGAATGCCGTCAGAGAATCGACCCACAAAGTGTAGGGGTATTCTAAACTCAAAGACATGCTGTTAGTTGGATTACAACGCAAATCAATTATTAAACTCCTTTGTCCTTACAAAATACCACCCGTCCCGTAACACACTCTGTAAATGACGTTATAGACCCCACCATTATGAGGGCACGGTACTTTTACTCTACTAGTTTTTAGTCTATGTCTCCTGAATCCTACAAGATACCGAAATATAATAAACGCTAATGAACCTATAATAAAGCCCGTATCCTAATGGGTAGGTTGAACCTGAAGCTGATTTTTTCATATAATTCAAGAAATTCGTTAAAATTTCCATATATGGAGATGTAATGCAAACATGGCCCTCTGAAATTAATGAAAAGGTTAAACCAAAGATGGCTTTGTTTGTGACGCAACAGATTGTCTAGATTTATTATCATTCCAAGTTATGGAACTGTCCACAAATTCAAACTTTGACGTCAAGCCAATCAAATTCAAGTTTTGGTCCCTTAGCAACAAGACATGGTAGAATGAACCAATCCGAGTTCAGTAAAAATTTTAATTTGATTTCATCCTCACTTGTGAAAGAGCATTCCTTAGGGTTCTTTTGATATAGTCAGACGTGTTATAGCTATCGTCTCGGACACAGATGCACTATTAAATTGCAAGAGGACTGCTAGATTCCGGCAAGATGTAAAAGTAATTTTATCTACGGATTAGCGATGAGTTAAAAGGCTCGTCGAGTACGCGTCGAAAAAGAGAATACTTAAATTATGAATGGCACGCTGTTGCATTCACTTCACCTTTAAAATCAGGAAAGATGTTTGCAAATCATGTTTTAAAACATAGGCTGTGTAATAATTCATTGAGAAAATAAATTCTCAAAAAGTGAAGCAGTGTTTTAAAATCAATTTTGTTGCCACCATCTACCATTCTGTTGCTGGTGCGGTACCACTGCCTGAGATTACACAGTTCATCGCTCATCGACGGAGCTGCCGGCGAATCATCAAGTCTACATCATCGCAGTAACAAGGAAGCTGGGGAGATCATCGATTCTCTATCCTGAGGAAGGTAAGTCGCCTCACCGAGGGATTGTAATAAGAAAACGTATTACAAACCTCAGCAATGGACCTCAAATCGACGCTCACACATATCAATACTTTTGCTGTTCTTATAACTTGGAAACCATTTGTGATAGAGACTTCAAATACACTATTAATTTCATGTCATTAAGCCTCGTTTGCTGACTTGATGTTGAATACCTGGAGTCGTTGGTTCGGGTTCCGATTTGGTTAAGTTTAATATCTCTGTGACCAGGGGATCTAGAGCAATGAAATAAAGTACAAATACATACATTAGTCCAGAACAGATTTGAAATGGTAATTTACGTACCTTGGACCTTGGTTCAAATCTCTGTGGGAAATTGTAAATAACTCTCGAAAACTATACATATTTTAGGCTTGTCATCAAGCTGAAATTGTTTCTAATATTAGAAAAATCAATTAATGAGTATCTTTAATGCAGAAAGTTGCTGAAATTGACTCTAAAAACCTTAAATATTCGTCCGCCCTGAAAACATGAGAATACAATAATTTCTCTAAAGGTTATGCTAACACAATTAAATATAATTGCTTGTTCAAACTTAGAAAAATGATTAAAACATGCATAATAGGGGATGGAAGGAAGTGGTTAAGAATAAGAATGGGAAAAAGGAACGTCTTTGAAGATGGATTAGCTAATCAGGAGTTGGAAATTGTCTAAATTACTGTTTATTGTGCAACTTATAAAATATCGCTATTTATAGATTATGCAATATCAAATTAGTAATTCCCAAATACCTTTGAATAAGAATTCAACATCCTTAAACATTGAAGAGAGTTGGTTTGCGAGACTGTTTCCCTAGAATGCTTCTAACCTAATGCAATTTTGTTTGTTTCCGAGCTTTGAGGTATGCTTATGCGTAAATGGTGCATGTTGAAACCAGTCGCAGAAATCCAGACATTCTTTCTCCAATTTTACGTGACTTCAGCGATGTCTAATCCTCCCGTATACCTGGGTCTGGTTGATGAAGTGTAACGAAACCGGTTTGCTTAAACGTTTAGAGGTGGGAGAGTAGCTTTTTAGGGTGGTAGGAGTGGGGTGCGATGAATGACAGTTGAACAATGTTTTCTGTTTTGTTTATTTCTATTTGTTTGTTTTAATCATACAGTCATGGTTATTGGATTTGATATGATGATGTTGCTTTTAATCGTGATCATCATATATAATGATGATAATGGTAGAGTAGATACTGTGCATTTTTAATTATTGTATTTTGCAGATAGTAGCGCCATCTTCGAGCACCGGTGGTAGTGGGGATGATGAAGCTTTCTCTTAGCTTTGCGCTAATTTTATACATAGGGCTTGATTGAGCTTACATGTTCATTATGCTAGTGTGTTTCAAGATTAGTGAATCAGCTCCTGCAGTGAAATCCAACTATAACGAAGCATTAATAAGTTATCAAGGTGTAGAAGAGGAGAAGTGAAAAGCGTATCAAAGAGTTACCGAGCGACATATTCACCCACGAATTACACTGCTTAGTGCTACGATGTGGAATACTAAAGTGATGGAATCTCTTTTAAATGCTATACCAGAATATATGTGTAGCAAATGTAAAAAGTGTTCCCTGAGGAACTACCATAAAAAGAGACATGAACTGGCATGCAGTCAGTATTATGAATGTCAAAATTGCAGAGAGATTTATGGTACTGAACATTTTAGAGATGTACATCTAGAACAATGTGGTAGAATAACCGCCAAGAAAATCAAGATTGAGCCTGCTGAACAAACTGCTGTTAATGGTTCCTGATGAATATGACGTCATTGAACACGAGACAGCTTTTCCAGATCAGCTGAAATCATATTTCATACAGAAAGATCTGTCTACATATCTCTGAGAATCAAAGCAGTGCATAATAGAAGCCATTCAGAAGAAGCTAAGGATTCATTAGTGTTGAAGGTAACATAAAAAAACTAAAAAATCTAAATTTCTAATTCTTAAAAATGTAATACATTAAAAATTATGTGACCTAAGTTCAATTATTCTTAATTACTATTTGTATTATTATCATTCTGTTAATTACTACTGCATTACTTTAATCACTATTGTATAATTTAATTACTATTGTATTATTCATAATTATAATACTCATAAGAACTGTATTATTCTTATGGGTACAAATTTGACGAAGTCATGAATATTGTATATTCCTACGGTGAATAAAACTTACTTACTTACCATGACTGAATGTCAGTTTGTAAATGCTGTTGGAAATACTACTGATAAGGCCTTCAAAACGCAACATCATGCAGTATTTTTAGAAAGTGACTTGGATGCCATCTTGGAATGAAAATTCAAAAAACTTTGTACTGAAATGGAGGGAAGTCAGCTTAAAGGAAGCAACTGAGCTTTATTAGCTGTTGACGGTGCTTGAGTTAGAATTAACAAGAATAATGGACTAAGAGGAAGCAGTTACATTCCTCTCCCACCATCTTTAGAAGCGAAAGAAGCCTGCATAAATCCACAGAACTATGAAGATGAAAAATGTTTTATATACGCCATACTTGCCAAGTTCATTTTAAAGAATTCTCATCGTATTAACAAGTATGTGGATTTGCAAGAAAGATATGACTTCACCTGCATCTCGTTTCCTACAACCTTGAATGATAACCCGAAATTTGAATGAAGAAATACCATCTCTATAAATGTTTTCGGAGTGGATGAGAAGAATCAAGTGTTAACTATGAAGGCTGTCGATGAAGAACTGGCTGAACACCGTGACCTGCTTCAATTAAGTGATGCTGCTGGATGTCATCATTACATGTATATAAAGAATTTCGAGAGACTTATTCATCAACAAAAAAACTAAATGCCAGGGTAAGATCTATATCTGTAAATGCTGTTTTACGCACTTTGATGATCAGTATGAACGAGGAGGAGTGGAAAGTTAAACGAGCATAGGAAAAAATGTAGTCAACACTGAGTTGCTAAGATCGTTATGCCAACGAAGGAGAAATATATCATTAGATTCAAGAATCATGGAAGGATGTTGAAATTACCTTATGTCATCTATGCTGATTCTGAAAGCATTCTTACTCCTTACCACGGGTGTTCTTCTAATCCCCAAGAGTGTTAAACAGTTCCATATCAGAAGCATATTCCTCTGAGTTTCTGTGTTTATGTCAAATCCTCAGTTGCAATTGAAGGTTTATGAGCAGCAAAAATCATTTGAATCTTCTACAGAACGCTACTTATGTGGTAAAGAATTTACCAAAGATAAATGGAAAGTACTGGATCATGATCATATAGGTAGTGAATAGAGGAAGTCTACATAATCAGTGTAAACTGAGCTGTAAAACGCCTAATTATATTCCTTTCTTCATGCATAACTTGAGCGGATATGACTCATGTCATTGTTAAGGAGTTAGGCTGCACTAGTGAAGAGTAGAAGTTATTCCTAGCTCTGAGGAAAGTTACATATCATTTTCCAAGTATGTTGGAAATATTAAACTTCGCTTTGTGGATACTTATTGCTTCCTTAGCTTGGATAAGATAGCAAAAAATCTAACATCATATCCTGAAACCTTAAAGTACTTTGGGGCAGATCAGAAGAAATTGATGACATGTAAGGGTGTTTTCCCCTATGATTACGTTACATTGTGGGATGCTTTGAGTGAAACAGAACTCCCTCCGAGGGATGCATTCTCCAACAAGCTGAACAAAGAAGAAATTAGTGATGGAGAGTATGAACATGCAAAAAGTATATGGAGACAGTTCAACATTAAAACATTAGGAGAGCACAGTGATCTCTATCTAACTTTGGATGTTCTTCTACTAGCTGCTGTGTTTGAGACATTCAGAGACCAGACCCTGAAAACACATAAAGTTGATCCTGCACATTATTTCACATCTCCTGAACTTGGGATGCTATGCTGCTCTATACAGGAAATGAACTAGAATTGGGACAGGATTACGATCAGCTACTCATGGTTGAAGCAGGTATAAGAGGAGGTTTATGCCAAGCTTCTCATCGGTATGCAAATGAAAAGAACATCTACACGGAGGAGTATGACTCAAGTAAGCCCTCTCAATATATTATGTACGAGGACGCAAATAAACAATATGGCTGGGTAATGTGCCATGCCCTTCCTTATGGGGACTTTGAGGGTGTTTCTCCTGCAGATATTAACCTAAAAATACAAGAAGCTAACCCTCTCGGATATATTTTAGAAGTAAGCAATGAATGTGCTACAGAACTTAATGAGCTGCATAATGATTTGCCATTCCTGCCTGAGTTTATCAAGCTTATGGATTCTTCTACAAAGAAGCTAACGTCACACCTTGGATCACGAACTAAGTATGTGGTACATTACATGACCTAGAAGCAGGCCCTTGATCATGGGCTATAACTGACAAAAATCCATCGTGTGCTACAATTTCGACAGCCGTGCTAGTTAAAGCCTTATGTCAAATTCAATATAGGCCACGACAAGGATCTAGAAATGATTTCAAGATGGATCTGTACAAATTTTTTTAACAATGCCATGTTTGGAAAAACCATGGAGAATATAAGAAACCAACTCTTTCACCGATTGGAAGACATCGGAAAAGCTGGTTGCTAAGCCTACGTTTATTGATCAAACTATATATGGACCTAATTTGGCTGCAGTACACATGGCTTCGTGAGGGATGTTCAACAAACCTATATACATTGGGATGTGTGTGCTGGATATCTCAAATACCTTGATGTATCAATACCATTATGATGTGTTATTGCCGTATTATGGACTTGAAAATCTAAAATTCGTGTACATAGACACACTCTTTCATCCATAGAGGGACTACAAGAGATATACACCAGGATAAGTTACGTTTTCTTGAACATCTGGATACTGCTGATTATCCTGTCAACCATATATGACATTCCACAAAATAAAGAACCTATTAGGAAACTTTAATGATGAAGCCAATGGAAAAATTATATCATTGTTTTGTAGGGTTGAGACCTAAGATGTATGCCCTTGATTTCGATGGACGTGTAATCAAGAAGATTAAAGCTATAAAGCATACCGCTATCAAGCAAAACATCAGGTTCGATACCTATGTGGATTGTCTTAAAGCCATAAGATCCTAAGAACTCCTATGCACTTAATCCTATCCTGGAAACATATGTTTCTACAGTTAAAGCTAATAAAATAGACCTATCGCCTCATGACGACAAGAGAGTGATTGCTGAGAATGGATTATCAACATAAGCGTACAGACACTATAGTGTTGCAAAAAGTGTGCAAGAGGAGGTAACTTCCATGAGAAGATAATGGTTATCTCTGTAAGCTAACCTGCAGGATGAATATTTACACAAGTGACACCTATCCTATGTCTCCCACAACGCCTGAAGAAGAAATAAGAAATAAGAAAAATAAAAGGAAGGCGTTAACTCTATCATTAGGAGTATATTCTAGTGCTGGTCTCAAGCCCACATGCAAGAGGAGAGGCGCCTACCCTTGAACTATAAGCTATGTATATTCCGATTTACTTTAAACAACCGTAAATAAAACCTTGGGAAGGGGATATCATCAGCGAATTCACAAAATGCATCACATAAAAACTAATCTATAAGTACTTCAATATCAGTGGTTAGATTATCAACCAATGTTAGGTTTAAAACTTCATAAAAGAGAATAGAGTAAATGATAAGTAAGTTTAATGAATACAATGTGAAGAAAAAATGCTTCAAAAGAAACACAAGGTTAGGCTAGAACCTGAGATAGTTGGTAACCATGCTCAAGGTACCGTAGAAGTACGAGTGTCAAAAGAATCATAGAAACCTCCCAAGAAATCTAAAAAGTGTCACAAAATTCCACGAAAATGGTGTAAAGATGTAAGCGGTGTAACCATACTAACCAATGTAAGCACAAAATGTAACCAATGTAACCACAAAAACATGGCTAGGTTAGGTTATGTTAGTTTATAATGGGATGAAATAGTAAAGCATAAGGGTAGGACTTGGGTTAGGTTAAAATGTTGGAGAGTAGCTCACTTAGGTTAGGTTAGGTTAGAATGTAATGGGGTGAAATAGTAAAGCATAAGCGTAAGACTTGGGTTAGATCAGGTTAGGTTAGGTTGGGTTAGGTTAGCTTTTAATGGGATGAAATAGTAAAGCATAAGAGTAGGACTTGGATTAGGTTAGTGTTGGGGAGTAGCTCAGTTAGGTTAGGTTAGGTTAGATTAGGTTAGGTTTGGTTAGGGTAGGTTAGGTTAGTTTAAAGTGATAGAAGCATAGATTGCAAAGGATGAGTAAACGTTTTGGAGTGATTAAAAAAACATCATGAACCACAGCAAATCAAATACAGTCGAAATCAGCTAAATACCACTAACAGACAGCAAATGGACCCCAAGAAGCTCCTAAATACCTTCCTAAGCCTGTTAAATGCGTTCCAAAATCCTCTAAATGCACCAAAAGGCCTCCAAATACGTCTCAAAGCCCTCTAATACACCAAAAGCCATTAAATACGTCCCAAAAGTGCCTGAATACACCAAAAAAGCCTCTAAATGTGCCTCAAAACCCCTGAAATTATGCCAAAAAGCCAGCATATAGGTCCCAAAAGTACCGGAATTAACAAAAAAAGTCTCTATATATGTCTTAAAAGCCACTAAATACTTTCCAAAAGCTTCTAAATACACATAAAAGCCACTAAATACATCTCAAACGCCTCTAAATACACCAAAATGCCACTAACTACGTCTCAAAATGTCTAAATATGCAAAGAAAAACAGTAAATATGCCTCAAAAGCCTCTAAATATGTCTGAAAGCTTGTAAATACGTCCCAAGAGCCCCTAAATACACCAAAAGGCCCCTAAATACACCACAAAAGCCTTCAAATACATCTCCAAAGCCTCTAAATACACCCCGAGAAGCCCCTAATTGCATCTGAAGCTACTAAATATGTCCTAAAAGCCTCTAAATACCTTCCAAAAGATACTATTATGTATTTCAAATGGGAAGGCATTTGTTCTTGAGCGCTACTAGGTGAGCAACCAATCAGAGTACTACGGTGTTGTCACATTACATTCCCGCTAAGTGGTGTGTGAGGAGCGCCAACCTAATCAATCTGTATGAACTACTATTCGCGCTATGACAAAAATTCAGATTTTGCCGAAACTGATCCATGTGGAAGGTAGAGAGTAAAGTATCTAACATAACCATGAAAACCCCATATTTATAGCTCAAATATTGTTTCTAATACAAATAAATAAACCACTATTACCTGTATTATAACAATAAATCGCGACGTAAGCACTGTATGAATATCATTATTGGTTGGCATGTATGCGTGTACCTATATTTGTAATTACTCAGAATTGAAACGTAAATGTTTGACATGACGTGATAAAAGAATTACTTTGAATAATCCAATTCGAGCAAGAGGAAAATTCCCTGCTGCCCTGGCAGAATGTGTCTGGTAACATATCTTTGTTTATGAATGGTTCGTAATCTCTATTTACTCTAGTGAGTACAAAGTGGTTGGTGTGTATGTACATATACTTTTAATTACTCAGAACTGAAATTTAAACTACTGACATGACGGATAAAAGAATTACTGTGAATAAGTCAAGGTGTTAAATTCGAGAAAGGGCAAACACTTCATTTTCTGTTAGCCTGTGGAATGCTGTATGCTTATGTTTATGAATGAATGCTGGATAAGAAGTGTTATTTACTCAGGAGAGTTCAGATCAATATCATTCAGTTGTTCTTTACACAAGAGTAGAGTAAGAGTTAAATAGTGCAATGGCTTCTTGCGGTGAATTTAGTGGCGAGTCAAAAAGGCTGGTATTGCGAAGTCAGGCTCGAAGTACTATTTTTAAGGTGTACACGTTCTTCAGAAATTTTTCGGAAACAGAAACTAAAAATGAGTTATTACAAAGAGTACTTCCGTTTAAAAACACGGAAAAAGTGTTTCAGCTGGATCAACTTGCAACTGAAACGGGACACAAGCTAATATGCCTCCCACCTTACCACTGCCAATATAATACAATTGAGTTGGTGTGGGCTGAAACAAAAAGGGGCACTGCAAAACTAAATAATACTTTTAAACTGACGGACATTAAACAACTTGTTTACGAAGAAATTGACAAGCTAACACAACAGGACTGGGAAAACTGCGTGAGGCATGCAGAAAACCTTCAAGAAGACGATTTTAAGAAACAAATAGCACGTGACAAGATCTTAGAACCTATAATCATAAATTTGCAAGACTCAGATGATGAAGACAGTGACAATGACGAATTGTCTCTTAACGGAAGTAACATTGACATCGATATGGATGAGCCACTGGCAGTTCCACTGGATTACAAAAACAGGTACTTCATAAACTATGATTATAGTTTTAGTATTTTAAAATATACATAATTTGCAAAAATGCTTTTTCCAATTTTAATTTTGGAAACTGCATAATTGTAAAAGTTTTTTAAAATATTATTTTCTTACCCTTACATCTGCGCCAAGCAGACGTGCATGTTGTATGAGTGTGTGAGAGAGAGGGAAATATAAAAGGAGTGGGTTAACAAGCTGGCAACACTGAGCGTGATACGGATTTGAAACACACAATAAATCCGGCCTTAAGCCATTAAATACGTCCCCCAAAAGCCTCTAAATACATCAAAAAGCTTCTAAATGCCACAAAAGCCTCTTCATGCACCTCTTAAGCCACTAAATACATCCCAAAAACCAGTAAATACACTCTGAGAAGCTCCTAATGCATCCTTAAGCCTCTAAATATGCCCATCAAGCCACCAAATACACCCCCAAAAAAACCCTAAATGCCTCCTAAAGCATACGTCTCAAAAGCCTCTAAATACACACCAAGAAGCCCCTAAATGCATCCTCATGCCCCTAAATGACTCAAAGGCCCCTAAATACACCCCGAGAAGATTCTAAATGCATCCTCAAGCCACTGAATAAGTCTCAAAGGCCTCTACATACACCGTGATAAGCTCCTAAATACATCCCAAAGCCATCAAATGCATCGCCCAAAGCAGGCAAAAAATAAACTAAATAGGATAATGTGACTTTGTGGGTTCGTGAAATTAAAAGTCCAATTGCACAGACTCAAAATGTTCTTTATTTCCACCGAATTACAGTTGGAACACTTGCCGATTACACAGAGTTACGTAGCACACACAATTACAATTCACCAGTTCGTCCGTCACAGTTCCACTCTGCACTCGCAGTTACGTACACTCCTCTGATGCACATATACAGTCTTCCAGTCCATTCCCTCACTGGGCGCTCCTCACGGCTGCTCGCCAAGAACTGAACTTACTCGCCAATTGCAGCCCCTTTTTATACAAATATCACTGTTTCTCGAAGTCTCGCCATTTGGTGATTCATCCTGCAGATTCCAGACGTCAAGGAGGGGGAAAGAGATGGCTAACGATGTTTTTCCAACCATCCCCCTCGTTACCGCTACAAGACAAATGCGTAGGCGTTGTCGAATGCTTCCCGTCTGCTGCTACCCTGCTGCTGCTAGCTGGCCGTGCCTTCCGATAATTAGGTGACACTGCTCCCTCCTCAAAGCTGGTCGTCCTGAACAGCACTATCGTAGCGGGCCAGGCGATCCACCACCACCACCATCTTTCCTCGAGGCACCTTCTGGATGTGGTAGACCATGTCGTTAATGCTCTTCACCAACCGGTACGGTCCTTGCCATGGCTGCTAAAGCTTCGGGCAGCGTCCCTTGGTCCGGGTAGGATGGTACAACCAGACCAGGTCACCTTGCTGGAACCCTTGGCTGTTGGCTTGCCTGTCATATCGGGTCTTAATGCGGTCGCTCGCCTTCTGGATGTTCTGGCGAGCCATCTTGTGCATGTGGTGAAGGTGGTCCACCAGGTTCTCCACATACTCAGTCACTGGCTCTTTCGCTTCCGGAGGGCTTCCAAAAGCCAGGTCACAAGGGAGGCGGAACTCTCGGCCGAACATTAAGCGGGCTGGCATCATCCCCGTGGTGGCGTGTATTGACAAGTGGTAGGCCAGCAAGAACAGTGGCACCTTCACGTCCCTTTCTCGCTGATGGCTGGCCACGACCATCCTCAGATGTTCCTCTAAGGTCTTGATGTATCTTTCGACCATTCCATCCGACTGGGGATGTAGAGGTGTTGTGCGGGTCTTGTTAACCCCAGGTCTTTCTAGTGCCTCCTTCATCAGGTTGGACTCAAAATTGGTACCCTGGTCGCTGTGTAGCTCCAACGGCACCCCAAATTGGCAGAACACCTGCTCCACGAGGCAGTCTGTAATTGTCTTTGCCTCTTGGTTCGGGATGGCATACACCTCTGGCCACTTAGTGAAGTAGTCCACGACCACCATCAGGTACTTGTTGCCTCAGTCGGATATTGGGAACGGTCCAGCAATGTCAATGGCGATCCATTCGAATGGCGCTCCGACGTTGTACTGTTGCATGCGACCCCGGCTCCTAGTCTGGGAGCTGCGACCTGCCGCGCACACGTGACACTGACGGCACCATCTCTCAGCCTCTGCTCGGAGCCTCAGCCAGTAGTAGCGCTGCCGTAGTTTGTCAATCGTTCGGCTCGCTCCCAGGTGTCCTCCTGAAGTACCGGCATGCACTTCCTCCAAGACTTCCGGGACTTTACTTCGGGGAAGTACCAACTGTTCTCTCTGCGTCCTTGCATCGGGTGATTCCCATACCTGGAGCAGGACGCTCTCTTTCGTCTTCAACGAATCCTATTGGGCCCAGTACGACTTGTAGGTGGTACTCCTCGATGCGATGTCCTCCCAGGTTGGTCTCGTCCCTGCCTCCACTTCCCTCAAGAGTGGCTCCAAGTCTGCGTCCGCCAGCTGCTCCCTCCTCAGACCCGCGCTATACCTGCTGCCGCAAGCACAGCCGTGACTACCCGGACTGCTGCGGCATGCTCCTTCTCTTCCACTCTTGTGCACTGGCCGCACTCTTCTGGACAGGGTCTTCGAGACATGGCGTCAGCGTTACCGTGGCTCTTCCCTCTGCAATGTTCCGAGGTGAAGTCATACTCCTGCAGCCTCTGAACCCAAGCTCTGTCTGGCCTTCCAGGTTCTTAAAGCTCAATAGCCAGGTTAGGGCGAAATGGTCACTCCTCAGGTGGAATGGCTGACCGTACAGATACTTGTGGAAGTGCTCCAATGTCTTTACTACCGCCAGTAACTCTCGTCGGGTGACGCAGTAGTCCTTCTCAGCCTTGGAATGCGTCTTGCTGTAGTAGGCTATCACCCGCTCATGGCCGTCCTGGATCTGCGATAGGATGCCTCCAATGCAATGGTCGCTGGCGTCGGTGTCCACAATGAAGGCGCCGCCTGGTTGAGGAAAACCCAAAATTGGAGCACTGCACAGAGTCTTCTTCAGGTGCTGGAAAGCGTCTTCGGCACCCTCCGTCCACACATAAGGCCGGTGTTCCTCTGTCAGACGGATGAGGGGTTTGGCGATGTTAGAGAACCCCTTTATGAAGCGTCGGTAATAACTGCACAGCCCCAGGAAACTGCGCAACTCTTTCTTATCCTTTCGGCAAGGCCAATCTCTCACAGCCTGTGTCTTCTCCAGGTCTGTGGCCATTCTGGTTGCTGCAACTATGTGGCCCAAGTATTTGACTTCCTTGTGGAAGAGCTGGCACTTCTTCACGTTCAGCTTCAAGTTGGTCGCCTGCAGTCTCTGTAGCACCTTACTCAGATTCCCGAGATGGTCTTCAAAAGTCTTATCGACGATGATGTCCAGGTATAGCAGGCAGGCGTCGTAAGTCAGTCCTCTCATCACTGACTCCATGAGTCGTTGGAAGGTAGCTGGTGCGTTGCAGAGGCCAAAGGGCATAACTGTGAACTGCCAGAGCCCTTGGCCTGTCGAGAATGCGGTCTTCTCCTTGTCTCTCGGGTCTAGAGCTACCTGCCAGTAGCCTGACTTCAGGTCCAGGGTCGAGAACCACTGTGCACCAGCTAGCGTGTCCAGGGTGTCGTCAATCCGGGGTAAGGGGAAACAGTCCTTCCAGGTGACAGCGTTCAGCCTCCTGTAGTCCACGCAGAAGCGTAGCTCGCCGTTCTTCTTCATCACCAAGACTACAGGGGAACACCAAGGGCTGTCAGACTCCTCAATCACTCCCCTGGATCTCATGTCCTCCAGCATGTCTTGTACTGCCCCTTGTTTCGCCAGCGGAATGCATCTATGTGGTTGCCGAATAGGCCAGGCGTCCCCAGTGTCGATGCGGTGAAGCACTTTGTCCGTGCGGCCGTAGCCACTATCGCCTTGGCTGAAGACGCGCTGGTATCGCCTCAGCAGTTGTTTAACTTTCTCCAGTTGTTCTGCGGTCAGGTGATCGGCCGCCCTCTCCAGTAAGCCTTCTAGCCCCAGGTGTTGCTTCGGCACCGGCTTCTGTGTCTTGTCGATAGCTGTCACGTTGACCAAGGGCTCGCACATCCCCAGCTCTGTCCCGGCCTGGACGTCGTGGTCAGTGTCCGTTGGATTTAGCAGTCTCACTGGCATCTCCTCTCGACACAGCAGCAATGCCCTGGCTACACACAGTTCGTGTACAGGCGTCTTCTGGTCCAGCATCATGTTCCTGGTCCTCTGGCCTTCCAGTCGCGACGTCACCACCACCTCACTCCTCGCGGGGACAACCACATCTTCGTTCAAGACGACCCTGCAGATTCCAAGGCGCTCTTCTCCGTTGAGCGGCAAGACCTTTCTGCTGACGTTGACCGTCACCTCGTGGCTCCTGAGGCATCCAGTCCCAGAATCACCTCCTCAGCCACCTTCGCGATGAACACCCACAGACGTACGACACTCCGTCTCAAGGTCAACTTCAACAGGGCCTCCTTCTGCACAGGCAAGGTGTCGCCCGATGACGTCACAAGCTGGTATGGTCGGCTCGGCTTCCTCGTCGGCAAACCCTTCGCCGCGTCAGATCTGATGATGGTCATAGCCGCCCCGGTGTCCACCAGTACGTGGCACGGTTTTCCTCTTACCCAGCCGCCCGCGATGAGGCTGTCATCCATCCGCCGGCTGACGGCGCGCAGTGTCACTCCAGGAGATGGTATGGACGGCGCCGACGTGCTCCTCGCCACGCCGAGCCTTACTCGTTCTTCCGGTTGCCCTTCCTGGTGTCGGCAGTCTCTCTCTAGGTGTCCCGGCTGTCCACACCCCCAACACAGGCCACTAGGTCTTCGCCGGCGTCCCTCGGCTGGTATTCTGTCTCCGGTGTAGCGGACACTCCTCGTTCTCGACGTCGGGATAGCTGTTACCTTGGCCGCCTACATCCTTAATGCTGCCATTAGCGCCTTGTGGATGGTTTTATAATCGCCGAGCATTAGGCGCTGACGAATCTCCATGTCTCGTACCCCGTCAACGAATGTGTAGGCAGCTTCCCGGGATACGAACTCTGGTGAGAGGTCGACTAGAGCCTTGCTAGCCAGTTGTTCAACTGCCAGGAATAAACTCCTGCAGCGTCTCCCCTGTCTGCTGTGACCTTGCCTTTAGCTGGCTGCGGTACGCTGCGGCTAAGCGGTGGTTTCCAAAACGATTCTCCAGAGCCTCCCAGATGTCCTTGGGCGCCGCCGTTGTCTGCGCCGCGTTCAGGACTTCCGCGGCCCGTCCCTGGAGGCTGGCTATTTACTTTGTGGCCTCCTCCTCTGGTGACCATTTGTTGTGCTTGGCCACTGGGTAGAATTGGCGGCGGAAGACTTCGAAAGTTGTCGCGCCGTCGTATTTAGGACGTTTGACGCGCGCAGATGTTGTGTCGCGTCCCGGGGCGTCGACCTTTAAATCCTTTAAACTCCTGCCGACGACTTCCTCCACCATGGCGTTCAGGCACTTGGCGCTGCTGTCGGCTTTTCCTTCCAGGTCGTTAACGCGGCTCGCCAGGACTTCGACGCGCTCACCGAGCTCCGTTACGTCCTCCTTTACGTCGGCCAACGGCTCTTCAAATTTTGCGGCGAGGACCTCGTTTGCCGCTTTAACTTCCGTGGCCAATTCGGTCTTTATTTCTTTTAGTTCCGCTGCCAGGTTGTTGTTTGGCGTCTCCATCTTCTCAGCCAAGTTGCTATTCGCCGTCTTCAACTTATTTTCCATTTTCTCGGTGATGTTTACATTTGCCGTCTTCATTTCCGAGGTCAGTTCGGCCTTCATTTCCATCATCTTCTCCAAAATCTTTTCCAATGCCGCGTCCATGGTTGTAATGTTCGGTGATGTTGTCGTCCCGCTTCCTGACACCAGTGTGACTTTGTGGGTTCGTGAAGTTAAAAGTCCAATTGCACAGACTCAAAATGTTCTTTATTTCCACCGAATTACAGTTGGAACACTTGCCAATTACACAGAATTACGTAGCGCACACAATTACAATTCACCAGTTCGTCCGTCACAGTTCCACTCTGCACTCGCAGTTACGTACACTCCTCCGATGCACGTACACAGTCTTCCAGTCTATTCTCTCACTGGGCGCTCCTCACAGCTGCTCGCCAAGAACTGAACTCACTCACCAACTGCAGCCCCTTTTTATAAAAATATCGCTGTTTCTCTCGCGATTCGGTGAATCATCCTGCAGGTTCCAGATGTCAAGGAGAGGGAAAGAGATGGCTAACGATGTTTTTCCAACCATCCCCCTCGTTACCGCTACAAGACAAATGGGTAGGCATGGCCGAATGCTTCCCGTCTGCTGCTGCTACCCTGCTGCTGCTAGCTGGCGGTGCCTTCCGATAATTAGGTGACAATAATAAATCCTTTAAATACATAGATTGTGCACGGCTGCCATCTTACTCATGAACTGTGTTCTCGTCCACTCTTATTTAACCTAAAAAGCCTATAATTTTTTAATGAATGTTTAACATACATGAAAAAAATGACTGGGGGGGGGGTTTATGAAATATGTTTAATACTAGTGGGCTCGTGTCATGAAAAATGTTGAAAAACACTAATTTATAACATTTATCGCTTTCCATCTTTCATCTGGACCCCATATTTCTATGCTATATAGCATTCTGCTTTCTACAATTGAACCAAACTCCCTTTCTATTTAAATTTAACTTCAAGTATGTTCTTTAAACAACAGATGGGAAAAACTGTGTAAATCAGTATACCTCACAATTTAAAGGGCCTTGTGATCTATAACTAATTCTGTATGAAATTTTTAAATTTTTATGATTTTGGAGCAAATTATAAACTTAAGCTTTCTTTCAACTACAAAATTTGTTTTTTAGGAATTCTGTCGTGGTTTTTTTTTTTTTTTTTTTTTTTTTTTTTTTTTTTTTTTTTTTTTTTTTTTTTTTTTTTTTGCAGACTTAACATGAATTATTAGGAATATTGCATGTACTAGGAATGCAAACTGAAATTTTTTTTTGCTACTTTTGTTTAACATTACACTACATATATGATCAACATTTTCATCTTTATTACTACACAAAAAAATTAGCAATTTTATAAGAATCTATTCTATAACAGATAAAACACCTACGTTACAAATACTGTGATGGCAATAAATAATGAATACTACTGTTTACCTGTAATGTCTTTCAATACGCTTGATCGAAGGAAAAACCTCAATAAAACAGATAACTTCTGTGCTCTACACACTATTGTACATTGATAATATACTATGCAGCATGTATAGCATGACAATATTCCTTGTTTTAGTTCACTTGTTCAGAATTGGTTAAAAATTCTAAGAGGTTTTCACTTTAATTTTAATTTTTCACTTCTATTCAGAAAAGAAGTCTTACTTAGACTATAAAATATACATTGTAACATACCTTGATGGTAACTGTCCTATCTTTGCTAGCATCATGCATTAATACACGTAACATCTGAGGCATCAGTTGAGGTAGATATATTTTAAACTCTGCTCCAAGAGCTACTGCAATATGTTCCACAAGAAGAATTAATGTGCTCTGTAATGGGCTATTTAGCGTCCAAAATTCCTGCAAACAAAACAAACCAGTTAGTGGTGGTGGTGGCGGTGGTGGTGGTGGTGGTGGCGGCGGTGGTGGCGGTGGTGGCGGTGGTGGCGGTGGTGGCGGTGGTGGCGGTGGTGGTGGTGGTGGTGGTGGTGGTGGTGGTGGTGGTGGCGGCGGCGGCGGCGGCGGCGGCGGTGGTGGTAGTAAGATTTGTTTCATTTGCTCACCTTAATGAGAGTAAAAATGTCATCAAGGTAATTCCGTATATGTTGCTTTACAATTGCTATCAAGATAGCTAGCTGCTGAAAAAGGAACTCACGAAAATTTACATCCGCAGTGCGTACCACATTGAGGAAACTTGGCATCACATGTGATATATATGGAACACATTTTATGCCCAAAGATTTAAAGATGAATGTCACTGCCTGCAACAAAAGGGTACCAATGTCATTAGTGGTAGAATAAAAGTTTTTTAAAATAGTATTTCACACTGTATTTCAATATCAAGAATGAAAGCACTGACCAATTATGTACAATTGTTACAGTTTTTAACCATCAAGCCCCAATTCTGATGGCCTAAAAATATCTTAAACAACATCAATTAAATGATACAGGAAATGCCTTGATTAATGTCTTCATTTTAGAGAATGAGAGTACAGCACAATAATTCTTACTTCTGTAATGTTAGAACTGAAATTAAAAATAAATATTAATATAAATTCATGAATTTATATGTTCTACAAAGATGAACTTAAAGAAAGAATCTTACCTTATTCAGAATTATTGCAATAGATAACCAACAGTAAGCACAGGTTTTCGAAAGTTAGGGAATAACTGTTGTTAGAAAGCATATTTTTTAGTGTGTAAATTCCTTTCGTCATCCACTGAAATATGCTAAATCACTGCCCCTCAAAATCTCACCTCTGGTTTCCAAGTCTCGAGGGGTGGGTAGGGGAATGCCTATTTGAGTGTAGAACAGTGGGGACTTCGTATGTCCCAGGACGGTTACAGTAGCCATGGAGGTCACACAGAAAACGTGAAAACCGGCAAAAGAGGCAACGGTCTGGTCCTCCAGATTGGGGGTTTGGAAGAGGGTTAGCAGTGTACTCCTGTACAACAAATGTTACTACGTTT
The DNA here is from genome assembly GCA_030765055.1 of Mantis religiosa. Taxonomy (NCBI): domain Eukaryota; kingdom Metazoa; phylum Arthropoda; class Insecta; order Mantodea; family Mantidae; genus Mantis; species Mantis religiosa. Next base: position 183,872,717 of record CM060950.1, read on the forward strand.
CCCAAGAGTGTGATAGCTGGACGGATTAATAGGCATTGACTCTGGCTATGTAAACACACTTCGACATGTGGAACATGGAACATACAATGGGTGAGTGGAACGTTAATGGAGATAGAGAAAGAGAAAGATTCTTTAGAAATGGATATAGTAATTTTAAGTGAGACAAAAAAGAAAGGGAAAGGACAAGAACTGTTTGAAAACTACATTCATTTCTGGAGTGGAGTACCAAAATATGAGAGCCAAATCAGGAGTGGCTGTTCTAATAAAAATAATATGGAGATCTGGAATAATTGATTGGAAAGAAATATGTGATAGGATAATTAAGATAACTCTATGTATTCATGAATCTACTGTGGCAGTAATGAATATGCTCCTCCCAACAATGCTTCAGTTGAAGAAAAAAATGATTTTTATGAAGATCTAAGAGAAATGGCTGATGAATGTCCTCACCCTGACCGAGATTCGAACTCGGGACCTCTTGAACGTGAGATGCTACCATCCACGCTACCGAGGCAGGCTGAATGTCCTGATGGACATGAGCTTTTACTAATGGGAAATTTAAATGAACATGTTGGTAGGAGAATTAATGATGACTCTGTTGCAATTTGGGGAGAAAATATAGAAAATGATAATGGCAGAAGGCTAATTGAATTTTGTAGAGAACATAAAGACATTCATAAATATACTTGGGTAAACCCCGCGAGGAAACTGAGATCTATTATAAACTACATTATAGTAAGACAACATCTTATTACAATACAAGATGTTAGAGTACCGAAGAAATTAGAATATGGATCAGACCATCATATGATTGTATCTAAAACTGCATTCCCAAGGAAAGCTAAATCTAAAAATAATGAAATTAGGAAAAATAAATAAATAACTAGCATAAATTATACATGATATAAGGTGCAATTATTACAGGAAGATAGTATGCAATACATATGTCAGAAAAGGTTGAACGATAAGTTTGAAGCAGTAGAGGATTGGAATGCTGAAGACCTATATGACTTTTTAAAAGAATGTGCTAGTGGAATAGCTGAGGATGTTCTGGGAAAGGAGAGAAGTAATGTAGGAAGGACAATGTGGATGACTACAGAAGCATTGGAAATTATTAAGGAAAAGAAGAGACTATTATCAGTGGTTAAATAGTAAAAGTGAGGAAGATTTAAAAATGTATAGAGAATGTAAAAAGCAGTTATAAAAGGTTATAAGAAGGTGTAAAGAAGAATTATGAGAAAAGGGAAATTGATCATTCATTAGGATACAGAAGATCTGCAGCGGCATGGAGAGTTATAAGGAAGACGAGGGCAGTGAATAAGCCATCACCAGACTTATATCTTGCTAGTATTGAGCAATGGGAAGAATATTTTAAACATCTACTAGTGGAGAAAAGAAAGGGAAAGGAAATGAAAATACCAAGTATAGTTCAATTCAATTCAATTCAAATTTATTCATCCTTTAAAATCAAATCTGTACATAGTACCTTGATATAGGATACGTCAGTAAATTTACACTTAATATTACGAAGTTAAACATCAAATATACCTAACCTACATTCAATTATAATGTAACATAAATTGGATATAATTATAAATGAGAGAAATGAACAAGCTAAGTAAATTCATGTTTCATTATTATCTGGATTTGTTAAATTGCAGATATTCCTTTACTATTCCTTTACTGTGTAAAAGCAGTGCTCCTGCAAGAAAGCCCTTGTTCTAGTTTTAAACATGTTGTAGTTATCTATGGTTTTGATGTCATTAGGAAGGGAATTATAAACTATTGTACAGGAATGGAGTACTCCATTTTTAAACATTGTAGTTCTGATTGAGGTTACGTGTATATCCTTAATATGCCTCGTGTAATGCATATGAACACTTCCGTTGTTGTGAAAGTTAGATCTATTTAGTGAGAATATGTCATTATATGTAGAACCCATTGTGGAGGAAGAAGTAAATCAGGCACTGAAAATAGCAAAAAAATGGTAGAGCTAGTGGTCTGGTGGAATAGCGATAGAATTATGGAAATATGGTTCACCCTTAAAGACTTATATGTAAAATGTTCAACCATATTTAGAGGGTGATGAGATCCCAAAAGATTGGTGTAAGTCATATATGACACCTATATATAAAAAAGGAAACCGTAAAGATCCTGGAAATTAGAGGAATTAGTGTAATGCCATCCATTCATAGAATTTTCAGAAGTATTATTACCAACAGGTTCGAATATACTATTGAAGGGAAAATGTTAGATCAAGTAATATTACTAAAGGAAAATCATGTATGGACCATATCTTCAGTATGAGACAAATTACAGAAAAATCATGTGCAAAGGCAGTTCCCAGTTATGCCCTTTAGCCTCTGCAAAGCACCAGCTACCTTCCAACGCCTCATGGAGTCTGTGGTGAGAGGATTGACTTCTGACGCCTGCCTGCTATACCTGGACGATATCATCGTCGGCAAGACATTCGAAGACCATGTCGAAAACCTCAGCAAGGTGCTACACAGACTGCAGGCGACTAACCTGAAAGTAAACGCAAAGAAGTGCCAGCTCTTCCGCAAGGAAGTCAACTACTTGAGGCACATAGTCTCACCAGCCGGAGTGGCCAGAGCCGGAGAAGACATAGGCTGTGACAGATTGGCCTCGGCCAGAGGTTAAGCGAGAAATGCGCAGTTTCCTGGGGTTGTGCAGCTATTACCGCCGTTTCATAAAGGGCTTCTACAACATCGCCAAGCACCTCAGCCACCTGACGGAAGCACACTGGCCGTATGTGTGGACGGAGGACGCCGAAGTCGCTTTCCAGGAGCTGAAGATGACACTTTGCAGTGACCCTATTTTGGGATTCCCACAACCAGGTGGCACCTTCACAGTGGACCATTGCATTGGAGGCATCCTATCCCAAGTACAGGGCGGCCACGAGCGGGTGATAGCTTACAACAGCAAGACGCCGTCCAAGGCAGAGAAGAACTACTGTGTCACACGGCGAGAGTTACTGGCGGTAGAAAAGATCTTGGAGCACTTCCACAAATACCTGTACAGTCAGCCATTCCACCTGAGGACTGACCATTCCACCCTCACCTGGCTACTTAGCTTTAGGAACCTGGAAGGCTGGACAGAACGTTGGGTCCAGAGGCTGCAGGAGTACGACGTCACCTCTGAACATTGTAGAGGGAAGAGCCAGGACAATGCAGATGCCATGTCCCGAAGACCCTGCCCAGAAGAGTGCGGTCAATGCACAAGAGTGGAAGAGAAGGAGTGCGCCGCAGCTGTAGGCAGGGACGAGACCGATCTGAGAGGACATCGCACCCAGAAGCGCTGCGTACAAGTCGTCCTGGGCCCAATGGGAATCGTTGAAGACCAAAGAGGGTGTGCTGTTCCGGGTATGGGAATCACCCGATGGAAAGATGCAGAGGGAGCAGTTGGTACTTCCCCGAAGTAAGGTCCCAGAAGTCTTAGAGGAAGTGCACGCCGGTACTTCAAGACGACACCTGGGAGCGAACCGAATGATTGACAAAATACGACAACGCTAATACTGGCTGAGGATCCGAGCAGACACTGAGAGATGGTGCCATCAATGTCACATGTGCACGGCGAGTCGCAGCCCCCAAACTAGGAGCCGGGGTCGCATGCAGCAGTACAACATCGGAGTGCCATTCGAACGGAGTGCTGTCGACATAGCTGGACGACTCCCAGTATCCGAACGGGGCAACAAGTACCTGATGGTGGTCGTGGACTACTTTATCAAGTGACCGGAGGTGTATGCCATCCCGAATCAGGAGGTGAAGAACATCACAGACTGCCTCGTGCAGCAAATGTTCTGGCGCTTTGGGGTGCCGCTGGAGCTTCACAGCGACCAGGGCACCAAATTTGAATCTAACCTGATGAAGGAGGCACTGGAAAGACTTGGAGTGAATAACATCCACACAACACTTCTTCACAACACCCGCAGTCGGACGGTATGGTCGACAGGTACATCAAGACCCTGGAAGAACATCTGAGGAAGGTCATTGCCAGCCATCAGCACGACTGGGACGTCAAGATGCCACTGTTCCTGCTGGCCTACCGCTCGTCGACACACAACACCACTGGGATGACGCCAGCCAGCTTAATGTTCAGCAGAGAGTTACGCCAACCTTGTGACCTGGCTTTTGGGAGCCTCCCCGGAAGCGAAACAACCAGTAACCGAGTATGTGGAGAACTAGGTGGATCGTCTCCACGACATGCACCAGATTGCTCGTCAGAACACCCAGATGGCGAGTGACCGCATGAAGACCCGATACAACAGGCAAGCCAACAGCCAAGGGTTCCAGCAAGGTGACTTGGTCTAAGTGTACCACTCTACCCGGACCAAGGGACGCCGCCCGAAGTTTCAGCAAGCATGGTAAGGACCGTACCAGGTGGTAAAGAGGATTAACGACATAGTCCACCGCATCCAGAAGGTGCCCCAATGAAAAATGTTAGTGGTACACCTGGATTGTCTAGCCCGATACGATGGTGCTGTTTGGGACAACCAGTCTTGAGGAAGGAGCAGTGTCGCGAACGCATTGTTGATCGGAGGTGGCGCAGGCGACGAGTTCAAAGAGACAGGCAGTGCAGTGCGGAGATAATAGTTCACCGAAACGGTGGGTGGAAGGAGACGGATTTCTAGAGAGTTCGTCTTTCTTCTAGCGCCGTCTTGATTGTTGGAGAACATTCTGGATAGTGAGTCAGCTATAAATAAGGAAGCTGCAGCTCTTCAGGTGGGACAGTTGTTATTTGAACTTGCATGCGTGAACAGCTAATGTGAGCTGTGTTGTGGTCATTAACCTTGCAAGTTGTACTGTGTATGTGATGTAATTCTGCGACTGTCAGGTTGACTAAAGCGTGTTTTGAAAGAAATAGAGATATTTTTTTGTGTTTGTAACCTGGACTTTTAATTTCACGAACCCACAAAGTTACAATATTTTCGGAGACATAAATGAGAATTTTGCTATTCAATATATCAATGATTTTTTGGTTTTCGATCAAGATTTTGGTGAACATATGTGCCACTTGGATTACATATTTAGAAAATTTTCTGAAAGTGGAATGACTATCAATTTAGTGAAGTCATGTTTTATTGCCAAGGAAATTGAATTTCTATGGTACATTATATCCAAGAAAGGGATGGCACCATATCCATCGAAAGTATCCCTCCACCAAAGAATATAAAACAATTGAGGAGATTTATTGGTATGCTCCAATATGAGAGTAGATTCATAGTAATCTTTGCCAAGGAGCTAAGTCCTTTGAGGGAACTTAAAAAAAAAAAAAAAAAAAAAATACTATCTGGAAATGGACAGAAGCTCACCAACAAGCCTTCCAAAAAGTTAAGGAACTCTTTAAACATACTATTCTTTTGGAAAGACCTATTAAAAATCAACCATTTTACATATATTCAGATGCCAGTATCCATGATTACGCCGCAGTTTTAACACAGGTTGATTTAGAAGGAAATAAACATGTCATGCCACTACCTCTAGGGCGTTAAACAAAATTGAATCTAATGCATGTATTACTGAATTGGAGATAGGAGCTATATACTTCGCACTATAAAAATTTCATCAATATGTATACAATTCCAAAGTCATTGCATACAGTGATAATATAAGTTTATCATTCATAAAAAAAAATGTAAATTAACTAGTTGAAAAATATCCTGTTATATCCATGAAATTACATCCTATGATATTGAAATCTGACACATTCCTGGAAGAGATAATATATTTAGTGATTTATCAAGACAAAAAGTGGATGGTAAAATTCCGGAAACATTGTCACAACCTCACCATGAAATAAAACTTTTTGAAATAAATTTTAAATGGGATAGGAATCTTAATCAGAAGTTCAAAAGCATTTCAGAAATTCAGCGAAATTCTCTGCATTACTGTAAAAGGTTCCTTAGGTGAAAAATGCAGCGAATTGCACCATAGCTCAGAAAGATGGCATACCTTATAAATTGCATGGTGATATAATAAAATAAATGCAAGGTCATAGTTCCTAGCAGCCTGGAAGATAGTGTGATAATATCTTCTATCAAAACCTGGCACATACAGGATGCGAAAAGACTTCAATGGCCATCAAGGAACAACTCTACATAAAACATATTAACAAGAAAGAAGATTAATTTCAATGTGTATGCTCTGCCAGAAAGCAAAGCCAATACATGTCAAATACGATTCTGAACCGCAAACAATTATTAGGGACCAAAAGAACGATTTAGTGGCTATTGATGCACATGGGGAAATGCCAGCTACCCAATATAATTGTAAATATATTTTTGTAATGGTTGATATTTTTACAAAATTTGTTAAGATTTACCCCATCCAAAATATCAAGAGTAACACTTGTGTAAATAAGATTTTAAAAGAATGTATACCGAAATATGGACAAATAAAGACAATATTATCCGACAATGCTACAGTTCATCAAAGCAAAATGTTTATGTCAGCAATGAAGGAAAACAATATTAAAATTTATAACTCTTCAGCATACTATCCACAAGGAAATCCTTGTGAGAAAGTGATGCATGACTTAAGTCTTTATTTCCGGATACTGTGTCATTCTAACCACTGGGGTTGGCACAAATATTGCAGTATTATAGAAAAGATAACAAATAACACCCCAAACACCACTACCAGATTCAAACCCACTGAGTTAATGACTGGACAACCTCCTGAACCATTGATAACAAAAGCACCTACAACTTTGGAGACAAATATGACCTTAATAAATGAAGAAGAAAAATGTGCAGAAACATTTAGAAGAATAAGTGAAAAAGCAGAAAACAGGTTGAAGAAATTGCAAAGAAGAAAAGCTAAATGGGATCCAGAAATAAAGGATAAAGTGTTAGTAAAAATGTTTAACATTTCGAACGCTATTCGGAAAATGTATTGGATGATGAATTTGATTTATAAAGGTCATTAGAGCACTGTAAAGAAATTTGGTGATCACCAATGAGTTACGAGATCAAAATAGTAAAATTGTGGGAAGGTAACACTAAACACTATTGAAACTTTTCAAAAGCCTTGACACTCAATAAGACAATATAAATTATACATAAATTAAAATGGGTTAAGCTTAGTTTAAAAAAATGTGTTTTAATAGAATAAAATAGAATAAAATAAAATAAGTTAAACTTTTTGTTATTACGTTTTGTATTATATTATTGTTCATTGTTATTGTTATTGTGACGCAGACGGCGAACTCGCGTTGCCGATCGATAATGCGGACTGGCGGTGGTGGCGGGGGGGGGGGGACGCAAGGGGTGGCACCTCCTCCTACCGCGCGAAGGTGCTCGAAGGCTCCAGAATGATTTCCCCCTCCATAATGGAAGAATCGAGAGGTTTCAGGGCGATCGATACAAGCGAGGCAATGGTAGAGTTGAGTGAGTGACCGTGAGCCGGGCGGACGTGTAAAGACGAACTGGCAAGGTTGAATGGTGTAAATTAAATTGTAATTGTGTACATAAGGTAATTGGAATAAGGTGGAAATGAACATTTTTGAGTGGTGAAATTGGACTTTTCATTTCACGAGCCCACAAAGTCACATTATTGTTCATTGTTGTGAAATATTGTTGTTGGGATCTTCTTCAAAATATAAGGAAACAAATTGTTGAAGTATTTAAATTAAAAAATTTTCCATATTTTTCAAAGAGGGGCATTTGTAACAGTTGCTTTGTTTGGCCTTGAAAATGAGTTGTTGGTTTTTTTTTTTTTTTTTTTTTTTTTTTTTTGCCTTGAACTGCAATGGTCATATTGGCAGCCATTCTCCTTTAGAACATATCGAAGGTATTAACTCTTGTTTGGTTGGTTATTAATCATAACATCATGCACACATTCACACTCTCATTCATACTTCCAGACTCTGGGGAAGATCAGGAATTATCTTGGACGGAGAAAAATCCCCACCCCTCACCGCCGGGAATCAAACCCGGGACCCTAGCACAGCAGGCAGGTGCTCTACTGACTGAACTACGGGGCCAGTCTAAAATCAGTTTTGTTTATTTTGGTGGTGTAATTTGGAATTTGGGAAAAAGTGTTTAAAAGTATTATAATGTTTATATTGAGTGTGTGGAAGTGACATTCTAGAGGGAAAATTGAACAAGATATGTATTTTGGTTGGTACAATTGACGTTAGTATAAAGAAATGAACGGTTGCTATGGAGAGAGAAAAATCAATAATCTTGCGGAGAAGATGATAGTTTTTATTTCGAAGAGTGGACGTGCCAGAGTAAGCAATTTTATGTAATTAACGGAAACTATTTATTATGGAACTAAGGATTTATCGATATGCTGGAGGTAACCTGCAATGATTGACTAGGAAAGAAAGTTCGAGTAAAATGTAATCAAGATGATACAATTAAATTATATATTATGAAATTGAACTTATCCAAATTTTATTTCTTTCACTCATAACCACCCTTGAAAAGAAGTGATCATCATAGAGGAATACCTTCACTTAAATATTTGCATTGAACAGTTCTTTTTTACATTCAATTAAGAAATTTTCAAACAAAAATCAAGACGATCTATGGGCAGCCCATTGTCCCCATTTTCAGCAGACCTCTTCATGAGCTTTTTGGAAACCCATATCAGAAAAGCATTACCACTAATTTTCAAACATTGGTATAGATATGCGGATGACATTTGGGCGAAAGTAAATGAGAAGCAAGTGCATGATGCATTAAAACTAGTTAATTTACAAAATCCTGCAATTAAATTCTCCATAGACAAAGAGACAAACCATGAAATCCCTTTCGTAGATTTGAAACTTACCAGAAAACATAAAACTTGAACTTGGCATACATATGAAGGAAGCGCACACAGAAAATTACATACAATCAGATGGATATAACCCAAGACAACACAAGCATGTTGTTATCAACAGTTTGAATTACAGGCTTGTTAATGTACCTTTAAACAAGATGGAATATATCAAAGAGTACAATAATATCATTAACATTGCAGAATACAATGGATTCAGTGCTGAATTGGTCAAAAAGAAAATTGACAAATTCAAAAGACAACAAAGATGCAAAAAAGTAATTACTCTTTCCCCAATCAGCAATGAAACTTCATACAGAAAATTTACATATCATCCCAGAGCTACACAACTTTTCCAGAAAGTCATCAAAGAGCACAATATTACTTTGGCCCCACAGAACAAATTTAGTGTACAGCACCTTTTGAAATCACATAATACAAAGGAGATACCCACAGACAAAAAATCAGGTGTGTACCGGATAAACTACAAAGGCTGTGACAACTTTTACATTGGAAAAACTAAGAGGAACTCGAACATTAGACTTAAAGAGCATTTTAGAAACATCAGGAACAAAGAAATAGATACATCAGCGGTAGCGTACCATTTTTGGAAGGAGAATCATGATACAGCATGAAAAATCCACTAATTAAAAAGTGACCAAGGTCCAGCTGCATTAACCAGTTGGGAAAAAATCTTCATAAAGAAATATGAAAGAAAATTGTTTAATTTCGACACTACCTTTGAAGAAAACCCAAACTTCAAGTTCATCAAGATACCATCAAAGACGCACCTATCACTTCCAAGAAGTTCACCAAACCAACATCCATTAGTCGACAACAGCTGATGATGTTAGGAAGATCCTAACAAAACGTGTTCTAGGTAAATACTAGCAATAAGTGGAGCATTGAGTACTAGTTTGACTCAAAATTATATTAATTTTGTGCTTCATTGTATCATAGTCCTTACACATTGGAATTCATCAATACATTTATTAAATACTTTTTTTTCAGTCGTGCCATGAAATTATATACATAAATGAACTGCCATATATTATGAGTAGTGTAAATATTTCTCCTTATTTAATAGTAGTAGTAGTGGTAGTAGTAGTAGTAGTAGTTTTATTCATCCGTTAAGTCAATACAATGACATTGGATACGTCAATACAAATATTTAGAACAATACAAATAATATAGGTATAAAAATAAAAAATAAGTTGCATCAAGTGTAATTAATAAGATCTAAGCATGAACTCATAAATATATATAGTTGCATGGCTCTACAACTACACAGCATTTAAAATGCATCACAAATATATACAATTATATGGCCAGCTACAGTGTATCTAGAAATTCACTTATATCATAATATGAATCACTTAATAAAATTTCTTTCAACGATAGTTTGAAACACCTCATGGATTTTATGTTTTTCAGATTGGCCGGTAGTTTATTATACAGAGTGACTGCTGAATATCTAACTCCTTTGGAATAAAGTGTAGTTCTATGTGTTATTGTTCTTAAGTCTGTTTTACCTCTGGTGTTATGATGATGTATTTGATTATTTGTGGTGAAATTTTCAAGGTTTTGTTTTGTATAACATAGCAAACAGTATATATACAGACTGGGCAGAGTCAAGATTTTCAACTCCTTAAAGAAGTTCCTGCAGGAGTCATATATTTTTCCTGACATTAGGCATCTAACAATCCTTTTTTGTACTTTAAAAAACCAAGTGACTGTCTTTACTATCCCCCCAAAACATAATGCCATACCTCATTAGACTTTCTGCATATGCAAAATATAAGGTTCTCATGTCACTTGCATACAACTCATTTTTTATTACTCTTAATGAGAAGTAGAATTTATTTAACTTTATTACTAGATATTTTATGTGTGCTTCCCAGTCCAAATGCTGATCTATCCATACTCCCAGAAAATTTGCTTCTGTCTTATAAGAAACACATGCACCATACAACTTGATGTCAGGTTTGCCAACATTTTTATTTTGTTTGTGACGAAATGATATTGCTGAAGATTTGTTTGTATTAATAATCAATTTGTTTTCAGCAAACCAAGTTTCAATTTTACTGGTTATGTGTTTTGCATTTTCATTTCCCTTTATTATAACATTTGTGTCGTCAGCAAACATAGTTACTCGAGATTTAACTGTTAACTGACTCATCTAAAATTTAATAGTTACTCGAGTTGGATTTAAATAATTTGGGAAGTCGTTTATGAATATTAAAAAGAGGACGGGTCCTAGTATGGATCCCTGGGGAACTCCATATTTAATTTTTTTCATTTTTGAATAGTGATTACGTACGACATTCCGCTCATCGACATTTGTGATGATAATTTGTTTTCTTCTTCTTTGTTTTCTTATAATAGGGGCTGGTTATCATGCTTTCCTTTCCCATTTATGGCAATGCAAATGACAAGGATAACTTATTTGTTAAAGTCATGCTCTCATGTAGACTTACAGATTCTTGAGTGCATGCTAAACAGCTATCCTATACATGCTCATTCATGATCATACTTTAAATTAAATCTAAATTAGATGAAATTATATAGAATAAAAAGAAGTATTTCAGAAAGTGGAGTGCCATTGTTACTAAAATTAGGCAAAAGAGTCAATCTTGTATATACTTTTCTCCCCTTACAAGTTTTTTAATGAATACTAGCTTCTGGGAACTTCTTCCCTATCCTCAGTTCTGTGGTTGAATGATAATGCATCTGGTGTCTGCATCTTGCCTGGTGTCGTGCTGCCATCTAATGTTCTGGTAAGTTTGATGATGTCATCTACAGCGGGAATTTCAAAATTCATCAAGAGGTGCTGTTTCTTTGTAATAAATATGTTTTCCCAAATCTGCAGTTCTAAAGGTTTCTTTGTTTGATCAGTTCTATTTCTTGCTTTATGTTGTGATTCTCAGATCAAAAGTGGTGTGCTACGACCGGCTTGTCCATGTGTTTGAATTTAATATTTCTGAATGGTTCTTTCATTCTTGTTCCTAGATTCCTTTTGGTCTTACCAATGTATATCTTGTCACAATCCTGGCAGCTCATTTGGTAAATGCCTGATAGTTGAGTTTTTGGTGTGCTATCTTTTAGAGGGTGGTTTAGTAATTTGCAAATGTTGTGTTTGTTCTGAGGGGCTAATTTTATGTTGAAGCTCTTAAATATGTTTCCAAATTTTTTGAAGTATTTTGGATGAAATGTAAATTTTCCATATGTGGTGTTTGGGTTTTCTAGTATTTTTTAACATAGTAATGTCGATTAATAACACAAAACAACACTCACTTTTTGTGTTATTAATCGACTCCTAATTAACTTAATTTATACAACAACACTGTTTTCAACACTTCCATAAAAGGATTTATAGTAATGTCCTTTAAATTTTTGTTTCTTTTGTGTCTGTAGATCAACTTTTTGATGAAATTTGTGTTATAGTTGTTCAATTTGGCAACCTGGTGTATGTGACTGTACTCCTGTTCATATTCTGTTTTTGATAGCAGAATGTTGATTAATCTGTGAACCAAACTATGGAATACTGGATATTGATGTACTGGGTTAAATGGGTTGCATTTAAAGTAACTGTCAACATGTGTTGCTTTTCTGTGTATTCCCAATTGTAATCCTGTTGGTGTTCTTATGATTTTCCAATATAGAAAAAGTAGCCATTCATCCTGTTCTACGTCAATGGTGAAAACTATGGATTTTTCTTGTAGGTTTAGCAACTTTATAGTGTCCTTGGTTAGTCTACTAAGAACTATAGCAAACACATCGTCGACATATCTATGCCAACATTTGAAAATATGTGGAAAGGCTTTAGTAATGTGTGTTTCCATATTGCTCATGAACAGATTAGCTAGTAATGGTGAAAGAGGGTTACCCGTGGCCAAGCCTGCTGTTTGTTGGAAGATCTTGCAGGAGAACGTGAAGCTGTTTTTTTCAATGCATAAGATGGTTAATATGATGCATTCCTCTATTTTATTATCCGCAACGTTGCTTTTGGATAACCAGCCTTTCATCAATTTTGGAATTTTTTCTACTGGTATGCTCGTGAATAGAGATCTGATATCAAAGGATACCATCACCTCTTCAGTTTTCATAACTGTTCTCAATTTTCTTTACCAAATCGAATGAATTCTTTATGCTTAGAGATTCAAACTTTTCAAACTTGTCAAATTCTTCCACCAACCATTTTGCCAGTTTGTAAGTCGGGGCATCTATATTGTTAATAATGGGTCGCATGCTGTTGTCTGTCTTGTGGATCTTAGGTAGGCAGTATAATTTTGGTAAATTAGGGTTGTTTACAATTATGCTGTTTTTCATCTTATCTGACACTATGGTATTTTCTTTAACTGCTTTTTTGGTGGTTTCTATGTATTTCTTTAATGGGTTTTTTGTTAGGATTGTATATTCTGGATATTGTCGAACAACTAGTCGAAAAACTAGTCAAACCTATTCTAGATAAAGGAAAGATGGATCCAATTCAAGTGAAACAAAAACCTAAAGAGAGCAAGCAGGTCATGAGTACATCAATAAAATGTAGACTTATGCTGGAGGTGAGTGCCCTGATTGCATAGAGACACGGGTAAATCAACATACATCTTCAGGTAAATTCAACAGATTAAAGCCAATGATTGGACAACAGGGAGTGTTAAGCAAGCTGTTGAAGAGGAAGGTTGTGTTACAGTGAGCTCTAGAAGAGTGGCACAAGAAGCAAAAATGGGAGATGAGCTTACAGTGTACAGAGCAAGGATAGGACTGTTTAGGCAAAGGAAAATCAAGAAAAAGGAAATAGGAAGATCTATGGAGGTTAGCGGCATAATACTGGGATGTATAATTCTAATGTTATTAATAATAGGAGGAGTCGAACAGAACCCTGGACCAGAGGAAATACAAACTATTCTGGAGAATCTGGTGGAAAAAATAAATAAACTGGATGGGATGGAGCAAAGAATAGGCAACAGTCTGGAGAAAATAGCTAAGGAAATAAAAGAAGAAGTAGGAAAAGAAATCCAAGGTATAAGAGGGGAAGTAGATGAACTGAAAGTGAAATTGGAAAGAGCAGATGAGCGGAGAAGAAGACTAAATTTAGTATTTATAGGAGTGAAAGAGAGAAGAGGTATTTGGCCATGGCAGGAAGTGTCCCAAATATTGACAGAAAAACTACAAATAGAACTACACGGTTGGGAGATAGTGGAGGCTTACCGCGTAGGAAGACATGTGGGGGAAAGGCCAATTATTGTACATTTCTCTACAACTCAATTAATCTACGAAATACTGGGAAGGGCTAAAAGGTTGAAATGCACAAAAATCTTCATAAATAAGGATTTAACACCAGCCCAAAGACACGTGAAGCAAAATCTAATCCGAAGGATGATGGAAGCGAGAGCTGCGGGTAAACGAGCATATATCAGAAATTTGCAACTCTGGATAGAAGGAGCGAACGCAACGTATGCGAGCAAGAGGGATGTATGGAGCAGGGAGCCTACACGGGAGGAAATAACTCAGCAAAAATCCAGCCAAGTTTCACATACACAGGAAGGGACGAGGGAGTCAAAGTCTGGCACTGGCACACAACACAGAGATGATGTAATACAGCACGTGGTAACAACCAACACGTCAGAGGATACGTCATTGAGTGAATCAAACAAGACGAAAGGAAATCAAATCTCCGTCGAACAGAAGGGAAGTGAGGAAAGCAGCAAGATGACGTCAACACCTGTAACAACAAACGGGAGAAAGTGGCTGTCACCAAGGAGGGAGGAGACTATGACAGCACGTGGACTGGTGGAGAGAGGGGAAAGAAGCTGGACGCAAACTATTGGTAGTAGTGAAGAAGAAGAGGAGGGGGCGGTAGGTGGTGAAGGCAGGAGGAGAGGTAAAGCAGAGGCGGGAGATATTATAACTTCGCCGCATGGAAGTATAATGGTGATAAACAAAGACAAACGATCCTCAGCTGTTGAAGGAATTCAGCTGAGAAGCAAAAAGACATTGGAAAAGTATGTATGGTCAAGGGGCAGAACGGGTTCACAATAGCAGTCAGTCAGGAAAATAGGATTTTGGAACTGTGAGGGAATAAAAAATAAAATTAATACGGGAATCTTACAGCACTTTTTGGGGACGCTGGATTATTTAGCAGTGGTTGAAACATGGTTGAAAGATGAGGTCATTGACATACGGGGTTTTAGTTACGTAGGAAGAAAGGGAGAAGCATATGCAAAGAAAGGGAGACTATCTGGAGGCCTAGGTTTCTTTATTAGGAAGTCTCTGTGTAAAACAATGAAAGAATCATGGTCCAGGCATAAAGAAGTGCTTTGGGTTGTAATAGAAGATAAGGAGCTAGATGACAGCATGATATGTTTAGGTATAGTGTATAACCCGCCAGCCTCCTCACAGTTTCATAATCCCGAAATATTTTATCTGTTAGACAAAGACATTGAGAGGTTAAGGGATAAATACATTAACATTGAGATTATAATAATGGGAGATCTAAATATAAGAATTGGGGAAAGTGACGTAAATCTGACAGATGATTGGGAAAATAATAACCTAACAGGGAAAAATGATAATATTAGACGTAGCAAGGACAAGATCGTCGAGAGAGGAAGTGAAAAACTCATTGAATTTTGTGAAATAAATGCGCTTGACATTCTTAATGGGAAATACGGTGAAGATGAGCAGGGGGAATACACCTTCATAAATGCAAATGGCCAGAGTGTAATTGACTTTGTTTTCTGGTCCAATAATATTAGACATATAGTGACTAATTTTAAAGTGTCTAACATAAGTACCAATAGTGGTCATTTCCCATTACTATCATGTATTAAAATCAAATCTCAAAATGTGGAAGCTGACAAAATAAGGGAGAAAATAACAGCAAATAGAGAACATGTTAGATATAGGTGGAAGGAAGACCATAAGGCAAATTTTGAAAATCTTTTAAATTCCGAGCGAGGGAAAATATGTCAGTATGGGGTACTATATAATTCGGAAACCTTTGAAATTGAAAAGGCGATGAATATCCTAAATTTCATATTGCAATGGGCAGGGGAACAGATGAAAGTTAGAAACAGGCAAATTATTGAAAGTGACACATGGTTTGATGAGGAGTGTAAAATAAATAAAGGTATTGTAAAAGCGGAGTTGGTAAAATGGAGAGAATCAGGGAATATCAAACTGAAAGAACAATATCTGCTAAGCAAATATTATTATAATAAGTTGCTGGAAAATAAAAAATCTCAATGGAGGAAAAGAAATGCCAGCAAACTAATCAGTACTATTACTGAAAATAATGTAAGTAAAATATGGAAAGGTATTAAGACATTATACAAAAAATATATTGTCAAATCTAACATAACTCAAGAAGAATGGTTAGAGTATTTTGCAACTTTATATACATTTGAAAGCTTTAGTGTAGGGAGGGTAATCCCAGAAATAGTAAATAATTTCAATGAAATCTTGGACAGTGTCATAACAGATGAAGAAGTAATGAATCAAATTAAAAAAATTAAAAGGAACAAAGCACCAGGTATAGATGGTATACCCGGAGAGTTCATTAGGGAATGGAGCAAAGACGTGAACCGAGTTAAAGTTATAACATCATTGTTCAACTCAATGAAAACCAAAGGGTATATACCTAAGAGTTGGAAAAAGGCTATTATTCAGCCAATTTATAAAGGTAAAGGGGATATGGATATACCCAATAATTACCGAGGCATAGCACTGTTATCGAATGTGGGAAAAATCTATACGGGTATCTTGGCAGAAAGGCTGCAAGTCTGGGTAGAGGAGCATAATATTCTTTCAGAATTCCAAATGGGCTTCAGAAAGGGGAGGCGGACAGTTGATAATGTATTCATCATAAAAACACTAGTAGATAAATACCTAAAAAATAAGAAAGGTAAATTATATATGGCTTTTATCGATTTGGAAAAAGCTTTCGACCGGGTAGAGCTGAAACTGTTGTGGTATAAGCTGTTAATGAAAGGAGTGAGTAATCAAATGGTAACTATACTAAAAGAATTGTATAATGAAAATACATTTTGCATAAAATATGAAGAAGGGGCACTAACTAAAGAAATACAACTGGAGGGAAAAGGACTAAGGCAAGGGTGCAAGCTAAGTCCAATTTTATTCAATTTATTTATTGATGATGTATTACAAAATATAAGTAAGAATAATAGTCTCATACCAGTAATAAACAACTTACAAGTCCCAGGTTTACTTTTTGCAGACGATTTGGTAATAATGTCCATTACTGTTAATGGGTTAAAAATATCTTTGCAAGAGGTGGAGAAATACTGTTCAGAGTGGGGCTTAAAGGTAAACAGCGAAAAAACCCAAATTGTAGTATTTAAAAAAGGAACTAAATTGAGTAAATATGAAAAGTGGAAGAAGGGAGAAGCTGAATACAAAGTAGTGCGTGACTGTACTTACTTAGGATTAAAATTGGATGCAGGAGGCAAATGGGAAAAACAAAAGAAATCAACACTGGCAAAAGGGAAAGCAGCAATGATGGCTGTGAGAGGGTGTCTATATAAAATGCCAGAGATGGAGATGAAATGGTTGGAAAGAGTATATAGTTCTGTAGTCGAGGCCAGAATGCTATATGGCATTGAAATATGGGGGCTTGAGAATGGGTGGGAAGTTGTGGATCAGATACACAGGATGTTCTGTAAGGAAGTTTTGGGGCTGCCAATGGCAACAGCAAACGAAGTTGCTCAAATTGAAATGGGGAGAGTAACAAGGAAAGGGTTAATAATGGAAAGAGCCTTGAAATACTGGCATAGGATCTTGAATTTAGATGAAGGACTCTTATTGCAACAATGTTTAAAATATCAAGAAGCAAGTCTGCAAAGCTCAGGCTGGGCAAGCACTCTACGAAACAATTTAGAAAATAATGGCTTAGGGGATATTTGGAGAAAAAGAGAGAGAAATTATAAAGGTTTCTGGAAGGGTGTTAGAAAAAGATTTGAAGATATAGAGATTCAAAAACTGTTCAGCCAGTTAGGTGAAAAGAGGTCATTGGTATATTATGTTGAGTTAAAAAGTGGCTGGAGAAGGGAGCAGTATATAGATAAAACCATTAATGAAGAAAGGAAGGGGATAGCATGGCTGAGAGCAGGAGTGTGGAGGCTAAAAGGGCAGCGGAATGGGTTTGTGAAAGACAAGTGCCCATTGTGTGGGGGTAAGGAAGATGTGGAACATATCCTTTTCGAATGCAGGGAAACAGAGATTTGGCGAAAAGAATACATCTGGAGAAAAATTAAGCAAAGTCCTGATATATGTAAAATTATAGATAAAAATCTCAAGAATGTAGGTCAGTTCTTAGATAAAGTGAAAAATAAATGGAAGTGGACTGTGAAAAAAGGAAATGAACAATAGTGTGTAAGCAATAGTAGTAATGGTAGTAGTAATAGAAATGTAAGTAGTGTAATACACATTTTGTAATTCAATGGGCTGCTCACCAATTAATGGCCTGGGCCAAATACTGGTGATCAGCTCAACAGTTGTAATAGCTTAGTACACAAATAAATATTATTATTATTATTATTATTATTATTATTATTATTATTATTATTATTATTATTATTATTATTATTATTACTTATTGCAGTTTTTGACTTTGTGTGTGAAATAAAGTAGACATAATATGCTTAGTATTTTTATATTTGCAACAAAAAAGAAGAGAGTTAGTTAGTTACTAACGCTCCCCACATGGCAACCTTGGCCTTCGGGGTAACCTCACCCCACCAAGCGATGACCGGACCCATTTCTCAGGTGGAGGCACCCAGAGGGCGGTGTCCATTACCTCCGATGATAGGGTGATAGTGAAGATGGCGGTGAGGTGAGAGGACCTACAGTTTTTACCATGGACTCCGAACCACGTTGGGCATAGGGGATACTTCACGTGTGCTAGACAGAGGTGAAGGCGTGGATAGGGCCGACTTAAAATCGCAAACCCCAGAGCCGGGAATCGAACTCGGGACCCTTAGAACGGGAGCCGCGAATGAAACCACCGCGCTACCCCGGCGCCCAAAAAAGAAGAGATACATTTGGGAAAATGATACACTTGTTTGTTTGCAAAGACAAAGCATTTACAAACACCCAAATACAGCTAAAAATCTGAAGAAAGATTTAAAATCCATTTGAAATTAAGGCAGTGCTTGTGAAATTTGTTAAAATATTGTAAAAAATTAATTTTGTTCATTATATAATATGAATAATGAATATGATTGGACAACAAATGCTAGGCATTAAAAATTCGAAAGATAGTTTGAAGACAGTGTATCTCAACAAGAACACATGGCAAAAATATATAATAAGCTATATCTACTGCTAATATGGAGCTCAGCCTCACTTACATTATGTAAAAGATTTCTTTCTGAACACATTTGATATCAGCCAAACTGAACACAATTTATAAAAAAAAAAAATAACGGAAATGTACTCCCTAAGTCCCAGGATCCTCATAGGAGAGTAAAACTAGTGTTTCTAGGCAAACACAATGCTAAAATATCACAGCCACCATCCCTTCCGACAGGAAATACCATGATAAACCCAGTGATTAGAATGGACTGCTGATTGACCTCAAATATACACCTTTAGGTATGCCATGAGAAAGAAAAATGTGATAGATTCTGTACCTTCAAATATGGCAAGATTGTAAGTTAATGGAATATAGGAACTTCAGAGATGTAACCCCTTTTTATTCCTTAATTTAATGCCGGTTTGCTGGGAATGTTATAAAAAAGGCTAAATTTGCTAAAAAAAATGAATGAAATTATAACTGTGTTTATAGGCAAAAACAGCTTGGAACAGATTTTATAATTGTAATCTTTAAATATGTAAAGCCTGGTCATCTGCATAAATGTTTCCTTTCAGGGCAGTGACCGAAGAAAGAAAAAAAAGAAAGGGGAAAACAAATTTATACCGAAAGAAACATGAGAAATTTGTCTTGAAACAAGACATCAGAACTGGTGGTGGCAGTGGCGGTGGCAGTGGTGGTGGTGGTGGTGGTTGTGGTGATAGGGGGTGGTGGCTTTAATACTGGTAGCGATCACAGAATTTACTGTTTAGGAAAACAATATACGAAAGATCAATAAAACATTCAAAATACCACAAATAGAAAAAATATCTGCATTACAAAAATCTATATCACAACTGAAACACCTCCTTTGAACAATCAATAAACATCCATAACAGATCACATCATGTTCTGAAAAAGACAATGAAATTACCTCTACCATACATAATATATAACCAAAAACTGATTGTTAGATGTAGAAGAAATACTAGAGTCAATGAGGATATAAGATAAATTAAAGAGGTACATTGGAGTACAAGGTACAGGTTAACATCTACCTTTCATCATATCCCATAGATTTTATTACTTTTTGTGGGAAATCTTTAATTTATTTAACATTAATGTGCATTCAGTTAGCTTATGATGTAGTAGTCTCCTTTAGCTAGGTCATCTGTAGCAGGCTGCACATTCTGTATTATATTTGTTGTACAAATTCTGTCTTATTTGCATATACTGGCCATTAACTAAGAAAATGTCTATTGTGAGCTCTTCGAAATATTAGTGAATATGCAAAGTACATTACCCAAAATATAACAACACACTTTAGTATAAATAAACATCAACATTTTGTAACCAACTTCAGTTATCTGTGAAGTTTGTTACAAAGTGTTGTAATTTATTTATATTTTATTGCTTCACTGACAGTAGCTTCAGGTTTTTCAAAATAACACACTTTTCTGATATCTACCTGTACTACCATAGTATGATGTTGTGAAAGTGTAGGATCCCTTATTATTCTCATCAGTGTTGCTATGGCTATAGCAGGATAATACTCTTCCAAAGTGGATGAACTCATATTTACCAACATTTCACTAGTAGTCAACTCTGGAAAGAAAAGAATATTTAATATGTAAAATGTTTTGCTAAAAATCTGTTCTATTAATGATAGTTTCAAAAACTTCTCTATTGCTTCTCTACATTGTTCGCACCATTCCGACTGCTTTCTTATTAACTTTCCCAACAAACATTTGATCGAGTGTGTATCTACCCAAGAATGTGTGCGCACATTATATATGTATCATTGCATTTGCATACTCCAATTGCACCTCCCCCATGGCCAAGATTTGAACCACGGATGTCCTGATTAAATAATAAGAGTTTAATGGTGAAGCCTGGGACTTAAGTACTTACAACAGTAAGTCGCCACAAGCGGTGTATCTCGAATACGAGAGCCCCTAGTAGTTTAAGGGGAAAATATATGAGTCAATTGGAGAATTTAGTGTCAGGACAGCAAGTTGGCCATGGTAGCTCAAAGGGTAAGAGTGACTGGACAGAAACCAGGAGATCTGTGGATCAAATCCCAGCCATGGCATTGAATTTTTCAGGTTCACT
Organism: Mantis religiosa; assembly: GCA_030765055.1. Taxonomy (NCBI): domain Eukaryota; kingdom Metazoa; phylum Arthropoda; class Insecta; order Mantodea; family Mantidae; genus Mantis; species Mantis religiosa. The sequence continues at coordinate 183,893,927 of CM060950.1, forward strand.
ATCTATCCAAAACCTTAGCCTATATATGGCTAGTGTTAAGAAATGATTAATTTTCACCAATTAACCTAAATAATCACATAGTGAATTTTGAAATTCCAGCAGTTGATTCTGTTCTTAGGTTTGTTTCGATTTCAAATTTTGGTAATACTGGAAAAAAACATTTACCTCTGATAGTATAATTGACAATCAAGTTGTTTGATGATTAAAGATGTACACGAATGTTTACGAAATCGAACTCATGAATTAATAGGAAAAATTTACATCATTTTCTTACGTGAAGTTTTTGTTGCAAATAGTTGTATTTGTGTAATATTTATTGCTTCACTGTAGCTAGCTTCATTTTTTACATAATTATTAGTTTCTAATTTGAAGTATTCATTTTCATTGTTCTCGCTTTTAGGTTGCTATGAATAATTTTGCTTATAATAATATTTATGCATTCAGTTTAAATTTTATGGATACTAAATCTGAAATTGAAATATATTTAAAACTTCAGAAGCAGAAAAGGTCTATTCTTGCAGACATTAGTTTTCTAAATCTTTGTTTAAAACATGAAGTAGTTCCTATATTTGTTAGAAAAACATTTAAATTTGATAATAGTATTCACCAAAAACCAGCAGAGAAAAAAGTAATTCAAGTTGAAAGAAGTTTACTTTTTAAAAATTTAAATAATATTGAACTTAAATTGTATGATCTACATCTTAAATTAATAAAGATGTTAGATAATTCATTTTGGCTTAATTGACAATCCAAATTATTTCACATTCTTAATTTAAATATGAAAAATAAAATAGTTTAATTAAAAAACAAACTATACAACAGTTGAATCTCGATATATACAACTTACGTTTGAAGCAACATAAATTAAACCCAGTTATTAAAAATAATGAAGATAATGTTAATTTAGTAAACTGTAACCTTACTGAAAGAGTTACATTTTTAAAATCAAGGTTTAAAAACTTGTCTAGATTTTTCAAACAATATAGATGATTATACTGCGGATATAGAAATGGCTAGTCAAGATTTAAGTGAATATAACAAATCATTGATTAAACTGAAATGTCGCAAAATATTACAAAATTTAGATAAATACCAACCTAAGAGAAATAATAATAAACAGATATTAAATCATTAAATGAAAAAGATTTAATTTTCACTAAAGCGGATAAGGGAAATAGGATTGTAATTTTAGATAAATCTGATTATATCAATAGTGTAGAACTTGTACTTCTAGGTGAAGATTTCATAAAAATTAATAAAGATGTGTGTTTGGAGGAATTTAGTAACAGTGACGTCAAAATTAATATAAAATTATTTGTGGTTGGTTTATTGACACTCGTCACTTACTTTTTCATATATTTATGAGAGACTAGTTTCAAAGGCCCTGGCCTCCATTTTCAATCTCTTCCCAACTCTAGTTGGGAAGAGATTGAAAATGGAGGCCAGGGCCTTTGAAACTAGTCTCTCATAAATATATGAAAAAGTAAGTGACGAGTGTCAATAAACCAACCACAAATAATTTTATATTAATAAAGATCCTTTAAAATCTTGTATTTCAAATTTTAATAAAATGTTTAATGAAGTTACATCAAATAAAGAAAAACATTTTGTTAAAGAGAGTAATCCTGTTTTACCTAGAGTTTTCCTAAAATTCATAAACCTGGAAATTAAATGAGACCTATTGTAAATTGTAGATATTCACCAACTTCAATTTAGCTAAATTGTTACATAAAAAATTTAGTAATTTTGATAAATTTGAGAGTTTAAGTATTACAAATTTTTTTGCACTAGTAAAAAAGATTGACACTGTTGTATTATCGAAGACTGATAAACTTGTTTCATTTGATGTAACTGCCTTATTTCCTAGTATTCCTAGATAAAAACTTTTGGTTTCTTTAAAAGTGGTTGAATTCAATAAATTTACATGAGGACTTAATAGTTGATTTTGTTAAACTTACTAATTTTTAATATAATTTTGAGTCGAACTAATACTCAATGCTCCACTTATTGCTAGTATTTACCTAGAACGTGTTTCGTTAGGATCTTCCTAACATCATCAGCTGTTTTCGACTAATGGACGTCGGTTCAGTGAACTCCTCGGAGGTGATAGGTGCGTCTCTGTCGTTATCTTGATGAACTTAAAATTTGGGATTTCTTCAAAATTAAACAGTTTAATTAACTTTAAAGATAGTCGATTAAAGACACTAGACAACACTTACTTTTAAATTTTTCCGGAACATGTTTCAGAGGCTTTGCCTCTATCATCGACCGGCTCTCGACTGGTTCTCGTTGGTGTAGCTGACGATACCTTGTCACAGGTCTCCTCTGGTGGCGGCTCAAGGAACTTGCTGAACAAATCCTTCTGGGGGATGTCGAAATTGAATACTTTGTTCCTATTTTTTGAAATGAAGATTTGTTCCCATGTGGATAGTTCTTGTTTTCCTGATGTATGTTTCAGTAGTTTTGGTTCTGGATTTATGTTGTGGTTTTTTTCCCAAAAATGTGTGGCAACTGCTGATTTTTCTAATTGTTTATATTTTATGTTTCTAAAGTGTTCCTTTGCTCTTGTTTCTAAATTTCTTTTTGTTTTTCCAATTAAAATTTGACTACAGTCATTGCATTCAATTTGATATATACCAGATTTTTTGTTAGATGGAATGGCATCTTTGATGTTTGAGCAAATTAGGTTTTTTAAGGAGAAATGGTTGACTGGTGCTAGTTGAATATTTTGTTTTTTGAAGACTTTTTTGAATTTATCATAGGCCCATGGATGGTAAGTGAATTTTTTGAAAATCATATTAGTTTCTGTAGCTGAGAGGGTTGTGGTTTCCTTTAGTAGCTTCTTCTTTTTTGCTAAGCTCACTTTTTTGTCCACTAATGATTTGGGAAAGTTATTTTTTTGTGCTATTTCAATTATTTTGTTGTATTCTGTTTTGTATTCTTCTGCTGTGAGAGGGATGTTTACCAGTCTGTGTGCTAAACTATTGAAGATTGCCTGTTTGTGGGATCTTGGGTTGTAGCCATTAGCTTTTATGTAGTTGTCTGTCTGTGTTGGTTTTCTGTAAATGCCAGCATACCAGTTAATCAACTCCCACCGTTGATAGAAAAATGGCTCAAATCACTTGGAATGGCATCATCTGAAATTTCAGACTACATTGAACTAACCAAATTATGCATAGAACAAAATTTCTTCCAGTTTCAAACAAAATATTATCACCAAACTTCAGGGTTAGCAATGGGCAACCCACTATCACCCTTCTTGGCCGATCTGTACATGAGTGCATTAGAAATAAGGATCAACAAAGGTTTCCCTTGGATGTTCAAACTCTGGCAACGATATGTAGATGACATCTTTGCAATAGTACCAAAAAAAAAAACACATCAGTGATGCACTAAAACTTTTAAATATCCAAGAAAAAAGCATCAAATTCACTGTAGAAATAGAAAAAGATGAGCATTTACCATTTTTGGATCTAAAAATAATGAGGGATAAAAACAGACTAAACTTTGGCATTTACAGAAAACCAACACAGACAGACAACTACATAAAAGCTAATGGCTACAACCCAAGATCCCACAAACAGGCAATCTTCAATAGTTTAGCACACAGACTGATCAACATCCCTCTCACAGCAGAAGAATACAAAACAGAATACAACAAAATAATTGAAATAGCACAAAAAAATAACTTTCCCAAATCATTAGTGGACAAAAAAGTGAGCTTAGCAAAAAAGAAGAAGCTACTAAAGGAAACCACAACCCTCTCAGCTACAGAAACTAATATGATTTTCAAAAAATTCACTTACCATCCATGGGCCTATGATAAATTCAAAAAAGTCTTCAAAAAACAAAATATTCAACTAGCACCAGTCAACCATTTCTCCTTAAAAAACCTAATTTGCTCAAACATCAAAGATGCCATTCCATCTAACAAAAAATCTGGTATATATCAAATTGAATGCAATGACTGTAGTCAAATTTATATTGGAAAAACTAAAAGAAATTTAGAAACAAGAGCAAAGGAACACTTTAGAAACATAAAATATAAACAATTAGAAAAATCAGCAGTTGCCACACATTTTTGGGAAAAAAACCACAACATAAATCCAGAACCAAAACTACTGAAACATACATCAGGAAAACAAGAACTATCCACATGGGAACAAATCTTCATTTCAAAAAATAGGAACAAAGTATTCAATTTCGACATCCCCCAGAAGGATTTGTTCAGCAAGTTCCTTGAGCCGCCACCAGAGGAGACCTGTGACAAGGTATCGTCAGCTACACCAACGAGAACCAGTCGAGAGCCGGTCGATGATAGAGGCAAAGCCTCTGAAACATGTTCCGGAAAAATTTAAAAGTAAGTGTTGTCTAGTGTCTTTAATCGACTATCTTTAAAGTTAATTTATCATAACAACACTGTTTTCAACACTTCCAAGAAAGGAATTAAACAGTTTTCTTTCATGTTTCTTTATGAAGATTTTTTCCCACGTGGTTAATGCAGCTGGACCTTGGACACTTTTTAATAAGTGAATTTCTCGTTCTATATCATGATTCTCCTTCCAAAAATGGTACGCTACCGCTGATTTATCTATTTCTTTGTTCCTGATGTTCCTAAAATGCTCTTTAAGCCTTAATGTTCAAGTTCCTTTTTGTTTTTCCAATGTAAAAGTTGTCACAGCCCTTGCAATTAATCCGGTACACACCTGATTTTTTGTCTGTGGGTATCTCCTTTGTATTATGTGATTTCAAAAGGTGTTGTACACTAAATTTGTTCCGTGGGGCCAAAGTAATATTGCGTTCTTTGAAGACTTTTTGGAAAAGGTGTGTAGCTCTGGGACGATATGTAAATCTTCTGTATGAAGTTTCATTGCTGATTGGGGAAAGAGTAGTTACTTGTTTGCATCTTTGTTGTCTTTTGAATTTATCAATTTTCTTGTTGAAAAATTCAGCACTGAATCCATTGTATTCTGCAATGTGAATGATACTATTGTACTCTTTGATATATTCCATCTTGTTTAAAGGTACATTAACAAGCCTGTAAATCAAACTGTTAATAACAACATGCTTGTGTTGTCTTGGGTTACATCCATCTGATTTTATGATATTTCCTTGTGTGTTTCCTTTCTATGTATACCAAATTCAAGTTTATTATGTTTTCTGGTAAGTTTCAAATCTAAGTAAGGGATTTCATTGTTTGTCTCTTTTTCTATGGAAAATTTTATTGTAGGATTTTGTAAATTAAGTAGTTTTGATGCATCAGCCACTTGTTTCTCATTTACTATTGCCCAAATGTCATCCACATATCTATACCAATGTTTGAAAATTAGTGGGAATGCCTTTGTGATATGGGTTTCCAAAAAGCTCATGAAGAGGTCTGCCAAAAATGTGGACAATGGGTTGCCTATAGATAGTCCTGATTTTTGTTTGAAATTTTTTTTATTGAATGTAAAAAAGAACTGTTCAATGCAAATATTAGTTAAGTGAAGGTATTCCTCTATGATGTTTTGGTCTAATTGTTGGGACTGAAGCCATATTTGCATGTATTCTATGAGTTTCTCTCAGAACACTTGAGAACAAACAGATTACATCAAAACATACCATTTGGTCAGTGGGAGAAAATTATAGATTTTTAGTTTTGTTGATGAATTCCAAAGAATTTCTAATACTGTGGCTTTTAAATTTTGGTAGCTCCTTAAATTTTTTGTTTAGCCATTTGGATAGTTTGTAGCAGGGTGTGTTTATGTTGCTAATGATTGGGCGCATCTTATTTCCTGTTTTATGAATTTTGGGTAATCCATATATGTTAGCTACTGTAGGGTTGTCTGGTTTTAAACTTTGTTTAATTTCTTTTGATATGATCATTTTATCCTTGATTGTTTCATTTAACTGTTTTACACACATATTTAAAGGGTCAAACTTTATTTCCCGGAATTCATCATTTGCCAATAAATCTGTCATTCTAGAAATGTAGTCTTGTTTGTCCATGATGACCGTCTTATTTCCTTTGTCTGCTTTCATATAAACATCTTTTTTCATTCAGACATTTAAGTATTTTCAAGTATGGTTTGGGTTTACCACTTTCCCTTTCTATTTTTTCTAATATCCTCCCACATTTGCTTCTAATTGCTGATTTTTGCCCAGTATTTAGACCCTCAGTAGCTACTTCAATTTCAACGATATAATCTAGTCGACAACAGCTGATGATATTAGGAAGATCCTAACGAAATGCGTTCTAGGTAAATACTAGCAATAAGAGGAGCATTGAGTATTAGTTTGACTCAAAATTATATTAATTATATGCTTCATTGTATCATAGTCCTTACACAATGGAATTACTAATTTTTGTTTGGATCAACATTTTTTCACTTTTAAAGGTGAATTTTTTCAACAAACTTATGGCTTAGCAATGGGTAGTCCTCTTTCACCTTTCCTTACTGATCTTTTTATGAGTTTTTTTGAAATGCAAGTCACTAAAGCATTCCCTTTAATTTTTAAAATCTGGTATAGATATGTTGATATTTTTGCTATTGTTCCTGATAAACAAAAAAATGATGCTTTAAAATTACTAAATTTACAAGATAAAGTTATAAAATTCAAATTAGAAACTGAAATTAATGGTTTTCTTCCTTTTCTAGATTTAAAGATGATAAAAAAGATAATAATAAATTAAACTTTGGTATTTATAGGAAGTCTACTCATATCGATAATTACAACAACAACAAAAAGTTTTTAACCCATTTTCACATAAATTTGCTGTTTTTAGTAATTTGACTTATAGATTAATAAATATACCCCCGAATAAAGAGGAATTTAATAAAAAATATAAACGTATTATTAATACTGCTTTAATGGTTTTAAGAAAGACTTTATATAAAAAAAAATTGAAAAACTTAAATATAAAAAAACTGTTAACGATATCTCTACCTTTAAAAAAATAAAAGACGATTATAATTTAAAAAAAAATACTTACCATCATTGGGTTAATAAACATTGTCAAATTTTTTTTAAGAGTTTGGTATAACTTTAGTTCCTCAAAATAAATATAGTATTAAAAATTTACTACAGTTTTCCAAAAAACATAAAATTCCTAATAATAAAAAAATCTGGTATTTATCAATTGTTTAGATTGTGATCAAATTTATATTGGAAAGACAAAACGTAATTTGAAAACCAGAACCAAAGAACATTTTTATAACTTTGAGTATAAACAAACTGATCAATTGGCCGTAGCAGATCATTTTTGGTCATTTAACCATGAAATAAATCCAGAAGTTAAATTATTAAAACAATTAAATGGTCTGATAGATTTAATGGTTTGGGAAAAAATATTTATTTTAAAACATAAACATCGCGTAATGAATTTTGTAATTCCAGCAGTTGATTCTGTTTTTAGGTCTGTTTTGTTTATAGATTTTGGTAAAACTGGAAAAAACATAATTACCTCTGATAGTATCATTGACAACGAAGTTGTTTGATGACTGAAGATGTAGACGAATGTTTAAGAAATTGATCTCATCAATTAATAAGAAAAATTTGCATCATTTTCTTAAGATAAGTGAATTTTGTTGCAAATAGTTGTATTTGTGTAATAGTTATTACTTCACTGTAGCTAGCTTCATTTTTTATGTAATTATCTTGTTGATTGTTGAGACTTAGAAATAAAACTGCGGACCCAGGCTTCATCAATACTGTCTATGGATATATGAAGCTGTTCTCCTCCTGCTTAAAATGAAACTGAAAATTGACAGACCATCTGCATGTTTCTCATTGTCTTTTAATCAGCAAGTGTGAATGGGATCAGTGAGCAATAGCATCCCTGAAGCGAGTATGGCAACTTCTCTATTAGTAACACTTAAACTTAATACTGAAGCATATTGTTTTACAGTTTTCAAGGTCTTAAGCAGCTTAGCACGGGTAATATTGGAAATATGTGAATTCTTGAGAGGCACAGTTTTTCAGACTACTTATATAGCTGCTGTTGCTGCTGCCGCCATCCGACAAAGACCCACTCTATGTCCGGCAATACCAACTTTGGCCATGTGTGGGGCAGGCAACGACCAAGATTTCGGAAGGCAAACAGGACTCTGGCAAGGTAGGATTAACTGTTAACAACTGGCTACGCAACTGGTAATATTATTTATTGACTTTAATGAAGAAGCACTTAAAGGAAACTAGTCTACGGGACAGGGGCTTCAGAATCCCAAAACCAGTAGGAGTGGGGGTGTTGAAGCAAGGGCCCCCCCCCATCATCAAGCGACTGCTTTGAGACTATATTCAGGATAGAAACAATGTTAACAGAGATAGAAACCCAGGAACAAGTGGAGAAGTCACATCCTTCTATGGGAAGGGATGTTACAAAGACGCAAATAAGAACTACTGGAGCACAGAAATCAGGAGGTCAAGCACTAGAAGTAGGCAAACTTGGAGACGAAAAAGAAAATGATCCTTTTATAAGGCAACCGTTAATCAGAAGGTCAACACCACAAAATCTACCATGTGGCTCGACCGGCAGCATGATAATTGAATGTCTACTTGAGGAAAATAAACATGTTAGTTCCAGTGGGAATAGTGAAGTTATTATCACTGAAGGTTTTAAAGACATTAATAGAGACAGTAAGAGGAAAAGACTTGAAAGTCCTGAGAAATCAACAAAGAAAAGAGTCAAGCATGCATTATTCCAGCAAGCATCCAGTGAAGAAGAGAGGGTGTATGATGAGTCTATGCAAGATGGAGAGAATCTTAAGATGATACGTTCACTCCTAGGGGACAGGACCAAATTCAGCACAGAACTAATGGTTATGATAAAGAACATGCCAAACACTAAGGCAGATTTGAAAAGGAGAGTCAAAGATATGGAGCAAATTACTGAAACTATGCTCACACGTATGAGGGAAAGGGAAACTTATCCGCAGAAAACTAAAATGAAGTCCTTGGCTACACAAGCTCACAACACAGATTTTGATAATATTGGAAACAAGAAGGTAATAGGAGTACAGGTTGATATGAAAAGGGAAACAGAGCTAACGGAGACCATCATGAATGCCAGAAGTTTCAAAGCTTTTGCCCCTCTGCTAGACATGCACTGGCTGGAAAGTATTTACATAAGCACTCAAACATTATATGGAAATCCCATGGGAATAAAAGGTGATATTGCAATATTAGTAAATACCGAGGATCAAGGGCAACAAGGGTTATTGAGGCAGTTTAAAGGAATCCCAGTTGGGGATGCTTGACCTCATATCAGAGAAGTTAGAAATGGCTAAGGTGGAATACTTGAGAACAACCACAAGCATATATACCTACCAATAGAGGAAATAAAAAGTAAATCTCTCGATATACATACCTGATACCCTACCTGTGGATACTGATGGCATAAACGATATGGAATAGTTGGGTACAATCCTGCATCATTGGAAACACTAGCAGAAGAACATGAGAGCAAAGACATAACAGTTGTGATGGCTAGTGGACTGGATAGGGATTTGTCAGAAAACTTTTAGAATGAATATTCCCTGACAGTGGAATCAAAGCTGGTTACATGATGCCTGCAAATGCACAAAAGATACAGGGCAAACATTGGCAAACACAGAAATTGGTTTATAAGAAAACCAACAACCCTCAGGAAATGGTAAGAGTGAAAGTATATGGGAAAACGTTTGAAGATATATTGAAAACAGTGAAGAAAGATGTGGACAGTGACAAAATTGGTGTGAAAATAAAGAACTTAAGGAAAAGCGGTAAAGAAAAATTGGTGCTCATGGTGAAAGGGGAAGGAAAAGCACATGTGCTGAAGAAGGAGATAGGCGTAGCAAAGAATTAGAAGTTACTATGAGTAGGATGGAACCTATTATCCTGCTGTATGGATTGGATCCTATTCTTAATGAGGACATACTGAAGACTACAATAGGCAATTAGATAGGTGTAAAAGCCTCTGAAATAGTCATATACACAAGGCATGTTTTTTAAGTCAGTACCGTTTTGGAATTAAAAAAAGACGTGCATAAATATCGCAATAATTTTATTTTTACATGAAAGCCTGTACCTTAATCTACTTTTCTACATAATTTCCGTGAATATTGAGGCACTTGTCAAAACGTGGCACCAGTTTTTGAATACCCTCCTCATAAAATTCTGCCGCCTGACGTGTTAACCACTGAATCACAACTGTTTTGACTTTGTTATTGTCTTGAAGATGCTGACCGCCCAGATGTTTCTTCAAGTGCAGGAACAAATGGTAGTCGCTGGGTGCCAGATCAGGGCTGTATGGAGGATGATCTAGAGTTTCCCACTGAAAAGATCTGATGTGATCTTTGGTCCGATTAGCCACATGTGGAAGGGCATTGTCATGCAGCAAAACGATACCCTTACTCAACTTGCCACGTCTTTTGTTCTGGATTGCACGGCTCAGATTGTTCAATGTCTCACAATAAGACGCTGCATTGATTGTCTCATTACGAGGCAGAAACTCCACTAGCAATACTCCTTTTCTGTCCCAAAAAACTGTGCACATGATTTTCCGGGCAGAAATTGTTTGCTTCAACTTCACTTTTGTGGGTGATGATGAATGTCGCCATTCCATGGATTGTTGTTTCGAATCTGGTGTGACACAGGCCACTCATGTTTCATCACCAGTAGCAATTTGGTCTAAAAAGTCTTCACCTTCATTGTGGTACCGCTCAAGGAAAGTCAATGCACTGCCTAAACGTTGGGTTTTGTGCAAATCCGTCAACATTTTCGGAACCCAATGTGAACACAATTTCCGGTACTTCAAGTTCTCGGTCACAATGTGATACAAAACACTACGAGAATATTGAGGAAAATAGTCACACAATGATGAAATTGTAAAGCGTCTGTTTTCTCTCACCTTTTTGTCCACTTTCTGCACCAAATTTACAGTAACAACCGAAGGACGCCCACTCCGTTCATCATGCACACTTGTGCGGCCATCTTTAAATGCTCTCACCCATTTCCTTACCATTCCATCACTCATAATGTTTTGTCCATAAACTTCACAGATCTCACGATGAATATCGATCAGTTTTACGCCTTTAGCACTAAGAAATCATATAACAGCCCGTACTTCACAATCAGTGGGACTCACGATTGTCGGAGGCATCTTAAACACTCAGTAACCAACGTATACAATGAAGAATCAGACTGTAATGGCGTCAGTGCATAGAAAGATGTAGGTAACCAGCGCGCATGCACAGAACGCCAACCATAGCACTGCGGCGGCATCGCAAAATGGTACTGACTTAAAAAACATGCCTCGTACTTTGAGACCTGGCAGAGCATGCAATCTAAACGCAACTATAGGTATATCAATAGAGTGATCTGCAGTTGCTAAGGAAACGGAGGATAAAAACAGGGTGGACAGAATGCCAGGTGCGAGAAAGGGTTTACATATTAAGACGTTATAAATGCTTTGACCTTGGACATAGAGCTCATGAATGCAAGAAAGAGGATTGCCTTAATTCTGGTGGGCATGGACACCACGCCAAAGAGTGCAAACAATTTGTTTTGCATTAAACGTGGAAAAGGGCGACAAAGATTCGACCAGATAAGATGTCCTGCCTTTAGAAAGATGGTACTGAATGTCATGAATAACTCAATGCCATGGCCAGGATTTGAACCACGGATCTCCTGGTTTCCGTCCAGTCGCTGGATGTGTTACATTCCATTTACTTCCCTTATTGCACTGATTACTGTGCTATTCTTACAGTAAAGTTGTTCTTCTACTTAATTAATTTTGATCGAGATAAACTTTGCAGAAATAGCCAAATAACATATTTCAGGTCCTAAAAAAACACTGATAGCCAAATGTTTAAGAACTGGACGCTCTATGTTGGCCTTAAAGAAGCAACTGAAAATTGATAACACTTAAAAAGAATTTCTATCTTTAACAATGATGTCACGTTTGTGTGTATTTGAAGCAATGTAATTTATTTTGGTGCTATAGTTCACCTAATATTCTGCTGGATGTATTTGAGAGCAAAATAGACATCCTAATGCAAGATAGTATATGTACAGGTGGTGAATGCATCCCTTTGGGCAATATTAATATTAAGTTGACACAATGGGGATCTCCAGTAACAGACGAAAGAGATGAATACTGGACAGAATGGATGGCAACACGAGATTTGGTGGTATATAAAATTGGGGATGTGCCGAACTTTGTCAGAGACAACTGTGAGTCTTACATACATGTTACGTGAAATCACGAACTGGCAAGTGTTAGAGGAGGAAACTCTCAGTGATGACCACTTCATTTATTTTGAAATCAAGGGCACAAGAGAGCGTAAAGAATCCAATGTAGAAAAGAGAAAGATAGAATACAACAGGGAAGTGTTAAAAAACTACACTTGAATGGAAGTTTAAAGGAGTGGATGCTAACGTAGAAGGGAGAAACCCTGAATGCTTTACTAAGGTTTTTCAACAGGCCTGCAAATTAAGTTAAAGAAATTAAGATTGAATAAAAGTCAAGAACCATACAGGTGGAGCATCGACATAGGATTCAAGGAAAAAATGTACACAAAAATGACAAATTAAGACCAAGCTTCATAGAAGAAACCTAGACTTGGGAGAAATTGAGGTAATAAAGAATGAATACAAGCAATGAATGAATGAGTTGACTAGACTCATTTACCAGTCTAAATGTAATAGTTGACAAAAGGTGTGCAATGAGTTAGAACAAGACACAAGAGGAGCTGGCTATAAAATAGTCACAGGGCAACTAATAAATAAAACTCCTTTAGACCTGAATACTGAGAGGAAAATGGAAGTAGTACGAGAGCTATTCTCTACAAGAGAACATAACTTGGAACCAGTATCCAGGAAGGCCAAGGTAGAGTTATTTACTATGGAGGAAATGAACGAGGCAGAAAGTGAAATAAAAACAGAGAAAGCACCTGGAATCGATGGGATAAATCCAGCTGTACTTAAAGCTGCTGTTAAAATTGCACCAGAAGGTTTTCTGGGGACGTTAAATGATTTGTTACAGAAACAGGAATTTCCAGATAAGTGGAAAATAGCAACAGTAGTGCTGTTTTTGAAAGGAGGCAAATTCCCTCTAGAGCCTTCAGCCTATAGACCATTGTGCCTACCTTTAGCAAGCTGTTTGAAGGAATGATTACGGCCAGACTAATAATAATAGTAATGATGATGATGATGATAATCACCATCATCATAATAACATTTTCATTAAAGTACGAAGATACTACATTTATTACACTGCCCACTGAAACTGTCCCTTGCCATTGCTCAGATGAGTGACACTCTTGGGTTACAACATTACTATTCATTATGTATAGCTCATATTATTGTTCCATCATTCTTTTAAGCTTTATTTTTATTTGCCTAAAAAAATCTAACTTTCTTGCACTTTTGTTTCAAATTTCATTTATGCTGTTATTCTCCCCATTCTTAATTTTCTTTTCTCCAAATCTTAGCTTTCCTGTACTCAAGTATAATATTTTACATCATCTTTTTCCCCCATAATGGATACTCACCTTGTGGAAAGCCATTTTACTGACTTTTAAACCCCCACCCTGCTCCATCCTAAAACCTCCCTTTTTTGTCTATATACCTCTCTCTTTACCAGAAGTCCTTCATTGACTGATTACAGACTTATTTACTGAAAATATAACAAAGTATACATGGCTTGCTTCACATAACACAGCATTATGTGTAAATACAAACTATTATGATTTTCAAATGAGGTGATTTTTGTCCTTGAGCGCTGCTAGGTGAACAACCAATCAGAGTTCTTTAGTGTTGTCATATTGCACTCCCCCAAATGGTGTGTGCTGAGCACCAACCTAATCAATCTCTAATAAATACTATTCACGCTAAGACAAAAATTCAGATTTTGCAAAGCTGATCCATGAGGAAGGTAGAGAGTAATGTATTTAAAATAACTGTAAAAACCCTATATAGTTAGCTCATATAGTTTTCCTAAAACAAATAAATAAAATACTATTATAATATAGCAATGCATGGTGACACACGTACTGTAATGAACATTATTATTGTTTGGCATGTAATCATGTACGTATATTTGTAATTACTCAGAACTGAAACGTAAATGTTTGACATGATGTGATGAAAGAATTACTTTGAATAAGCCAAGGTGTCTGTTAAATTCAAGCGAGAAGAAACAATAAACTTCCGCCTGGCTTGCAGAATGGTGCAGCAGCAGAACGTGAGTTGTCATATTATATATATATTTTTATGAATGGTTCGTAATCTCTATTTGCTTTATAGGTTCAAAGTAGTATTATTCAGTTGTTCTTCCATTTAAAAACCATGAAAAAGTGTATCAGCTGGATCAACTTGCAATTGAAATGAGACACGATCCACCTTCTCCCTTATCTACCACTGCCAGAATAATCCCATCGAGTTAGTGTGCGCTCAAATTATGTTTCAAACAGAAATAATACTTTTAAACGACTGACCTTGAATGACTTATTCATGAAGAAATTGACAAGGAACACAACAAGACTGGGAAAACTGTGAGACATCAGATAAACTATTGGAACCCATTATAAATTTGCAATACTGAGACGATGAAGACAATGACGACGAATTATCTCTTAACATAAGTAACATTTACAGCTATATAGATGTACTGATGACATTTTCATTGGATTAGAAAAATAAGTAATTCGTAAAATATAATTATTTTTAAACTATATATTTAAAACATGTGCATAATATACGAGTATCCATGTTGCAATTGTGAATTCAACAACTGCATTATTATAAAACTTTGGAAAATTCAGTTTGCGTTCTCTTACGTCTAGTGTCAAGAAGACTTGCAACTGTACGAGAGAGAGGAAAATATAAAAAGAGTGGGGGTAACGAGGTGGCAATGCTGAATGTGCTAATCATCTGATTCACTACAGACGAGAACTCTTCCCATTTGAAACACATAATAGGCACAATAAATACTCTAATTATTTAAAAAATGCCCCAATAGGGGCAATTTTACAATATTTATAATGCTTCATTTATTATCTTGCTGGGTCTTAAAAGCTAATAACTATCTTTATGACTTCCCCAAAACACTACACTATCTCAAAAGACTTTCTGCAAATATTAATTTTTATAGTATTTATATTTAATTTTTTCTTTATTAATGAAAAGTAGGATCTGTATAATTTTGCCATTAAGTTAGATATATGTATTTCCCAATCTAAATGTTGATCTCGCCATATGCCTAAAAATTTTGTATGATCAACTTCACATGGAATACAAATTCCAGTTTATGTTAAATTTCAGTGTAACTTCTCCTTAAGAACATGCACTGCTGGTAAATTTTATAAATTCTAGAGTTACTTTTGTTTCATATACAAGGTGTGACAAAAAACTAGGGAATTTTTTTTAAGCTTCTTTATTTATTCATACACATCCACTTTTTCCCCTTCAAAGTAATCCTCTACAGATATAAAACACTTGTGTTAGCGCTTTTTCCATTCTTGGAAATGCCTTTTCCTTATGGTGTTCAGCTCTTTCAGTGGTTCTCTTTTATCTCATCAATGGTGCCAAAATGTCTTTTCATGGTTCTCTTTAGCTTCTGGAATAGAAGGAAGTTGTATGGAACAATGTCCAGTGAAAATGGTGGCTAAGTCAAGATGACATGGTTTTTTTTCTCTCTCTCTCTCTTGACAAAAAATCATGAACAAGCACTGAGATGTTCATCCAGAACATGTGTACCAATAAGATAATGACAGTCGTAAACTTATACATCTATACCGTCCTAATTTATATAAAAAAGAATTTATCTGATTACAACTATAGACAGGATATCCATAAATATAATACTAGGTATACAAACCAAATTGATACACCTTATCATAGGCTTACAAAATCACATAATTAGTTTTGAAATATTAGGTATAAGAATGTATAATGCACTTCCAGATTATGTAACTAAACTGCCAAATAACAGCTTTGAATATAGGCTTTATGACAGATTATTAATCAACCCATTCTACTCCCTACAGGAATTTTTTGAAAATGCATCTCAGTTGTAAATAGTGTCACCTATTCACTGAACATTATTTTCTCATATCTATATATTCTGTAAAATAGAATAGAAAGATTGTATTGTATTGCAATATTTATGTTATCTTCTGACATCAATTGCTGTTAAGCTCGACTTTGTACTTACTCTGTATCATATTGTTCTAATTAGTATTGTATCTTCTGATGTTGTCCATTGCTGTAAGGCTCAACGACAAAAAAATTCTTAATAATAGTAATGATGATGATGATGATGATGATGATGATGATGATGATGATGATGTAAGCAGAGCATTATAATGCTGCAACTTCCACGTGGTTATGCCACAATCCTGATCAACTTCTCTCTTGCTATTCAGTGATTTTCCAGAACCATTTTCTTTACTTTCTCCACAATTTTGTTAATAATTCATATGCGAGGATGTCCAAAGGGATCGTCATCTTCAATGTCTTCTAGCGATCGTCTTCAACATTATCTTGACCCTCTTTGAAATGTTTCGATCTCTCGTAAACATCTTACTTATAGTAGTTTCATCAAAAGCTACATTCAACATTTCAAATGCATGCCGCGGTTTATTTCATGATGCAAGGAAAATTTATTTGATATTAAGTAAAAATTTGCTGAGCACTTCAAAACAGGTGCAATCTTTTTGACTGTCAACAATAAACCAAACATTCAAAACAGCTGAAAATGGAAATATTCATCCAGAACATGTGTATGAATAAGATAAAGAAAGTTCTGAAAACTGGATGTATAAAGCCTGCAAAATTAAAGATTCCCATAATTATTTATCACTTTTTCTTATGCCCAAATGCGACTACTACTGCTTCTGAAGAATTTAAAAGTAACTTGTTTCTATTAGGTTCTATTTATCCTCTGGTCCTTACATAATTACTATGTTAGTATCATTCAAAAGCATGTTAACATATGTGTCCATCTTGGAAAATCATTTACAAAGGTTACAAATAAAATTGCCCACAATACAGAACCTTGAGGCACTCCATGATTGGTATTTTGCATTGTAGAGATAAAACTTCTTGCAACATTTTGCTGCTCAATATTTGTTACTTCAACCATATGCTTCTGCTTACACATATAAGATATTTCGTGTCGCTTTTCTCTTATTCCACAAAACTGTAGTTTATATAATACAATATCATGTTGAACCATTTTAAATACCTTTGTTAAATCTAAAAATAACCCTGGACATTCGTGTCTCTTATCAATTATGTATAAAATCTGCTCAGTAAAACTATAAATTACTATATTGTTGACCTACCCTTACAAAATCTATTTTGACTAGAATGAATCACATTACCCTTTTTTTGCTGTTATTAAGAACTTAATCTGTTTAACATGGCTTTTCCCAGCATTTTTGATAGTGAGGGAAGAACTGAAATGGGTCTGTAATTATCTACCACTTTCTTATCGCCTTTTTTTAAGCATAGACTATTAGTGATCTTTTCTGTTAGTTGAGTGAACAACTTTTTTATCTCAATTTCTTCACAATTCCCCAGGACAGACTAAGCAACTCCTGGTCCTGGTTGGCAGCATTAAAAACTATCATAAGACTATCATCAGGATGGTCTTTCAAACTGAAAACAGAAACCTTGTAACATAATCCATCTTACAATTACTTTCTTGGAAGTGTTGAAAACAGTGTTGTTATGATAAATTAACTTTAAAGAGAGTCGATTAAAGACACTAGACAACATTTACTTTTAAATTTTTCCGGAACTAGTTTCAGAGGCTTTGCCTCTATCATCGGAGGCCGATGATAGAGGCAAAGCCTCTGAAACTAGTTCCGGAAAAATTTAAAAGTAAGTGTTGTCTAGTGTCTTTAATCGACTCTCTTTAAAGTTAATAATCCATCTTGTTGGGCCCCACCTACATCCAGAATAATATTTTTTGTTAGGCAACTTCTCCTCCGGATGCTGCAATAGGATCTCCTCATTGCAACCCAGGTATAATATGTTATGTCCAAAGTCCATCTGCGCATCAGAGAACCAAAGGGCATTGAGGGCCATGATGATTTCCCATGAGAGTGCAATGAAACCTAACAATTGTAGCCAGCTCCTGGCAAAGGTCAACTGTAGTGAACTTCTCTCATAGGCAAGGTTTCACCCAATGCATTCAGAACTTTTATTTAACCTACTAAGCACATGATCATAGCTGAAGTAACAAAACACAACACACGAGCACCTCACCATTTACAATTAATCACAGCTTTAAAGGTCAACTGTAAGTGAACTTCTCTCATAGGCAAGGTTTCACCCAATGCATTCAGAACTTTTATTTAACCTACTAAGCACATGATCATAGCTGAAGTAACAAAACACAACACACGAGCACCTCACCATTTACAATTAATCACAGCTTTAAAGGTCAACTGTAAGTGAACTTCTCTCATAGGCAAGGTTTCACCCAATGCATTCAGAACTTTTATTTAACCTACTAAGCACATGATCATAGCTGAAGTAACAAAACACAACACATGAGCACCTCACCATTTACAATTAATCACAGCTTTACCATTCAAAGAAAATGTATGATTTTGTGAAAGTATGGCAGAATATGACAGCCCACTGGAGCACTGTTTGTGTTCATTGCAATGGACATGCATTCCATCACTTCCAGCTACTCAGGTTACCAATGCCACAAGGTCTTCTTCGTGCTCAACAGGTGTTTCATACACTAGTCTTCATGAGTCCCCAAAGAAAGAAGTCAAGTAGGGTAAGGTCTGCAGAGCAATACATCCACCTCTGCCTATCTTTGAGTACCCATGTAGCAGTAAGATGAAGACATACTTCATTCCTGAAGTAAGCTGGAGCCCCATCATTTTAAAACCACATGTCCTACCTGATACAAAGGGGAGCTGTTTCCAGGAGATCAGAGAAACCTGAGAAATAGTAACTGCAAGCTCTGAATAGGGCTGGCAAAGTGTATGGTTTTATTAAGAAATTATCAAAATACCAGCCCACACATTAACATCAAATCTTATTTGATGTGACCTCTGAAATGCAGCACAGGATTTTTCTGAGTACCAAAACATGTGAATTCACCAGTTAATTAAATGGATAGAGTCAACATGAAAAATTCAATGCCATGGCTGGGATTTGAACCATGGATCTCCTGGTTTCCATCCAGTCACTCTAACGCATTGAGCTACCATGGTCAACGTGCCGTCCTGACATTAAATTCTCTATTTGACTCATATATTTCCCTGGTAGACCACTAGGGGCTCCCACATCCGATATACACCGTTTGTGGCGACTTACTATCGTAAGCACTTGAGTCCCAGCTTCATCATTTAACTTTATTATTATAGTTAATTGATGGAAATTAATAATTTCTTCACACTAGCCGTTTATAATCTAAGGTTTTTGATGGATAGAGTCAACATGAAAAATTCAAAGCCATGGCCAGGATTTGAACCACGGATCTCCTGGTTTCCATCCAGTCGCTCTAACCCATTGAGCTACCATGGTCAACGTGCCATCCTGACATTAAATTCTCCATTTGACTCATATATTTCCCCGGTAGACCACTTGGGGCTCTCGCATCCGAGATACAAGGTTTATGGCGACTTATCCCAGGCTTCATCATTTAACTTTCTTATTATAGTTAATTGATGGAAATTAATCATTTCTCCACCCTAGCCATTTATAGGCTAAGGTTTTTGATGGATAAGAGTCAACATGAAAAATTCAATGCCATAGCCAGGATTTGAACCACGGATCTCCTGGTTTCCATCCAGGCGCTCTAACCCATTGAGCTACCATGGTCAACGTGCCGTCCTGACATTAAATTCTCCATTTGACTCATATATTTCCCCCGGTAGACCACTAGGGGCTCTCGCATCCGAGATACACCTGTGGCGCCTTACTATCCCAGGCTTCATAATTTAACTTTATTATTACAGTTAATTGATGGAAATTAATCATTTCTCCACACTAGCTGTTAACAGAATCAAGTACACAACTATCTGACAGCTACATTCGGCAATCATTGGATAGGTCAAGGTGGACCCATTGCTTGGCCAACACGCTCTCCTGATTTGATGCCAATGGATTTCCTTTTGTGGGACGACATGAAGGCAATGGTTTATGAAACTGCTGTTGACACGGAGGAAATTCTTGTAGCGTGAATTGCCAGCAGCAGCTGAAATCAGGGAAAGTCCACTCCTTCCACTAATATCCTTTTTGTACTGAAATGAAGCTCAGCAGTCCATAGGTTCCTTAACCAAACATGCTTAAAAGAAGGGTATCTATCTGCTCCCAAAGTTTGTCGGTCTAATTTAGAAACACCCTGTACTTAGTGTTTTATCTCTAACCCTCTAATTTTGCAACTGTGTGTGTAAATTGCTCAACATATTCTCATTAAGACTTCTGTAAAGTAAGATACAGTAATATACAAGCTTTCTGATTAATATGATTAGGACACCAAATTACTTACATTTAAGAGACAATGCATCAAAATTTCCTGAAAGATCAAAATATTTATACTTGGGGCAGAGACAAAAATCAGCAGTAAAAGACATTTGACATGCTACTCCAAGAGCTAAAGCCAATTCAATAAGAAATCATTTTCACACAAAGGTGCAAAAATTTATACGCACCGTGATTTGATTCTGATTCTGCCTTGTCCGTCATTGATAAAAGAGCTGTAGAATCCACCTGAGTGTCAATCTGACCCAGATTCATTTTGTGTTTGTAGGGATCTAGTGCTCCAAGTAATCCAAGGACACGTATAGTTTCTCGTCTTCAGGAGGAGTTAAAAAAAAAAAAATAATAAAAAAGTAATTAGAAAACACTTCCCTTGAGAGCAATAAAATTCACACAAATCACTAAGAAGTAAGGTTTTGTTATTTTATCTCAGAAATCCATAAGTTATTCTTCTGGTTCATATCCTGCTAAATTAATGAAATAACACAAACTGGCATACATTATTAACACTGAAATAAACTGAACATACCTGATGATTGGTTGCTGTTCTGTCTTTAGGAAATTTATTAAAACATCCAAAAGTGTAGGATACTGTGTATATGGTTTCACCACATGGCCTGTGGAGCCCACCAGCTGACCTAAAGCCCAAAGAGCTACACCTCTCTTTTCTGGAGAACTTGCATCACCAAGCATTTCTAGTAGTATTGCTAGTAGTTCATTCATCCACTGTTGCATAGCATTTCCATTTACCTTCAAAGCAGAGTAAGAAAACTTGGAATCTAAAATACCCATAAACACAACTTTTAAAATTAGCTTAACTAAAGGAAATACATATGAGTAGTTTCCAAAATTGGTGCTGCCATCTCGAACAGTAGTTTCAGTACAGGCTTTTACAGACAGATGGCAACACTATCACATCTGATAAGTGAGACTTTAAAAATGTATGCATCTGGAAAAACCTGTTAAGATCCCTATATATTTTTCATGATATTCTGCATGTAGTGTGTGGTGATTTTATGATGAACCCAAGATTACAACAGTGTGCGCATGAAATGGTGTGTAGATCTCGGAAAAAATGCTGTGGAGAAACTCACAATGATTAAAGAAGTGTTTTGATAACAAAGCATGAGCTGTACACATGTGTTTGAATGGCATGCTTGGTTCAGGGCTGGCTATACAACCACTGAAGATGATGCCCTCAGCTGCATAATGCCTAACATAGTTACCCAAATTCAAGACTTTGTTCATGAAGACCTGTGCTGAACCACTGAAAACCTTAATCTCAGAAACTATTCATAGTTCATAGTTCCACCACCAGAGAGAGAGCAGACAATAACAGATGCCAGTTGGAAAGAGATTGAAAATGGTGGCGAATGTCTTTGAAACTAGTCTCTCATAAATATAAACAAGTGACGAGTATTAATAAACCAACTACAAATAGTTTGAGATTAATTTTGACGTCACTATTACTAAATTCCTCCAAACACATATAATGAAAACCTTGCTAATAGAATGCAAATTGGTTATGGGATATGCCAATGAAGTTTAAATGATAGACTGTGAATGCACTGTGTTACCGAAAAAAGTTGTACCAAGGATTCGGACTGCTGATCGGAAGAGGGTTGAAGCTTGCATGGAGCTTCATTAAGTCATATCCGATGACCCAACCTTCTTGTCGCAGGTCATCACCAGCGACGAGAGCTGCATGTACACTTACGACTCTGAGACAAAACAACAATCCTCCCAGTAGAAGTGCCCAGACTTACCAACACCAAAACAACTGAGACAAGTGAACAGAAAAGACAAGAGTATGCTCCTCTTTTCTTTGATACAAATGGGATTGTGCAAAGAATTCGTTCCACCAAATAAACAGCCCAAATATTAGCGACAAAGGAACTGGCTGTTGCATCACCATGATCAACCTGTCACAATTCTTGTTTACCAGGAATTTTATCATGAAAAATAACATTATGGTTGTCCCTCTCCTACCCTCTCCTGCCCGGTTTGGCACCCTGCAACTTCCCTCTATTCCCCAAACTGAAAATCAAGTAGAAAGGACAGTAGTTCAACACAATTAAGAGGATTCAAAAAGAAGCATGGTCTGTGCTAAACAATCTGAAAGAATCGGAGTAACTATTTGTAGTTGGTTTATTGACACTTCGTCACTTACATTTTTATATTATTGAAGGACTGGCTTCAGAAGCCATTGCCTCCATTTTCAACCACTCTACAACTAGCATCTGTTGTCGTCTGCTCTCCTCTCTCTGGTGCTGGAACTATAAATTTCTTCGTCAAATTATCTACCGTTCATTATGCGGTCCTCTTTTTTCCATATGAATATGTTCTCCCATGTTGTCAGTTTATTTTGGTTTAAATACGTAAAATATGAAGCTAATAACAATGAAGCAAACAAATATATACAAATATGACAATTTTTAACCTAAAACATCACATATCTTATAAGAAATGACACTTTTCTTATAAATTGTCCAGGATTGCAATTTCATGGAAATTCTTCCACATCCTCGGCCGAAACCAACAAAACTGACATCATCATTACGAACGCTCGATGTTAATATGTTCTTGTTAGTGCTAACAAAATCTGAAAATAAAATAAATTTAAAAACAGAATCGACTGCTGGTATTGCAAAATTCATTACACGATTATTAAATTTTACATGAGTCGTATTTTTTACACATCTGCTTCACTTTTGTACCTATTTTGAGGACATGTTTCGCAAATCATCGTTTGCATCTGAAATGATGATGCAAACGATGATTTGCGAAACATGTCCTCAAAATAGGTACGAAAGTGAAGCAGATGTGTAAAAAATACGACTCATCTAAAATTTAATAATTTTTCGCTTCACTGTGGTGTTCCAATACAGTTAAATCTCGATATCATTACACGATATTTGTTTTTTAAAATAAATATCCTTTCCCAAACCATTAAATCTATCAGATCATTTAATTGTTTTAATAATTTAACTTCTGGATTTATTTCATGGTTAAATGACCAAAAATGGTCTGCTGCAGCCGATTTATCAGTCTGTTTATACTTAATGTTATGAAAATGTTCTTTTGTTCTGGTTTCTAAATTACATTTTGTCTTTCCAATATAAACTTTACCACAATCGAAACAATTAAATTGATAAATACTGGATGTTTTATTATCAGGAATTTTATCTTTTTTAGAGAAATGCACTAAATTTTTAATACTATATTTATTTTGAGGAACTTAAGTTATTAAAAACCCTTTAAATTTTTTTTGAAAATGTCTATTAACCCAAGGATGGTAGGTACATTTTTTAAAATTATAATCGTCTTATTTTCTGAAGGGTAGAAACATCATTAACAGTTTTTTGACATTTAAATTTTTCAATTTTTTTAAATTTATGAAGTCTTTATTAAAACCATTAATTAAAGCAGTATTAATAATATGTTTATATTCTTTATGAAATTCATTTTTATTCAGGAGTTTATTTATTAACTCATAAATCAAACTATTGAAAAACAGCAAATTTATGTGAAAGAGGGTTAAAACTTTTAGTTTTTTTTGTAATTATCAATATGAGTAGACTTCCTATAAATACCAAAGTTTAATTTATTATTATTTATTATTATCTTTAGTTCTAGAAAAGGAAGAAATCCATTAATTCCAGTCTCTAATGTAAATTTTATAGCCTTAAATTGCAAATTTACTAATTTTTATGAGTTTATCAGGAACAATAGTAAAAATGTCATCAACATAGCTATACCAAACTTTAATAATTAAAGGGGATGCTTTAGTGACTTGCATTTCAAAAAAGCTCAAAAAGATGAGCAAGAAAAGGTGGAAGAGGATTACCCATGCTAAGCCAGAAGTCTGTTGAAAAACTTCTCTATTAAAAGTGAAAAAAATTTGATCTAAACAAAATTCAGTAAGTTTAACAAAATCAACTATTAAGTCCTCATGTAAATTTATTGAATTCAACCACTTTTTTAAATAAATTAAAATTTTGTCTCTAGGAATATTAGGAAATAAGGCAGTTACATCAAAAGAAACAAGTTTCAGTTTTAGATAGTATAACACTGACAATCTTTTTAACTAACTGAAAATATTTTTAATACTTCAACTCTCAAATTTATCAAAATTACTAGATTTTTTATGTAACCATTTAGCTAAATTATAAGTTGGCGAATTTATACAATTTACAATAGGTCTCATTTTATTTCCAGATTTATGAATTTTAGGAACTGTATAAATTCTAGGTAAAATAGGGCTCCTAACTTTTACTAAATGTTTTTCTTTATTTGATATAATTTTCACTTCATTAAGCATTTTATTAAAATTTGAAATACAGATTTTAAAGGGTCTTTATTAATTTTTATGAAATCTTCAACTTGAAGTTAAAGTTTTACTCTATTAATATTGTCACCCGAACGTTGGAATTCCCGATAGAACCGGCCGGCAGTAGGGCCAGATGGGAAGCATTCAGCCCACGCCTACCCATTTGTCTCGTGTCACTAACTGAGGGGATGATTAGAAGAGCGGCACAAGCC